>CM035844.1:171877105-172478771 GCA_020510985.1 Pholidichthys leucotaenia
TCCGACTCCTCGGAGTACCCCGGTGACGGCAACGCCAGGGGGCGAGCTTGGGACAGGCGAGACGAGGCACCTCGAGGGCGAGAAGAAGACGACTTCCGCTCCGAGGCACGCTCGCGCAACCTGTTGTCCAAGCTGATGGCTAGGGAAGTTAGCTCCGCTAAAGTCTCCGGGATGTCCCGTCCAGCCAATTCGTTCCTCAGACCAGCGCTGAGACTGCGAAGGAAGATGCCGCAGAGAGAACGTTCTCCCCAGCCAACCTCCTCCGCCGCTACCCGGAAGTCGATCGCGTAGTCAGCTGCCGACCGGCTTCCCTGCTGAAGGCTGAGAAGCCGATCGACCTGAACGCTCTCTGTACACGAATGATCAAATACTTCCAGAAACAGTCTCACGAATTGGCCATAGGTGAGGGTGGCGTAACTGGGCTTCGCCATAACGGCGTAAGCCCAGGTAAGCGTTTGCCCCTCCAAGAGGTTCCCTATGTAGCCAATCCGGCTATGGTCTGAGGGAAAGTCTCCGGGTACACGGTGAAACACGGACTCACACTGCATAATAAACCCCCGCGCTCCACCGAGCTTACCACTAAAGCGGGCGGGGGTCGGAATGGGTGTGAGCCGAGTCGGTGCCGCCGGAGCAGGCTGGACGACCGCTGGAGCAGCAGGAGCCACGCCGCCCTGACGGGCCGGGGGGAACGGCTGTTGGGGGTCCAAGCGGTCCAATCGGTTAGTGATTATGGTTAACTGATTTAAAATCACCTGTTGTTGGTGGGCTATTAGATCCACCCGAGCCTCGAGGGTGGAAAGACGGCGTACGAGCCCGCTGTCTGCCGAGCCGCTCTGCTGAAGCCGTACTGACATAATGCACGGCTCAGGAGACACACACGCAGGCTCAGGGTAGATTTAATAGCTTTATTTAACAACAAGTGTGTATGAGTGTGTGTATGCGAGATGTATATGTGTTGGTGGTGGCGTCTGCGTCAGGCACGGAGGCAGGAGGCCGTTCAGCCGGACAACCCTATGGGAGAAGCAGAGGGAGAAGGGTAACGGGCACCACACCAACACAGGGGATATGACAATGATCGTAGGCTTACTTGGTTTGGGCAGGTGGCTGGCACAGCAAGGGCGTAGCCCGGTAGACAGCGACCTGGAGCGCCTAATGCAGCAGCGAGGAGGCGGTGGCTGTAGGAAGTAGTCCGCCGCCGGGAAATCCACCTGTGCACAGGGGAGGAGACTGGAAGGAGAAGGTAAGAGATTCTTACGTGTAATCTTGCTCGTTGAAGGGGATGCCTTGCAGCAAGGGAAGCCAACGAAGACAGACGGCTTCAGGCCGAAGCCCAGGGCGAGACGGCTTAAATCCCTCGCCGCTGACGAGGCGCAGGTGTGCGTGCAGCTGGCGCCGCTGATGAGCGGCGAGGCGTGACAGAACCTGAACCTAATTGATTTAATTCACTCCCTCCTTTATGTGAATGGGCCATGAGCTGAACATATATTACCCAATCTTGTCTGATGGGAAGAGGAGGACAAGCTTGGTGCTGGCGAAGGTGAGCTGGACACCACAGGTCTGGGTGGTTCTCCCTCATTATCCAGGTGTGATAAATCTGTAAATACAAAAGAAGTGTTTTAGTTTGTGCAGTGTACAGCTTAAGCCTTCCATTAAATGTGCAGACACAGAAGGCAGTTTTATTCAATATCAGTATTACCAAAGCTTACATGTCTGATTATAGAGTAGAAGAATAGTAATAGAATAGGCTTTATTGTCATTGTACAGTTGTACAGTACAATGAAATTGTAGGTGTGCCACCAGGCTGCTGCGCAGTAAAGTAAGAGAAGGATTAGATAAAACACGGTTACAGAACACACGATTAAACACACGAGTGAAAAAATAAAAATGGCCCATGATTATGGAAATATTACCATTACCAAAATAGTAAAAATGACGATGTTACTAGCACCTTTAGGAGAAAAATCTCCCATATACACAATGCAAGGCACCCATTCTTGCACATTATTGGTACCACAAAAAACAGCATATTTTGCACTGGATATCTTTATAGAAAAGTATTCTGTAAGACACTAAGATTTTTGTTCTCGTTTTCTCAAATGAGCATTTCAAGATATATGGTGATGTTGTGGGAAGCCACTCAGTAGTTTTCCCTCACACTGAAGGGCATGGCAGATCAAAGGTGCTGGGGGACAAGGGGAATTGTCATGGGGGTTGATATGTTAATACAGCACCTCAGGTAGAGGAGGAGTGTAAATATAAAAGAGAGTGCCTGCAACCTGAATTTTTAATGTTTTGGATTCTGGTGGATGTGAGAGGGAGAAGAATAAAGTTTCATCTGCTCTGAACGCTTTGCCTGATTATTGTTCTCTCCACACTGGTGACCCTTGACGCACAATGGAACGTGAGGCGAACACCCCGGAGACGACCCGGACGGGAAGTGCCAGCAACGCGTGCGCCGTTTAGATCAAACTCCCAGACTTTTGGCTACACGACCCGAAGTCTTGGTTCCTTCACACCGAGGCCCAGTTCGCGCTCCGGGGAATAACGGCAGATGACATCAGATACTACTATGTGGTTGCAGCACTGGACGCACGCACAACCCAGCAGGTGGCGAGCCTGCTCCAACAGCCCCCAGCCCGCGACAAATATGGTGCTCTCAAAACCGCGCTGACCTGGTGCTACACGCTCTCGGACTGTGAGAGAGTGGAGAAGCTCCTGACGCGCTCCAACTTGGGACACGGGTTGGCGGTCGAATTGATGGAGAAGATGTTGGCGTTGATGGGCACAGATGATGAGGGCGGTCCTTGCCAATTCGCCGCTGCTGGCCGCGCGCAACTACCGGGTTCTTGCCCAAGAGGCGGATTAGATCATCCTCACCATCAGAGCCCTCACAGTGAACGCAATGGCGTCGGAACCCAGTGAGACGGCCAGCGGAAGTGAGGAGCCAGCGACGGTGGCTGCAGTGGAGGCCAAGAAGCACTGGAGAGACACGCTCTGTTTCTACCACCGCCGTTTTGGAGAGGACGCACGCCGATGTGTGCCACCGTGCCAAGTCAAGCACTTGAGAAACGCCAGGGCCGGCAGTCGGTAGCAGCTGCGACCACCGGTGAAGCAAGCAAGCAAGCTGCTCTATGTGACAGACTCCCGCTCGGGGAGACGGTTCCTTGTGGACTCCAACTCCCAAAAGAGCCTCATCCTGCTGTCCTACGCCTACCGGCTGGCGGGAGCTAGCAGCCCCAAACTGACGGCTGCAAAAGGCTCAGACATTAAGACTTTTGGTGAGAGGACACTGACTGTATCCTTGCACGGCCATACTTACCAATGGACATTCGTCATAGCGGCATGCAGCTTCCCCATTTTAGGCACTGATTTTTTGTGTGCACACAGACTACTAGTCGATGTTGCTAAGAGACGCCTGATTAACGCAATGTCTTTTGATTCTCTCCCCTGTACAGCTAGAGGAGCCGGGCCCACAACACTAGCCAACGTCACAGCGCCAGGGGGTAAGTTCCACACACTACTCACCCAGTTCCCAGCACTCACAGTCCCGACCTTTTCGGCGACCGTCACTAAACACGGGGTGGAGCACTTCATCACCACCACGGGGCCGCCCATTTTCGCATGACCTCGGCGCCTGGACACAGCTAAACTGGCCATAGCGCGCGAGGAGTTTGCCAACTTGGAAAAGTTGGGCATCATTAGACGCTCAAACAGCCCATGGGCATCCCCGCTACATATGGTTCCTAAGGCCGAGGGATCATGGCGACCTTTTTTTTTTTTTTTTTTTTGTTACTTATTTGTACCCGTAGGTAGACTTGGTTTGCAGTCTGGTGACAAGCCACCGGCTGCTGGTCGCTGCGTGCGCGAGCGCCCTAAACCTACATGTTTTTGGTGTGCGGGAGGAAACCGGAGAAATCCCGGAGTAAACCCACGCAACACGGGGAGAACATGCAAACTCCACACAGCTCACTGTTGGTCGGGGGCTGGGATCGAACCCACGATCTCATGATCCCCGCGGTCCCCCGGCCGAGGGTAAAACTGTGCTGCCACAGTGCTAAACCACTGCGCCACCGTGCAGCCAGACCTTGCGGTGATTTCCGCAGATTAAATAACGCCACAGCGCATGACAGCTACCCCATCGATGCATATTCAGGATTTTTCCATTCACCTCACCGGGGCACACATTTTTTTCCCAGCCGCTGCGGCTCCCCGGGGAATTTTTGCCGGATAACCCCGCACTGAACACCGATTCGTCCCCGCGTTCACGGCATAGTGCAGGGGCAGGGACTCTACCCGGCCCGGCCCACCACTGTTTTCCCCGTGCTTTTGTGCCAAAGACCTTGAAGGACGCATCGTTTGTATTTGTCAGGCACGATGCCCACCGGACCCCATTGCGCCTGCCCTACGATGGCCCGTTCATAATGCTGGAACCCGGGGACAAACATTTTGTGTTAGACTTGGGGGGGTCGCCGGGAGACAATCTGTATAGACAGGCTTAAGACCACCTTTGTTTTAGCAGACGAACAGGTGGTGTTGGCCCAAGCTCCTTGGCGCGGAAGACCCCCACTGAGAACTCCCCAGGCAAATGACTCGTTAGATCAGTCACACGAGCTTGCTGAAGGTGCCCCCCCCCACTGTCCCCCCACAGACGGACACACCCCCAGGAACCCACCCACCGACACAGCAGCGCCTCGGGGCCGAAGATCCCCCATTACAGCAGCTATGGATGGAGGGTGAAGCCCAAAGGACATGAGGGTTAAGGCTCAGTCTGAGAATCTGGGGGGGGGGGGGGGGGCACTCAGTAGTTTTCCTTTAGACCGAAGGGCATGGCAGATCAAAGGTGCTGGGGAACAAGGGGAATTGTCATGGGGGGTTGATATGTTAATACAGCACCTCAGGTAGCGGAGGAGTGTTAATATAAAAGACAGCTATATTAGCTAGCTAGCAGATAGCTAGTCGTAGCACCTAACACCGACACAAAGAAGCGACTCTGTCCCCGGTGATTGGGGCTCGCCGGAGGAACTAACCGAGGCAACAGTTGGACAGGAGCCGGATCGGAGTTCAAGTACAGCGGTGGTAGGAGACGGGTACCAGTGGAGGACCACCGGGGCCCCAGCCGGATAAGAGATGGAATCGGAGCCCAGTTACAGCGGTGGGGCTCAGCGGAGGATCTACTGAGGAAGACGGCGGTAGGTGGCAGGGCTCAGTGGAGGAACTACCGGGACCCCAGCTGGACAGGAGCAGGATCGGAGCTCAATTGCAGCGGCGGTAAGCAGCGGGACTAGCAGCGGAGGGGGCTAGCTGAGGCCCAGCTGGATTCAAGGTCGGTCGGATCGGATACCAGCGACACCAGCAGAGATTGTTTTACTATCAACAGGTCAGTAAAAATGCCACCAAAGAAGGAGGAAATGGAAGAGATCAAAAAATCTCTGAACTTCTTGTCAGAAGAACTGACCAAAGTGGCTAGTCAGCAGGCTAAAATATTAGGGCTAATGGAAGAAGTCCGAGAATTAAAATTAACAATTAAGGAAAAAGACAAAAAAATTGCAGACTTGGAGCGACGCGTCGAGGATCTTGAACAATGTTCTCGTATGGATGATCTAATTATAAGTGGACTAGACATTAAATATCAATCATATGCTCATGATACAGCAGGAATGAGAGGTGAGGAGGCTCCCACAAGTGAATCAGTCTCCCTGGAAAACCAGGTGCTTCAGTTCCTTGAAAGTAGAAATATAAAGGTTGAAGCAAATGCAATTTCAGCCTGTTATGCTTTACCCAGAAAAGATAATAAAACAAAGATGACATAACGCACGGCTCAGGAGACACACACGCAGGCTCAGAGTGAATTTAACAGCTTTATTCAACAACAAGGATGAATGGATGCGTGTCTGTGGAATGTGGATGTACTGGTGGCGGACGTCAGCGTCAGGCACGGAGGCAGGAAACCGTACAGCCAGACAACCCTGGGGAGAGAGCACAGGGAGAAGGTGACGGGCACCAAACCAGTACAACAGGTAATGTGAGGTTTGTTGGCTTACTTGGCAGGGCAGGTGGCAGGCGCGCTCAAGGGAGAGTCCAGAAGACAGAGACCTGACGATGCACCTGACAGCAACAGCGAGGTGGTGATGCGGGGGCGAAGTCCGCCGCCGGGAGAGGTCCACCTGTGCACAGGGGAAAGACTGGAACACAAGTAGAGGTTTGCTTACGTGAGCGATCTTGCTGTTTGGCGAGGGGGTTCCTCTGAAGCAAGTAGCCGAAGGGAACAGACGGCTTCAGGCCGAAGCTCAGGGCAGAGCAGCTTATATGCCCCACCGCTGACGAGGTGCAGGTGTGCGCTCAGCTGGCGCCGCTAATGAGCGGCGAGTTGTAACAGTTCTCCCCCCTCTAGCAGCGCCTCCTGGCGATGGTTTATTGGGGTACTTCCGGTGAAACTCGGTGATGAGAGAGCGATCCAACACGAACGAGGAACGAACCCATTGCCTCCATTCTGGACCATAGCCCTCCCAGTCCACCAAATACTGTAGCCCGTGACCCCGGCGTCGGGAGTCCAAGATGGTCGAGACAGTCCAGGCCGGATGGCCATCAATCATCCGAGGCGCGGGCGGCGCAGCAGGAGGAGGGCAGATGGGATCAGACACCACCGGTTTCACCTTGGAGACGTGGAAGGTGGGATGGATGCGGAGGGAGGGGGGAGTAGCAACACGCACTGCCACCGGGTTCATTATCTTGGAGACAGGGAATGGACCCATGAAGCGTTTAGCCAACTTTCTCCTCTCAGCCTTCAGGTTCACATCCTGCGTGGATATCCAGACCGGTTGGCCCACCTGTTAGACAGGAGCAGGTCTTCTACGCCGATCTGCCGTGGCCTTATTGCGCTCCGCCGTGCGTTAAAGCGCATTGCGCGTGGCTGTCCAGATGGAGCGGCACCGCCTGAGGTGAGCCCGAACCGTGGGAAATGCCGACTCATTCTCCAGCGAGGGAAACAGAGGGGGGTCGTATCCCAGGGACACCTTGAAAGGGGACATCCCTGTGGCTGAGGAGCGAGCGGTGTTGTGAGCATATTCTACCCAGGCAAGGTGTTTGCTCCATGATGCAGGCTTCGAGGCGGTGATGCAGCGGAGAGCAGCCTCCAGCTCCTGATTGGTCCATTCACACTGCCCGTTAGATTGGGGGTGATGGCCGGAGGAGAGGCTTACCTGGGCTCCTAGTGTCCTGCAGAAACTCCGCCAGACGTCCGAGGCGAATTGGGGACCCCGGTCGGAAACCACGTCAGCTGGTATCCCATGCAGCCTGACCACGTGTTGGACGAGGAGATCTGTCATCTCCAAGGCAGAGGGTAGCCCCCGTAATGGCACGAAATGGGCAGCCTTGGAGAAACGGTCGACGATGGTCAGGACTGTGTCGAAGTTGTTAGAGACGGGGAGACTAGTGACGAAGTCCAATGCGATGTGCGACCAGGGCCTACCAGGGACGGGCAGGGGCTGGAGCAAACCCGCAGGAGGAGAGTTGCCGGTCTTACTGGTGGCGCAGACGGGGCAGGCCTGGGCGTAGCGGGCAGCGTCCTTGCGCAATCCCGGCCACCAAAAGGAGCGTTGGAGCAGGTCAATCATTCGGGAGGTCCCAGGATGGCAGGCTAGCTTGGACGTGTGAAGCCAATGGATGACCTCCCCCCGAACGGAGAACGGGACGTAGAGCCTCCCCTCCGGTCCGCCGCCCGGATCCGGTTCTGATTCCTGCGCCTTCCGGACCTTATCCTCGATCTCCCAAGTAACGGCTCCCACGATGCACGACCTGGGCAGGATGGTATGAACAGCGTCCCCTGAGTCTTCAGGGGCGAATTGCCTGGAGAGGGCGTCAGGGAGTCCGTTTTTGGAGCCCGGTCTGAATGTGATGGTGAAACGGAATCTAGCAAAAAACAGGGACCAACGGGCCTGGCGGGCGTTCAGACGCTTGGCAGTTCTTAAATATTCCAGATTTTTTTGATCCGTTAACACCACGAAGGGCAGAGCGGCCCCCTCCAGTCAGTGACGCCACTCTTGGAGCGCAAGCTTGATGGCAAGAAGCTCCCTGTCCCCCACGTCGTAGTTGCGCTCCGCCGGGGACAAGCGCCGGGAGAAGAAGGCGCAAGGCCGTTTGACCCCATCAGCTGGTGACCGCTGAGACAGCACCGCCCCCACCCCTGTATCCGAGGCGTCGACCTCCACGATGCACTGCAAAGAGGGATCGACCTGGCTGAGGACCCGGGAGGATGAAAACTCCGCCTTCAGCGCCTGGAAGGCCACCGCGGCCTCTTCAGTCCACTGGAACCGGGTTTTAGGGGAGGTGAGACGGGTCAGAGGGCCGACGATGGCTCCAAAGTTGGGCACAAAGCGGCGGTAAAAGTTGGCAAAGCCGACGAATTGTTGCACCTGCTTTCTAGATGTGGGAGTCGGCCAATCTACCACCGCTTTAATCTTGGTTGGGTCTGGGAGAACCTGGTCATGGGAGATGACAAACCCAAGAAATGACGTCTTCTTGGCATAGAATTCGCACTTCTCCGCCTTCACGTACAACCGATTCTCCAGTAACCTCTGCCGGACCCGTCTCACATGCACCTGGTGCTCATCCCTGGACTTGGAGAAGATGAGAATGTCATCCAGGTAGACGAACACAAACAGGCCAATGAAATCCCGGAGAACGTCATTTATCAGGCGCTGAAAGACGGCTGGAGCGTTGGTTAACCCGAACGGCATGACCAGGTATTCAAAGTGGCCGTTGGGGTGCGGAAGGCTGTTTTCCATTCGTCTCCCTCCCGGATCCGGACGAGGTGGTACACGCTGCGGAGATCCAGCTTGGTGAACCAGGTCGCCCCCTGGAGGGAGTGGAAGGCAGTGTCCATCAGGGGCAGGGTGTAACGGTCCTTCTCCGTGATGTCGTTTAGGGCTCGGAAGTCGATGCACGGACGAAGCGAGCCATCCTTCTTGCCCACGAAGAAGAACCCTGCACCTAATGGCGATGACGATGGGCGAATAATACCGGCACTGAGAGATTCCTTAAGGTATGAGTTCATGGCCTCCTTCTCCGGCGCTGACAGGCTGTAGAGACGTCCCGAAGGGAGAGGCGCCCCCTGGCGGAGGTTGATGGCGCAGTCGTAAGGCCTGTGTGGAGGAAGGGACATTGCCTTGGACTCACTGAAGACTGCGCCCAGGTCGTGAAACTCCACGGGCACCAAGGAGAGGTCCGGGGGCGCGGCATCCTTGTCCACGGGAGGAGAGGATGGCGAGCAGGCAGCGGATTGGAGGCAGGTGCTCATACAAAAGGTACTCCAGGCTGTTACCTTTCCGGTCTTCCAATCCAGGATGGGGTTATGGAGACGGAGCTACGGATAACCCAGGATTACTGGAGACACAGAGGAAGGCAAGATGTAGAAGGAGATCTCCTCCCGGTGGTTCCCAGAGACGATGACAGAGATGAGGTTTGTCCGGTGGGTCACTTTCCCCAGAGATGCACGGGAGAGATTGATGAGGGTGTGAGGAGTTTTAAGGGGCTGGCAACGGATGCCCAGTCGGGTTGCCAGGCTTTGAGAAATAAAGCTGCCTTCCGCGCCTGAGTCCACCAGTGCATGAGTGAGATGCCCTGTGATGTTGTGGCAGAAACGGATGGGCAGCGACAAATGAGTGAGGGGATTTGTCCGGTTAGCGTCTGCGAGGCCCCCTACAGTGACTCGCGGACCTCCCCGTTTGGCTTCTCCGGGCATTGCTCCACCGTGTGCTGGCCGTCCCCGCAATACATGCAGAGACCCAGCTCACGTCGGCGTTGTCTCTCCGCTAGAGGGAGCTTTGCCCGGCCCGTCACCATTGGCTCCGACTCCTCGGGAACCTCCGGTGGCGGTAACGCCAGGGGGCGAGCTTGAAGCCGGCGTGACGAGACCCCCCGAGAGCGAGAAGGCAGCTTCTGCTCAGAGGCGCGCTCGCGCAACTGGTTATCCAAGCTGATAGTAAGAGAGATTAGCTCCGCCAGTGTTTCAGGGATATCCCGACCAGCCAGTTCATCCCTCAGACCAGAGTTTAAACTGCGGAGGAAGATGCCACAGAGGGCTCGTTCCTCCCAGCCAACCTCCTCCGCTGTAACCCGGAAGTCAATGGCGTAGTCCGCGGCCGATCGGCTCCCCTGCTGAAGGCTGAGGAGACGATCGGGCAGGACACTCTCCATACGGGAGTGATCAAAGACCTCCAGAAAATGTTTAACGAACTGGCCATAGGTGAGGGAGGCATAACCGGGCCTCGCCATTACGGCATAAGCCCAGGTGAGTGCCCGACCCTCCAGGAGATTTCCTATATAGCCAATTCGGCTATGGTCTGAGGGAAAGTCCCTGGGGATGCGCAGGAACACCGACTCACACTGCATGATGAATCCCCGCGCTCCACCGAGCTTACCGCTAAAGCGGGCGGGAGTAGGAATGGGTGTGAGTTGGGCTGGGGCACCCGGGGCTGACTGGGCGGCCGCTGAAGCAGCAGGAGCTGCACCTCCCTGACGAGCCGGGGGGAATGGCTGTGGGGGGTCCAGACGGTCTAACCGGTCAGTTATCAAGGTCAATTGATTAAGTATCACTTGCTGCTGATGAGCTATTAAATCCACCCGAGCCTCGAGGGTGGAAAATCGGCGTGCAAGCCCGCTGTCCGCCGAGCTGCTCTGCTGAAGCCGTACTGACATAACGCACGGCTCAGGAGACACACACGCAGGCTCAGAGTGAATTTAACAGCTTTATTCAACAACAAGGATGAATGGATGCGTGTCTGTGGAATGTGGATGTACTGGTGGCGGACGTCAGCGTCAGGCACGGAGGCAGGAAACCGTACAGCCAGACAACCCTGGGGAGAGAGCACAGGGAGAAGGTGACGGGCACCACAGGTTGTACAGTTACCTGTTGTACAGTACAACAGGTAATGTGAGGTTTGTTGGCTTACTTGGCAGGGCAGGTGGCAGGCGCGCTCAAGGGAGAGTCCAGAAGACAGAGACCTGACGATGCACCTGACAGCAGCAGCGAGGTGGTGATGCGGGGGCGAAGTCCGCCGCCGGGAGAGGTCCACCTGTGCACAGGGGAAAGACTGGAACACAAGTAGAGGTTTGCTTAAGTGAGCGATCTTGCTGTTTGGCGAGGGGGTTCCTCTGAAGTGTCACGCCGCGCCATTCATCAGCGGCGCCACCTGCTCACGCACCTGCCAATCATCAGCGGCGAGGGATAAAGGCCGTCTCGCCCGGAGGCTCGGCCTGAAGCCGTCAGACTTCGTCCCTCACCGTTGTGAGCATACTTCCCTTCAGCGTAACCATTTTGGTAAGAAGATCGCTTACCTTTTCTCTTCAGTCTTCTCCCCTGTGCACAGGTGGATTTCCCAGCGGCGGACATTTCCTCTCCATCGCCCAATCCTCGCTGCTGCACGGAGCTCTCCAGGTGGCTGTCTTCCGGGCTTCACCCCCTTGTTGTGCCAGCTGTCCTGACCCACCAAGTAAGTCCTTCTCTCGCCATAAATTCCTCCTGTGTTGGTGTATGCCCGTCACCCTCTCCCTGTGCTCTCTCCATAGGGTTGCTCGGCTGTACGGTCACCTGCCTCTGTGCCTGGAGCAGACACCATCACCAACACATTTACATCCCGCAGACACGCACTCATTCACTCCTGTTGTTAATAAACTCTTTGAACTACTCTAAGCCTGTGTGTGTGCGTCTCCTGAGCCGTGCGTTATGTCAGTACGGCTTCAGCAGAGCGGCTCGGCGGACGGCGGGCTCGCACACCGGTTTTCCACTCTCGAGGCTAGAGTGGATCAAATAGCTTATCAACAACAGGTGATCTTTAATCAATTATTGAATTTAACTAACCGGTTGGGCCGCTTGGATCCTCAACAGCCGTTCCCCCCGGCTCGCCAGGGTGGCGCGGCTCCTGCTGTTCCAGCGGCCGTCCAGCCGGCTCCAGTGGCACCGGTTCGGCTCACACCGATTCCGACCCCCGCCCGCTTTAGCGGTAAGCTCGGCGGAGCGCGGGGGTTCATTATGCAGTGTGAGTCCGTGTTCCACCGTGTGCCCGGAGATTTTCCCTCGGATCACAGTCGGATTGGTTACATAGGGAATCTTCTGGAGGGGCGTGCGTTAACTTGGACCTACGCCGTAATGGCGAGGCCCAGTTATGCCACCCTCACCTATGACCAGTTCGTGAGGCGCTTCCTGGAGGTCTTTGACCATTCTCAAACCGAGACGGTCCAGGTCGATCGGCTCCTCGCTCTCCAGCAGGGAGGCCGGTCGGCAGCGGACTACTCGGTCGACTTCCGGGTAGCGGCGGAGGAATTGGGCTGGGAGGATCGCTCCCTCTGTGGCCTGTTCCTCCGCAGCCTCAATAGTGATCTGAGGGATGAACTGGCTGGACGGGATATCCCTGGGACGCTAGCGGAGCTGACATCCTTAGCGATAAGTTTGGATAACAGGCTGCGCGAGCGCTCCTCGGGGTGGAAGTCTTCTTCTTCTCGCCCTCGTGGAGTCTCGCCGCACCTGTTCCAAGCTCGCCCCCTGGCGGCGCCGCCAGCATTGTGCCCCGAGGAGTCGGAGCCGATGGTGACGGGCTGGACCAAGCTTTCCCCTGCGGAGAAACAACGCCGCCGTGAGTTGGGCCTCTGCATGTATTGCGGAGGTGACCAACACACTGTGGAGCGTTGCCCGCGGAAAGCCAGTCGGCGGGGTCCGCGAATCGCTGTAGGGAGCCTCGCGGATCCCAACCGGTTAGACTCTCTCACCCAATTAAAGCTGCCCATCCGTTTTTGCCACAATCCCACTGGGCACCTCACCCACGCACTGGTGGATTCGGGCGCAGAGGGCAGCTTCATTTCACAAGGCCTGGCAACCCGATTGGGCATCCGCTGTCAGGCATTAAAACACCCCATCTCCCTGGTCCATCTCTCCCGTGCCTCCCTTGGGAGAGTTTCTCACCAGACCATGCCTGTCCCAGTCATCATCTCAGGGAACCACCGGGAGGAGATGGTATTTTACGTCCTGCCCAACTCTGTGTCGCCCGTCATCCTGGGGTATCCCTGGCTACGCCTCCACAACCCTGTCCTGGACTGGAGGTCCGCTGGGGTATCGGCATGGAGTACCTTCTGTATGGGCACCTGCCTTCAGTCCGCTGCCTGCTCCCCATCCGCGGCTCCCCCTGTGGCGGATACAGCACCTCCGGACCTGTCACTGGTGCCTCCAGAATTTCACGACCTGGGTATGGTATTTAGCAAATCGAAAGCTATGTCTCTTCCCCCGCATCGACCATATGACTGTGCCATCAACCTCCGCCAGGGGGCTCCCCTGCCATCTGGTCGGCTCTACAGCCTGTCGGCGCCGGAGAAGGAGACCATGAATACATACCTAAAGGAATCTCTGAGCGCTGGGATTATTCGCCCATCGTCGTCACCCGTGGGGGCAGGGTTTTTCTTTGTCGGGAAAAAGGACGGATCCCTCCGCCCCTGCATAGACTACCGAGCGCTGAATGACATCACTGAGAGGGACCGTTACACCCTGCCCCTCATGGACACTGCCTTTCACTCCCTCCAGGGGGCGACCTGGTTTACCAAGCTGGATTTACGCAGCGCTTACCACCTCGTCCGGATCCGGGAGGGAGATGAATGGAAGACAGCCTTCCGTACCCCGAACGGCCACTTTGAGTATCTCGTCATGCCGTTCGGGCTGACCAACGCTCCTGCCGTCTTTCAGCGCCTCATTAATGACGTCCTCCGGGATTTCATCGGCCTTTTTGTGTTCGTCTACCTGGATGACATCCTTATCTTCTCCAGGTCCAGGGACGAGCACCAGGTCCATGTGAGGCGGGTCCTCCAAAGACTGCTGGAGAATCGTCTGTACGTGAAGGCTGAGAAATGCGAATTCTACGCTAGGACCACATCCTTCCTGGGATTCATCATCGCTCAAGATCAGGTGCTCCCAGACCCAGAGAAGGTGAAGGCGGTGGTGGAGTGGCCTACTCCCGCATCCCGGAAGCAGGTGCAACAGTTTGTTGGCTTCGCCAATTTTTACCGCCGCTTTGTCCCAAATTTCAGCTCGATCGTCGGACCGCTGACCCGCCTCACGTCCCCGAAGGTCCCGTTCCGGTGGACTGAAGAGGTCGCTGCTGCCTTTAGGGCGCTGAAGGCGGAGTTCTCCTCCTCCCGGGTCCTTCGCCAGGTCGACCCCGCGCTGCAGTGCATTGTGGAGGTGGACGCATCGGACACGGGAGTGGGAGCAGTGTTATCCCAGCGGTCACCTGACGATGGCGCCAAGCGGCCGTGCGCCTTCTTCTCCCGGCGCCTGTCCCCGGCGGAGAGGAACTACGATGTGGGGGACAGAGAGCTCCTGGCCATTAAACTCGCCTTACAGGAGTGGCGCCACTGGCTAGAGGGGGCGGACCTGCCGTTTGTGGTCCTGACGGACCACAAGAACTTAGAGTATTTACGATCTGCCAAGCGCCTGAATGCCCGCCAGGCGCGCTGGTCTTTGTTCTTCGCCAGGTTCCGCTTCTCGATCACCTTCAGGCCGGGCTCCAAAAACGGCCTGCCTGACGCCCTCTCTAGGCAGTTCACCTCCGTGGAGGCTGAGGAGACGCCCCACACTATCCTGCCCAGGTCGTGCGTCCTCGGTGCCATCTCTTGGGACATTGAAGACAAGATCCGGAAGGCGCAGGAGGTGGAACCTGATCCTGGCGGCGGACCGGAGGGAAGACTGTTCGTCCCATCTGCGGTCCGAGGAGAGGTCATCCACTGGCTCCACACCTCCCGGCTCACCTGTCATCCCGGCACCTCTCGGATGATCAGCCTCCTCCAGCGGTCCTTTTGGTGGCCAGGCCTGCGGAGGGATGCAGCCCGCTACGCCCGGGCTTGCCCAATCTGTGCCACCAGCAAGTCGGGAAATGCCCCCCCAGCGGGTCTGCTCCAGCCTCTGCCCGTCCCCGGCAGGCCCTGGTCGCACATCGCACTGGACTTCGTCACCGGACTCCCCGTTTCCAACTCCTTTGACACCGTCCTGACCATTGTGGACCGTTTCTCCAAGGCGGCGCACTTCATTCCCCTGCGGGGTCTCCCTACTGCCCTGGAGACGGCGGGCCTCCTCGTCCAACACGTGGTCAGGCTGCACGGGATTCCGGTGGACGTGGTCTCGGACCGGGGCCCCCAATTTTCGTCCGAGGTTTGGAGATCCTTCTGTAACGCCATCGGAGCCAAGGTGAGCCTCTCCTCCGGCCATCACCCCCAGTCTAACGGGCAGTGTGAGAGGACCAATCAGGAGCTGGAGGCTGCGCTCCGCTGTGTTACCAGATCCAAGCCGACGTCCTGGAGCAACCATCTCGCCTGGGTGGAGTATGCCCACAACACCGCCCGCTCTTCTGCAACGGGGATGTCCCCCTTCAAGGCGTCCCTGGGTTACGACCCCCCGCTGTTTCCAGCGCAGGAGAACGAGGTGACTGTCCCCTCCGTTAGGGCGCACCTTAGGCAGTTCCGCTCCACCTGGGCTGCCGCGCGTCATGCGCTTTTACGCACAGCGGAGCGCAACAGGACCGTGGCGGACCGGCACAGAAGACCTGCCCCGGCGTACAGAGTTGGGCAACTCGTGTATGTGTCTACCCAGGACGTCACATTAAAAGGCGAGAGGAGGAAGCTGGCACAGCGATTCATGGGTCCCTTTCCCGTCACCCGGATCATCAACCCGGTGGCTGTGCGCGTGGCTATCCCCCCCTCCCTCCGCATCCATCCCACTTTCCATGTGTCGAGGGTGAAACTGGCAGTCACTGACCCCCTTTGCCCTCCTCCTGCAGCGCAACCCGCGCCCCGGATGGTTGGTGGCCATCCGGCCTGGTCCGTCTCCTCCATCCTGGACTCCCGGCGCCGAGGCCGTGGGTTGCAATACCTGGTGGACTGGGAGGGCTATGGGCCCGAGCATCGGCAATGGGTGCCCCCGTCGTTTGTGTTGGACCCATCGCTCATCGCGGACTTCCACCGAGCGCACCCGGATAAGCCATCGCCAGGAGGCGCTGCTAGAGGGGGGAGTACTGTCACGCCGCGCCATTCATCAGCGGCGCCACCTGCTCACGCACCTGCCAATCATCAGCGGCGAGGGATAAAGGCCGTCTCGCCCGGAGGCTCGGCCTGAAGCCGTCAGACTTCGTCCCTCACCGTTGTGAGCATACTTCCCTTCAGCGTAACCATTTTGGTAAGAAGATCGCTTACCTTTTCTCTTCAGTCTTCTCCCCTGTGCACAGGTGGATTTCCCAGCGGCGGACATCTCCTCTCCATCGCCCAATCCTCGCTGCTGCACGGAGCTCTCCAGGTGGCTGTCTTCCGAGCTTCACCCCCTTGTTGTGCCAGCTGTCCTGACCCACCAAGTAAGTCCTTCTCTCGCCATAAATTCCTCCTGTGTTGGTGTATGCCCGTCACCCTCTCCCTGTGCTCTCTCCATAGGGTTGCTCGGCTGTACGGTCACCTGCCTCTGTGCCTGGAGCAGACACCATCACCAACACATTTACATCCCGCAGACACGCACTCATTCACTCCTGTTGTTAATAAACTCTTTGAACTACTCTAAGCCTGTGTGTGTGCGTCTCCTGAGCCGTGCGTTATGTCATGAAGCAAGTAGCCAAAGGGAACAGACGGCTTCAGGCTGAAGCTCAGGGCAGAGCAGCTTATATGCCCCGCCGCTGACGAGGTGCAGGTGTGCGCTCAGCTGGCGCCGCTAATGAGCGGCGAGTTGTAACAAAAGAAATCAATTGTGATGCGCTTTGTGAACAGAAGGGTAAAGAATGACATACTGAGGCAGGCCAGAAAGCTAGCACGGATGCTGAAAAGACAAAATAAGATACAGGCAACATGGACAAGAAATTGTAGAGTTTGGATCAAACTAAATGGAGCACCTGAGGAAGCAAAGAGTATAATAATCAGAGATCTTACTGACTTAAATAAATATAGATGAACACTGATCAAGAAAATTAAGAGACTATGATAATCCATATCCACACACACAGCAAGAATAGTTCTTTGACATACCACGTCAATGTACTTAAAAAAAACAACTAAACAAAACAAACAAAAAAACTTATGACTGACTTGAGTAGACATCAATTATCCCCAGTTGAAGGAAGTCATTTGACACAGAGTGAGGAAATTCAAACTCTGAAAATATGCCATTATGCTGAACATAAACCACAAGAGATGGAGAATGATATTGATCCTGATAACCATTTTTTCAATAATATTCATAATCATTGTGAATATTACACTGAAAAGCAATTCAAAAGTCAAGTGCAACTAGATGGTAAACTATCAATAATACACTTCAACAGCAGGTCTTAACAAAAACTTTCCACAGATTCAGGACTATTTTAAACAGCTAGACAGAAAATTTACAGCTACCGCAGTCTCTGAAACTTGGCTTAATGAAGAGCAGGCTCCTCTGATGGCAATAGAGGGATATCAGATGTTTTATATTAACAGATCTCAAAAAAAGGGTGGTGGTGTTGCACTGTATATTGATGACCTGTATAGGTGTAAACTTGTAAATGGAATGTCCTTTGCACTACCAGGGATTTTGGAATGTGTTACTGTTGAGATTGACCAAGATAAAACAAAAAATCTAATTATAAGTTGTATATATAGAACGCCGGGAACTTGCATTGAGACATTCAGAGATAAATTAGTCGAGCTGTACAATAATATTACTAGTGAGAAAATGGTAGTAATTTGTGGTGATTTCAATATTGATTTACTAAATCCATATCAACAAAATGTAATTACAGAGTTCATGAATTCTATGTACAGCATGAGTCTACAGTATATCCCACAATAACACATCCCAGTAGAATCACAGTTCACACTGCTACACTTACTGACAACCTGTTTGTTAATATTATTGATAAGAAAATAGAAAGTGGATTATTCATAAATGATATAAGTGACCATTTGCCAACCTTTGCACTTATCCATGGCCACACGGGGGCCAATACAGAAAAAATTTTAAAATCGTTCAGATACAAATCACAAAAATGCAATCAGTTCTTTTAAAGAAGACTTGCTGAAGCAAGACTGGACAAAAGTCTATGTATCAGATGTAAATGAAGCCTATGACACATTTATAAACATAGTAACCACTCTTTATGAAAAAATTGTCCATTAGTAAAGAAAAAGCTTAAACATAAATTTGCTGATAAGCCATGGTTAACCAAAGGATTACAAAAGGCGTGTAAAAAGAAAAATTTACTATATAAAGCTTTCCTAAAGAAAAGGACAAAAGAAGCAGAGCAGCGGTATAAAACATACAAAAATAAGTTAACATATATAATAAGATGTAGTAAAAGAGACTATTACAGTAAAGAACTGGAGAAAAACAGAGACAATATTAAAAATACATGGACAATACTTAACAATATTCTTGGAAATAAAAATCAGAAATACAAGCTACCCAGCCAATTTTTCAAAAAATAATAAAACGACTCAGAGTGTGAATGCAGCTTCACCTGCCAATGAATTTAATAACTTGTTGTTAACATTGGTCCTAATTTGGTTCGAGAAATACCCATTACGGCACCCACAGGTGATACAATAAGCAAAAACACTGCTATAAAAGACTCCATTTTCATAAAGAACACAGACGAGAGAGAGGTCATTGAAATTGTTAAATCGTTTAAAAGTAAAACATCTACGGACTGTGATGGTATTGACATGCTCTTAGTCAAAACTATTATTGAATGCTTAGTGAAACCACTGACGTATATCTGAAACCTGTCTCTCCAAACAGGTATATTTCCCAATGCAATGAAAATAGCTAGAGTAATTCCGATATACAAGACGGGTGACAGAGGGGAATTCTCAAACTATAGACCAATTTCACTATTGCCACAATTTTCCAAGATACTTGAAAAAATATTCTATGAGAGAATTGACAACTTCATACTGAAGAATAATTTATTGTGTGAGCAGCAATATGGGCTCAGACACAAGAGGACAACTGCATTTGCTCTAATGGAATTTATAGAAAAAATATCAACTGTCGTTGAAAATAAAGAGTATTCAGTTGGGGTATTCCTGGATCTTAAAAAGGCATTTGATACAGTGGATCATAATTTATTATTAAAGAAACTACAAAATTGTGGTATTAAGGGGGGTAGCACTGTCCTGGTTATGTAGTTACTTAAAGAATAGATATCAGTATGTATGTGTTGGTAACAAAAACTCACAGTTACTGAAGGTTACTTGTGGAGTCCCACAGGGTTCAGTTTTGGGGCCATTGTTATTCAATATGTATATAAATGATATATGTAAAGTTTCGGAAAAAATGGATTTAATATTGTTTGCCGATGACACTAATTTATTATGCAGTGGAAGCAATTTGGAACAACTTTTGGATACACTCGGAAAGGAATTAGGAAAGCTCAAACTGTGGTTTGATTCAAACAAATTAACGCTCAATTTAAGTAAGACAAAATTTATAGTTTTTAACAACCATCACAACAACTTAGTATCTAAACTCAGTGTAAATGGTGTAGAGATTGAAATGGTATCCAAAACTAAACTTCTTGGAGTAATAATTGATAACAAACTGTGTTGGAAGTCACATATTAATTATATTAAAGGTAAAATATCCAAATCAATTGCAATACTACACAGAGTGAAATATTTGCTGAATCAACCCACACTATATCAGAATCAGAATCAGCTTTATTGCCAAGTATATTTACGAGTAAACATACGAGGAATTTGACTTGACATTGGGCGCGCACGTTAGGCGCATCCAATGACGTGGCAGCCATGCAAGGCGCCTGTCATACAGTGGGGGTAAAGAGGGGAAGGGGGGAGGAGGAAAACACAATAGGCAGAGAAAAAAAACATAGTTAATCAGAATAACGCTCGTATAAGCTCATATAAAGCTCAAATGAGCCAAATTTTGATTACACAGAAAAAACCTTTCTATGCACAATTAGCAGACAATAGAACACACATTAACAAAGCAGGAGAATTGAGAGAGTCAGTGTGTGTATATTTGTGTCAGTTTACGTGTATCAGTCATTCATGTAATGTTGAATGCAGTGTAATGTAGGTGTGTCATTGCTAGTGAACAGCAGAGGGCACCCTCTGGCAACGGATAGATATTATTCAGTCATGTGTGTTCTGTAGTCCAGACACATGATAACGCTGTCCTTGGAGCTCTGTCTGCTGAAACAACAACAATTGTCGAATGTTTGGGTAAGCCACCTTCTCCAGCCTTATCTTCATCAAGGAGGAATGTAAACAAGGGCACCAAAACAAGGTCAAATCTGCACAGTGCACTCAGAGAATAGAATTTCCCTCTCTTCGATTCTTGTGCTTCATAATTTCATACAGGCTTGAATCATGCTTTAGATCATTCTCTGGCTCACTCAGCGATCCTCAGATGTTATCCACCTACCGGAACATAGGTAAACATGTCCAAGAGAGTCCGTTCTCTCTTCAATGCATGCCAGGTGGTAAATTCCATGTTAATCCTATTTGCCGCTGACAGTCAGTGCTCCCCCCAGCTGGACGAATTGTTGAATTTGTTGAGGGAGCTACGCCGGGGTCCGCATTTGATTAGCTCACCCAAATAATTTCGATACACAGGAACTCCAGGGGCCAAACAGAAAAAACCTGTGATCAGTTCAATCTTCAGTCGAATCACACAGACACATGAATTCCAATGCCATGAGTCTTCCTTGGGTTCCCCCTGACCCGATCTTCTTCTTTTACAGTGGTGACAATCGCATAAAAGCCGCTTTTCCAGATCCATAATTTCCATTTGGATTAAGATTCAGCCAGAAGAAGAGCGAAAGACAGACATCGCAAGCAGGGAATAGTAAAGGAGAGGAGAGGGAAGGAAAGGCGTCTGCTCTCTCTGAAGTGCCGGAAGGAACCTTGTATCATTCATTAATACTCCCATACATGACATATTGTACTGAAGTATGGGGAAATACATATAAAACAAACATATATCCAGTCTTTATGCTTCAGAAGAGAGCTGTTAGAATAATAAACAAAGCTGCTTACAGGGAACCAACAAACCCACTTTTTCTTAAATTAAAAGCTCTCAAGTTGAAAGATCTGGTTGACTTTAAAACTGCAGTAATAATGTTTAAAGTGAAGAATCTATCACTGCCCGCAAATATCCAAAAGTTGTTCTAAATAAGGGAGAAACAATATCATTTCAGAGGAACATGTATATTTCAAAAACCTTCAGTGAGAACTACCACCAAGCAACACTGTGTTTCAGTGCAAGGAGTCAGATTATGGAACGCTTTTGGACCTGAATTAAAATCATGTACAACGCTTGGATAATTTAAACAAAAACTAAAGGAAGAAATACTCCAAACATACGTATTGTAACGTCGGGGCCATTTTAAGGGGGCCAGGGATTTCCCAGCATGCTTTGCCAGTTTGAAACGTTACTGTGTGTGTGTTAAATGTGTTATTTCTGAGTTATACTGCTGTGTCATTATAACTGCATTATGATGACCCAGCAGTGTTTAGCAGGATTAGGGCAAGATGTATCATGTGTGTGTAACCATGATTGAAAC
This sequence comes from Pholidichthys leucotaenia, assembly GCA_020510985.1. Classification (NCBI taxonomy): domain Eukaryota; kingdom Metazoa; phylum Chordata; class Actinopteri; order Cichliformes; family Pholidichthyidae; genus Pholidichthys; species Pholidichthys leucotaenia. The sequence continues at coordinate 171,898,678 of CM035844.1, forward strand.
GGAGGTCTGGGAGAATGACCTCCACTCCTCCCTGTGCTTAGAAGCAGGTTGGGGGTCGGGGTGTGTAAAATAAATCAGGTTGATCACAGTCATCTGCTCCATTGTCTTTTTGTGTGAACCCTGCAAACGTCACAGTATATACAAGATGACATGTAAAATCACATAAGGATATCCAGTCTGCGTTGTGTTGTTGCTTAGTTGTTTTGTCACATTTTGTCTTAGCTATGTTCTGAATTGTAATCGCTCTTGTTTTGTTTTTCTTTTGAATTCTTGGATGGAATATGGGTGGGCAATATAAGCTGCGGCTTCAGCCATCACCCATTTTGGATAACTTATGTTGAACTGTATAATCAGAGGAGTTATTGTCTAATTTGACTTTGTTGGATTTTCTTTCCCCCTTTGTTATATTATTCTCTTTCTTTTTTAATCTCTACTTTTAATCTATCCGAAATAAAGACTCATTCATTCATTCATTCATTCATTCATTCATACAGTGCCTGCAACCTGAGTTTTTAATGTTTTGGATTCTGGTGGATGTGAGAGGGAGAAGAATAAAGTTTCATCTGCTCTGAACGCTCATCCTGATCATTCTTCTCTCCACAACGTCACTAACGTCATTTGAGACAACAATAAACAGTACTGATACAAAACAAACATGGCGTATTTTTCACTGGATATCTAATAAAGTATTCTGTAAGACGCTAAGATTTTTGTTCTAGTTTTTTCAAATGAGCATTTCTTTATGGCTAGGACAAACTTTTGGTTGTGGTAAAAGCACTGTTAGCTTGTTAGCATAGCTAACGGAAACTACTATAGGCACAAGAGTGAGTAAAATCATCTGCACTTTGGTCGTTACATATCAATACAAGCGTATATATATATATATATATATATTTGGAATCCACTGCTGTTTGGAATGCAACATGGCGGTCAGTTATGTTTTGAAGCTGGTCGGTTAACCACACCCATGGCATTGGACGTTAATAACGTCAACTGGTTCTCAGCTCTGGCCCAGGTAGGTGTTGGGGCCAGGTTAGCACCACTTTTGAGAGCCTGGGACTAGTGCTTAGCTGGTCAAAAACCAAAGAACTGGTGCCAAGTCAGGCTCTGGCTCCAGTTACGCACTGGAACCATCTTGGTGTAAAAGGCCGGAGTGAGAGCCATAATCCACAAATGGCGAAATCATGGAACAGTGGTGAACCTTCCCAGGAGTGGCCGGCCAACCAAAATTACCCCAAGAGCACAGCGAAGACTCATCCAAGAGGTCACAAAAGACCCCACAAAAACATCTAAAGAACTGCAGGCCTCACTTGTCTCAGTTAAGATCAGTGTTCATGACTCCACCATAAGAAAGAGACTGGGCAAAAATGGCCTGCATGGCAGAGTTCCAAGACAAAAACCACTGCTGAGCAAAAAGAACATAAAAGGCTTATCTGAGTTTTGCGAGAAAACAACTTGATGATCCCAAGACTTTTGGAAAAATACTCTGTGGACTGACGAGACAAAAGTTGAACTTTTTGGAAGGTGTGTGTCCCATTACATCTGGCGTAAAAGTAACACAGCATTTCATTAAAGGAACATCATACCAACAGTAAAATATGGTGGTGGTAGTGTGATGGCCTGGAGCTGTTTTTCTGCTTCAGGACCTGGAAGACTTGCTGTGGTAAATGGAACCATGAATTCTGCTGTCTACCAAAAAATCCTGAAGGACAATGTCCGGCCATCTGTTTGTGACCTCAAGTTGAAGTGCACTTGGATTTTGCAGCAGGACAATGATCCAAAACATATCAGCAAGTCTGCCTCTGAATGGCTTAAGAAAAGCAAAATGAAGACTCTGGAGTGGCCTAGTCAAAGTCCTGACCTGAATCCGATTGAGATGCTGTGGCATGACCTTAAAAAGGCGGTTCACGCTCGAAAACCCTCCAATGTGGCTGAATTACAACAATTCTGCAAAGATGAGTGGGCCAAAATTCCTCCCCAGCGCTGTAAGACTCATTGCCAGTTATCACAAACGCTTGATTGCAGTTGTTGCTGCTAAGGGTGGCCCAACCAGTTATTAGGTTTAGGGGGCAATCACTTTTTCACACAGAGCCATGTAGGTTTGGATTTTTCTTTTCCTTAATAACAAACACCTTCATTTAAAAACTGCATTTTGTGTTTACTTGTGTTATCTTTGTCTAACATTTAAATTTGTTTAATGATCTGAAACATTGAAGTGTGACAAACATACAAAAATAAAAAAAGAGAAATCAGGAAGGGGCAAACACTTTTTCACACCACTGTATGTCTGATAATTCTAATATTTCCCCTGCTGGGGTGGGAAATGTTGGCACACAAAAGTCTCAAAACAGGGAAAATGAAAAATATGACTGCACAGAAAATCAGGAGAAGGTAAATATGTTTTGTAATTTTGCATCTTGTATTTCTGGGAGGTTTGGCTGGAGTTTACACCAGTGAGGAGAGTCTGCTTTGCTGTAAAAGGGAAGCAGTGTTGCGGAGCAGGGGAGGGGTGTTCAGCAGTCAGAGTGTGGGTGGGTGGGTGGGGGGTTCAAATCCAGCTGTACCAACTCACTTTCTCGCGCAGGACGTGCCTGTGTCGGGGGGGTGGACACCGTTATCTTTCCTCATCTACTGTCTCTCCCTTCACAGACTTTCACTGGCAACCCAAAGCTGCAGCTGTAATTAAGGAACCACGCCTGTTACTCTCTAATTTTGAATTGTAGTACTTATACAAGCCTTCCCCGGAGGACAAGGGTCTCTTTCATCTGACCAACGACCTGCTTGATCCAGAGAATCTGGCATTCTGATTATTTGTTATCGCGAGATTCTGCAGTCGGACCCCCACCAAGGCAGAATTTTGTGATCATTGCTGGGAGTTAATAACCCCGTCGTTCACCCAGATTTGTGACCGGGGGAAAAAAAAAAAAAAGCTTTACAACAGCGATGGAATACCTCACCTTTTGTTTAGCGCTTTCATGCTGGACCAAGTTTGCGTTTTCGCTCTCCTCCGGTGATGCCCCTCGCACTGCTGCGCCAGTTCCTAAGGGTGAGTCCAAAAGTCGAACTTTTCCTCTCTTCCTAATATCTCCCTAACTCCATGTCATGCTGTTTTCACGCCCTTTTTTTTTTTTTTTAAAGTGTCACGCTGCACCCCGGAGCTGTCACGCCAAATCTCCGGTATTTTCGACATGGTAATTCCGGGACAGCGTGATGGTGCGCAGGGTGCATGCCTGCGGCTCCCCGTGTGGGAGCCGAGTATGTCTGCAGCGACATGCGCTGAGCGCGCTGCCCGACGCACAGCAGCCGTCTGCGGTTTCTCGCAACGCTGTTTTTTATTTGCGTGGCTGCGCGCTGCACCGCCTTTATGTACAGATGTCAGGCTGTAAAATTGTCAGTGAGAAATAACTTACCAATTGGAGGGAAGTCTTTGATGGTTTGCTACCCCCCTCCCTTTACGTATAGAAAACTAAGTAACCTGCACTTATATAGCGCTTCTCTAGTCACAAAGACCACTCAAAGCGCTTTCACTAGTACTAACCCTCTATTCTAAGGGCCTATAGGAAACAAATACTGTATCTAGGGACAATTTAGAACAATTAACCTAACATGCATGTCTTTGGATTGTGGGAGGAAACCGGAGCCCCCGGAGTAAACCCACGCAGCACAGGGAGAACATGCAAACTCCACACAGAAAGGTTCCAACCCTTGCCAGCCTGGGGATTCGAACCAGGAACCTTCTAGCTGTAAGGCAACAGTGCTAACCACTACACCACCGTGCTGCCCCCAAAGACAAATAAAATAACACACTCATGCCTTACTATGTTATAGCAAAAAAAAAAAAGTTCATGATGTTTACAGCCAGGCACAACCTGCTCTTATGTACTCATCTCCTTACTGCTTTAATGTATATGTTTATCCCCAGTGAAGTAGCAGCTATGTCAGACCTTTATTACTTAACATGATAATTTTGTTAAATCCTCTAAATTAACCTCAAATCATCTGAAGCACACCGTGGAAAGCCTCTCTACACAAAAGCCTCAGTAGAAATTTGATACCACAGCTAGCATAGGCTTATTTTTTTTTAGTAATAAGTGTGAAAGTCTGCTTCTTTTCCACAGAAACGCTTGCAGTGGGGGAGCAGACTATCAGGGGCACAACAGCTGCTTTCAGTCCCTACAGGCGTGTTTTTGTCATTTTGTTTCTTACTGGGTGTCTTTCACCCAGTGGCCTCATTAACTTTACGACAGCTTGTAAATCCCCCCCCCCCCCCCGAACACCTCAGATGGACCATATCACTAAAAATGCACACCACACTCCAGACCTTTCAAAATAGGCTTTGAAATTTATCAGGCATTGAGTTGAACTATTTATTCTCTAAGGGGGCATTTAGATCAGATTTAAAATAAAATGTTGATAATGTTGAGGATTGAAAAATGTGCTATAATTCGAGATGTTTACACGTTGTTTATATTGTTGTTCAATATCACGCACTTCGTCTTTTTGCTGCTGCTCCCTTATCAGTCAGCGGTCGCCACAATGGATCACAGTCAGCACATTTGATCTGGTGAGGATTTTTGTGCTGGGTGCCATTCCTGATGCAGCCCTCCCCATTTACCCGGGCTTGGGACAAGCACTAGGAGTACACTGGCTTGTGCTTCCCTCACGGCTGGGTAACCAGTTTTCATTTCCCCCTTCTATTTTGCTGAACACCAAGCTAGAAGGTGGAAAGTACCATTTTTATATGGTCTTTGGTATGACTTGGCTGGGGCTTAAAAACCCACATCCTCCTGGCAGTGGGGCGGATGCTCTACCACTAGGCCACTAGGTTTTTTCAGTATCACAGACAGTCACTGTTGAATAAGATGAAAAAAGACACTTAGATGAAGGGAAAAAAAGGGAATATTAACACTAAATGTAATGAATGTTTGTTATCAATAGATTTGTATCACATTTAATTAAAATGGTAGATGGTACTACTAAAAATTTGATGTTTTTAAGTCGGGATGGGCAATATGCCCAAAACATTGATATTATATTTCCTTGAATTTTCATGATGATGCTCTTCATGATATCACTAATTATTTCTTTATTTTTAATTTATAAAGAATAGTTTCACATGCAAGTCAACATTATGTGCTTTCAATTCAGTAAAGAAAAATATTTGTACTGTTATAAAAATTAGCTCACATTGAGTTTCAGGTTTTTTTTTAAATTTTGCATGAAATATTATCAATATTGCAATGAATTGTATTTTTTACGATGTTTTTTTTTTCCTTTGGGTGACTGAATAAATCCAACTTGAAGCAACTGAAACGAAACAAAAGTAGACCACTGTAGACCAGCAAATTTTTACCATGCTGAGCGGTGATGTTGACATGTGAAAAAATTTGCAGGCAGATTATTTGTACTGCCCACTGTTTTTTTTTTTATTTTTTTTTTAACATGGCAGCAGTCTGAAACAGCCTTAAAGTGACACTCCGTCAAAATTTTTTTCTAGGTAATGTGTTTGTAACATGTTTTTTTATGATTTACAAGACATATCATGAGTGAAATCACTCAAATGTCTCATGTCTGTTTTTGTTCTTTAAAGTTTCATTTAAGTCCCACCCCCTGAAAAAAGGTGAGTTTAGACAGAGCGTTTTTGGTGATCTAAAGGGCCTTTTCCACTAGCACGCTTTAGCGCGACACGGGACGGCTCAGCACGCTTTGTACGCTTTTCCACAAGCCCCAACACGGTTTAACAGCCGCGATTCTCAGCCCCGCTCAAAGGCAGGGTACAGCAGTGCTGAGCTGTGCCGTGTTGTGACGTTAACAGACTGGTCGCCGCTGATTGGTCAGGTCGTAACCGGCGCTGATTGGTCAGGTTGTAACCGCCCCTCTCCTCCTCCTCATCTACCAAATCTTCACGACCTTCTCAATAAAGTTTTTGAAAAAAAAAAAAAAAAAAGAATCTTCACGACCGCCTTTACTCAGCACGCAACCACTGTTGGCGGTTCCTTTTCAGTGTATTGCTGTGCTATTTTCATTTATTCTCTATCAAAAATGGCTTCGCGTAATAAGGGTGTTCCATGGACCAATAAGGAGGTGCAGTGTCTGCTCACTGCATTGTCAGACGAACGTATTCAGCGCGAGTTAGACGGAGCCGCCCGGAATGAAAAAATATACCGGGAGGTCTCGACATCGGAGTCCTTTAACGGTGAGTTTTAATTTTTTTTTATTGTGCGTTTTTTCGCAAATATATTCGGTAAGACGCTCAGTTTATTTATGCAATAAAAAAGCTGTTCATTTGTGGATGGATCGCTGCTTTATTGCAGCACACTGCGGACTAAAGCTTTTATTGTAATTATTCATGTGAACAATACGCTGAAATAAGCTTATGTATTCTTGTTAAAAACTATTGTCTTTTCTGTATATATTGCACTTTTGTGCTGTATTTTATTGTGTGCATTTTCCTTGTAGAATCATCCCACGCGTCCGCCGCAACAGCCCGCACGGATTATTCAACCGAGCCTTCCTGACCCAGAGCTGGCAGAGACGCCTTCATTCTACCGAGCCTCAACACTCAGTGGTCGGCGTGTATAAAATGTCGATTAACCTTCATGTTGTGTTGCAAAGTTTTTTTTTATTTTAATATTTTGTATATAATAAAATGGAATTGTTTTGGAAAGTGTGGTTTGTCTGTTATAACACTGAATTATAAAACAGTATAATTACATAGAAATTCCATTGCCTAGTCTGATCAAAATGATGCTGAGGGTCAACCATTGTAAAGGTAATGTAATTTTTAACTAGACCAAAAAAGAAATCTTTTTGTAAGCTTTCTGTTCTTTTTATTGAAATATCATAAAAAATTAGCACCAAGTCAAAGGTACAAGTATATGTAAATTGAATGTTCTATCGGCATTCCAAATTCAGAGATTTACATTACTTTAGAAGGAGTGTAGCATCATCTAAACGGAAAATAATAATACTGTTGTTCCAAACGTTGACCTGAAGGTGAAAAACATGAATTTTTTTAATTCAGTACATCCAAAATGCCCTAGGATGTGGTGTTGGACAGTGTGCCACCGTCTCATTATTTAATACGAATAAAAACAAGTTTCAGCTCATTATTTCTAGGTCATTTGGCAGGTAATTCAAAACAAAAGTGACTTGTGTTGTTGCAGCTTAATTATGAGATAAAATTAATTGTGAGATAAAACCACAGAGCGAGCAAGGCAATAATCCTTGGATCCTCCATTTTTTGTCTCGTGTAAATAAGGACTCAGTCCGGTGCGTAACGTCACGGGAGTGTGGCCCCGCCTCGCTGAGAATTTGCTGCTGCCCCGCTTCTAAAACCTCCTAACACAAACCATCACAGCACAAGCACAACACCGTGCTAATGGAGACAGAAGCATTCCGAGCCGTACTGAAGTGAATCGAGCCGTACCGAGGTGTGCTGGGCTAGTGGAAAACAGGCTTAACTGCGCATGCACTGGCACATGTGTACAGGGATGAGAATTTTCCTCGGATCCGTGGAATTCCGCGTATTTGGTCATGTCTAGGGTCATTCTCGTGAATCGTCTAAATTCGAGGAGAAAATTTTAGGGGGGGGGGGGGTGAGGTATGTTATGACCGCCGAGTTGTATTTTTGATCGGCTGCTAAAATCCACCACGCAGAACGCGCTACCCAGCGAGATCAGTAGTGTAATGTAACAAGGCCACTGATTGGCTGATACTTATTGAAGCAACCAATCGGCGATTTTGTTAGATTTCCTTTGACATATCCAACACGTGGAGTGAAATGTAAATGGCGGACAGTTCAAAATAATCAACCGAGTTTTCCCGATTTCGTGAAAATGGTGAACCTGAAACTCACGAAAGACAACGAAGCAAGAATTTTAGGAAAAAAAGAACAGAGAAGCTGCAGCTAAGCAGGCACTGCTTGCCCACAGAAAATCAGAGAAGAGAAAGGCTACAGAATGGCTCCAGGCTTTGGTAGCCAAGAAGAAGAAATTGCACAATTAGATGTGAAGAATATATTGACTTGTACATAAGTTCATAGATTAGTAGCACAGGCATGTAAATATGGAAGTGACATTTTCTATTTCTCAATCAAGTGTGACACTGAATCAAAACAGTATTGAACATGATTACACGTGTGATGCAGCAGCAGATTAAAAAGGTAAACTATAAATGCATTTGTACTTACTTCTAACTTTAAATATAAGACCACATTTGAGCATTCTAAAACACCAGATTTCGTTAGCTTCAAGGGGGGTATTGCCCCCCTTGAAACCCCCCACCAAGGCTCCACCTTGGATCCGGCTTGGGGGCCTGCATCCCCCAACACCTCTGGCTTAGTTTCCTCTTTTTTTCCCAAACCCCATTCTCATCCCTGTATGTAGTGTTGAGCCAATCAGGACACTTTGGCCTAACTGAAGTTAGCCTGCAGGCTAGTTAGCATTTTTTAACCAGCTGCTTTGAAAACATGACCCAAATTAAGATGGGTTTTACCATTAAACTGCATTTAAGGACCAATGCAGTTTCAGTTATTATCCTGGGCCACTGTGCATACAACTGGGCATGTCCTTCAACCGGAAAGTCTTTTTATCACAGGATTTATTCTGACAGTATAGTGCTAGCCACTATTAGCCTTGAGGGATGTGGGTGGGCCTAGATATCACAGATTCTGGCGTTTGAAGGTGGGGGTAAAGATTTTGATGGGAAACTGTAAGACAATGAAAGGTTTTGTTTGTAGAAATAAAGGGCATAAGATACCATTTTAGACAATGTACATTTGTTTTTATAGGGGATTTACACTACCGTTCAAAAGTTTGGGGTTACTTAGAAATTTCCTTATTTTTGAAAGAAAAGCACTGTTTTTTTCAGTGAAGATAACTTTAAACTAATGAGAAATACACTCTAATATCTAATATACATTGCTAATGTGGTAAATGACTATTCTAGCTGCAATATCTGGTTTTTGGTGCAATATCTACATAGGTGTATAGAGGCCCATTTCCAGCAACTATCACTCCAGTGTTCTAATGGTACAATGTGTTTGCTCATTGCGTCAGAAGGCTAATGGATGATTAGAAAACCCTTGTGCAATCATGTTAGCACAGCTGAGAACAGTTTAGCTGGTTAGAGAAGCTATAAAACTGACCTTCCTTTGAGCAGGTTGAGTATCTGGAAAAAAATTATTATTTCAAATACAAATCATTATTTCTAACCTTGTCAATGTCTTGACTATATTTTCTATTCATTTTACAACTCATGGTGGTAAATAAGTGTGACTTTTCATGGAAAACACAAAATAATTGTCTGGGTGACCCCAAACTTTTGAACGGTAGTGTATATCCACTGGAGTGTATCTTTAAAAACAAAATAATTCCTCACGGCTAGATCTGGATTCAGGTAATTCCGTGATCGGAGTTACCTGAATCTGTGTACTCTTTGTTCTTTCTATATTTGGTTTCTGAAAGGAAAACAGAACAACAAGAAATGGCCATAATATGGTTTAGCCTTGTCAAAATAAAATTGGAATTGAGCCAAAATGGGATAACGGATCCGTGTCATGGTTTGTGCCCGGGCTGGGCAGAAGAGAGGACCCAAAAGCTGTGATAATAGTTTGCTGATTTAATAATCCAAAAAATAAGATTCAGCTAGTGGCTGGGAACACAAAAGTAACTAAATCCAAACACCGTGGAGCGAATAGTAATTCCAACAACACTGTGCAGATAATGTGGTGGTAACATAAGGACACCGTGGGCATTAATGCCTGCGGCCAACATATATTATAGGAAAACAGTGATTAACAAAACAAGGGGCAGCTGTGAATGATTAACAACATAAGGTTGAGGCTAAACGGAAGATGCATTATGCTATCAGGAAGTAAACAAAACGTACCATCAAAATGAAAGTACATACAGAAATGATAATAAAGAATGGCAATAATGATACTTCTAATAATAATAATAAAAAAGAGGAAGGGGAACATAAGGCATGGACAGGGATAATGATAATAATTAGTTCAAAAAGAGAACATAACCCTGTCCAGAACATGACATTACCTCCCCTTTAAGGGTCAGATGCCAGACGACCCCAGAAGAGAGAGAGAAAATGGGGGGGGGAAAGAAGGGGGAGCTAGAATGTAGTTAATCTCAACATAATAATAATAATAATAATAATAATGCATCAGATTTATATAGCGCTTTATCATATACACTCAAAGACGCTTTACAAGTAGATACATTATTCATTCACTCCAGACAGACAATGGTAGTGGCAAGCTACTACTGTAGCCACAGCTGCCCTGGGGCAGGTTGACGGAAACGTGGCTGCCAATCCGCGCCAACGGCCTCTCCGGCCACCACCGAACATTTATACACATTCATACCCAGTGTTATGGGCACTGGAAGCAATGCGGGTGAAGTGTCTTGCCCAGGGACACAATGGCAGGATATCTGGAGAGCTATCTAGGGAGAGCGGGATTCGAACCGCCAACCATCGGGTTATTAGACGACCTGCTGTACCTCCTGAGCCACTGCCGCCCCATGAACCTTCCGACTAGGGTGGGGGGGGAGGGAGGACTTGGAGGGGGGCTAGAGCATAGCCATCATCAACATGTACCTCCCAACCAGAGAAGGAAGGGGATAAAGGAGGAAGGAGAGAGGACACGGAGGTGGGCTGGAATGCAGCCCATCTCAACATGAACCTCCCAACTCCGAGTGAAAGCGAGATAAGGTGGGAAGGGGGGACACGGAGGTGGGTTAGAACGCAGCACATCTCAATGTGACCCTCCCAGCCCCAAATAAGAGAGAGATAAGGGAGGGAGGAGAGAGGACACGGAGGTGGGTTGAACGCAGCCCATCTCAACGTGAACCTCCTGACCACAGAAGGAAAGGGGGAGGACACAGAGGTAGGCTGGAGTACAGCCCATCACAAGGTGAACCTCACAACCTCGAGTGGGAAGAGGAATCAGGGAGGAGAGGGGACACGGAGGTGGGCTTGAGCGCAGCCCAACTCAACGTGAACCTCCCAACCCCGAGTAAAAGAGGGAGAAGAGGGGAGAAGAAAGGACACAGAGATGGGTTGGAATGTGACCAATCTCTTCGTGAACCTCCTGACCACGGAAGGAAAGGGGGACAACATGGAGGTGGGTGGAGTGCATCCCATCTCAAGATGAACCTCACAACCCCAAGTGGGAAGGGGGATCAGGAAGGGGCACAACAAAAATAACCCAGCACAAAAAAATAACCCCAAAATAGGAAGAACTAAAGTGAAACGCAACAAAATACCACAAAACAAATATGCATCTCTTTTTTCTTTTTTCACATTTGTTTTTCCACAATAGTACGCTGTCCAAGGCTGGATAAAGGGGAACAGAGTTGGTTGGGTGGGCGACCCCAGTCCGTGGACCACTCGATGAAGGGGAACAGTCTGTCAAGTGGTCTGCCCAAACCTTTGGATCAATTGGTGAAGGAAGACAGGCCATCAGGTGGTCTACCAAAGTCCATGGGCCACCTGGTGAAGGGAGACGGTCTGTCGGGTGGTCTGCCAGAATCCATAGACCACCCAGCGAAGGAGGACAGTTTGTCTGGTGGCCATCCAAGGTCCGTAGGCCACCAGATTGAGGAATAATGGTCAGGAGGCCGGCCAAGGTCCCGAGCCGACCCGGCTGCCACACTGGCTACCCCAGGGCGCTGATCTGGTGGCAACTTGGTGGTAGGAGTGTCAGTGCTATCCTTCCTGGGTGCAGATGGTAGTGTGTGTACCTCCTGCGGTGATGTGGATAGTGAAAGTTAGGCCCCATGGAGCACAGGAGGTGATGATTGGACCCCCTGAGGCACAGGAGGCGATGGTGGGATGCAGTTCTCCAGCGGCTTCAACCTCAACCTAGTCACCTCGGACGAAGGAGGAGAATAAATTAAATTAAAATCACCCTTTATTGTCATTCAACTGTACATCCAATCATGTACAGTAGAACAAGATTGTGTTTTACCTATCTACTGTGTTAATCACACACACCCCAAGTGTAGAATCAGAGGCCATGCAAGGCGCCGCCACAAATTTCCCTCCTCCATTCCATTATTGTTGAGCACCAAGGTGGACGGCAGGAAGTTCCACTTTTATATGGTCTTCGGCATGACCCGGCCGGGATTTGAACCCCTGCCTCCCGGGTGTGGGGCGGATGCTCTACCAACTGAGCCACCACTCCGGTCCGGAATAGGAGGTTGATGAGATGATATCACAGTCATTAGCAGCATAGACTGATGGGGAAGGCCCAGAAGTGGGTGGGATCTCTGTTCTGGTCCCTCCACTAGAAGCAACATAAAATTGATGTTGGAAATAAGGGAAAGGGTACTTGCCCAGACTACCGGTCTCCTGCTGCCGGGGTGACGATCTCTGGATGAAACGATGACTGGGGAACGCTGACTTCAGGATGAGACGGCCATGGCGCGCTGACCTCAGGACGAGATGGATGGGACGCGCTGACCTCCTGATGAGGCAGCTGGGGCGCGCTGACCTCAGGATGAGACAGCTGGGACGTGCTGACCTCAAAATGAGATGGCTGGGACGCGCTGACCTCAGGATGAAACAGTGACTAGGGCTGAAGAGCATCCAGCCCAGATGCCCAGGAATCCCTCTCTGACGCAGCCAGCTAGGATGGGGGGAAGGGGGGCTGTTAATTGAACACCACCCAAATGCACAGTAATTGAGACAGGCGGTGAGGGGTTAGCAATCTGAGGTTACCTGGGCTGACACCCCCCATCAGAAGCAAGGCAAGACGTATAAATTGATGGAATAATGATTTGTAACAATACTTGCCCTACTCCCTCCTGCTCAGTTGCTGGTAAAACCCCAGGTCATGCTGCAGCAGATGAGGCAACCTTGGGTGAAGCTGTAGACGAAGTGGTCTCAGCAGGGGCGTGCATGTGAAAGGGAACCATCTCTGCAGGGGCGTGCATGTGGAGGGGGGCAGTGTCTTCAGGGGTGTGCACATGGAGGGGAGGAGTCTCTGCATGAACGTGCATGTGGAGAGAAGCAGTCTCTGCAAGAGTGTGCACATGAAGAGGAGCAGTCTCTGCTGAAGTGCTCACCCTCTCAGATGTGGAGGCCGTGGAGGTGGAGATGACCTCAGAACAGAGAGGGAGTGCAGGGGTGAGAGGTGACAAAAAAGGAAGTGGCAGCATTAACGGGTGGCAAGGGGCCAGAAACAGCAGGCGGCTGTGACTGGGAACCCTCGCTCGGAGAAAGGCAGTACATTTCATTAATAAGTGTTAAAACAAATGAAGGTACTTGCCTTGCTCCTCCCTCTGTCACTGCTGGAGCTGCTGCTGGTGTGGGGATGACGACCTCAGGGTGAGCTGTCGGAGTAACAACCTCAGGATGAGCTGCTGAAATGGTGGCCTTGGGATGAGCTGTAGAAACATTGGCCTCAGGACGAGCTGCAGGAGCGAAATCCTCCAGATGAGCTGCAGGAGGGGCAGTGGGTGAGGCGGTCAGGAGAGGAGCAGCAGGTGAGGCGGCCGTGAGAGAAACAGCTGGTGAAACGACCTGGAAACTGGTAGCAGGTGAGGTGGCCAGAGGCGAAGCAGCAGGTGGGGCTCTCTGGAGAGGAAGGGATGCAGCTACTGGAACTCTCTGGGGATGAGGAGGTGCAGCCACTGGAGCCCTCTGGGGCATGGTGGGACCGGGCGGGAGAGGAGCCATGGGTGGGGCTGGAATGGAGTGCCAAGTGGAGCGTCGTCTCCCAGAGTCTTCCTTCCACCCAGGTCCCCCGCATGCCAACTGACTGCCGTAAAAAAAATCCCTCCGTTCCGTGGGCATAAATACAGGCAGCCAGTCGGCTGGCTCTGGTGTGGAGAATGCTGGCTGTACGTGACGAGAGGAGTGGCGCTGATGTTGGGCCCTTTGTTGCTCCCTCTGCCTCTTGTCATTGGCCCGAGATGGAGAAGTGGCTGGTTGTCGGGAGAAGGCGACAGAGGAGGAGAGAAAGATGGGCAGTTCCTGTACCCAAGAGAGCACCCGCAGGCCTGGCGTGTGCTCCAGCACTTGCATAGCAGCCCCCCAAAGGTCAAATGCTCTCTTCCCGTTAGAGCAGTTGCAAGCTGCGGTGACCAGTCTCTCCATGGCCCGCAGCTCCTCCTCACTGAGGCACCAGACAGCCATGTCCAAGCAAACTAGTATCCACTGGGTCCTTACTGGCGGCTTCCTTCTGTCATGTTTTGTGCACAGGCTGGGCAGAAGAGAGGACTCAAAAGCTGTGATACTGGTTTGCTGATTTAATAATCCAGAAAATAAGACTCAGCTCGTGGCTGGGAACACAAAAGTGAGTAAATCCAAACACCATGGAGCAAATAATAATTCCAAGAACGCCGTGCAGATAACGTGGTGGTAACATAAGGACGCCGTGGGGATTATGAATAATGCCCACGGCCAACATATATAGGGAACCAGTGATTAATAAAACAAGGGGCAGCTGTGAATGATTAACAACGTCAGCTTGAGGCTGAATGGAAGATGCATTATACTAACAGGAAGTAAACAAAGTGTACCATCAAAATAAGAGTCTATACAGAAACGATAATAAAGAATGGCAATAATGATACTATTGCTAATAAAAAAAGAGTCCTAAAATGGGACATAAGGCATGGACAGGGATAATAATAACAGTAATGATGATAATAAATCCAAAAAAAGAACATAAAGCGTGGACAGGGTCTAACCCTGTCCAGACCATGACAATCTGATTTTGTTAGTCTTTTTAAATTGTTTTGGTCACAGCCCATAGATGTCTATGGTCACAGCAGGGAGTAAGAGCAAGTAGTTACGAAAAAGCATGTGCCTTTACAATATGTCTTGTGTTAATTTATTGAAAATTCAATCTAATAATTTTTTATAAAACCAACATTACGGGCTGCACAGTGGCACAGTGGTTAGCACTGCGGCAGCACAGTTTACCCTTGGCCGGGGGATCGTGGGGATCGTGGGTTCGATCCCAGCCCCCGACCAACAGTGATCTGTGTGGAGTTTGCATGTTCTCCCCGTGTATGCGTGGGTTTACCCCGGGATTTCTCCGGTTTCCTCCCACATGCCAAAAACATGCAGGTTAGGTTAATTGGAGACTCTAAAGTGGCCCTAGGTGTGAATGTGTGTGTGAATGGTTAAGGGATAGCGCCATATCGTGTCTGCTTCATCCATCCAGGTGGTGGATGACCCTCAATTTCCCCTCTGGGGATCAATAAAGTATACTAAATCTAAAAAAAACCCCCAAAAACTGGCAGAAGCAACAACTAAATCTGTTATTTTAAGAAAAGCATAAGTAGGTTTTAAATGTGGAAAAAAAGAAAAAAAAGCTGATACACTTCCGGCTCTGAACAAAACAATAAAACAATAGCAAAAAAAAAAATCAGCTAATGAAATCAGATCCTTTGTTCCATTTTGGCTCAATTTCAATTTTATTTTGACAAAGCAAAAACATATTAATGGCTATTTCTGGTTGTTCTGTTTTGGTTTCAGAAATGAAATATTGAATGAACAGCGAGTACAGGGATTCAGCTGCTGTCTTCCCATGCCGTGTTTGTTTTTGTAATCATAGAAATATGTAACTTAGTAAACAGTGTGATGGTGTGAGTAATCACTCAGCTGACTCATATTCATTCTTACACTGGTATCAGAATTTATACCAGTATTATCATGAACGATTTGACATGGCACACCCCTATATTTAAGTTAACCTTTTGATTTTTTTCAATGTTTTTATATACATCCAATATGAGATGTTTTAAAGGGGTCATTGACTGAAAAATGGTGTTTGTAGGTTTTAACTGTCTGAAATGAGTCTACTGGTCACCTAATTATCTAAAAATTTCAAAACAGTCAATTCTCTTAAAAAAAAACCCACCCAGCCTTTATCTTGTTTTTCTCCCCCAGGAATGCCCGAAACATTTTTAACTTTTCTGTGGAACTCTTGTATGTCATGAATCAAAAAAGCCAACCCAATGCCATCCTTGAGACCAGCCCACTGCTCTATTATTGGCTCGCCTAGCTGTCTGTCATGTAGATGGAGGGAGGTGCTAAAGGTAGCCCATTAACCCCTGAGCTATTAGCCCCCAACCTAAGACTAGTAACAGGAAGCGTGAACCAAGCATGGCTTATATTGTTATTTTCTTCAGATCTTAGTCACCTTAATAACCATCTCTGTTACCACCTGGTTCACGGTCTGTGGTCCACAATGTGCCTCGCTTTGCTCTGCTCGTCTCCTGGTGGTTTCGCCATAGTTTTGCAGCGGGTTGCTGGTGCTGGTGTGCCGGTCACAGGGAGCTGGCCATGGGAGCCAGCAGCTTCAAGCAACAGTCCCAGGTTGTGGCAACCGCCTGTACCCAGAGCTGCTACCTGGAGCTGCAGGCTGTCACGGCCAACTCCCCTACTATTGTTTGGGCACACTCTCGCGGGCAGCGTGGGGGAGCCGCTTTGTGACGGGGCATCCCCTGGCTGGCCGTGGGAGAGAAGTGGAGTACCACGGAGTGAGACATTGCCCTTTGAGATCCCGTGACTCGGCCAGTGGCTTCAGGTTGCGGCGATTGGTGGGTTGCCCGCTGCTCGGTGCTACCGATTTGTTGTGGCATCTTGGTGAGGTTGTTGGGGGGTGGGCCGGGGTGACACGAGATGTACAAATGACTGCGGATTAGTGAACCAGTGCTGCTCATCTAAGCTAAGGAGACTAGAAGTTAGTCAGTTAATGGCTAACTGACATAAGAGGGAGGGTGGAGTTGAACAGCTGAAGGATGTTTCTTAATGTGACAGGCTTTAAATCAGAGTGTATCAAGAAAGCCAGAAAAAATTAAAAACAAATTTACTTCAATAATTTCAAAAAATAAAGAAAATGTCAACAAAATATGCCACAAATACTTCATTAAGACATGAGTGAGTTGTTAAAATGTGGAAAAGTGGAGTCAGTGGCCCCTTTAATAGTGTTGCAGTATGCCTTTTTTTAATATAAAATCTCTGTCAAATCATTAGTCTTTCTTTTCCAGAGAAAGTCAGAGTGTTATAGTCAAACTTTGATGAAATCCCTTTGAAGACTTTTCTTGTTAGTTTTTTCCAGCTGAGTAAAGGCGTGTATGCTTCTTTATGACAAGGTCAAATGTGCTGTTCACCCTGTTAAAAGGAGCAAGTCATCAATGCTTTTTCTGAATGCCTTTAATTTATTGTGGGACTACAGGACAACTGACAGTCTTTTTCAGTGTTTGAGTTCAGTAGAAGCAATCATCAATAAAGCACCCCAAAAATGACTTGAAATTTGCTTGTTGTTTCAGGTTTCATAGGAGAGCTTTGCTCAAGCTCATTTAGAGCACAGTTGGCTCGGTTTTAGCTAATGCATGATTCAGCAGTGAATGGGGGGGGGGGCAGTGGAAGAAGCAGGAATGCAGAGCTTTGCCCTTTTCTCACCAATGTGCACCTGGACTGTTCCTGTGAACAGTGGATGTGGCTGTTGGTCAGTTTTTGGAAAGTTACAAAAATTAGGCTGTGTAGACGCTGATCTACTGAAAGGAGCCTTTGACTTTCTTCTTGTTAACTGGTGAACTTCTGACAGTGTTGGATTCATTAGTATCTCCAGCTATAAATCCACGACTGGATTCTACACTGTAGAAACTCAAGACTGAACTGTTGATTTATTTATGACTTTAATTACATCTGTTCACCCTCCTTAGTAATAATGACTCAGTAAATTAAAGCTCTACCAGACTTTCACAAACATTATATTTCAGTCTTTACACCACATGCTTTAGAAGCTATAACAGTTTTAATATACAGTAGATCTGCTATTGAACACTTCAAGAAATTTGGTTATATTAATTCCTGTTTCACATCAGAGTGTTTTATACAAGGATGTTAATGTTATTTAATTTTGAATAACTTTTGTATAGCGTAAGTTACATGGAGCAGTTTGTTACACCCCTTCCTGCCCTCTGCAATTAGAAAGGCCACACACACGCAACATGGGCAGGAGGAGGTGTAACATCCTGCTCCATGTAACTTTGTGCCCCAGCTTACTCTACCTGACACCAGAGGTGGGTATAGGTAGAATATATACTCAAACTAGAGGGCACTCAGAGAGCGCAAGCTCCTGCCAAGGCTCTGTCCCTCCATCCCTTTGTCCTCCTCTCTGTCCCTTTGTCCGTCCATATCGCCATCCATCTGTACATTGGGAGATAGGGCCTTGGCGAAGGTATGAACTCACAGATCACCTCCAGCATCTAATGAGTTCATCTTTGGGCCAAAGGCCACCTCTAGAGAAAATTTCATCCAAATTCATCCAGTAGTTTTGGAGTATTGTTGCTAACACTCTGGGAGAAGATAAAAGCCTTGGTGGAGGTATGCATTTTAAGATCATCACCAAAATCTAATCATGTGTTCAGTGTGCCATACACTCCTTTCCTGAAAATCTGAATGAAAGGCACTGTATAAATGTAATCCGTTATTATTATTATTATTATTATTATTATTATTATTATTAACAGACCAAAATGACAGCAAAAATAGCATGACTACATTATATGACTACATAATCACGCTATAAATTCATGAAATCTTTGTGTGTCTGTGTGTGTGTCTGTCACGTTTATAGGACATCATAGGACGGCCTATGATGTCTGCCTGATGTCCTATGATGCATCATAGGCCGTCCTATGATCTCAGGCATCCTAGGACTTGCAATGCCGTCATAAAGATATTTGCGGTGCCGTCATAAAGATATTCGTCATGCCGTCATAAAGATATTCCCGATGCCGTCATAAAGGTATGCCAGATGATAGTAATCCAGATGATAGTAATCAATTAGCCAAGTTGGAAGTCTGTCTTAAGGAAATCAAAGCTTGGATGACTTGTAATTTCCTGGTATTAAATTCAGATAAGACTGGTCATTCTTGTTGGTCCAAAAAACCTTAGAAATACCTTTCCAAATCAACTTTCAGTTTGGATGCGGTTACTCTTTCTCTTAATAGCTCTGTGAGGAACCTTGGATTATTTTTGATCAAGATCTGTCCTTCAATTCACATATTAAATTTGTTTCTAAGACTACCTTCTATCATTTGCGTAATATTGCCAAGATTAGGAGCATCTTGTCTCAGAGTGATGCTGAGAAACTGATCCACGCTTTTGTTAGCTCGAGATTAGATTATTGTAATTCTTTATTATCAGGCTGTCCTAAAACATCTTTAAAAAGTCTTCAGCTGATCCAAAATGCTGCAGCAAGAGTTTTAAGAGGTACTAGAAAGAGAGATCTCTCCGGTTCTGGCCTCTCTTCATTGGCTTCCCATCGAGTTTAGAATTAAGTTTAAAATCCTTCTTCTTACTTACAAAGCTCTAAGCAATCAGGCTCCTTTTTATTTAAAAGATCTGATACTACCGTATTATCCTAACAGAGCACTACGCTCCCAAAATGCAGGATTACTTGTAATACCTAGAATCTCCAAAAGTACAATGGGAGGCAGAGCCTTCAGTTATCAAGCTCCTCTCCTGTGGAACCAGCTGCCAATCTGGATTCGGGAGTCAGACTCGATCTCTGTTTTTAAGATTAGGGTTAAAACCTACCTTTTTGATATAGCCTACAATTAGGGAGGGATCATGTGTTTCTGAACCCTCCCTTAGTTATGCTGCTAATAGGTTTAGTCAGCCGGGGGACCTCCAATAATGAACTGGGCCTCACTCCTTTCTTCACTCTCAATGAAATATTTTTTTTGCTGGTCATTGACATCTGTTTGTTCTCTCCCATAGATTGAGTCCCCATTGTGCTGTTTGCTCTCTACATGTCTGTTCTTTTCATCTTCTCTATCCCCTCACCCCCCCAGCCAGTCGCAGCAGATGACTGCCCCTCCCTGAGCCTGGTTCTGCTGGAGGTTTCTTTCTGTTAAAAGGGAGTTTTTCCTCTCCACCGTCGCCAAGTGCTTGCTCACAGGGGATCGCCTGATTGCTGGGGTCTTTCTGCAACTGTGGGGGTCCCCCCTACAGTTGAAAGTGCTATGAGATGACTGTTGTTGTGAAATGGCACTATATAAATGAAGCTGAATTGAATTGAAGTTGAATTGAATATGATGCCTGTATGACGGCACATAGACCGATAGGCATCACAGGACTGTCTATATGACGGCGCATAGAGTGTGTCTGGCCTGATGTCCTATGATGTATCATAGGCCGTCCTATGATCTGACAGAGGCACCCATCCCTCAACCAGTGGTCTGAATGAAGATTTTTTGCTGAAGGCACAACAAGACCCACAAGATGGAGAGCAATAGAGTGAAGAGAACTGGTGCATGTCAGAAATGATGCCGTGAAGATGAAAAACCTGAGGTTCGAGCAGTACGCCGCAGGCATGACTGTGAACAACACAGCTATCTGAGACAGGAGGAGGCCCTTCAGCAGCATAGAGTACGACAGACAAGGAATGCACAGACAGGAAACATGAGGCAGTGCGCCATGCACATGCTGCTGAGTCAGGTGAAGCCCGAAATGCCCGCCAAGCGAGCGACACTGCACGCCAGGCAAGGCACAGAGAAGCTGAGATGGAGGAGATGCGGAATAGTCGGCTGGCTGCCAACGCTACACGCCAGGCAAGGCACAGAGAAGCTGAGACCGAGGAGATGTGGAATAGTTGGCTGGCCAGGGACAGTGAATGCCATGCAAGGCTCAGAGAAGCTGAGACCAAGGAGATGCGGAAGATCACAGGCAGGCATCACTCATAATTATAGGACTTGCTATGACATCTTCAAAGATCAACAGACAGCAGGTATCATTCATGATCATGGGACTCACTATGACATCATCAAAGATCAAAGGCAGCCATCACAGATCAAAGGCAGTCATGTCAAAGATCAAATTCAAGTTTCACCATGGTTTCTGTTGCCATGGTAACAGTAACTTTCTACAGGCATGCAGAAATGCTTGCTTACACTTGCTTTCTATGGACATGCACGGGTATGCACAGGCATGCACAGGTGTGCGCTAGTAATAATGGTAAATTGTAAATGGTAAATGGCATTCACTTATATAGCACTTCTATTTTCAACTCTAGATGACCAAAGTGCTTTACAGATCCTGCTATCCACCCATCCGCACACACATTCACACACTGATGGCGGCATTGCTGCCAAACATGGTGTTGTCCAGACCCACCAGGAGCAATTGGGGGTAAAGTGTCTTGCTCAGGGACACAACAGCAGGATATCTGGGGAGAGTGGGGTTTAAACCGCCAACCATCCGGTTATTGGACGACCTGCTCTACCTCTTGAGCCACTGCCGTCCCCTATAATAATAATAGTAATAATACTGTCATAATTGTATTGACCATACATTGGGGCTGGGCAATTCCACCTTAAATCAACATCATGGTTTATTGAATCTTTCAGGTCGGTTTTCATTTTTTTTCCTCCTCTCTTCTCCATTACAGTTTACTGACAAGGTTCATAATTATTAAGCAATATTACACAACAGTGTGGTATAATTCCATTTTTTGCAGTTATCAACTACAAATTCACATAGTATCCATATTGTCTACCGCAACAAACTTGTAAGAAATATGACCATGACAAAGGCACAAATGCTCACCTGGCACACCGACAGATGCGGACATGTTTCTCCAGGCGTTTGCTTTCAAATTTTGATCATGATGTCCTTTTAGTGTCAGATCAAAGAGTACCGGGTTGTTTGATGCAGCAAAGTTCAGCCTCTCCTCCGTCACCTCCTGTTGTCAAATTCCTGTACCAACGTCCTATGTCCCGCCCTTCCTTAATTCTGATTGGCTGCTTAGAAAGGTCTGACATTGACGTGCACAGCTGTACAGTAGTCTGACAAGTTGAGCTTTTTTCAGCCCTGAGCACCACGACAAAAAGCGGCCACTACTCAAAGCGTTTCAGTGCTGAGGGCTACATAGAGAATGAACAGAAAATAGTCGCCCACAGCAGAAAAAATGAGTTTGTGGACACACCCTCTAATACATTTTTTGCAGTGTTTGGCTTCCGGGTTGCCAAGGCACATGGTCCTATGGCATGATCATGCACATAACTGAGTGAACACGTCTTAAAGGGACAGTACATGAAAAGTGCCAGATTAATATATGAAATAATATTCAAAAAAATTCCTGCATCCACATCGTGTTGCGAATCATCACCAAAATCTAATTGTCTGTTCCCTGTGCTATTACACACCTTTCCTGAAAATTTCATCAAAACCCATTCATAACTTTTTGAGTTATGTTGCTAAAAGGCAAACCAACCAACAGCACTAAAAACATTACCTCTGTCCTCCCTTGGTGAAGGTGATAAAAGTAGTGTTACCTGAGGTTATTAAGTGCTCATGTGTGAGTCACCAAAAAGTACTTGAGTGAGAATAATAAAATATCAACTAACAAAGGTACGTGAGCAGTGAGTAATGACTTTTAAAAAATTTATAAATTTGTGACTCGAAATAGCTTGTTTTAAAAAAAGTAAAAGGGGTTAGGCCTCGATAAGTTTTTACTTCTGCCTGCTCCTTTCTTTTTTCTTCTTTTGCATTGTTTCTTATCATGTTTTAGAGATCAGAGGTCCAAATCAATAAACAATAAAACAATTGAAGTGGCATGATAAAATAAAGGCAGCGATGGAGTTTTTAGTTGGTTTATTGAATCATACCACCTTCATCCGAACACCTCCCCAGCCCTCGTGCTGCGGGCTGAGGTGATGTCCTCAGGCTCTCAGAGAAGAGGAGACACACAGTGCGTGTGTCCAGCAGCAACTGAAGAGTCAGTGAATGAGAGGCAGATTTACAGAACAGTGCAGCATATATACCCAACTCAGACAATACATCAAAGACATTCACAGCAGTCGATCTGGGCATTTGCATATCAGAGGTACAGACAGGATGCATAAACACAATGCATGGATGACACTTTAACCTCACAGCTGTAAACGCAGCATGCAGCGCAAAAAACCCAGGAGTAACGAGCTGACTGTCTCTGTGTGTTGTGGGGGGTTGAATCAACCCACTACACAATAAACTTTCTTCTCTTATTGGTGCGTCTTCTTCTGATTAGTGACTTTTTTCTCCTAAATATACTCTAGGCCTATTACTTCAATGCTTAGTGATTTTCTCACCAATTTGTGAGGTTTTTCTCACAAGTTTGCAACTTTTTTCTTGAAATGTTACTTTTTTGTCACATAAATTAGCATAATTTTCTTGTAAATTTGCAACTATTTTAGCAACAATTTACAACTTTTTTCCTTTAAAGTTGTGACTCTTCTCACAGTAATGCAACTTTTTACTAAAGACACTAGTATTGTGACACTTTACTAAGAATTGTTAATAAATGTTGCAAACATAAACTTTCTTACTTAGGCACCAGAGTGATAAAGAACAACTGACTTTTCAGTCTACAAGATGGTGCTAAATGCTCACTGTCTGGTTAGGTCAGCACAGAAAAGAAGTGACTCCAGAGATCTAGCCATGAGTTGAAGAAGACAAAGATCAGGGTGGAAATCATAATATATGATATCACAATACTAGGCATATCTCAAGATCATGACAATATCACGTTACAGCTCAAGTATCATGGTAGTATGGTGTTGTGTGGCCTCTGGTGATTCCTGTCCCTATAAATGTGTGACTTGTTTTCTTGTAAATGTGTGATTTTTTTTTCTAAATATGTGAGTCAAAGGGAGGGCTTGGTGATATGGTTTAAAAATAAAATCCACATTTTTTTTCCTGCCACATTTGAGTTTTGATTTTTATCGGTATTTTTGATTGAAGACAAGGAATTATTTGAAATGTTTTTCCCCCCAAGTATTATGGTACTTTATTAAAAGTTATTAGTAAATGTTGTAAATACAAATTTACCTGTTTACGTACCGGAGTATTAAAAAAACCCCTAGCTTTTCAGTCCACTAGATGGTGCTAATTGCTCACTGTCTGGTTAGGTCAGTACAGCAAAGGAGTAACTCCTGAGATTTAGTCGGGAGTTGAACAAGATAAAGATTGGGATGGGAAATCATAATATATGATATTGCAATACTCAGCATCTCATAAGATCATGATAATATTGCATTGCGGCCCAAGTATATATTGTATATTTCCACCCTTACTATCCACATGTACCTTGTAAAATTTGTGAAATCAAAAGCAACTTAAGAGTACAGCCAGATTTATTAAAGTCAAAATACATTTTTTTCTTCATAAATGTACCCAAGTAAGAGTAACAGGTATCCTGTTCCTTAAGTAAATGTAATTCATTAGTAGCCACCTATTGATTGCTACCTATAAGAAATGTCATTACTCATTATCTCATCTGTTCTACTGACCCATAGACCTCTAGATTAGTCCTTTCCCAGACATCGCTGACATGTCAGCAGGCAGCATTTTATAGAGAAGGAAAGGAAACTCCACCTAAGATTGCCCATGCCTTATATACTGCATAATAGTGCTCTCCATTGCCTGTAATTCCAGTCTAACAAACTAACAAACCCAGTTGGCAAGCTAAGGCTGTAATTATGCCTTAGAACATTGTCTGTATATCACCACAAGGTTGGTTTCGTGACTCCTTTTCAACCAAATATGTGTTGGGCTGTCTGGTTTTTTGCTTTAGGTTTTTTTTCTTGTTAGGTTTGAGGTGTTTTCTTCCAAATAAGTGAAGTTAGCTGGATGTCAAACTGCTGCGAGGTGAAGGCTTTCCCTTGAGCAGGGAAACTGTTGACATTTAAATAACATTGTTCAGACACTCCTTGTTATATTTGTATTGATATTTTTTAAGATGTTGTATATTAGGGCTGCACAGGAAAACATGAAGTAAGCAATATTGATGTTTAATATTGCTATTGTAATATAGACATAAACTGTGTTGTTTTTCAGCAATAAAAGTTTGAAAGTTCTGTGCAGTAAAA
Organism: Pholidichthys leucotaenia; assembly: GCA_020510985.1. Classification (NCBI taxonomy): domain Eukaryota; kingdom Metazoa; phylum Chordata; class Actinopteri; order Cichliformes; family Pholidichthyidae; genus Pholidichthys; species Pholidichthys leucotaenia. Next base: position 171,923,574 of record CM035844.1, read on the forward strand.
CCATTCTGTAGGAGACAGTGGAAAAGGCTTTCACAGAACCCTCAGGACAAAAACGTTTTTTTACTTTGTTGTTGCTTATATAGGTATAATAACTAAGCTATTCCAGTTTCAAAATGATGTGACGCGACTCCTAAATTGCTTCCTGGCCCAGTGCTGGTGACATCATGCCACATTCGAGGCCTAAAATTGACTGTGGTTTGACATGTGTAATTGAAAACACAGCGTTTCTTTGTTGGTTTCTTGCATGAAACTTATGCTATGGTAATGGTGCGTGTTGTCAGTTTTGGTGACTTTGAAATGTCACTAAAAAGTAAACATCAATTTTAGTCATGGACAGCAAAGCTAACATTTCACCAGCCAATCTGTTAGCAATTGGCTTTTTTCAGAACATCTAAAAAAAATTTTTTTCAGAGTATATTTTTATGAAATTTGTAGGAGTTATTGGAAATTGGATCAAGGATCAGTCAATTCAATTTTAGGGTAATTATCAAACTCCAGCATGTTTTAAAAAATATTCCTAAAGCCGGGTTTAGGTGGACATGATTATGACCACAACTTTGCAAGACTAGCCTGGTGTCTCCCTGAACAGTTGCACATGTATGTCAAAATAATAATAATAATAATAATAATAATGTTTCTCTAAAGCCAATCATTTTCACCTTCTGTTTACATGCAGGGAACCTGATAACATTAGCTAAAGCAGCAGCCCACCCATCACTTCTGTGATCATGACTCTTTTAAGTGACTGACAGACCAATTGAGTTAAAATTTAGTCAAATATTATTCAAACACCATCCCAAAATAGACAGGAAGCGTTTCATATGCCCTTAAAAACATCTTTATTAGCATAATGCTGTTCTTAAACAAGCTGCTTGGAGAAATTAAAATACAGTAGGAGGGTGAAAATTAGCTGCCTTGGTGGAGGTTGTGCACCCTGAGTGCTTTCTAGTTTTCCATGTGCTTTACTAATGTAATTATATTACCATCAACTGCAACAAGAAACTGTCTCAGGCTGTGACCCAGTGTATCACAACTCTGTTTAATTGTCATCATTTTTTCAGTAATAATAGCTAAAGTAGGATTTGTGACAAAGCTACAGTAACATGTACAGGATACAAGAAAAATACAATTAACCCTTTCTCTTGGTAAAACATCCTAAAGGTATTTAAGGAATTCCAGATGGGTGACAAAGATAAGACCAGTGACTGCTCTGACTCAGCCTGTCCTGTCTTACTGTTGTGCATTTTATTCAAATTGTAGCATCACTCAGTACATTCTCATTTTTTTTTAACTTGCTGAAGCTCAGCTGAAGAAAAGTGGAGTTAAAGATAATGAAGAAGAATAATGACAGAACCCATTAGAAGCATAGCCAAGGGTTTCAGCCAATGGTTTGTTATTTTTACTGCTGAAGCATTTTAATAGAACTGCACATCTATTAAAAATGTAACTACAGTAATTAATCACACACTTTTCTGTAATTACTTGCAGTGTTTCCCCTGGGCAGTCCCTCCAGGATTTCGCGATGTTGTGATCACATCAATTCACACGAAATCAACCAATTAGCGCAACTATTGTGCGACCTTGCAACTTTGTCCAATCACCGCAACTTTCCCGCAATTTTGGCCAATCCCCGTCAACTTCCACCAATTTCACCAATCAAATTTGTCTGACTGGCACTGAAACACTCAGTCTAACCAATCAAATGCATCGCTGCACCGTGTTCACTTCCGTGTTTACAGTGAGTTTAGCGGAACACATCGGCAAATAGTGTGTGATTTAAAAAAAAACAACCACACACCAGGGAGGTTTCCAACACCGTCTCTTCCTCCATCTCCCCCAGCCTGCCAGTGTATGTCTGGCTACATCTCCATTCTGACTGCGTGTACGAAGCGCTGGGTTTGTGTTAAAAAACGTCCAACTGCCCTAAAAACCCACCCCGCTGCGGGAGCGCGCATGAGGAGAGACACTGTATGAGCAGATCTAACATTACAGCCAGTGTTTGAACATTTTATACATCTTTAGAGGTAAAATCATTACTACATGTGGTCAATGAGCTTTAAAGCTGTGGATCTCCAGTCTGGACGGACAGCCCCCACCCCCCTTCCCCCGTCCTGCAGTAAATGAAAGCTCTGTGTCTGAGGAGACAAGTGTGTGTGTGTCAAGACCAACGTGTAACAGACAGACAGGTAGGAGTCAGGCACGGAAATAGAGAGAATATTGTCTGTAACTTTTTTTTTCAGAAAAAAATAGACTCTAGCCAATACAGAGCAACAGAATAAATTATTTATTTTTTTTCTCTCCGCTCGGTACCAAGTGGTTGGGGACCGTAGGGACTTTTCAAATGAAGGTGCTGCCAATAATTTCCAAATCTATACTCTTTAACATGCATTCGATGCAATTTAGCTGTTGTAATGGATAACCCTGTGCTTATCGCAACTTTAAAAAAAGCTCCCGTGAATTCAAGCATTTTGGGCCGCAACAATCATAAAAACATACCGCTAAATCCTGGAGGGACTGCATAGGTTTATTTATTCATTTATTTATTATTATTATTTATTATTTATTTATTCACATTTTTTGTATGTTTGTCACACTTAAATGTTTCAGATCGTCAAACAGATTTAAATATTAGACAAAGATAACACAAGTAAACACAAAATGCAGTTTTTAAATGAAGGTTTTTGTTATTAAGGGAAGAAAATCCAAACCTACATGGCCCTGTGTGAAAAAGTGATTGCCCCCTAAACCTAATAACTGGTTGAGCCACCCTTAGCAGCAACAACTGCAAGCAAGAATTTGTGATAACTGGCAATGAGTCTTTTACAGCACTGTGGAGGAATTTGGGCACACTCATCTTTGCAGAATTGTTGTAATTCAGCCACATTGGAGGGTTTTCAAGCATGAAACACCTTTTTAAGGTCATGCCACAGCATCTCAATCGGATTCAAGTCAGGACTTTGACTAGGCCACTCCAAATCTTCATTTTGTTTTTCTTAAGCCATTCAGAGGTGGACTTGTTGGTGTGTTTTGGATCATTGTCCTGCTGTAGAACCCAAGTGCACTTCAGCTTGAGGTCACGAACAGATGGCTGAACAGCCCCAGACCATCGCACGACCACCACCACATTTTACTGTTGGTGTGATGTTCCTTTTCTGAAATGCTGTGTTACTTTTACACCGGATGTAATGGGACACACACCTTCCACAAAGTTCAACTTTTGTCTCATCAGTCCACAGGGTATTTCCCCAAAAGTCTTGGGGATCATCAAGATGTTTTCTGGCAAGATTGATACGAGACTGTGTGTTCTTTTTGCTCAGCTCCTCTCCTGTGGAATCAGCTGCCAATCTGGATTCGGGAGTCAGACTCGATCTCTGTTTTTAAGAATAGGGCTAAAACCTACCTTTTTGATCTAGCCTACAATTAGGGAGGGATCATGTGTTTCTGAACCCTCCCTTAGTTATGCTGCTAATAGGTTTAGTCAGCCGGGGGACCTCCAGTAATGCACTGGGCCTCACTCCTTTCCTCACTCTCTATGAAATATTTTTTTTTTGCTGGTCATTAACATTTGTTTGTTCTCTCCCATAGATTGAGTCCCCATCGTGCTGTTTGCTCTCTACATGTCTGTTCTTTTCTTCTTCTCTATCCCCTCACCCCCCAGCCAGTCGCAGCAGATGACTGCCCCTCCCTGAGCCTGGTTCTGCTGGAGGTTTCTTCCTGTTAAAAGGGAGTTTTTCCTCTCCACCGTCGCCAAGTGCTTGCTCACAGGGGATCGCCTGATTGCTGGGGTCTTTCTGCAACTGTGGGGGTCCCCCCTACAGTTGATAGTGCTATGAGATGACTGTTGTTGTGAAATGGCGCTATATAAATAAAGTTGAATTGAATTGAATTGAATTGAATTGAATTGAATTCAGGAGTGGTTTTCGTCTTTGAATTCTACCATGCAGGCCATTTTTGCCCAGTCGCTTTCTTATGGTGAAGTCATGACTCACTGACCTTAACTGAGGCAAATGAGGCCTGCAGTTCTTTGGATGTTGTTGTGGGGTCTTTTGTGACCTCTTGGGTGAGTCATTGCTGAGCTCTTGGGGTAATTTTGGTTGGCCACCCACTCCTGGGAAGGTTCACCACTGTTCCATGTTGTCACCATTTGTGGATAATGGCTCTCACTGTGGTTTGTTGGAGTCCCAAAGCTTTAGAAATGGCTTTATAACCTTTTCCAGACTGACAAATCTCAATTACTTTGTTTCTCATTTGTTCCTGAATTTCTTTGGATGGCAGCATGATGTCTAGCTTTTGAGGCTCTTTTGGTCTACTTCACTTCTTCTACTTCTTCTTCTTCTTCTTCTTCTTCTTTTAGATTTGATTGGCGGTTGGGAACCAGCTTACAGGTGCATTACCGCCACGTACTTCTCTCTATATCACCACTGTATATCTTTGTATCAGGAGTTCTTATAAGGAGTTCTGAACAACTCCCTATGTGTGAAAAAATTATCCGTCCTTGGACTGTGTCCTCGGCAGCGTCAATAGCTGTGCCAACTTGTGTACAAAGACTGCGACTGTCTACTTCACTTTGTCAGGCAGGTCCTATTTAAGTGATTTCTTGATTGAGAACAGGAGTGGCAGTAATCAGGCCTGGGTGTGGCTAGAGAAATTGAACTCAGCTTTCCAAGATGCGATAAACCAGTTAATTTGTTTTAACAGGGGTGAGTGGGGGTGGGGGGTGTCAGGAACCGAGCTGGCTTGGCTTCCCTCGGCTCAGTCCTGGCCGCTCTATGGGTATGTGCCACATTGTATGTATGTTGATATGTATTTCTGTGTGCTTTGCTGTGCCCATAGCCACTGCCTTCTGGCCAGCAGCGGGGAGGCAGCCTCTTGCGTTCACGCTGGAGTGAGCGCTGGCTAACTGTCTGCCGGTCGAACCACGCCCCCTCTCTATTGCTGCTAGCTGTTCCCACTCACGTATGCCATCTTCCCGCTCTTCGCCCAGGTGTAACTAATTTGGGAAACCAGCAATTCATGTTTTTAAGGAGCCTGTCTCCAGTCATGCATTGCTGGGTCATTGTATGCCATTGACGGTATTCGGATGGTGTCATGTCAGCTAAGGACTGTATTCACTGTGTGCTTTTTGGACTTATTCAGACAGCTCCAGTCTCGTGAGTATACTCTGTGTGTGGTCTTTCCCTGGTCTTCTCACCCAGACTGTTGAGCGTCCTGGAGGACTCCCTAGCCCATGTGAATTGTAGAAACTGTGACTGTTTGCCTGCTAACCATATTAATAAATGTGTGTGGTGTCTTTCGCTCATGATACGTCTTAGGGTCACCAGTGTGGAGAATGTGGGAATGACGAGGCTGAGTTTATCTCACGAGTCACGAGTCAGGTTTATTCCATTCTCCATCATCATCCAAAAACAGAAAGAGAAAGAAACCCCCAGACATTCGTTCTTTTATACCCCGGAACATCAAAGCACACAGTCACATTGTATTTAATCCCAAGTCACAATGCGTCTTCTTCCAGGTCTTATCACCTCCACCTAAAGTCACTGGCGGCCAGGAAATCCCCCCAGGCCATCTCTCCGCATACCAAAGACCACATTTCACATCCTCCTGTTATCTCCTAGGAGGCTCAGTCCTTTTGTTCATCTGAGACGTGAAGCATACAGTAAGCATACAGTGATATACATATAAAGCATATGAAACTCACATGTGTCCCACATTACCCCCCCCCCCCAAACGTCTAAGATGGAACAACGTAATAACAGTCTGCATGTCATGATAAAATCACACACATCAGTCCACATGCTGCTTAGGCCTCAGTCTTCTCCCGTATCTGCTGTAAGCTGGCTTTACCACCTCTGCGGTGCCCTCCTGCTGGGGAGCTGCTGTCTGAGGATGAGAACTGTTAGTCAATCCCTGTGGGTGCTCTGGGGAATGCTCCCTAGGGGGTCTGCCGCGCCGAGGAGCCCTGGCCAACTGCACACCTTCGTCAGCCACCACAAAAGCGGGTTTGAGCCTGTTTATGCCAATCATTTCTTTTCTGCCCCCCAAATCTAGTAAAAAATACTTATCTCCTGTTTCCAGCACTCTAAATGGTCCATCATAAGGTGGTCGCAACGATGGGCGATGGGCATCGTGTCTGACAAAAACAAACTCCGCATTTTTTAAAGCCTTAGGCACAAAAACTTGCGGAAAACTGTGGTGAACGGGGCCAGGCAGCGTGCTCGATTCCATGCTGCTCTGCAACCGCTGAGCTGGGGAGCACTCTGGCGCAGGATTATCTGGGAGAAATTCCCCGGGCAGCCGAAGTGGCTGTGCAAAAACTAGCTCAGCCGGGGAGGCTTCTAAATCCTCTTTAGGTGCAGAACGCAACCCCAATAAAACCCATGGTAGCCTGCCCACCCAATTTGCATCTGTCAGCGACACTCTGAGGGCCTTCAATGACCTGTGAAAACGTTTGCATAACCCGGTAGCCTGCGGGTTGTATGCGGTTGTGCGGTGAATCGTTGCCCCCAGGCTGCGAGCCATCGCTGACCAAAGTTCGGAAACAAATTGAGGGCCTCTGTCGGACGTAATGTCCGACGGGACCCCAAAACGCGCTACCCATGCCGTTAAAAACGCGCGCGCCACCTCCTCGGCTGTGGTTGACGACAGTGGGACCACTTCCGGCCAGCGCATGGTGCGGTCAACCATTGTCAGAAGATGTGTGCACCCCTGTGAGGGCGGGAGGGGGCCTACGAGGTCCACGTGAACATGATCAAACCTCTTAGCCGGGATGTGAAACGGCTCCAAGGGAGCTCTTGTATGTCTGTGTACCTTGGCTCGTTGACAAGCCATGCAGGCTGCTGCCCACTCCCTAACTTGTTTGCGCAGGCTCGGCCATACAAATTTCTCTCCCACCATTTTGACCAACGCGCGCACTCCCGGGTGCGCCAGAGAATGGATCGAGTCAAAAACGCGGCGGCGCCACGCGGCCGGTACCACAGGACGTGGTCGCCCAGTGGAGACATCGCAGATTAGGGGGGGCATGCCGTCTTGCAGCACCCTGTTCTCCAGCCTTAACCCTGTTGGTCCAGACTGGAGCACACGCACGTCCGCGTCGCTAACCTGATCCGCGGCCATGGCTGCATAATCTACCCCTATGCGGGCTGGAGCCGCCACGGCGCGCGAGAGGAAGTCTGCCACTACATTAAGTTTACCCGCCACATGCTGGATATCGGTAGTAAACTCTGAGATCGCGGCCAGCTGTCTCTGCTGCCGGCCCGACCACGGTTCTGAAACCTTGGCCATCGCGAAAGTCAGCGGCTTGTGATCGACGAACGCGGTGAAACGGCGTCCCTCCAGCCAGAACTGGAAGTGGCGAATGGCCAAGTGGAGAGCCAACAACTCCCTGTCGAATGCGCTGTATTTTCGTTCACTATCGCGCAAGGTCCTGCTGAAAAAGGCAAGCGGTTGCCAAGCCCCGGCTACATACTACTCCACGACCACCCCTATGGCCACATCTGACGCGTCAGTAGTGAGCGCTATGCGGGCCGTTGGGTCTGGATGTGCTAACAACGCAGCGTTTGCCAGGGCTGTTTTGACTTCCGAGAATGCGCGCTCTCGCTCCGGAGACCATTCGATTTTATTTGTGGGTTTTTGTTTTTTTAGCGCGGCATACAACGGTTGCATGAGCTGCGCTGCGCGGGGGAGGAAACGGTTATAAAAATTCACCATTCCCAAAAACTCCTGTAACGCTTTGACCGTTTGTGGCTGGGGAAAATTTGTTACTGCGTGCACTTTGTCAGGCAGAGGAACCGCTCCTTCTGGAGAGACGCGATGCCCCAAAAAATCAGTCTGCGTCGCCCCGAACTGACACTTCGCTGGGTTGATTATTAACCTGTGCTATCCCAACCTCCGGAAAACTGCCGTGAGGTGATTTTCGTGTTCGTCTTCAGACGCGCTGGCTACCAAGATGTCGTCCAGGTAGACGAACACGAAGGGGAGATTGCGCAACACCGCGTCCATCATGCGTTGGAACGTCTGCGCAGCGCCTTTAAGCCCAAACGGCATGCGCAAAAACTCGAATAGGCCAAACAGAGTTATTACCGCTGTTTTGGGTATGTCCTCAGCGCGCACTGGGACTTGGTGGTACCGCGGACCAAGTCTATCTTAGAAAAAACGCGCGCCCCCGCCAAATGAACGGAAAAATCTTGGATATGCGGGATTGGGTAGCGGTCGTGTGCTGTAGCGTTGTTCAACCTGCGGAAATCTCCGCAAGGTCGCCACGAGCCGTCAGCTTTAGGGACCATGTGCAGCGGGGAAGCCCATGGGCTTTTCGAACGCCTGATGATGCCCAGCTTTTCCAGGTTGGCGAACTCCTCGCGCGCTATGGTCAGTTTAGCTGCATCCAAGCGCCGAGCTTTTGCAAAAACGGGCGGTCCGGTGGTAGTAATAAAATGTTCCACTCCGTGTTTAGCGACAGCTGCTGAAAATGTGGGAACCGTGAGTGCTGGGAACTGAGTGAGCAGTGTGTGGAACTTACCGCTTGCCGTTGCGACGTTGGCTTGTGCTGTGGGCGGGGTCACTCGGGCTGCACAGGGAATAGAATAAAAAGAAAGTGCATTAACCAGGCGCCTATTAGCAAGATCAACCAACAAACCATGTGAGCACAGAAAATCAGCTCCCAACATATTGAAGCTCACTGCAGCTGTAACAAAAGTCCACTCAAATGTACGGCCGTGTAGGGACAGAAGCAGAGTCCTCTCACCAAAGGTCTTAATCCTCGAGCCGTTCGCTGCTGACGCTCCGTGACTTCCGGGACCCGCCAGCCGGTCAGCATAGGTAGGCGTGATGAAACTCACTTGGGAGCCTGTGTCCACGAGGAATTGCCTCCCCGAACGCGCATCCGTCAAGTAGAGCAGCTTGTTCTCTTCCCCGAGGGCCGCGGCTGCTACCGACCCCCGGCCTTGGCGTTTCCCAAGCGCTTGAACTGGCACGGTGGTATACATTTGCGTGCCCTCTCTGCAAAGCGGCGATGGTAGAAACAGAGGTCGTCTCCTCCGCGATCCTTGGCCCTCGCCGCCGCCATTGTCGGTGGGTCTGCTACCGCCGCCTCTGGCCCTCTGCCATCTCCGGCCGTCACGCCGAGCTCCGTCGCTGCCGCGGTGGCTGCGCGCTGTTTGCTGGCGTTGAGAATCCGTTGTGCGTCCTGGGCCAGCGCGCGGAAGTCTCGCTGGGCCAACAGCGGTGAACTGGCCAGGGTCGCTCTCGTGGCCGACGGTAGGGCTCTCAGGAAAATGTGGGTGAAGAGGAAGTCGTCGCCGTCTGAGCCCCTCAACCTCAGCATGTCCTCCATCAAGTCGACGGGCGTGCTATCTCCCAAGTCGTTCAAAGCCAGGAGCCTCTCCGCTCTCTCCTGGACTGAGGGGGTGAAACGCTGGATGAGCGCAGCCTTCAACCCGCCATATTTGTCGTCGGCCGGTGGGCGCTCCAAAAGGCTCTGCACATGTCGAGCCGTGCGGTTGTCGAGCTTGGCAATAACATGGTAGAATTTCGTGTCATCTACCGTTATCCCCCGGAGGGCGAACTGTGCTTCGGCCAAATGGAACCAGGAGCACGGGTTGTCTTGCCAGAAGTCTGGTAGTTTGACTGTGGCTGCGTTCGCCTGGCTGGCTCCTGACGAGTCCGGCTCGGGGGAATTTCTTTCACTCATGATACGTCTTAGGGTCACCAGTGTGGAGAATGTGGGAATGACGAGGCTGAGTTTATCTCACAAGTCAGGTTTATTCCATTCTCCAACATCATCCAAAAACAGAAAGAGAAAGAAACCCCCAGACATTCGTTCTTTTATACCCCGGAACATCAAAGCACACAATCACATTGTATTTAATCCCAAGTCACAATGCGTCTTCTTCCAGGTCTTATCACCTCCACCTAAAGTCACTGGCGGCCAGGAAATCCCCCCAGGCCATCTCTCCGCATACCGAAGACCACATTTCACATCCTCCTGTTATCTCCTAGGAGGCTCAGTCCTTTTGTTCATCTGAGACGTGAAGCATACAGTAAGCATACAGTGATATACATATGAAGCATATGAAACTGACATATGTGTCCCACAGTGTTATCTTTTTCTAATATTTAAATTTGTTTGATGATCTAAAACATTTAAGTCTGACAAACATACATAAAAATGAGAACTCAGGAAGGGAGCAAACACTTTTTCACACCACTGTATGTAGGCAATCACATATGTTAGACTTTGACAAATATGAAAGGGACTGAACTGAGATTTATTTGATTGTGTGAATATTAATTATAGAATAATTGGAAATGAATGGGCATCCAATATTAGTGCTTAGCCATGGTTACATGGGCAAAATTTCGTCAATCTGATTATAGTTCAGATCAGAACTATACTGTTTACATGGATCCTGAACAAGCTGATCCGATTAGGACGTGCATTTCCATGTGTCACACGTTTCAACGGACTAAATCATTTTGATATGCGCACGTTGACATTTCAACATTCTGAAAATAGTAGAAGAAGAAGCAACTTCCGGTGTTAGCAAGCCCCGCTTCGTGTCGAAATGGACCTGTATTGTGTTATTCAGACTGTACTTTTGCTTCTGCTGGTCTCCGAAATGAAGCTACAAGTGCATACTTCTGCATATGACGAACAGAGGGAGACAGCAGAACGATACAGACCAGATTTGTTTTACTCCCGCTATGTCTTCCGCTAGCTGCTGTAAAGCCAGAAATATGTCACGTCGACGTGTGGCTGACATACAGACATGCGCAGTAAACATATTTTCTGCCCAACCTTTGGAATAAGTGTTTTCATGCGCACCATTTGGATTAACAATCGGCATAATCCACCCGTCTCAATCGAAATGAAATTTTGATCTGAATGAGCGTGATCGGGTCAGAATATTCAGATTGGCGTGTTTACATGAAGCATTTTTATTCCGATCAGGCTTTTAATCCAGTTACTTGTGTCCATGTAAACATGGTCACTGTTTAAGAACCGCTTCTTTATTTTTTTGTCAGATCACTTCTTGGCATGATTTTTATGGCTTATAAGCTGCGGTCACACTGCAGATCTTGATGCTCAATTCCAGTTTTTTGCTGAGATCTAATTTTTTTGTGTGGGCATTCACATTACAACTTCAATGCGACCCCCATCAGACTCCAGTGTGAACAGTCTCCAGTTATGAAGTGACCCGCATGCGCAGAAGAAAACATAACGTCAGACACAGCGTTGTACAACAATTGAGGAAGGAGGGGGCAGAACTTCTTAACCCTGATGCAGCACAGCACAATAAAATGTTAAAATCATAACTATGAGGCCAGCTTCATTCCTCTACAGGCCAGATGACCGCTGTGATCAGCTCTGCATTAACATAACTGATTGATTAAACAGTCTTTAAATGTGCCATTACTGTATGCCTGTAATGTCTGACGGTTTCAGCCCCGCCCCCCCCCGAAATTTTGAAGTTATTGTGCAGTCGGAACCAAAAAAATTACAATCCAGTGATAAAGGGAAGGAGATTGATTAAAAAGAGAGCACAAATCAGCTGTGTCTCCCATGCTGGCTGCATCCTCCACCACAGAATTGTAGCGTCTGTCTCACTTCAATGAGGAAAAAACTGGATGAAATGCGACATGACCGTTCAGACGGAGGTCGCTTTGGAAAATATCAAATACGTATCCGAATTAGGACCACATATGAAAGTGGCCTAGGTCTGGTGTGAAAAAATCGGATATGTGTTGTTCAGTCATTAAAAAATCAGATATGCGTCACATTTGTGCAAAAAAATCGGAATTGAGTGTTAAAACCTGCAGTGTGACTATAGCCATATTCATAAGTATTGTATCTTGCATTTTGGGGAATGGGAGTTGTTCAGTCATCATTATAATTGTTTTAGTTTGTATGTGTATTTGATAGTTTATATATGTAGTTTATAGTGTATCGTCAATAAACTCATGCAGTACTATAACAGGACATGTTTACAAATATTTGAGACCCACTATAGTGCATCCTTTTATATTTTAGCGATATTATAAGTACAAAACACCCAACATTATTATACACAGCAGAATGATCCGTTTGGCTGCAACTGTTGCATCAGTGTTGCCCATTTGTTTGTAAATATTTAAATAAAAATGATTTATTTCCTTATTTGGACATTTTTGTGTCTTGTCGTTTAGTCAAAGCTTGCATATGCATCCGCATATGATATGCAATTGATCTGGCCATTCTGCTCCACAATCATGGCGGTATTATTATTAAGTTTTTAATTTTCAGATACTCGCACGGGAGGGGGGACTCGCAGTCCTGCAAAGGACAGTGGTACCACACGAGTGAAGCAGCAGTCCGGACTCTCATCTACCACTGACCGGGCAAGCAGAGCGTGCCTCCCTGTGAAGGATCGTGGGCCGCCCGGTCAGACACCGGTGTTGGAGAAGCATTAGCTGAACCGATGGATCTCAGTCCTTCGCAGGGAGCCAAGCCCAGCCTGCCCGGTTAACGGGAATCTCATCTGCTACTTTACCTGTGTGTCACTGCTGGATTGCAGTCCTTCGCAGATAGTCAAGCCCAGCCTGCCTGGTTAACGGGAGTCTCGGCTGCTACTTCACTCGTGTGCCACCGCTGTCCTTTGCGGCACCGCGGGTCCCCACCAGCCCCCTCCACCCCCGCGTACCCATGCACCTCATGTTCTTCATGCCAAATTATCCCTTAGACCTACGCAATCACAGCAACTTTATGGTATAATTTTTTAAGCATTAAATCTTCAGTATTATCGTTTTCTAGTCAAATTTGTCACTTTTCGCTTCCTTGTTTTGCTCACAGAGTGCTGTGGTTACTGTTGCCGTGATGCCGCACATTATCCGATCAGTATGGAGTCAATGTGAAACCCCGCCCACACTTTTAGAAGCCTGGGCATGAGACATAGGCTAAACTTTTATTGATAAAAATTACATATTTTGACTGAACAACTCCATACTCTGGGATGCACACCCTTGTAACCTCAGCAAAGCACTTACAAGATCGAAGGCCAGTGTGACAAATGGTTCAAGAGGTACTGTATGTGAGGAACAGACAGCCACGCACACACACAGATTCTTTGCATTTATAGATCAAAGATTAACTTGACACTGTAGGGGGGCGGGGGGTCTGTTGGTGGGGTGCCTCATCGCCCAATATAAATGGTAGGGGGAATATTCTAAACATGTGAGAAAATCAATGAAAAAGAAATATACTTTCGCAATACCATTTTATTCACTGTGTAGAGGATGTGCTCAAGGTTGAGACTGAGTTTATTTCTCAGGTTCAGCTTTATTGTCAGAACACATGCTCTATCAACCTCTCAACAAGAAAAGAGGATGATCAATGTAACATCACACTTTTATACTCCTGGAGCATCGAAACCTAAGTCGCATGGTGCTTTAGCAAACATACAGTCACATGGTACTTAATCCCAGTCACAATGCAACTCTTTGACCTGTCACCATTGTCTCTCATTCTTCAATGATCTGGAAATCCTTCTGGGGCATCTTCTCTGAGACAAAAGGCCAAATCTCACACCTCCTCGTTATCTCCTGCAGATCTCTGCCGATCCAGACCTTCTTTGTCTCGCGAGACGTGAAGCACCCAATACACATACAGCAATACATTTGTGGAAAATATGAACCCAACATATGTGCCACATAACCCCCCCCCCCCCCCAAACGTCTACTAAGGGACAAAACATCATCAGAAATGAATGACAGAAAACATAACCACATATCGAAAATCAATCCACCAATTGTTTAGGTCTTAACCTCCTGCCGTATCTGCTGTAAGTCGGCATTGTTCCTTCAGCAGCATCCTCCTGCACCTGTGGATCAGAACTGTTAGCACATCTCTGTGGGGGGTCCGAAGAATGCCTTCTCGGCGGCCTGCCACGGCGGGGGGCCCTCGCCAACTGCACGTGTTCATCAGCCAGAACAAAAGCGGGTTTGAGTCGGTTTATGCAAATCAACTCTTCTCTGCCTCCAAAATCTAGCAAAAAAATGCTTCTCCCCTGTTTCCAACACTCTGAAAGGCCCGTCATAAGGCGGCCGCAAACCTGGGTGTTGTGCATCATGTCTAACAAAAACAAACTCCGCATTTTTCAAAGCCTTCGGCACAAAAACGCGTGGAAAACTGTGATGAACTGGGCCAGGAAGGGTGTTTGATCCTGTGCCGCTCTGCAACAGTTGATCGGGGGGGCAATTTGGCGCAGGATTGTCGGGAAGGAATTCCCCTGGCAAACGGAGGGGTTGTGCAAAAACTAATTCAGCTGGGGAGGCCTGCAAATCCTCCTTAGGTGCAGAACGCAGCCCCAATAAAACCCATGGAAGTTTATCCACCCAATTTGTATCCGTAAGAGACGCTCTGAGGGCTGCTTTCAATGACCTATGAAAGCGTTTGCACAAACCGTTAGCCTGGGGGTTATACGCGGTAGTGCGGTGAATCTTCACCTCTAGGCTGTGGGCCATCGATGACCAGAGTTCGGAAACAAATTGGGGACCCCTGTCAGACGTTATGTCCGACGGAACTCCAAAACGCGCAACCCAAGCTGTTAAAAACGCGCGTGCAACTTCTTCTGCTGTAGTTGACGCCAGAGGAACCACTTCTGGCCAACGCGTGGTGCGGTCTACCATCGTCAAAAGGTGTGTGCACCCCTGCGACAACGGAAGAGGACCCACCAAGTCCACATGCACATGATCAAATCACTTAGCCGGAATGTGAAAAGGCTCCAAAGGAGCTCTAGTGTGCTTGTGTATTGTGGCTCGCTGACACGCTACGCAGGCTGCTGCCCATTCCTTGACCTGTTTACGCAACCCCGGCCAAACAAATTTCTCCCCCACCATCTTAATCGATGCGCGGACTCCCGGGTGGGCCAGAGAATGGACTGAGTCAAAAACGCGGTGGCGCCACGCAGCTGGAACCACGGGGACGTCGCAGATTAGGGGGGGCATACCTATTTGCTGCACCCTGTGCTCCAGCCTTAACCCTGTTGGTCCAGACTGGAGTGCGCGCACATCCGCGTCGCTAACCTGCTCCGCGGCCATGGCTGCATAATCTAAACCTACGCGGACCGGGGCTGCGTGCGCTTCTGCACCACAACCCTGGCCCGAGGCCACGGCTGCCGAGCCTGCCCCCACGGGGCCTGGCGCTGCTACTGCACGCGAAAGACAGTCTGCCACTACATTATGTTTGCCCGCGACGTGCTGAATATCGGTGGTGAACTCCGATATCGCGGCCAGCTGTCTTTGCTGCCGGCCCGACCAAGGCTCTGAAATCTTGACCATCGCAAACGTTAGCGGCTTGTGGTCCACAAACGTGGTGAAACGGCGCCCCTCCAGCCAGAACTGGAAATGGCGGATGGCCAAATGCAGGGCCAAAAGCTCCCTGTCGAACGTGCTGTATTTTCGCTCGTTATCGCGCAAGGCTTTGCTGAAAAACGCGAGCGGCTGCCAGCTCCCTGCTACAAACTGCTCAACAACCGCCCCCACCGCTAAATCGGAAGCGTCTGTGGTGAGCGCCACGCGGGCCGTTGGCACCGGGTGTGCTAACAAAACCGCGTTTGCCAGGGCTGATTTGACTTGGGAGAATGCGCACTCCCGTTCCGGAGACCATTCGATTTTACTTGTGGGTTTTTGTTTTTTAAGTGCCGCGTACAATGGTTGCATGAGCTGCACTGCGCTAGGGAGGAAACGGTTATAAAAATTAACCATTCCCAAAAATTCCTGCAATGCTTTGACCGTCTGAGGTTGGGGAAAGTTTGTTATTGCGCGTACTTTATCGGGCAGAGGGATCGCTCCTTCTGGCGAAACGCGATGCTCCAAAAAATCAATTAGCGCCACCCCAAACTGACACTTCGCTGGATTAATTATTAACCCGTGCTCCGCCAGCCTCCGAAAAACTGCTGTGAGGTGGCTTTCATGTTCGTCTTCAGACGTGCTGGCTACCAAAATGTCATCCAAGTAGACGAACACGAAAGGGAGGTCGTGTAAAACTGCATCCATCATGCGCTGGAAAGTCTGCGCGGCACCCTTGAGTCCAAACGGCATGCGCAAAAACTCGAAAAGCCCAAAAGGAGTTATTACCGCTGTTTTGGGTATGTCCTGAGCGTGTACTGGGACTTGATGGTAGCCGCGCACCAAATCTATTTTAGAAAAAAGGTGCGCCCCGCTAAATGAACCGAAAAATCCTGGATGTGCGGAATCGGGTAGCGGTCGTGTGCTGAAGCGTTATTCAACCTGCGGAAATCACCGCAAGGCCACCACGAGCCATCAGCCTTTGGGACCATGTGTAACGGTGAAGCCCAGGGGCTGTTGGAGCGTCTAATGATGCCCAGCTTTTCTAGGTTGGCGAATTTCTCGCGCGCTATGGCCAGTTTAGCTCAGTCCAAGCGCCGAGCTTTTGCAAAAACGGGGGGGCCGGAGGTGGTGATAAAATGTTCCACCCCGTGTTTAGCCACTGACGCCAAAAACGTTGGGACTGTGAGTGCTGGGAACTGAGAGAGTAGTGCTTGGAACTTACCACCCGCAGCTGTGACGTTGGCCTGTGCAGTAGGCGGGACCACCCGGGCTGTGCAGGAAATAGAGTGGAAAGACAGTGCATTAACTAGACGTCTATTAGCAAGATCAACCAATAAACCATTCGAGCACAAAAAATCAGCACTTAACATGTTATAACTGACTGCCGCTATGATGAAAGTCCACTCGAATGCCCAGCCGTGAAAAGACAGGGGGAGGGTCTTCTCCCCGAAGGTCTTGATCGTCGAGCCGTTCGCCGCCATCACCAGGAGTCCGCTGGAAGGCGCCAGCCGGTCAGCGTAGGAAGGTGTGATGAAACTCAGCTGGGAGCCTGTGTCTACAAGGAACTCCCTCCCTGATCGCGCGTCCGTCAGGTAGAGCAGCTTATTCGTCGCGCCGAGAGCCGCAGCTGCTACCGACTCCCGGTCCTGGCGTTTCCCGAGCGCTTGAACTGGCACAGTGGAATGCACTTGCGTGCCCTCTCGGCGAAACGTCGATGGTAAAAGCAGAGGACGTCGCTCGCTCCGTGTCTCCTGGCCTCCGCCGCTGCTGATGTCAGCGAATCTGGTGCTGCAGCCTCAGGCCCCCTACTGTCTCCGGGCGTTGCGCTCAGCTCCGCTGCTGCCGTCGTGGCCGTGTGTCGCCTATGGGCGTCGACGAGTCGCTGCGCCTCCTGGCCCAGCTTGTGGTAATCTCGGTGGGCCAGCAGCTGTGAACTGGCCAGGGTAACTCTCACCGCTGACGGTAGCATCCTGAGGAAAAGATGGGCGAAGATAAAGCCATCATCTTCGTCGTCTCTCAGACTCAGCATCTTCGCCATCAGGTCTGCGGGCCTGTCTGCCTCTCCTTCAGTCAGCACCAGGAGCTTCTCTGCTCGCTCTCCCAGCGAGGGGGTGAAAGCACGGATGAGAGCGGCTTTCACTGTGCCATACTTGTCGTCGTCTGGTGGGTGGTTAGTCAGGTTCTCCACCCGCTGGGCTGTGAGGCTGTCCAGCTTTGCGACTACATGGTAGAATTTCGTGGCATCAGCCGAAATTCCCTGAAGATGGAACTGTGCCTCGACAGTGTTAAACCAGGAGCGCGGGCTTTGTTGCCAGAAATCAGGCAGCTGGACTGCGGTAGCTGCATAAGCCCGGCTGGCTCCTGAAGAGTCCGGTGCGGGAAGGTCGTCACCGGCCATAATTTGTCGTAGGGTCACCAGTGTAGAGGATGTGCTCAAGGATGAGACTGAGTTTATTTCTCAGGTTCAGCTTTATTGTCAGAACACATGCTCTATCAACGTCTCAACAAGAAAAGAGGCTGATCAATGTAACATCACACTTTTATACTCCTGGAGCATCGAAACCTAAGTCACATGGTGCTTTAGCAAACATACAGTCACATGGTACTTAATCCCAGTCACAATGCAACTCTTTGATCTGTCACCATTGTCTCTCATTCTTCAATGATCTGGAAATCCTTCTGGGGCATCTTCTCTGAGACAAAGGGCCAAATCTCACACCTCCTCGTTATCTCCTGCAGATCTCTGCCGATCCAGACCTTCTTTGTCCCGCGAGACGTGAAGCACCCAATACACATACAGCAATACATTTGTGGAAAATATGAACCTAACGTATGTGCCACAACTGAATATATGTGTGACTTCCATATTTAACAAAAATACTGCTAGAGCAGATGTCTCCAGTTAGTTTTCAAACTACTGTTTTTTAAAATTTTGTTGTCACATTTTCTCTTTTATTTTGAAACAGACAGGAAGTCAGTTCTTCTGCGTAAGGTAACTTTTCTAATTATTTCAGCATGTGAAAGTATAAACAAAGGGAGCAATTCTCCATTGATTTCCAGAAAACATGGTGTAACACTAACCTTATTGATGAGATAGGTGCTTTTTTTTTTCATTTTATATATCAGAGTGAGTGATCTGCTGGAGTTGGTGTTTTCCTCTGCTCACTTTAACAGAAATTCTCCCTCTTGTTATACTCTTGAGTGAGCAGCACCATCAGGTGTGTGTGCGTGAGCAGGATGAAGTAGCATGCTTCAGGTGGCCGAGTGCTGGAGGATCAGTTTAGTTTTGTTTGAATTTAGCTAATTTAAACCTTGAAAAACAAGACCTACCCTTGTTTTAATCTGAACCAGCTGCTGAGACAAACCAGTCACCACTGCAGACACCACCTCAGGAAGTGACCTGACAGTGACAAATTTTTAATCTGTTAATTAATTGGCTCACAATAATTGAAAAAGTTAATGTGCTAATTATCCCAGCCCTGACCAACAGCATTGCAGCAGTATAAACAAGAATAGCTCGCAGTGGTCACCCCAAGTACTTTGACGTTGACCTCAGTGATAATGAACAGCTACTACATGCGTTACCACCTCCAGCTTTTCAAAATCATTCCTATCTTAAAACCATGGAAACTAAGCAAACACATATTCACCCACCTTAATGTGGTTATTTATTGAATTATCCCCCATGCTGCTTTGTAGTAGTACATTAAAAACAGCAATAACAAAACATTATCAGATTGTAAAAGCGTATTTGTTACTGTGAATAACTCAGCAAGGGTTTCAACTGTACAATGTAGCAGTATGAATGCAGGTTGAACTTATGGCAAAGTTTATGAGCCAAATTGTGAACATTAAAAGCAGATGCCTGAGAGTCTAACACAGTTACTTACCACTCTCCATGCACCCCCAAATTAGCTTCTTTTGTTATATCAGAGGCAGGGGAGGGAACACAGACCCGAGTGAAAGTACCATTACATTGAAGGTTTGCTTTTCAGGAGGCTGCACATCTCCAAGTGAGTTTGTGGAGTATGTACTGAATTGCACTTAGAATAGCAGAATTAATCTTCATTTTTAAATGGTTGTTTTCAAGTCTGAATAATGTAGCCATAAGAATACCCTTTTGGCTTTTAGGCTTATTGTTTTCTATCAAGGGAAAAATGCAAACTTAGTAGTATAAAAGAGAGGAAAGAAATTAAATTTGTTATTTTTACTATTTGCACTTTCCTTAACCCAGTAACTTTTGTTTACCTTTAAGACCAAAATGGAACCCTGGTTTGTAATCGTTGCCCAAGACTGTCTCATCAAAGAGAATCCTGCTATCCTTATGTTCGAGGCCCGGGCATATTCCCATGATGTCTCTTTCCTTTCTGCAAGAACTGCTTACTTAAACTTAGCTCCATTCCATGAGTCAGAACTGTTACTCATCCAAGTGTGAAAGTTTACCTAGACGGCTGAGACCCATGTGACACAGAGAGCCAGAGCACGAAGGAAAGACCTTTCTGGCATCCATGCCTTTCTTGGAGAGGAGTTTCAGCAGTCAGTGCTACATTCCTTTCTTTCTCTGAGCTCCTCATGCATTCATACAGCACTGACAAGGGAACAGGCTGTATTTACTCTAACTAGATACCCTGCCTCCAAAATCCCAGCTGTATAAAAAGCACTTTTTGATTTGTTGTCTTTTGTGCTACAAATATGCTTCATTATTTGTATGATCTTAATAAAACACATCAAATGGCCTACCAGATGTCCATATCACCTGTTTGGGGCTAGAAAGCAAGAATAAAAAGCTGTTCTTTTTGGATATGATTTTATTTAAGGTAATTATGCCTTGGTGAAACAGAGGCATACAGTAATCGGTTAGTGCGTCTGTTTGTTGCTGTGTGTACATCTGTCTGTCTGTCCGCCTCTCTGTTTCAGCTCATCCGGCCAAAATTAAGTGGAACTAAAGGCTTATATCATTGTATTGCCATATTTTACCGACTTTTAATTTGTCAGAATTGTGAGATAAGTTTTCAAAATAAACACAAATTTAACTCTCTATTTCTGTCAATGCAGCCACGAAAACAGGAAATGTAATAACTATGCCGGGCCAGTAGAGGTCGGAGTGACACTTTTTTACAGCCGCCCATGCTACCATGCCACAGACACTGAGGCATCAGCACCTTGGTGCTTTTTATTAAAAGATGCATTGTCAAAAACAAGGAGCATTTTTGTTTCTCCCAACACACTGGTGCATTTTTTGCCTCGTACAGTGTTGCTGAAAGTGATTTGTTGCAGCTGGGGCAAAATATGAGTCCCGCGGTTTATATAAAGTTTTAGAGGTCAGAGTCATGGTTGTTCAGGTGCATTTTCTCCTTATTGATGGATTGGAAGACTGATGTGTGTCACTGCTTTGCTTTGTGGTTTGCTTCTCTTTGCTTTTGTCTGAAGAGTTGTCTTGTTTCTGAACACAGCAATTTGATTTATTTGAAGCTGTGGTCCCTCTTGACCATTTTCACATACTGTGAAGATTTGCATTGCTGCCAGATTTCTCATGACAAACAAGTGATTCTCTCCATGAAAACAAGTGGCTTCAAAGGGGGAAAATGCAGGAAACAAACAGAGCTGGCTATGGAACTTACCATTCCATCAAGAGTTACTCTTCATGTACTGTGTTGAGACAAAGTTAAGAGGCACTGGATTACATTCCGAAATATTATCACATGTGCATTATTATCAATTATTATAATATGTCAATATTAGAGTTATTGTTAATTCCAGTATACTGTATCATGATAGCTGGGATAGGCACCTGAATTTTGCATGAAAAGTCACCAGTGAGACTTCTGAACTGTAGGCAGTAGGGATACCTAAGATGGGAATGGGGGCCTGATCAAAGCTTTTGTGACTCAGTCAGTATCGGGGTCACTGGGTTCATCTCTGTTCATATCTGTTGTCTTCCATCAGTCGCAGGTATTTAATATCAGCCTCACCATAGCACAGCAGCTGTACGGAGTTGTAGCACGAAAGGTGTTGCCAACATATCTGCTGTGGGGAATACTCTGAGTATCAAGAAAAATATGGTATGATTTTTTTTTAAATTATTTTACTAAATGGTATGTAGTTTGTAAGAATATGTTGTAGGAAAATGTAAAGTATAGGACTGAGACTTGGGATCAGCTCATCTTCATCTTAAATGTCTTGGATTGGTATCAGGGACAAAAAAATCTTGATTGGGACATCTCTAGTAGGCGGGTCCCACAACATGATACTGTCACAATACTGGGGCCACGATGCGATATCATGATCATGTGACAGACTGCATATTGCAATGTTGTATATTGTGATTTCCTGTCTAGTTCTTTGTCTTGTTTAGCTTCCGGCTAGATCTCAGGAGTCACTCCTTTGTACTTCTGACCTAAAAAGACAATGAGGATTTAGCACCATCTAGTGCCATCTTTTATTACTCTGATACCTAAATAGCTAAGTTTGTATTTGTAACATTTATTGATAATTTTTAATAAAGTACAGTGTTTTCCCTAGGTTTACAGCCTTTAGAGGGGTGGGAGGCAGCGTGAAGGTCGACAGTGACAAAGTCTTAAAGGAATCATGGTGTTCATAAGTTTCTTTCAATAACAACAGTTTCTTTTAACAACAACCATTTCTTTTAATAACAGTTTCTTTTATTAACAATCATTTCTTTTAAAAACAACTATTTCTTTTATTAACAAAACAGTTTATTTTAATAACAGCAGTCAGTATAAATAAAAACTGTAAAAAACAATTATCGAACAAAACATCACAATATTGGAACAACATTGAACAAAATATCTTAACATTTGTTTATATGGCGGTTATCCACAAAGTGTCATGTGTCTGTACTCTAATGTAATCTCTGAGCTCAGACTCAATTTATTGTTGAGTTTTGCATTTCTCTTATTATTTTTGTGTCTGCTCATGTGTATAGTTTGGGGTCTTTGTCTTTGTTTTGCCCCTCTCTCTCCAGACACTCCTACTTGCTGTTCACAGTCTGTTTGCCATCAGTTGTGAGCAACTTTGCAATCAGTTCACCTGCAGCTCAGCTCCCACACCTGTTATCACTTATGATGTTACCCCACTCACTACTTATAGCCATGTCTGTTCACTGGCTCCTCGCCATTACATTGTCAGCCAACTTCTCCCTCTGAGCTCCATCCGCTCAGGGGAATCATTCTGTAAGTACCCTATCTTGCTCACCAGTAGTTTGTTGGAGCGCTCTGTTTAAATTCTTTATTTTTCTTGCTTGCCAGTAGTTTGTTGGAGTGCCCTGTTTAAATTCTTTATTTTCTCGCTCGCCAGTAGTTTGTTGGAGCACTGTATTTAAATTATTTATTTTTCTTGCTCGCCTGTAGTTTGTTGGAGCACCTGGAGTTTATTCTTGATTGTATTACAATGCACAACACCATTCAGCACATGGGTCTGTTCTTTCTGCCCCGAAGGGGTGAAATATGACACAAAGTGTGCAGCTTTTGACACTGCAGTCTATTTTTTTTTTGGCTTCTGGAAGAACATTTCAAGAGCCTCTTGATATGGGAAGTCTGACACATCTGGCCCATTAACTGTGATTCACATGCAGGCTGCAAGATGTTCTGGGTCAAAACCTGCCATCCAGTGATGACCAAACTTTTGCTGCTTGTTGAGGGCAGGGTGTGCAGCACTTAGGCTTTTTTCTACACTTCGACCCGGAGCAGGAGAGCTACTTCGACTGCTACTAGCAGGAGAGCTAGTGTTGCAACCTTTGTCATTCTGGGTGCGTTTAAAAAAACGTGGATATTATTTCTGCTTCTCAATTGGCTAACGCAGCATGCTTTCCTACATGCTCTCTCTCCTTTGGTGCAAATGTGTTCACCTGTATGTGCGCACATATCTGTGTTTACATGCAGCGGAGACTTGTTCTATAGTGAATGCATCATAAAATGACTTCTGTTGTGATCTGGCGCTATATAGAAAAATAAAATTAAATAAAATTAACTTGACACTTTTGGGGGGGGCAGGGGGGTCCATTGCCCCTCCCCCAATATAATGGTAGGGGAAACACTGAAGTATCACAATACTGATGTCTCTGAATCGATACAGTATCGCTACCACAACGTATCGCAATATTTTGCTGTATAGACTTTTTTCCCCACCCTTAGTTGTAATATTGTGGCATCTCAGTAAATTAGAATTTTGTTTTTTTTTTTGCTGTGTAAATCAAAAAGATAAATTGTCATATATTCAATATTTAGTTTTTCAAAAATTTTAAGCCTTTTTGATTTATGTTAATGATTATTGATTATAGTTTTTGAAATTTAATTACAAATCATTACACTCTAATTTACTGATATACACTAGTGAATATATAATATAATATATAGTGATATACACTATAACTGAATTTGCCCTTTGAGGATTAATTAGGTGAATCAGGATTAAAATACGGATACACACGTTTGGGGGGAATTACTAAAGAATTATAAGGAATTCTAAAGTGTGATCTGATGATCCTTCTTTGGCAAACATAACCTGACTGAACTATTAATGCACAAAGAGTCTTTGCTGGACTTGTTATTTAGCAAATCTCAGGGCAGGCTGGGAACAAAGTTAGCTAATGCTTTTATAGCCTCTGTTTTGCCAAATAAACTGCTTGCCTTGGCAAGGAATTAGCACATCCTCTTCCTCTAAAACTTTATGCTGTCCTAGTACACGTCATGATATCCCACAAAGGTTTCCAGTAAGAGTTCACATGAGACCACTGCAAATTCAAAACAGTTTCTTTTTCCCGGGGACTGTGTATGGAAAAGCAATGAAAGAGTCTCGCCAAAACGTTTAAACAACACTTGGAATGTAGGAAATAAAAGTGTGCAGTTCATCTTCTTGAAATCAAAGGGGGTTTGCATCCCTGGGCTGTACTTAACCAGGAGCTTTGCTTGTTGGGATGCACTCGGGTGGCCTGAAAGTTTATGACAGGAGTGAAGTGTGTGTAGTGTCAAAAGGTCAGAGCAGAGCCACAAAGGGTGAACTGGTGTTAGCTGTTTGCACATTTTTTCCCTCATGGGAAATGTCTCCATAAAAGCAACAGGAAAATCAGTGTTTTTATTTTAAGAACACCTCTTTATATAGAATAGTGTGGAGGAAATTAAAATGACTTTAAAATGTGGCGCACACACAGGGTCTTTTATTGAAACAAAACAATCACATTTATTGGTAATGAATTTCCATTTTGTGAAACTAAAACTTGGCTAGACTCATATACAGCATTGATGTAGATTTATGTGTTTTTATACTTGTGCAATTGTGGCTGACTTCCACATAACTCTGTTTATGTCATGCTCATGTAATATTGTACCTGGCTGAATGAACATTTAAACTTCTCTTGTAACCATAAAAATCACCTGTTTTTAGAGAGTAGGGTTAAGAAATGTGTTTCCCAGATGAAGGA
Source organism: Pholidichthys leucotaenia (assembly GCA_020510985.1). Lineage (NCBI taxonomy): Eukaryota > Metazoa > Chordata > Actinopteri > Cichliformes > Pholidichthyidae > Pholidichthys > Pholidichthys leucotaenia. The sequence continues at coordinate 171,948,334 of CM035844.1, forward strand.
AACATTGTCCCCTGGCAGCTCTATGCTCCAACATCTTCCTTCAAGCCAAGTACAAGAACAGAAAACACCTGCACCTCAGAATATGTCTCTCAGTTAATTTTTCATTCAAATGCTCAGCTAATTTCATCCTTATTACCTTCACAGGACAATGATCCAAAACAACACTAGCAAACCCACCTCTGAATGGCTTAAGAAAAACAAAATGAAGACTTTGGAGTGGCCTAGTCAAAGTCTTGACCTGAATCCAATTGAGATGTTGTGGCATGACCTTAAAAAGGCAGTTCATGCTCGAAAACCCTCCAATGTGGCTGAATTACAACAACTCTGCAATGATGAATGGGCCAAAATTCCTCCACAGCACTGTAAAAGACTCATTGCCAGTTATTGCAAACGCTTGATTGCAGTTGTTGCTGCTAAGTGTGGCCCAACCAGTTATTAGGTTTAGGGGGCAATCACTTTTTCACAGAGAGCCATGTAGGTTTGGATTTGTTTTTCTCCTTTAATAATAAACACCTTCTGTCGTGGTCTGAGTGCCGATATCGTCCACGTTCGGGTCATGCAGTATTTTCCTCCCATCTGGTGTGTGTTCCCTGTGGCTCTCCAAGCTTTTATTCTGACAGCGTCACGGCGGGGCTTCCGGCTGTCAAAGCCGGGTCACGTTGTGACAGCTGTTCAGCATCTCTCCTAATTATTCTCTCCTCTGATTGGGTTATCTCGGGGATTTAAGGAAGCAGCTGAGAGTTAATCGTGGCTGCAATCTCGTCAAACATTCCCTCGTCCAACCTCCGTCCTGGTTTCACGATCCGTACCTTTCTCATTAAGTGTTTTCATTGTGAGTCTGTTCTTCCTTTGCCATAGTCTTAGTCATAGTTATAGTGTGTTTTGCCCCCTGTGGCTCATTATTTTGTCATTGTCTTTCTTTAATAAATTATGTAAACTCATCGGTGGCCTATAGCGTCTTATTTGCGGCTCGCGAGGACCGCAGCATGACAGTAGATTGCAGCCAGAACGAGACGCCGGTCACTGTGAGTTTTGCCTAAATTGGACTTGTTGTTTTCCCTGTCTGGGTGCCTGCGTGCTGGGAGAGTATGTCGCCGCTCAGGGGCCACGCTCGGAGCCTGGGCTATGAGCTGGTGGAGGCCCTCGACTATATTGATGGAACCCTTTTCACCGCTCGCCTCTATGACACTCCCAGCGATGTACGCCGGCACCTGGACCTCACTGAGGCCATCATTAACTGCCATCCTCGCTACTCCAACCACCCTGAAGTCATGGCGAGGATGGCAGACATCTCTGCGCTCTGGGATAGACTCATGTGGGCTGGAGGGAAACTCCGGCAGGAAGCCGAAGAGAAGGCACCCTCACGCCTCGCTTCAGGATTCCGTTCCTGTCCCCGATCCAGTCCAGGAGTTCGCACCACCCAGGGGTCATCCCCAAAGGAGTGAGACGTCAGTCGGGATTCCCCCGGAGAAGTTACAGCTGACAGCTATTTCCATCCGGGACCGAGTGGCTGCAGCTTGCTCCACCGTCCACCCCACACAGATCATAAAGCATGTGACGGTGGCAGTCAGGCTGGTGGAGAGGAACCCTGAGCTGTGTGATTATCCTGAGTACGCTGACCTGCTCGCCTCTGTTTCCGCGCAGGAGCGGTGTTTTTCTAATCTCACCTTCGCCTCGCGCTCTGCCAGTAAACATCGTCTCCATGCAGATTGTACACCTCAATGAGAACCCCGTCCGGATCCAGTTCCGGGTAGCACAAACTCTGTCTCCCAGCCAGCTGCAGCCTCCGTGTCTCGCCGAAGCGGTAAGACAGCTGCCTCCGCCTCCGGGTCGTCTCTCCCCGCTGTTCCGTCAGCTCCTCGTTCCCGGTTCGCCTCGGCTGTTTCTCCCTCCTCTTTAACGTTCACCCCAGCTGCTGTGAGCTCCACGAGTCCGTCTCCGGATGCTCCCATTCCTTATCCGGTGCAAGAGGCTCCTCTTCGTCTTCCCGGGGGGTCCTCCATTTCCATCCAGCGGGGGAAGGGAAGATTCAAGTTCACTACGGCGGGTCCCATCAGCCCTCCGGGAATCAGGCAAGTGTCTATTCATTCTTTTCCTGTATTGGGTGAATTGCCTTGTTTGATTCCTGGGGGTGGAGTTCGGGGTTCACAGCCCCCCGAGCTTCCTCCACCTACTGCAGAAATTAATTATGAACCTGCCACCTTTGTGTCTCCTTCCCCTGAGCGTTCCTCGGCGCCAGGACTACGCCGGCGGACGAGGAGGGAGCCTGTGGGCTTGGAGAGCCTGGATCCAGCCCCGCAGCCGCGACACAGCCAGAGGAGGAGGGTGGACTGCAGATTGGAGCCTGCGCTGACAAGCAAGCATCCCAGGTCTCCATGGAGGGACAATCTGACCCGGCAGGTCACGGACACCCTGCCGTCACGCCGTGTGGGCCCTCGGCGTGGACATCTGTGTCAGGGAACTTCCAGACTGTGGATTCCATCATGCCGGCTGTGGAACCTGCCGTAGCCGAGTGGGAACCAGAGGACGTCCTGTCTGAACCCGGATCGTCGAAGTCCTGGACGGCGACAGAACTCGAGTTCAGGCAAGTTCTCTATTTTGTCTTTCACCTCGCAATACTGGAGCATTCTTGCCTGTCTCTCGGGGAGACGAGCCGGGTGCAGCCGTCCATTGCATCCGAGCTCGTCTCACTGGGTTCTGTCGCTACTGGTGATCCTGATCCCAGTTCTTCTTCTTCTCCTGAGCCTTCTCCCAGGGTCTCCGGTGCGGAGTCGATCCCGGTCGCTGTGCTGGAGGTTCCGGGTTCGGGTTTGGAGGCCGTCCCTGGTGCTGCGCCGACCCAGTCGGGGTCCATCGCGGGTGCGGCATTGACCCAATCGGGGTCCGACGTGGGTTGTGTTCCAGCCCGCTTGGGGTCCGACATGGGTGCCACGTTGACCCAGTCAGGGTCCGTCGTGGGTGCGGCACTGGCCTGCTGGGGACCCAACGTGGGCGCAGCGCCGGTTCAGTTCGAGGTCAGTGTAGGAGCTGCAGATCCTCTGCCGTCTGACGCTGGACTGGTCCTTCATCCTTCCCCACTGGGGGCCGCTGGGATTCCCCGTATTCGGCTCGGCTCTCTCTCGCTATCCCCCTCTACAGGGAAGCCGTCTTCGATTTCTCCCCTGCGGTCCTGGTGGCTGAGTGACGCGGGTCGGCCGCTTGGAAGACTGCCTTGCCCATTTGGTATTCTGGGTCGGCCACCTGACCAACTAGACTCTCGGTTCGGCGATCTGGTCCGGCCGCCAGAGGCACTGTTTTTCCTGGCCTGGGACTGGGGTAGGCCGCTAGAACTTCTCCTTTTTTCCCTGCCAGCGATCTGAACGCTGGATGCAGGAAGACCCCCTGAACTGTTTATGTTGTACTATTGTGAACTGTATTTATCGCCACTCTTTAGCGCATGTTTTTTTTTTCTCTCCCTCCTCTGTCTGAGGGATGATATGTGGTTGCCACATTGTTTCTTATGGGCCTGTGTATCTGGGTTATAGGGCTTTTCCTCCGGTTATTTGCATTTATTGTCCTGTCTGTTGTGTCACCCGTGCATTATGGAGTATTGTGGGTTTTTTTTTTTCCCATGCTCTGTAATTGCTTCATGTTTATTTCCTGTGTTCTCCCTTGTCGCTCTTTGTTCCGGTTCCTGATCTTGGTGGGTTTTTTTTTTTTTTTTTTCTGGTTCTCGCCCTCCTGGCTTTTCCCCCATCCTCCCACCCTGGCTGGGGGGGGGGGGGGACTTGGGTGTCAAGCGGCGCCCAGAGTGCGCCGTTCGGGGGGGAGTACTGTCGTGGTCTGAGCGCCGATATCGTCCGCGCTCAGGTCATGCAGTATTTTCCTCCCGTCTGGTGTGTGTTCCCTGTGGCTCTCCGAGCCTTTAGTCTGACAGCGTCACGGTGGGGCTTCCGGCTGTCAAAGCCGGGTCACGTTGTGACAGCTGTTCACCATCTCTTCTAATCATTCTCTCCTCTGATTTGGTTATCTCGGGGATTTAAGGAAGCAGCTGAGAGTTAATCGTAGCTGCAATCTCATCAAACATTCCCTCGTCCAACCTCCGTCCTGGTTTCACGATCCGTACCTTTCTCAGTAAGTGTTTTCACTGTGAGTCTGTTCTTCCTTTGCCATAGTCTTAGTCATTTGCGCCCCCCCCCCCCGTGGCTCATTATTTTGTCATTGTCGTTCTTTAATAAATTATGCAAACTCATCGGTGGCCTATAGCGTCTTATTTGCGGCCCACGAGGACCACAGCATGACACCTTCATTTAAAAACTGCATTTTGTGTTTACTTCTGTTATATTTGCCTATTTAATTTTTTTTTTTGATGATCTGCAACATTTGAGTGTGACAAACATACAAAAAATGAGAAATCAGGAAGGGGGCAAACATTTTTTCACACCACTGTATGTGCTCACACCTTTAAATGCACTGCTGAACTAGTGGTTGATAATGTGCTGCTGACTTCAGACCTGCTTTTTACAGATCAAAAGTGCACTGGAATAAAATACACCTTAATGCCCATAATCTGAACTTGGCGCCAACCCTCACCACTTTACATCAGCCATCTACATCTACATTATTATGAGCACAATTCACACAGAAAACCAGACAATATGCTGACAGAAACAAAACGAAAGCACCAGTGCAAGCTGCAAAATGTGGCACAAATGCTCTCGTCAGACCGTTGTAATAGGACCCTTTGTATGGATGGTTAATTTTGCTATGCAGTAAACACAAGTTTTTGTTGCCACATTATTCTTTTTATTCCAATAGTGTAACGCAAGGCCTTTAATCCTCTGGGGCATGGTGCACTTCTCAAATTCTTCATATGCCCCTGATATGCAGTCTTTTCAACTTCTAAACCTACTTGCCAATGCTCCAATATATAATTTACAAGGATTTAGTGGAACATTGTCCTGTGTATTAAATGTAAGGAGATTTGCTCTTGAAAAATGAAAAGTGAAGTTAGTGTTCAAGTACTCCGGTAAAGCCATTTTAAAGTGTCATTAACTTTTTTGTTGGTCTGTCTGATGACTTGCACAGAGCGCCATTTTGCACAAATGGCATCTCAGAACAAATTGGTGCTCCCTCTTCTAGGAATAACAGCTTTTGATGAGGAAGTCGTGGAGATATGGGGTACTTCCTTCCGTGGCTCACAATAACAGATGGGACATTAAAGATTAAAGCGTCTACCAGTTGGTTTTAGAAAATGTAACACAAGTGAAAACTAGGTTTGGGAGTGTTGTCTTCCACTCTGACAAACCTAGACACTATGGGGCAAATTTGTATTTGGTTAACCCTTCCTGAAACCTCAAATTTCAGCACTCACGACCAGTGGAAATGTCCTGGAGGTTTTGTGGGTGTCCCTTTTGCCTCAAGAAGGAAGAAAATTTAGTGACTGTTTTTGTATCAAATTAAAACTTGAGTAGTTGTTACCAAGTTAAGACATAGGTTTTCTTAAATATTTCCCTGGATGTTTGGATTGAGGTTTACAGAGAGCATGGTTCACATAGATGTGGGAATCTCCATCCTTATATTTAAGCTTAGAAAAATACACCAAATTTTGTGGACATCAATCTGATGGAGCCAAAATTGCACAACTTAAAATGACACATTTTTCCCTTTGCACAAGGACATCTCCACATCCTTCTCCTATCAGCAAAATTATTGATGAATTAAGGTAATTTTTTAACTGTACCTTTCATTTTTTTTTTCCAGAAAATTTACTCGTCTTCACTGTGGCCACAGAGGCAACAGATGGCTTCCTCCGCTTCATGCAGTCTGCTAAATATTTTAACTATACTGTAAAGGTAAGACTGTTTTCATGTATTCTAAAATGTTGCTCACAGAGCTGCATCTTGTCACCTCTAGCGGAACTACCACTCAGTAACACAAGGCAGAAAGTGTTTCAGCTCAAACACTTTGTCCTGGACTGATTAGGCCTGTTCAAGCAAAGAAAGATGTCCACCCAGCTGTAAAAACATTCGTTTTAAAGCGATACTCATCAGTGCGGGTTTGGAATTCCCCCTTTGTGGTCAAGTAGCAGTCACTGATTGGAGCTTAGGTCATGCCTGGCCCACATTTTTGTCCTCTCATGCATGTACAGTAATTATGCAACACCAGTTTGTGGTCATTGTTTTCCAAACAGAGAGTTGCAAGCTACTATGATGGCCTTTTTTGGGTGCTTGCACAAGATGGTCTTTGCAAAAAAGCTGGGTTTATGCTCCACCTCCGTTCTGTGCATCTGCTCAAGCGAGAGGCTTGTGTGATGTAAATTGCATTATTGGCCATGTTTACATATACACAAATAAACCAGTTTTGGTTAGATTTCTGGAATTATCTGATTATTCAAGAATAATCCGATAAAGGCCATGTAACCAGGGTGATTAATTCAAGGCATGGATCTGCATCTGTGTTGAGTGCAGTTCTAGTTTTGGAGGTATTTACTTAATTAGTTGTAAAAACATTGCCTATCAAGACAGTCTCTATTATCTCATTGCTCAAGTTGAGGGAATCAAGGAGTGGATAGGGAGCTTGCTTCCATCCATCCCTCTGTTCATCGGTTTGTCTACACTCCAACCTTAGAAGTGATGACGATGATGATGGTAGAGACACAAAACTGTACTCAGGTTGACCTCTGGAGGTAAATGTCATAAAAGCTCAACATCTGTTTATTAAAACGTAGCCATTTTATTAAAAAGCTATGGTTGCCACACTTTGTAAGCAAGTTGACCTTGGGACCCCCACCTGTGTCTTTGTTTTTGATGCATATCCTTGCATTATGCATGCCTGCTTATATCCTATGAAAGATGAGAATGAGATGGGAAAGCTACTCAGAGCTGTTGAATGCAGAGGAGAGGCCTGGGTTTGCATCTCTTTTGAGAGCAATTCTAGTTTTTAACATAAATTTGTTTTTTCTGTCTTGTTGAAAGAAGTGCATTTTTATTGAGTTAAACCATTTCTTTTAAATTCCATGCAGACTGAAATTAAAGTGCGACAACTGTGGATTTCCTTTTGTGTATCTCAATCTGCTAACTCTTAAATGACTACATGACCTTCAGAGCTAGATATTTTTAGATTGCTGCAAGGTATCCTGGTATTTTTTGTTTTATTTTTTCAAGTCATAAAGCTCTGCAGTTTGACCGTCCTGCTTTTTGTCTCAGGTGCTGGGAATGGGCGAAGCTTGGAGGGGTGGCGATGTGGGTCGATCTATTGGTGGAGGGCAAAAGGTCAAACTACTGAAGAATGCCATGGAGGCTCTGGCTGACCAGGAGGATCTTATTGTCCTGTTTGTGGATAGGTATGTTGGCAAATAAGGATTCATACAGGAGCCACCTTTCTCATAGTGGCATTTCTTAATGATTTAGTGATACACTAACACTAAATTTGAGTGGTCTTTGTGACTAGAAAAGCGCTATATAAGTGCAGGTTAGTTAGTTAGTTAGTAATCAGCAACAAAAGGGGAAATACTGTGCACTTTTCAGGGATCAATTTTAAGTTCTGACATCATCAAAGACATACAGTATGTAGTTTTTAAGATGTTTAGCTCTGTGTGAAACAGTCGGTTTTCATTCATGAGCCTCTATTTTGATTGAGTAAAGGTTTCTGTGTGACATGCATTAAGGCCAGTCTCTAAGGTGCTGTGCCACAGTCAGTTTGTCTTTTTGCTTTTCTAACTTAGGTTCACTGGGGCCGACTGGATCAGTAGGACAGGCTTATTTCCTTTCAAAGTTCCTCTGTGTGAAATGATCTAATGTCTGATCAAGTTCATTTCTATGGGCATATTTTATGAGGTCAAAACCTACAAGTGATACACACTGGTACCATGTTATTTGCACCGAGGAAATGTGTTTTGGAACATTTTCATGTGCTTTTGGATACATTCATTCTTTCATTCATTCATCTTTTTAACCACTTAACCCTTGAATATTTTTGTTTAAAAAATAAGTGAATTCCATGTGGTAAAAAGTGATCCCATGTTGTAATATATGCTTACATTTTTATGTGACCACATGTAAAAAGTATGCAAAATTCATGTGATTTTTTTGTACATTATGTCCCCTTTCATGAATTATTCAGGTGCATTTGAAGTTATTTAACCTCAGTTTGCAAATTTTCAATTGTTTTAAAAAAACTTCAAATAGCTGGAAGATTGATAATTTTATAAATATACAAGGGCTGCGATAATTAATGCATTAATGTTTTCAATTAATGTGGGCCAGCTAACACATTAAACAGCTGACACTGTCAGGTCACAGGTGTTGGCAGTGGAGACTGGTTTCTCAGCAGCTGACTCAGCTTAAAACAAGAGTAGTTCTTTTTTCAGTGTTTAAATTTACACCATACTAAACTGATCTTTTACTACTCATTATGCATGCACAAACCCCACTTAAAGCACACACATATGCATGCACGCATGCACACACGTACGCGTGCACACACACACCCACACCCACACCCACACCCACACCCACACACACCCACACCCACACCCACACACACACACACACACACACACACACACACACACCCACGCACCTCTTTGAGGTAGCATTATTTATTGGGGTTGCTTGCTCAAATGCATGAAAACAGGCAGAGTCCAGAGTGAGCAGAGAAAAACACACGCTCCAATATAAAGTGAAAAAAGGTTTCTAGCTCACCATTAAGGTCAGGAGCTCTGGACATCAATTCAGAATTGCTCTGTTTGTTTGTTTCTTTAAGTTTTGAGATAATTAGGAAAGTTACGTTAAGAAGAAGCACTGACTTCATTTTGATAGTTTCAAAATAAAACAGAAAATGTAACAACAGTATTAAAAAGGTAGTTTTGCAGAAAAATCGACTCCCTCTTTATTGGAGTGGTGGCCTAGAGGTAGATCATCCACCTAACAACCGGGAGGTCGGGGTTCAAGTCCCGGCTAGGTCATAACGAAGACCATATAAAAATGGAACTTCCTGCCGTCCAGCTTGGTGCTCAACAATAATGGAACGGAGGAGAGAAATGGGGGCAGCAGTGGCTCAGGAGGTAGAGCGGGTCGTCTAATAACCGGAGTGTTGGCGGTACGAATCCCGCTCTCCCCTGCCATTGTGTCCCTGGACAAGACAGTTTTCCCGCCTTGCCTGAATGTGTATAAATGTTTGGTAGTGGTCAGAGAGGCCATTGGCGTGGATTGGCAGCCACGTTTTCGTCAGTCTGCCCCAGGGCAGCTGTGGCTACAGATGTAGCTTACCATTACCATTGTCTGTGGAGTGAATGAATAATGTATCCATTGGAAAAGTGTCTTTGAGTCTCTTTGAAAAGTGATATATAAATCTAATGCATTATTATTATTATTATTTATACTGAACTGAAAAAGAATATTACAAATTGCTGTCATAAATTTTTTTAATTAAATACAGTGGCATGAAAAAGTGTTTGCCCCCTTCCTGATTTCTCATTTTTTTGTGTGTTTGTCACTCTTAAATATTTCAGATCATCAAACTAATTTAAATATTAGACAAAGATAACACAAGTAAACTCAAAATGCAGTTTTTAAATGAAAGTGTTTATTATTAAGGGTAAAAAAAAAAATAAATCCAAACCTACATGGCCCTGTGTGAAAAAGTCACCCCCCCTTCCCCATTAAAACATAAATTAACAATGTAATGGTTTGCTCTGGCTGCCTGTTCTCCTCAGCTGCGCGCACACCTGCTCCTCATCACGGCCAGGGTTATTTAAACCACGCTGCCCTGGGATCAGTGCGGAGTCGTCTGTCTACACTCCATGAGACCTTCTCTCACCTTCATCGTTGTTCCTGAGCTTCCTAGCCTCAGTCTACCTTCGTTCTTCGCATCCAGCCTCCTGCCAGCCGGCGTCAAGAACAATCACTCCACAGCTCAAGTAAGCCCTCGCTCATTCTCCTTAAATCCTCTCTTAGTCTCCTGTACACAGGCGGAGTTCTGTGGCGGCGGACCTCCCTCCTTCCTGGCGGCGGACCGAGCTGCACTGCTCCACCTCAGACACACCAACCTCCTTCAGCAGCAGCCGGAACAGCAGATACTGTCCTCCTGGCCGTAGCCGCCGAGCTGAACCTGAGCCTCCCAACATCTCTACAAACAGTAAGCCCTGGACCGAACTGTACATCTCCACCTGTGATTGCCATTAACAGTCCCTTTCTCTGTCTGTCCCTAGGGTTGCCAGGTTGTACGGTGTTCTGTTCTCCCCCAGCTGCCACAAGACCACACACCCACACACTCACACACCTTCATTGTCATTCAATAAATATAATTGTATCTATTTCTGAGTCCGAGTCTGCTCACTGGGTCAATTAACCATGCCAAACTGTGGTTTATCACATCTTTGTAAAGATGAGTTCATTTTCTCTAGCCACACCAAGACCTGATTACCACCACACCTATTCTCAATCAAGAAATCACTTAAATAGGACCTGCCTAACAAAGTGAAGTAGACCAAAAGATCCTCAAAAGCTAGACATCATGCTGCGATCCAAAGAAATTCAGGACCAAATGAGAAACAAAGTAATTGAGATCTATCAGTCTGGAAAAGGTTATAAAGCCATTTCTAAAGCTTTGTGATTCCAGCAAACCACAGTGAGAGCCATTATCCACAAATGGCGAAAAACATGGAACAGTGGTGAACCTTCCCAAGAGTAGCCGGCCGACCAAAATTACCCCAAGAGCGCAGCGATGACTCATTCAAGAGGTCACAAAAGACCCCACAACAACATCCAAAGAACTGCAGGTCTCACTTGGCTCAGTTAAGGTTCATGACTCCCCCATAAGAAAGAGACTGGGCAAAAATGGCCTGCATGGCAGAGTTCAAAGACATAAAGGCTCATCTCAGATTTGCCAGAAAACATCTTGATGATCCCCAAGACTTTTGGGAAAATACTCTGTGGACTGACGAAACAAAAGTTGAACTTTTTGGAAGGTGTGTGTCCTATTACATCCAGCATAAAAGTAACACAGCATTTCAGAAACAGAACATCATACCAACAGTAAAATATGGTGGTGGTAGTGCGATGGTCTGGGGCTGTTTTACTGCTTCAGGACCTGGAAGACTTGCTGTGGTAAATGGAACCATGAATTCTGCTGTCTACCAAAAAGTCCTGAAGGAGAATGTCCGGCCATCTGTTTGTGACCTCCAGTTGAAGTGCACTTGAGTTCTGCAGCAGGATAGTGATCCAAAACACACCAGCAAGTCCACCTCTGAATGACTTAAGAAAAACAAAATGAAGACTTTGGAGTGACCTAGTCAAAGTCCTGACCTGAATCCGACTGAGATGCTGTGGCATGACCTTAAAAAGCTGGTTCATGCTCGAAAACCCTCCAGTGTGGCTGAATTACAACAATTCTGCAAAGATGAGTGGGCCAAAATTCCTCCACAGCGCTGTAGAAGACTCATTGCCAGTTATCGCAAAGGCAACCAGTTATTAGGTTTAGGGGGCAATCACTTTTTCCACACCACTGTATATATTCATGATTATCAAGTGTTTTATTGTTGCAGCAGTATTTTTGTTGAATATGAGGGTGACAGGTACATTTAAAAAAATGCTATTAAAAGCTGCTTAAAAAGGCTTATTTTTCATTGTTTCTTCTTTGTCATTTTAGCAATTAATCACAGTTAATCATAGAAAAAAATGTGCAATTAATTAGTTACAGTTTTTTCTAATTGATTCCCAGCCATAAAATAAACATTATTTGCAATGGATGCTGAGTAATTTTGAGTACATACCCATGAGACATCCATTCAGAAACCTTTTTCTTCTCATTTTATTGGCTTGCAGGCAACAAATGTCACAACTGAAAATATCCTTTTTATTATTTATTTTTTTCTTTGCTGGTAGTTTTTACTTAGAGCATGTGAAAATATGATTGCTGACATTTGATCAAGGTTTAATTCCGTTTCAGTATCAAGAAAAATGATACTAAAAAATCTGTAATGCCTTTAAATTCTGAGTAGCGCAAAATATTTAATATTATAATTAATTTTCACAATTACAGACTGTAATAATTGCATCTCCGGAGTGAGTTTTGTTTCTGTTTAAATGCCCGCCATTCATTCATGCCAAGACATTATTACAGAGCAAAGGCAAATATATGAGTAGAGTAATTTCCCCCTTCAGGTAACTGAATTATAAGTTTTCAGAGCCAATGGAAAGTTTCTCTGGGTAAATGTGAGTGGTTTAGAATAATAGGAGCTTTGCAGGCCATATTTCCTTAAACAGAACAGAAGATGATGATATTTACCATTGCATGTCACATGAATAACGTGAGCCATAATTACCGTGCAAAGTCACACCCTCGCAACAGGTAATTGATTTTTTTTTTCTTTCAGAGGAAGGGATTATAGCATAACAAAGTGCATCTTCACTTCAAATTTTAGGGCGCTGAAAATTTAGTACTTTAATGTCTATAATCCTGATGGATCTATAATCCTGATGGACCACCATGTAGTTTCAGTTTCCATTTCTGATACAGTCATAGCATAATATATACATTTCCTTGTCTTTTGATATCTATACATTAAGTGAAACTGTATAAATATATTCACTCCATTCAGCCTTATCTGAGGGTGTTCTTTAATCCCACTATGAAAAGAAAGTAGATGCATGCAGTTAAAAAGCCACATACCTTAAATGGAGACCATGGCTGCCATTCGCAGACAAGATTTTGCATGCAAGTTAGTGTCAGTCACTGCATACATACAAAGTTAGGGATAATTTCTCATTTAAAGTAATTACTTGTGGCTTTCAAATTGGAACCTTCAATGAGTTAGACAGGTTTTCTCTTCAATTACCCAACACTTTTCATGTGAAAATCTCTTTACTTTTGATTCTGGTCTCATTGAGTTCAAGACAATTGAAAACACACTGGAAGAGTCATGGATTGGATTTTGGATGTTTCAGTGCGAAACAGACTTGGATGCATTTAAATACAGACATTTATAGTGCTGGGACACAGTTTTATAGTTTGTCTTTCAGGTACCATGGTTCCCATGCATTGTGGCTATACAGACTGAGACTACTGCTATGAATCAAACCCTACTTGAATTTAATTTGTTTGAACCCTACTTCAGGGTTGTATCCTGCAGCTCTGTGAGATTCCAGAGGTGCTCCTGGTTTCTGATATACACCAAAAATTCAGCTTCCAGCATTTGCAGCTATTGCAGATATAAACATCACTGTCAAAATACACCTGAATTTCATCAGTGATGAAAGCTTACTGTCTCTGACTACCAGAGGAGATTTTAGTCAAAGAGCCAAAAGTTTCATAGCTGAAGGCAGCAAGACAGGTGGAAATTTGTCTTCCATCATCAAAGTGTGATCATAAACTTGTACTGCAATGCTTTTGACAGAAAAAGGCATGAGGAACCCACCTCAGCAATTTTTAAACTGTCTTTGCTCACCCCACAGTAAATAAAAAAAAGCTGAAGATTTACACATTTGAGTAAATATGGCATGTGCCACAAATGGTCAAATATGCAAAAGTAGCCTGGGATGGGCAAAATTAATATATTTTCAATGTTAAAACTGATCAGGAGGTGCTCAGGAGGACAGGGCTGCCCTCATTTGTTATAACCTACCAAGTCCATTTTTCACCAATTCTGAAGTGGACCCATTTTTACACTTTCTAGGTTGTACCCTGTTAGAAACCTCAACAAAATGCAGACAAGTCATCAGGTTGATTAGACTTTGGTCTGGTAAAAACTTTCATGGCAGGAAATTAGAGGTTCTGGTAAAACCTAGTCAATTATTACATGATCAAATTAAAGCAAAATAGTCTGTCCACGATTATTACACTAAAGGTCATGCCAGCATAGCTTTTGATACAAACAAATAAGCCACTATCAGCTAAGATGGATAAAGGTGGACAACTTTCAGTTTTTCTTCTAGTTCTCAAATGTAGGAAAAACTGACTTGCTAGATTTTAACAAATGAGGGCAGAGGTGATGTCAGTCTAGTGTACTTTAGTGAGAAATAAATGATTTACGATTCTACAACAGACAGTGGATACTTTTATGAGCTTATCTTGTCTACATGAAAATCGAACATAAATTACGACTTGCCTTCACCTTTTACCCTTTTCTTGTGCTTTTCACATTGCCTTCATATCTTATATAGTTTATATGTTTATTACGCTTGTAATCATTCAGGTCTACCAGCTCAAGAATAGTTTCTACAGTACACAGACAAAACTAGAATCCAAGCTACACCAGTGTGGACATCGTGTCACCAAAAAATGAATCGCCTCTTTCAGTGTGAAAACTTCATGGCTCAAATAGTAAAATCACCAGAAAAATTTGGAAGCTCATACTTAAATAGCCACCCTATAAATGATAGCATAGTTTTAAGAGTCACTATAAATGTGAGTATTTTTTTTCCTCAGTCTGACCCATAAGGCCATGCATGCAACGGCACAATTTGTGGAAAAGCGGAGTTTGTTTGGAAATACCTTGCAGTCCAATCCCAAAATGGTCAGCTAGACAAGTGTGAACTCATGAGGAATTTTTGCTGTTTTTGTTTGATATTTATCTCTCTCAGATGAGCAGAAGCCTGTTTTGTGTGTCAGATCCAGGAAAAATGTGTTCAAGGAAAATCTGCTTCGAAAGGTTAAATCAAATGACCTGTTGTGTTCTATCTGCCTTTCACCACTTTAGCTATGATCTTATCTTTGCTGGGGGACCAGAGGAGATTCTCAGGAAGTTTCAGCAAGCCAATCACAAAGTACTTTTTGCAGCAGAGGGACTGATATGGCCTGACAAACGGCTGGCTGACAAGTACCCCTCAGTCCGCAGTGGCAAGCGCTACCTCAACTCTGGAGGTGAGTTTCAGGAATTCTGGATATGAGAGAAATACTGAACCATTGGCCTGTGGAAAAACATCTTTTGATGCTTTATTACTTTAGACCACAGGTGTCAAACTCATTCCATGGAGGGCCAAGACCCTGCAGGTTTTACCTCCATCCAGTGTCTTCAACAGGTGATTTCTCTGAATTTCTTCCTACTGATTGCTGATCAGTGAAAACACCTGCTGAAGAGACTGGGTGGAAGTAAAACCTGCATGGTCTTGGCCCTCCATGGAATGAGTTTGACGCCCCTGCTTTAGACTGTGAAAAAAAGGTCTCAAAAATTCAGCTGCATTATTCAGTCGTGTCCACCTGACAGAATAGTTAAACTCCTATTTTAGTAAATCCAGCTGTTTGGCAGATGTTCCATAGAATACACATTTTACACACAGAAGCAAATTTAAGGTCCTTTATTCAGTCTTTTTAGCACATATCTGCAGGTATTGTATATTTGGCTCTTCTTTTTACCATTATTGTATATAGTACATTGTAAAAAGCATGTGGAGATAATAAACATCCTCTTTTCTAATCTGGCCGTTACCCAACAATGGGACAGTAGAAAAATCCCACAAGTTATTTAACTGAAACTTATGAAAATGTTGCCAACAGTTTTTCAGTGACATGCCTAGAGGTTCTACAGAAGGGGTGAGTGCTGCTCAAGTGGCCTTGGTGCAAACATTTCTGTGTGTGCAGAGGATTTATACATTCCACCATTAGCTGTCAAAGTTTGAAGGCCTGCAGTTCTTGGGGGAATTCAGGACACTAAACTGCAGCGCACTTTGAGGGTTATTACAGTAAAGAGTGGTAGACAAACTCTAAGGACTGGTAACACAGGGGTGTTAGTTTTAAAAATCTAAAACCACTGGAATTTTTTTATTATTATCACTTGCTGCCAATGGAAGTATATTGTCCTTGTAAGCTGGCTCCTCCAGTAATTTCCTGTCCACTGTGCAGAGAAGGTGGGAGAAGCTCAGCATGCCATGATCATAGACTGCATTTAAAAGATGGGCGTTGTCACCATGAGGTCTTTTGTTTGTTTTTGAATTCCCCATTTTGCTGTCACATTAGCTTTTTCTGCCAAAAGTGTGACTGGGTGATATGGCCACTATATAAAGAATAGCTTCACAGGCCAGCATGGCATTATTTCCCTTCAATATATTTAGTCAAAACAAAAATCTTTTTTCTCCAGTTCATAAACAGTAGCTCAGACAGAGTTTCAGATTCTGTGTCAAATACTGCAACAAATGATTGTAATCTTAAATGCACCTTTAGATGTGGGGGTTATATGATTAACCAGTTTACCTGTGTTAGAAGCTGTCGTTGCTGAGACCTCGCCTCGGGCTTTTTGGCTGTCTTCGTATTGAACGATGTGTTTATTCTTCAGGTGGCTGAATAAATTTGACCTGAAGTGGCTGCTGTGGAACAAAAATAGAACTCTGTACACCAGATCAGTGTGAATAGATGATGTGCAGAAAAATTTGCAGGTGGATTTTCTGCAGTGCTACACCACATTTGTGCTACGGCCTTAAAGATGCACTCTGGTGGATATAAATCCCCTTAAAAACAAATGTAAATAGTCTAAAATGGTATCTTATGTCCTTTTTTCCACAAAAAATCTTTCATGACCTTACATTTACTTGTGAAAGTCTTTTCTTTTCTCCTCTTCTTTCAAAACCTCGCATCTATGAATATTCTAATTAGGCCCACCAACATCCCACCCACGAGGATGCTAATGGAACCGCCTCTCCTCGAGGGCTAGAGCACTGAGAGCAACCACACACACAAGCTGGCAAATTTGACTAGAAAATTCTAGTGTTGAAGATCTAATGCTCAGAAAATTACAATACGAGGCTGCTGTGACTGCTGAGGGTCCAAATGACCACACAGCACCACAGCAAAGCAACACTGGACGGCAAGTAGACCGCGAGTCCCTACTGTAATATCCAAAACTTTAAAAGTTAAACCTTATTCATACTGTAGGACCTTGGGTGAGTCGGCAGACAGCGTCCCAATCAGGATGCAGAGAATAAAGAGAGGTGGACAATAGCAAGGAGATCATGGGGAGTTTGGCAGGAAGAAGGAGCTGTGGGGGGTCAAGGGTGAATGTATTGTGATGTGAAATGTCATGCCTTGTGATGTGAAGTGTCGTGGAGATGTGAGACGAGCTGTGGATATAAAAGGAGAAGCTGTGCTTAGCTGTTTATGCTTTTAGTGTATGACTGATGGGAGAGTGTAATAAACTTTGTCTGCTCGTAACCTTGCCTCCTCATTTCGCACTCTCCACACTGGTGACCCTGGACGTATGATGGAACACGAGGCAGGAACCCTGGAGTTGGCCCGGACGGGAACCCCCAGCAGCGCGTGCGCTGTTTCAGTCAAATTACCGGACTTCTGGCAGCACAACCCGCGCTCTTGGTTCCACCACACCGAGGCTCAGTTCGCCCTCCGGGGAATAACGGCAGATGAAACCAAGTTTTACTACGTGGTTGCAGTGCTGGACGCTCGCACAGCCCAACAGGTAGCGAGCCTGCTCGACCAGCCCCCAGCCCACAACAGATATGAAGCTCTCAAGACGGCGCTGACCCGACGCTACACGCTCTCGGACTGCGAGAGAGCAGAGAGGCTCCTGAGGCGTTCCGAGTTGGGAGATGGTTCAGCTGTCGATCTGACGGAGAAGATGTTGGCGTTAATGGGCATGGACGACGGGCATTTCCTGTTTGCCCACCTTTTCCTCCGGAATCTCCCAACAGAGGCGAGAGCGGTTCTGGCTAATTCGCCATCGCTGGCCATGCATGACTACCGTGCGCTAGCCCAGGAGGCAGACCGGATCATCCTCACCACCAGAGCCCTCACAGTCAACGCGGCTGCGTCGGACCCCAGCGAGACGACCAGAGGAGGCGAAGAGCCACCGACGGTAGCGGCAGCGGGGGCCAAGGGTTGCCAGAGAGACACGCTCTGTTTCTACCACCACCGCTCCGGAGAGAACGCACGCAGATGTGCGCCACCGTGCCAGTTCAAGCGCTCGGGAAACGCCAAGGCTGGCAGTCGGTAGCAGCTGCGACCACCGGTGAAGAGAACAAGCTGCTCTACATGACGGACGCACGCTCAGGGAGTCGTTTCCTTGTGGACACCGGAGCCCAGAAGAGCATCATCCTGCCGACCTACACCGACCAGCTGGCAGGACTTAGCGGCCCCGGGCTGTTGGCAGCAAACGGCTCGGAAATTAAGACCTTTGGTGAGAGAACACTGATCTTATCTCTACATGGCCGTACATACGAGTGGACTTTTGTCATAGCAACACTGAATTACCATATCCTGGGAGCTGATTTTCTTTGTGCACATGGTTTACTGGTTGACGTTGCTAACAGGCGCCTGGTTAATGCACTGTCCTTTGACTCTCTCCCTTGTACAGCTCGAGGGGCTGGGCCAGTAACACAAGCCAATGTCATAGCTCCAGACTGTAAGTTCCACACACTGCTCACTCAGTTTCCAGCACTCACGGTCCCGACGTTTTCCGTGGCCATCGCTAAACACGGGGTGGAGCACTTTATAACCACCACCGGGCCACCCGTTTTCGCACGACCTCGGCGCTTGGACGCAGCTAAACTGGCCATAGCGCGCGAGGAGTTTGCCAACCTGGAAAGGTTGGGCATCATCAGGCATTCGAACAGCCCATGGGCATCCCCGCTACACATGGTCCCTAAGGCTGAGGGGTCGTGGCGATCGTGCGGGGATTTCTGCAGGTTGAATAACGCCACAGCACACGACCGCTACCCAATTCCCCACATTCAGGATTTTTCCGTTCACCTCGCCGGAGCACGCATTTTTTCTAAAATAGACCTGGTCCGCGGTTACCACCAGGTCCCAGTGCACACGGAGGACATACCCAAAACAGCGGTAATAACTCCGTTCGGCTTGTTTGAGTTCCTGCGCATGCCATTTGGGTTAAAAGGAGCGGCACAGACGTTCCAGCGCATGATGGACGCGGTGCTGCGCGATCTCCCGTTTGTGTTCGTCTACCTGGATGATATCCTGGTAGCCAGTGCATCTGAGGACAAACACGTAACCCACCTCAGGACGGTTTTCCAGAGGTTGGAGGAGCATGGGTTAATAATTAACCCGGCGAAGTGCCAGTTTGGTGTGACGCAGATTGATTTTCTGGGGCACTGCGTCTCACCGGAGGGAGCGATACCCTTGCCCGATAAGGTGCGCGCTGTAGCGAATTTTCCCCGGCCTCAGACAGTCAGGGCGCTGCAAGAATTTTTGGGGATGGTTAACTTTTATAACCGTTTCCTCCCCCGCACAGCTCAACTCATGCAGCCATTGTTCGCCGCGCTCAAGAGACGGAAACCCGTAGAGGGAGTTGAATGGACTCCGGAGCGAGAGCAGGCGTTCTCTAAGGTTAAAGCAGCCCTGGCAAACGCCGCACTGTTGGCGCACCCAGACCCGGCAGCCCGGATAGCGCTCACCACTGACGCCTCGGACGTGGCCATAGGGGCCATCGTGGAGCAACGTGTCGCCGGTTCTTGGCAGCCGCTCGCTTTTTTCAGCAGGGCTTTGCGCGACAGTGAGCGTAAATACAGCGCGTTCGACAGAGAGTTGCTGGCTCTCCACCTGGCCATACGCCACTTCCAGTTCTGGCTGGAAGGGCGCAACTTCACCGCGTTTGTGGACCACAAGCCGCTGACGTTCGCGATGGCCAGGGTTTCGGAACCTTGGTCGGGCCGGCAGCAGAGGCAGCTGGCCGCGATCTCAGAGTTTATGACCGATATTCAGCATGTGTCGGGTAAACTGAATGTGGTGGCGGACTGCCTCTCGTGCGCAGTGGTGGCCCCGGTCTGTGTAGGGATAGATTATACATCCATGGCCGCAGAGCAGGTTGGCGATACAGACGTGCGCGCGCTCCAGTCTGGACCAACAGGGTTAAGGCTGGAGAGCAGAGTCCTGCAAGACGGCAGCACCCCCCCGATCTGCGACGTCTCCACGGGACGCCCGCGCCCGGCAGTCCCGGTCGCGTGGCACCGCCGTGCGTTTGAGTCAGTTCACGCTCTGGCGCACCCAGGAGTGCACGCGTCAGTCAAAATGGTGGAAGCGAAATTCGTGTGGCCAGGCCTGCGCAAACAAGTGAAAGAGTGGGCTGCAGCCTGTGTAGCGTGCCAATGAGCCAAAGTACACAGACACACGAAGGCTCCTTTGGAGCCGTTTAGTATACCGGCTAAAAGATTCGACCACATTCACGTGGACCTCGTGGGCCCCCTCCTGCCATCGCAGGGGTGCACGCACCTCCTGACAGTGGTGGACCGCACCACACGCTGGCCAGAAGCAGTCCCGCTGGCGGCACCACGTCCGCGGATGTGGCGCGCGCTTTTTTGACAACATGGGTGGCGCGTTTTGGAATCCCGTCGGACATCACGTCCGATAGGGGCCCTCAGTTTGTTTCCAACCTGTGGTCCGCGATGGCCCGCAGCCTGGGTGTCGCAATTCATTGCACAACCGCGTACAACCCACAGGCCAATGGGTTATGCGAGCGTTTTCATAGGTCACTGAAAGCGGCGCTCAGGGCTTCGCTTACGGATGCAAATTGGGTAGACCGGTTGCCGTGGGTTTTATTGGGGTTGCGTTCCGCACCAGAAGAGGATTTGGAGGCTTCCCCAGTAGAGCTTGTTTTTTCTCAGCCACTGCGCCTGCCCAGGGAATTTTTGCCAGATAATCCCGCGCCAGACAACTGCCCGTCTCAGCGTTTGCAACAGAGTGCAGACACAGGCACGCTGCCCGGCCCGGCCCATCACTGTTTTCCACGCGCTTTCGTGCCGAAAAATTTGAAGAATGCGGGGTTCGTGCTCGTCAGGCACGATGCCCATCGCTCTCCATTGCGCCCACCCTATGATGGCCCATTCAGAGTGCTGGAAACAGGGGACAAGCATTTTTTGTTAGATTTTGGAGGGCGTCGGGAGAAAATATGCATAGACAGACTTAAGCCCGCCTTTGTGGTGGCGGACGAGCAAGTGCTGCTGGCTCGGGCCCCTCGGCGTGGAAGACCCCCACGGAGAGCTCCCCAGGCAAACAATTCACCAGGACAGCCAAACGGGCAAAGCAGAGTTCTTCCCCTCCCTCGCCACGGCTCACCCGCAGTCAGACACACCTCCAGCAGCCCCCCACCGGCACAGAAACCCCGGTTACAGCAGATATGGGAGGAGACTGAAGCCCAAAAGGCATGTGGACTGAAACTTTGTCTGGGGGGGCGGGGGGTGAGTGTAGGGCCTTAGGTGAGTCGGCAGCCAGCGTCCCAGTCAGGATGCAGAGAATAAAGAGAGGTGGACAATAGCAAGGAGATCACGGGGAGTTTGGCAGGAAGAAGGAGCTGTGGGGGGTCAAGGGTGAATGTATTGTGATGTGAAATGTCATGCCTTGTGATGTGAAGTGTTGTGGAGATGTGAGACGAGCTGTGGATATAAAAGGAGAAGCTGTGCTTAGCTGTTTATGCTTTTAGTGTATGACTGATGGGAGAGTGTAATAAACTTTGTCTGCTCGTAACCTTGCCTCCTCATTTCACACTCTCCACAATACTGCATTTCTCCTTTAGTCCGCTTTGGTCCGCATGCGCTTTGGACAAGCCTGGCGTGCACGCGGTGCTGTGTACATGCTCACTTTTTTCATCTACCCTGGCCAAGCGGTTGACGCATGCGCACAATCATCCTTTATAGTTTCACTCCCGCTCTATAGGTACTGCCAATGCGCTGATGCACCAGGATTTTCACCAATGAAGAAATGCGAGAGCAACGCGCATCAACAACAATGGCGTTGTTTAACTGTCACTGAGAGGAAGAGGAGCTGCTGTTACTATATTCTGTGTCAGAATTACAAAAAGTATGTTTATTCTCGTCTTCCGCCTCCTTGTTGCCTTCTTCGTCTACTTTATCTTGCCTGTGCTGATAAAGTATGCTGTGTCGATATTGCCACCTCGTGAATGGGATGTTCAGTTTTGCGCATGCGCTGTCAACGCGTTCAGGTCATGGGCAGGCGGCGCAGTCACAAAATTTGGGCTGCACTTGGTCATCTGCGGTCGAGCACTCCGGACACTAGTGGACTGGAGACGATGACGTAAATTTCGTCACACAAGGTTTCCCGTTGCACATACGCGGACAGCAGAGGTGCAACATGAATCTGTTATGAATGCCCCTTGCAGGGCTTTAGTGAGACACCAGATGCCAATCAGTAAGTTTGCTTGTTTATTATACAAAAGGACAAAATGGCAAAATAACCAGCCATGTGGGGCAAAAACCCGTACATTCACTAATGCACAAAATAGTAAACACTGAAGACAAATGAGGAGGTGGAGCGAGGATGGAAACTACGCTGAGCACAAAACACTTACGAGGACGAGCAGCAAAGAATCCAAGACACAGGGGAAGACTGGAGTCGGGGACAGGAGTTCCAGTCCATCGACACGAAGGTGTAAGATTGTGTAGGTCGCAGCGAGGAGTGAGCCTCTGCTGCTCCCTTAAATACAGAGCATAAACTAATCAGAAAAGAGGTAAAGTAATTAACGAAAATGACAAACAGCTGTCACGACGCCAGCTCAGCTTTGACAGCTGGAAGTGCGCCCGTGACGCTGTCACAATAAGAGCCCCTGAGCGGTCCTAATAAACCCCAGAATAATATGGTGGAAAAGGGGAAATACTGAGTAACCCGAGCACGGACGGGATCAGCACTCAGATCACCACAGTACCCCCCATTCAAAAGGCGCATTCCAGGCGTCAAATGTAACATCTCAGCGCCCCCCCCGCCCCAACCAGAAGGCTACCAGGGACCGACCCAGGGAGGGAGGAGGGGGAAACAGGCCAGGAGGGAGAGAACCAAAAAACAAAGGTTACAGTGACATCCAGAAGAGGGAAGAAAAAACCCCCACAAGGAATGGATAACAATATAGATAACATAAAATGGCATGGTGTAAACACAGAAATGGCCAAAACCAAATCAAGAGCAACAGGATGACTAAACAAAATACAGGTACCCTTCCAACATCCAAAAGTACCATGTAACATACAAACTAGAAAAATAACGTGTAGCAGAAAGAACAAAAAATATGTAAGGTACAGCCCGGTAAAACAAATGAGAGGAAACCAAAATACAGGTACATTTCAAAGTACCCAGGCACCCAATAACACATCAACTAGGCAAAAAAAAACAAAAAAACAAAACCCTTCAAGTACTACAGAATAAACAAGAGAAAAAAAAATCTGCATGGTGCACACGATAACTCGGGCAAAGAACAGAGAATCCTTCAATATACATGGAACAAAAACAAAGAAAAAAAAACACAATCTCAGTGACGCCGGCAGGTAGAGAGCGGGGAAAGGAAAAAACAGTTTGGGCGGTCTACCCGCATCCCGATTCCACCTAAGAAAAAGGAAAAAGAACAGTTCGGGTGGTCTACCCAAGTTCCAGACCCGGAGAAACAGTACCTCAGGTGGCTGGACCAGGTCACCGAACCAACAAGGCAGTCCTTTGGGTGGCCGACCCATGACGCAGAACTGGCGAAACAGTCTCTCCGGTGACCAAACCAGGTCGCCGAACCAAGAAGGCGGTTCTTCGGGCGGCCGACCCAGGACGCAGAACCAGCGAAACAGTCACTCAGGCGGCCGACCAGCATCCTTAGACCACCAGGACCGGAGGGGAAAGCTCGGAGGCGGCCTCCCTACCGAGAGGGCAGCGAAGGAAAGCCGACTCAAACAAGGGGGACCCCAGTGGCACCCGGTGGAAGAAAATAGGGGGGGAGATGAGGAACCAGTCAGGCATCAGGCGGAAGAAGATCTGCAGCTCCCTCACTGACCTTGAACCGAACCTGTGCTGCGCCCTCGATGGGCCCCAATTGGGCCAGCGCAGCACCCACGATGGGCCCCGATTGGGCCAGCGCAGCACCCACGGTGCACCCTGGCTGAGCCAGCGCAGCACCCACGGTGGACCCCGACTGGGCCAGCGCAGCACCCATGACGGACCCCGACTGGGTCAATGCAGCACCTGGGGTGACCGCCGAACACGAACCTGGAGCCTCGATGATGACAATAGGAGCTGGCTCATCTCCAGTGACCCTGCGAGAAAGCTCAGAAGGACAAAGAGAACCGGGATCAGGATCACCGGCAGTGGCAGCAGCAGAGCCCAGCGAGATGAACTCGGATGCAGCGGTCAGCTGCACCTGGCTCATCTCCCCAAGAGACAGGCAAGAATGCTCCAGAACAGAAAGTAAGAAGGCAATATAGAGAACTTGCCTGATCTCGGGCTCCACCACCATCCGGGACTCCGACGATCCAGGCTCAATGATCCGGAGGTCCTTTCCTGGTTCCAGCTCGACTGTGGCGGGCTCTGCAGCCGGCACAATGGACATCACAGTCTGAGAACCCCCAGGCGCTGAAACCCATGCCGAAGGCCCGCACAGCATCGTGGCAGGGGATCTGTGACCTGCTGGGCCCGACAGCTCCTCCACGGAGACCCGGGGACACTTACTCGTCGGCTTAGGCTCCGAACGGCAGTCAGGTCTCTTGCTCTGCCCACAACGTGGCTGCGGGGCTGGAAGCAGGCTCTCCAGGGCTGCAGGCCCCTCCCTCGTCCAAGGGTCCACTCCAGGCACCAGGGGATGCTCAGAGAGAAGGGAAGGAGACATAGAGATAGCAGGTTCAGTGTTCATAGCTGCAGCAGGTGGTGGGAGCTCAGATGACTGTGAACCCCGAGCTCCACCCCCAGGAGTCAGACAAGGCAATTCATTGTACTGAGAGTGAGAATGAAACAACACTTGCCTGTTGTCCCGGGGAGCGATGGTGGCTGCTGCAGCGGGCTTGGTTCTCCCCTTTCCCCTAAGGATGGTGACTGAGGGCCCCCCGGGAAGACGAGGAGGAGCCGCTCTTGCAGGATCAGTGATGGGCGGAGCCAGAGCAGGACTCGCTGAACTCACAGCAGCTGGGGAGAGTGCCGAGGAGGAGGGAGGAGCAGCCAAGGCAGTCCAGGAACGAGGAGCTGATTGAACAGCAGGGAGAGGTGACCCAGAGTCTGGGGCTGCTGTCTTAACCTTCTGACGTGGCAGGGGGGAAACAGCTGGCTGGGAGGTTGAGTTCTTGCAGTGGCCCGGGACAGGATCTGGACGGAGAGCTCGCAGAAGTTGATCGCAGGCAGGGCGGCGACATCTTCCGGCAGAGGGCGAGGCTAGACTCAAATATGGAAAGCGCCGCTGCTGCACAGAAACGGAGGCCAGCAGCTCAGCGTACTCAGGATAGCTATTAAGTTCAGGATTAGCCTCTACCAGTCTAACTGCCACCACCACGTTCTTAAGGCTCCTGCTGGGATGAGAGGAAGAGCGTGCTTCAGCCACGTGACCCCTGATGAGCTCAGCTGCCCACTGTGTCTCTTCGCAGGGAGACCCGGCTGTCCTCTTCCTCTGCGGCATATGGAGACGGTCCTTTGGTGACGCAGAACCTTGGGCTGGATGGGTAGCAGGAACCTGGTACCGAGGCGAGGAGTGGAGATGCCTCACCGTTGGCTCCGACTTTGGCTTCCTGCTGGGACTTTACATCGGCCTGCGGATCCTCCGCCAAAGTGCCATAATTTCGGCCATCCTCTCCCTTCCCTCGACATGATCCGCAAGGCAAGGATTGCGCTTAATTGCCGCTTCTGGGAGGTCCAGGTACAAGCGTGCGTTTTCGGGAGTGGCGAGCTTACGAGCGTTGGAGAGGAGGCCATCAACCTCCATCAGAGCCATGATCAACTCGTAGCCCAGGTCCAAGGAATAACCAGTTCTTGACTATGCCATCTCCCGAAGTACACTGGCACTCAAAAAGGGGAAAAACTTAAGCCCAAAACAAACTTACTGTGGCTGGCGTCTTGTTTGGCTGCGGCCTACTGTTATGACTGCCCCTTGCAGGACATTAGTGAGACGCCGGATGCCAGTCAGTAAGCTTGCTTGTTTATTATACAAAAGGACAAAATGACAAAATAACCAGCCACGTGGGGCAAAAATCCGTACATTCACTAACGCACAAAATAGTAAACACTGAAGACAAATGAGGAGGTGCAGCGAGGACGGAAACTATGCTGAGCACGAAACACTTACGAGGACGAGCAGCAAAGAATCCAAGACACAGGGGAAGACTGGAGTCGGGGATAGGAGCTCCAGTCCATCGACACGAAGGTGTAAGATTGTGTAGGTCGCAGTGAGGAGTGAGCCTCAGCTGCTCCCTTAAATACAGAGCATAAACTAATCAGAAAAGAGGTAAAGTAATTAACGAAAATGACAAGCAGCTGTCACGACACCGGCTTGGCTTTGACAGTCTGAAGTGCGGCCATGACGCTGTCACAATAAGAGCCCCTGAGCGGTCCTAATAAACCCTGGAATAATATGGTGGAAAAGGGGAAATACTTAGTAACCCGAGCGCGGATGGAATCAGCACTCAGATCACCACAGAATCTAGCTTTAAACTGCCATGACTGTGGAGAGGAATGCTGGGGACAAAGTACCCTGCCGGTGCGGCTCCAGTCCTGTCTGCGATTACCAAACAACAGTCCACATTCGTTTCGTGCACAAACATCTCTGCAGACTCTCAACTCACTCCTATTTTGCTGCACTGCATTGGGCCAAAACTGTCAGATGACCACATCTGACTAAATCTCTTTTCTCTTCCTGTGTAACGTGCAGCAGCATCTCTCCAAAAAGTCTGAACAAACAAATCAACACGTGTAACATGTGAACATATCCAGGCTTATCTGGATATTTGTGGATCAGTTTCTCTGTAGTACACTAGCTATTTAACAAAAGGCTTTGACATTTGCTATATGTAAAATCATACTGTTAGTAAGCTATGTGTCCTGCAGTTAACATGAAACAGGCAGCTATCCAAAAATGCTAACTGGCTGTGGAGGCTAGGCTGGTTCCTCAGTTCTGTCCTCGTACTCAGAGGCCATAGCCATTGCTTAGTCCTGATTGGCTTCCCGTATTTGGGACAACACTAATACGGTCTGTCTAAACTTGCCTTTTTGTGGGCTACATGTAGCCATGGAGCTCATAACTTACATCTGCAGTGTAACAATGTGATGTCATTATGCAGCCAAATCAGAATAGTACAATATTCACTTTTATTCCAGGATCAAAATTTTAAATGGGATTATTATGTGCACTACAATATGGTACACCCTTAGCCAGAAGGGAAAGAAACAGTGAACTTCGAAATTCTTTTGAATACTTGTAAGGTTGGTTAACAAGTTACGTCATTGGGCTAAATGGCTGCAACAGAAACATACGAGGGGGGGCTGAAAAGTTCATAGGCTGACCATGATGCAGCGGTCACATTTGACCAAATGTGGTTTATTGTACCCATATCTTGACAGTTCTCTCACTCTCAGCTCTGCCCTCTTGTTCCTCGGCCATTGAACCACAAATACTACTGGGTCAGCACCTACGAGCATAACTCCTTCCTTCTTAGTCAGCCTATGAACTTTTCAGCCCCCCATGTAAAGTTGTGCCTTACATGTGGAGATGTTTTTCGTCAATGGCATAATCTATACATAAAATAAATTCATAATATCTGCAGACTTTTTTAATACCAAGACAGAGTAACTCTCATGCATAATCCACATGGCGGGACCAGCTGCATCCTGCCATTTCTTCTGGACTCAGAATTACTGCCTTCCTTGTGGTCATCAGCTTGGTCTGACCTCCCATATTGGAGCCTGGCTGTCTCAGACTGATCAGAGACAGTCTTTAGCATTCATTGTCATCAACATGACATGTGGATTTGTCTTGGGCCCCCGAATGTTGCCACAGTTTGTCTAAAATTGTAGGGTTTGTTTATGTTCCTAAGGCTGCCGCCCAAGTGACCAGTGGGGAATGTTTTGTAGCACGTGGACACATGGCTACAGTGTCACAGAGAGTCCAGTGTCTTGGGGATGCAATCAAGACAGGCTTGTGTTTGTGTGTGGCTGCATATGTTTATTTAAGCCGAGCAAGAGAGAGGTCACGTACTAAAAAAAACTAAAAGCTAATTACCTGAAGCCACTGGGGGGTTTGGCACAGAAAGTCAACAAAGTCCGAATATTCAGACAATCTAACCAAGCCCAAATATTGTAAAAAAAAAATAAATAAATAAAATAAAATTGGGGAGGGCCTTGTGAATATTTCATGCGAGTGAGCAGCTCTTTTTTTGCTCTCAGCATAATTCCTAGAACTGTTGCAGGGTATCAAAAACTATCAAAATGACTGGCAAGCAATATCATTACTTTCTTTGAAATATGAACTTCACCCCAGTTTTCCTGGAGGACCACCAGCTCACAGCGATGTGACTATGATAAAATATAATTTTCTCTGAGCTTGTTCCTCATTGTTGCCACATACATTATTTCATGTCTATCCAATGACTTGTTTACCGTGTCTGAGGCTTATTTCAAATGACAGGATTCAAAAGGGAGCACACCAGTAACAGCCAATTCCTGCAATCTGTGACTGTGGTCAGTGTCCTTGAGCAATCCGGGGAGAGAAAGGGGAGACATGTGGAGACTGGAGAAGAGAATGCCATGAGAATGTGCATTTATAGTGTTTGAGATACAGGAAAAACACAGAAGCTCAGCTAGAAATGTAATGTGTGATGGTTATAACCTATAGATTATAACTCTCTTACTCCCCATGATTGCAGTGAGGGAAGAGAAATCCCTTGCTTATTTCTGAACTGTTTGGGATTATTGCCAAAATTACACTGTATTTGAGGTTTTCCGGTTTGCCAGTAAAAAAATATTTCACCCATGAAACCAGAGCATATAGTATAATTATCACCAATAGCATTCCAGTTGGGAATGACATCTCATACCCTGTGCTTTACTGCTGGAAATGTGTTTCACACTGTTTGTCACTTGCAGGTATAATTGGCTTTGCCCCCTACATAAACAGAATAGTTTCACAGTGGAATCTCCATGACAACGATGACGACCAGCTCTTCTACACTAAAATGTACCTGGACCCAATACAAAGAGTATGTAATTTTTTTTTTGTTTGCAAAAATACTGCAACTATAAATAACTTCATAGCATAAGAAACACAAGCACATGGCCACCTTTTAATCTGAAAACCTTTGATAGATACTGTAAGCAAGTCTTATTTACTGTCGTCTTCCAGGAAAACCTCAATATGACATTGGACCACAAGTGCCAGATTTTTCAGAACCTAAATGGAGCTGTTGGTGAGAACTTGACAAAATCAAATTATATCATTTGATTTGCTATTACTTTTCAACTTTTTCTCAAAGTTAAGAAGCTTGAACACTTATGCTGCCATTACAAGGGCTGCTCATAAAAGATTTCCCCTGACTCATTTCCCATGGACTGAGAGGAGCCAAACTTGGAACAGTTATAAGTATTTCTCTACATTAGTAACACCAAAGGTGACACACTTCTCCCATCGCTTTATGCAGCTGTAAAGACCTCAACTGTAGAAGCCTGCAGGATGCATCAGAATCCACGGTTTGACCTCAGAAACCAGTGACTTCATGGTTGGAAAGAGGAGGAAGTCAGATGGTGTGCCATCAGGAGTATAAGGGGCATGAAGAAGGGCTTCATAGCTGCAGGGCCATGCTTCTGTCTGAGCAACATGGGAGTTGTTAATTGGGGTGTTGACTTGCTTGACAAGGCAGACACTTTTGGACAGTATACCATGCTTCTCAGTTTTGATGACCTTCCGCAATTTCTGCAGCAGTGAAGCATAGTAAGTCCCAGTAATTGTGGTACCAGGGGCTGCACGGTGGCGCAGTGGTTAGCACTGCGGCAGCACAGTTTACCCTTGGCCGGGGGATTGTGGGGATCGTGGGATCGTGGGTTCGATCCCAGCCCCCGACCAACAGTGATCTGTGTGGAGTTTGCATGTTCTCCCCGTGTTGCGTGGGTTTACTCCGGGATTTCTCCGGTTTCCTCCCACATGCCAAAAACATGCATGTTAGGTTAACTGGCTGTTCTAAATTGTCCCTAGATATTTGTTTCCTATAGGCCCTTAGAATAGAGGGTTAGTATTAATGAAAGCGCTTTGAGTGGTCTTTGTGACTAGAAAAGCGCTATATAAGTGCAGGTTAGTTAGTTAGTTAGTTAGTACCCTTTGCCCTTTACCCTAAAAGACTGTGGGGATGACCTTGCTCACCAAGGGTTGTACATGTGCCTTATTCCAAGGTGGTGAATCATAATACTGTACTTCCATTGCTTTCAGTGGGCTTTAATCTCTGGATCATAGTGATGGACCCATGTTTCGTTCTGTGCAATTAGTCTGTTGAGGAAGTCCTCGTGGCTTTTTTGGCACATGGCCAAAAGAGCACATGACTTGTTCCTGCTTCTGGAAAGGTTAGCAACCAGGGAATCCATCGTGCAGACAACTTTCACAAGTGCAAATGGTCATGGATGACTTTTTCCACAAACCCAACACCAATCTTGACATCTTGGGCTAGTTGGCACACGATTATGCAGCGTTCCTCCAAAATGGTGGCCTCCCCTTGCCAGATGGTATATACACCAATGTCTGACCACACTTGAAGTGTCAAACTGCCCAAGTGTGGTCAGCTGAACTGTTGAACTGCTTGACTACGTCATACGATGGGGCATCCTACCCATAAGTCTCTTTCATCTCATTGAACATCTCCCGTGGTGTGCGGCCTTTCAAGTACAGGAGTCTAATGACTGTTCTGTATTCATCTAGCTCCATTGTCACACCTTACTCCATTTTAGCACCTGTAAAAAAGAAACTCATAGGAGTTAAGAGCTGCAAATTACCACATGACTTATAGAGATGTGTATTACTGTACATGTGCAGTTTCAGCTTCCTACAACAACCGGAGGTCGGTCAGGGGAAATATTTACTGAACAGCCCTCACACACATTTGCCCCACTGTCTGTTAATTATTTTCAGCCAGTGTACTTGCAGGTTTGGCTCCAAGTAAGTTATAAATCTCCACAGACATTACCCATGTCAACAAATCAGCTTTCATAACCTGACCTGAAATATCTCGTGTTTCCCTTCTTGGCAGATGAAGTGCTTCTCAAGTTTGGAACAGACCGAGTAAGAGTTAGAAACACGATGTATGACTCTCTGCCAGTGGTCGTCCATGGCAACGGAAACACTAAAGTGAGTAAAATAAACGTACACCACACGTAACTTGCAGTACTGCAAGTTATGTGCTGGTACAGCAGAGGTCCGTTTACTCTTGATTTATGAACTCCCTTTCCAGTTTGTTGATTAGTTTCTTTTGGCCCAAGTCAAATTTTTGTTAAACTAGCGGTCATCACTAAGATCAAAACTCACTGTATAGATTCCAACATATGCATACTGTTATACTGATACTTGCCAGTAATCCCAGCCAGAATCCCGGCCCATTAATCAGTGAAGAAGAAGAAGTTAACTTTATTGTCATTCACTCCGTGCAGCCAATCATGTACAGTAGAACTAAAATGTTAATAGCATCTAGAATCAGAGGGGTCGCTGCCATGAAGAAAGGTCAAGTTAAGGATATAAAGCTTCAGCCCATGTACTCTTATGTAACTCACTGTATATCAGTAGGCGGGATCAATAAGTTAATAAATATACATTTGCACTGATAATACCGCACGCATTTTGTGGCGTTTTCTTCTGGTCTTTTCCTGACTCCTCTCTAGGCCTGTCCCAGCTGCCTGTGTCTGGTCATCCTTGGTAATGAACCAAACCCACCAAAGGATTGAGTCATTCCTCCCAAATGCCTTAACAGCTGATGACAAAGCTCTAAATGCTAGATCACAGAATCCATATCCTAGTGAGCTCCTGAACTGGATGTTTTTTTTAACCATTTCCATACATTCATACAAGCACTCTTCCATGAGAAATGAAATCTGTTCCACTGTGCTGTTATAAATCTGAATATCTGCAGCTGTATTTCATGGTGGGATATTCCACTTAAATGCTTAACCTAAGCAGAAACCTAAAGTCACTCACTCATCTCAGTGTTTTCTCTTCTCTTACAGATGTACTTGAACTACTTGGGCAACTATGTCCCCAACGTGTGGAATTATGAACATGGCTGTAGCCACTGTGATGACGACATTATTGACTTGTCTCAGCTAAAAGTGAGTCTCCTGCATTAAGCAATTTTTCTTCTGTTTGCCATCCATTCACAGTTCATCCCAGCAAACTGAGCCCTGCTGGGAAATGTTAGACTTGAGCCTCTTTTCTGAACATAGGAAAGGATAAGACATGGCCTCGTCTTCCAGTACGAAACATCTACATGTCAGTGACTGTCTAGACAGTAGGAGAGGAGATTGCCTCATACCTTCATAGATAAGCAAAACTGCCAGTGCTCTTTCCAACAGTAATAGGCAATGTGTCCGTTAGGCATTTTGGACTTGTTGGAAACAGTATAAATTTGAGTTGAGCTGCTTAGAGAAGAGGAAGCAGTGTGGTTCAGGATATGGCTTTTGAGGTTTTTCAAACGGTTCATTTAAAGGGGTGTCACTGTCAGCCAGCCTGCCTTATAGCAGACTCCTCAATGTGGGTTTTAGCCGCAATGGTAACTTATAGTGGTTACACTGAAAATTTGTCACAAAGTTCAACCTCAGCTGGAAATGTATAGACTGCAAGAATGGCAGCCTCTAGGAAATATCCCCAGCTGTGTGGCTGCATCTGTCAAAAATGTTACCAAACTTGATTTCTCTCTTTGTGGGAAGGGCACCGAGGGAAATCAAAGATTCCAATTAATCTCTGTATTTATGGCACAAAACAGTCTTAATGAAAAGAGATATGTGCTAATGAATATGACAGATTTGCTTGCAAGAGACAGCATTGTTTGAAAGTGGACATTTTCAGGTTTGTGTAATCAGAGTTAAAGGTTTTAGCAATCAGGTATAATTGTGCTTTTGGAGGAATGCATATGCTCAATATACAAACATAAAAAGGAACACTGCATTCTTTAAACAATCAGGTGTGAATCATCTTTATCTTTTTTAAAAAAATGTCTGCATTCATAAAAACAGAAAGCACATTATAAATACCTTTTAATTGATGTAGCCACATGCGTCACCAGATAGTCTTTCCCCCAGAGCTGTTGTTAGCTGTTACCAGGGTTGGAAGTATGCAAATATGGTCCAGTATTCAGTACCATTAAAAGATTCAGCCCCCATGCATAGTACCAGAAAGAGGGGAGGGCAGCTTATGTCAAAACCAATACTGGAAACCAGTCATGGCCACACTTTCAGCAAGAAAACACATCTGCCAACATTACTTCATCTCAAACAACATTTACCTTGTCCTTATTAGTTGCTACTTAATCATTCTGAATTGCTTTTCAATCTTCCCTGCTGTGTTTTGCGTTTCATTACTGCTAGTTAATGTTAGCTTTCCTCCAGCCATTCTGATGCTATACGGAAAGCCCAAAGGTCCAAAATGTAAAGAGAGGTAAAGAAGATAGTGCAGACAGGGTGGAATGGTTGGAGATGAGTGTCTGGTGATTTGTGACAGAAGGATAACAGCTAGAGTAAAAGGGAAGATTTACAAGACAATAGTAAGACCTGGTATGATGTATAGTTTGGAGACAGTGGCACTGACAAAAAGACAGGAGATGAGGCTGGAGATGGCATTGGAGATGCTAAGATTGTCATTGGGAGTGATTAGCAGGGACAACATTAGAAATGAGTATATCAGAGGGACAGCTCAAGTTGAACGGTTTGGAGACAAAGAGAATCAAGGCAGATGGTTTGGACATGTGCATAGGAGGGACAGGGGAGATATTGGACAAAGGACATTGAAGATGAAGCTGCTAGGCAGGAGGAAAAGAGGAAGACCACGGAGAAGATTCGAGGATGTAGTGAAGGAGGACATGGAGAGGGTTGGTGTTACAGAGGAAGATGCAAGGGATAGGGTGAGATGGAGGCAGACGATCCTCTGTGGAGACCCCTAAAGGGAGCAGCCAGAAGAAGATGCAGTATACATAAGTAAATGAATAAATAATTGAATAATTAAACTGTTAAAGTGCAAGGGTCCAAAATGTCCAGAGTGGTGTCTGTGTTAACACATGAAAAATTTATCATCATATGTTCAGGCCCAGTTTTTAGACATTGGAAGACATTACGCAATGCTAGGTGTTTCAGTTTTTGGTGAAGGATTCATAAAGCCCAGGAGAGAGGTGAATAATATGAAGCAATGAAGGCCGTGATATAGTACATGCAAGAATTTAAAACTACTTTCACCCCTTGCTATTAGAGCGCTTTGTGGTACACAAACTTACAAACCTAGGGGGCCGACATTCACTGCTGCCCCTGGGCCTCAAAAGTCATAGCTATACTCCTGGATGTAGCAGACAGATGGATGCAGCTTTTACCAACTCAAAAATCAGTGCTGTCAGCTGACGATGAGCAGGTATATTGGCTATATATATTTTTGTTAACAACTGAGTTGTTGCAGCATCTTCTGGCATGTAGAGGAATAAGTGAAGCTGGATTCTGTTCTAGTCCTCAGGAATTCTTATTAGAACCAATTACATGGAGTCAAATACAGGCACAGTAGTCGCTTCTCTCTATTCAGAGTAATCACAAAGACTAATGGTGCTTAACACATGTGCAGACTCACACAGGGCTGAAAGCCTGGTAATGATGTCATATCCAATTTTCATTGTTTTTCTTGCCAACAGACAGCTTTTAACACCAACAGACTATTTATTACAAACCTGTACTAACACATTAAAAGGTAAAAGTCATACAAAAACTCCAGTTTTTTATGTGAAGTTAAAATTGCTGTTCTAATTATCAGAGAAACTCACTGGAGACACAAGTTTGCAATTTCCATGCTCAAAGGAATAAACCACAGGCAGATTAGGTCGAGCTGGAGCAATGGAATAAATTTGACTATTTTGAGCAAATACTGTATGTAGCATATTGTTTTGCATATAATAATCTGACTGACTGTTGCGTTACTGCTTTGTTTTAAATTTGAACAAGTAATCATAATGATTATGATGATTATTACTGGGCATGATGCATGTGGTGGGAGCGATGGGACTGCTTTCCCCAAATGTCTGCAGACCATAGTCAGATTGCTCCCAGATGGGGCAGAAAAAAGTTTGTGAAGCAAGAAAATTTGTCGTTAATCCTGAATAAAGTAAAAGTCTCTGCACAAAAAAAAAGACATTTTTAAACAGAATTTAATGTTGTGACAAAATACTTAAGATTAACTAATACTCTGTGAGCTGGTAAATGTACTTCTATTGTTAAACTGAGTTTACTGTCCTCATTCAGGCTCTTGGTGACCCTCTATAATGGATATTGAAAGCAATAACTGGCAGGGGAGCATACACTGCCATTCTGTCGGGAACAGAAACATCTAGTAGATCAGGTGTTGTGGAACTACCGGTTATATTGTGTCCGAGACTTTCTCGTGGGGTAGAACCAACTCACATGTGGCATCTCCTTAGCTTTTGTTTACTCTGGTTTTATGATTGAATTGCGAGCGTTAAATCAAAGGTCAGCATGGTTCCAGAAAGACCACTTCAGTGGCTTCGGTAGTTTCGTCCTGTCTGTTTCTTGAAAGTCAACGTGTCTCTTCTCTGTGCCACAGTGAATGCTTTAGCTTTCCCCACTCCTTTCACTGTGCTGTCTGGCCACTATCACTGCCATGATGTATGAGTTCCTAAAACTTGTGCCTAAAACACAGTCATTGTGGAACTTGAAAATTAGATGGTTCTGTTGGGATCGTTTTTCATCTCTGGCCCAGACCTTTGCTGTGAACTGGTCAAGAGAATCAAGAGTCCAGACTGGGCTTTGTGGGTTGGACTGGAGTGTCATGGGAAAGTCTTTCCTCCTCTCTTCTCTTCATCTGATGATTTTTCTGTTTTTGTGCATAAACTTTCTAAGCAATCCGTTCCTGAATAGATTTGTATTGTGATTATCTAGTAGAAGAAAGAGTTGTTCAATTAATTTAGTGCACAAATGTTAACTAAAGGTAATTGTTTGCACATCATCATTTGCTCATGGAAGTCTAGTCATGAAATTTAATAAATCACTTTTCCCCTTTTCTTCTAAACAGGAGCATCCAGCTGTGATGGTTGGAGTTTTCATTGAACAACCGACCCCATTTCTTCCTGAATTTTTTCAGCAACTGCTAACCCTGGATTACCCAAAGAATAAAATCAGAGTGTTCATCCACAACAATGTGAGTGTACACTCACAAAGTTTTTAATCAAGATCCCTACAACATATGGCTCCATGCACATGTATGACATCTAATCCATCAATACTGGCTCTCTGCTCAGGAGGTTTACCACGAAAAGCACATCCAGAGCTTCTGGGAAGAGAACAGGAATGTGTTCAGCAGTTTCAAAGTTGTGGGACCAGAAGAAATTTTGAGCCAAGGGGAGGCCAGGAATATGGGCATGTACGTACACCCCAGTGGTTTCAAAAGCAGTATTCAATAAACCAGATTGTGGTGTCATTGGCCTTGATTAGTAGTATATTTCAAAGAATAATTTTTAGGATTTTTTGTTCCTGGAAAAAATGACCGAGTAAATACACGGTTAGAAGTTACACCAGATGAGCTGAACTTCAAATTGAACTTTTGGCAAAAATATACAGTATGACTCAAGGAAAAGATGCACTGCAAACCGACACCAAAATTCAACCCAGAGTGGATTTGGTACTGCTTTTCTACCTTTTGAAGTGAATGGAAAAAATATTCTAGAAACTGTTATTCTATATGTAAAACTGTACATTCAAAGGTTCTCCTGTATTAGCTGAAGGCCTATTTTAATCAAGCCTAATTGATGTATTTCATAAAATTATAAAAAAGGGAATACATAAAATAAAAAGGAAATACATAAATTTCTGTAAAATAACTGTTTGTTATTATTGTATGTTAATGGATAGTTACAAACCAAAGGAAAAAGCCTGCTTCCCAGCAAAACATTGTTGTGTGGGCCACAATTCTCCATAGCAATATGCAGTTAAAAATGTTTTTTATGAAACACTTAGAAACTCAGGTTTTAGGCTGTGTGTCCACAAAGAGCATTTTTTTTTTTTGCTTGGAGTGTCTATTTCTGTTATTTTCTATGTAGTCCAGCGCTTAATATATTCAGCACCCTCGGCACAAAAATGCTGTCAGCAGGCAGCGTTTTTTGTCGCTGCGCTCATGGAGCTGAAAGTTGAAAAATGTTCAACTTTTGGAACACCACATCGCTCGTCAGTTTCACTCATCTTTCACCAGCAAAGCAAAAATAGGCTAAAATGATACAATGATCAACACTTGAAAATTAAAGCTTGGAGGGATGCATGTTTTCTTATCAGTTTGATGTGGATTAGTGTAGTCAGTAGAGTGTTTCAGTGTAAAATGTGTGAAATGCCAATGGTGAGCTGTGAGTGATTGGTCAAGTAGTTGCTAGGATACAGATAGACCTTTTCTTCACAGTGCTTGTCAAGTGCTTGACATGTGCTCTGACAAAGAGGTTCAGAATGCTCAGGCGACAGAAAACAGACTCGGTGGGCATGCACCCTAACCCAGGATTTCCACTGACTCCAGATGCAGTCCGGATGCAGTACTATTTGAGTCTTGCGGCCATCCCTACCAGCTTTGTTTGTGTTTTGAAGCGGCACGGATAAGAACAGAGTTTGAATTACAAGATCATGCAAGAATTGTATAAAATAATGTGAGATCTCGAAAAAGATCCGGTTAATTTTAATTCTGTGAAGTGTTTGAATGTTATGTCAAAGTTTTTATCTTCTCTGACACAGTGGTGGAGGACTAGACCTCAGAAAAAGCAGGTGATCCTTAAATAGTTTTTAATGAACAAACAGTTGTTAAATACAGTAGATACTGGGCATTTTTTTTGTAGACTGGATCCAGCATCCATCAAAAAATAGAATTGTTGCATAATTTTAGTGATCTATTACGCAGTAGGGTGGACCAGGTGGGGAGCAGATCACTGACTAGAATGAGAACTATTTGCTGGGGAGACTAGATCACAGCAAACACACTACATCTGTAGAGACTACATCTGTAGTCAGTGAAAATCCTGGGTACGTCATACCTTCTGGTTGCTGAGAGAACTGCAGCCACAATGTCTTTGTTTGTCTGTGTCAAAATTTCAGCCCCTCATTATCTCTCTCTGAAATGAATGGCACAAATGGAGATAGCAACGACAAGTTGCCACTAAAATCCAAGTTTCCAGAAGTTCTATAAAGTAGCTTTTATGCTACTGTTCAGTTATTTGTCTGTTGTTACTATGGTAATTCAGAGCATGCCTAAAAGCACTTGTCAGGGCTGCCTTATAATTAAAAGTTTCAATGTTTATTAATAGGCTTTAATCTAATTGTTCAAAGTAGGGTTGAGTAAGTCCTACCCTCCAGCTGATAATTACACCTTGCTCTTTTCATTCCTCTGGGTTACTAGTCACTATTTTGTTTGCCGTGTCTGTGTTTCGCTCTCATTAGGGACCTCTGCCGCAAGGACGCCACGTGTGACTACTACTTCAGCATAGACTCTGATGTAATGCTCACCAACAGACAGACTTTGAAGCTCCTTATTGAGCAAAACAGGTAATCTCACAGTGACTGGAAATAAAACCACAGTGAAGTCTGCTCAACGGAATCCTCCTTGGAAGTTGTTGTGATCACTGAACCGTTGATTTTATCCCTCAAAGTGGCAAACCCACAGGAACATTACAGCCGAGCAAATAAAAAGTTTAAAATAAGCTACTTGGGCTTCCTGTTTTTTCCGTGGCCACATGGAAGCACCAAAAGAGTCTTTCTCTCCAGCCCCATATGCCACTTTGCATTATCCAAAAAACAAACTTGCAAACCCTTCTTTCCCCTCTGCACCTCGTGACTTCGAAGAAAGCGTCTCATAAACTAGATGTCACTGCAGCTGCGGCATGGTGCTGTGACACATGGGAGGCATGCAAAGCAGAAGAAGGCTTTTTAGGATATTTAAAGGCAGCATGGGAAAGCTCAGCCTGGCACGGCCATAGTTGTGAAAGGAAAAGTCCAACGTATCCAAACCAAAAAAAGAGTACCATCGGTGTACTGTAATGCATCTATTTGCATCCAAACCAGCCAACACTGTTTAAGATCAGTCTATTGAATATGAAAAATGTTGAACAGGGCTTTAAAAATTCTGCTGCAGAAAGATATAATTTGAATTCAGTCCAATGATAATGTACTCCTGTGGCTTGTGTCATGCATGCAAATGTATGGCCTCTTTCAGACTTGGCAGCGATCACGCCTTCCAAAGCAGAGGTTCATCTCTCAGTTGTAGCACACGGGCTTTACCACAAAGCACCCAACACATTAGGTGGTTTCCTCTCTAGGAGATTTCACTGAGTTTTAACTGCTCTGACAGAATTACCATCTCTCTGCTCCATCTCCCGCTTCCCTACAGAAAAATAATTGGCCCCCTTGTCACTCGTCACGGCAAGCTGTGGTCCAACTTCTGGGGAGCCCTGAGCCTGGATGGTTATTACGCTCGCTCAGAAGATTATGTCGACATTGTGCAGAGAAATCGCATGTAAGTCACAAGAGCAATGAGGGTACCCTTTTCATTTTCAGGGTTTACACGTCAGCATGCAAATACTGGATTTTCCAACATTGCTGTAATGGTGAAAGCAGCAAGACACACGAGATGCCTTTATTACAAATGTCATAATAATGTGTCCTTGTGAAGTGATTTAGAGCTGAGCAGCAAAGGTCTGAGGAGTGAAAAATAGTGTAGGCAAGTTCACTTGAAAATCAGACATGGGAAATTGAAATTAAATTGTTTGATTAAAAGCAGGAGTTATCTGCTTCTGTATGCAAGACGGGCAGGATAAACACTTGTATAACCAGTGCAAAAATACTCCTCTGGGATTCAAAGAATTCAAATTACTGTAAAATCAGCATTTTGATTTTTTTGTGTCTTGTTGTTTCTAGGGGTGTGTGGAACATTCCTTTCATGGCACATGTATACCTCGTCAAGGGCAGTGCCTTAAGAACTGAACTGAAAGAAAGGAACTACTTTGTTCTGGAGAAGCTGGACCCAGATATGGCGTGGTGTAGAAACGCCAGAGAAATGGTAAGAAGGAACAACCTGTGAAATCAGAGTTGCAACTGTAATTATGAACCGATTTTTTTTTTTTTTTAGTATTTCCGTTCTTGACATATTGGTGTGTCTCAAATGACCTGCTTTCAACTGAGGCTGATATGCTGTGTGTGCTGAAAATCATTGCAGTTTAATGAGGAAAACGCCTACACAATTTTGCACAAAAAAGACTAACTTTCTGCAAATAATTTAAAAAAAAAACAGAAAAAGGTGACAATAAAAAGCTGCAAATTCATAAGGAGAAAACTCGATCCTGATGCTGTCAAACCAGATTGTAGTTGTAATTCTGTTATTATACCTTAGCTTTTAGGCTTAGATATCTTTGTGGCTCCATGCAAACTTTTTTAAATAGAAATCACTCACAGTGGCTCTTTGTGTAGTACAGGTTGCTGATCCCTGTCCTATAGGCTTTGAAAGAGGAACGATGACTGATAAAATGTGAATTTGTTGCGTCTTGAATTCTCATGACTAGATTGTTCTGAGTGTTACGCACTGCACCTTTAAACAGGGAAAACTACCAGCACTTAGAAGGAAAGAGATCAGATGCTCTGAGCTGTTTTAGCAGCAGTTGCTAACACTGATGCTAACAATGATGTCAACAGATAACATTGCAACCAGTGCACCTGTGAAATGTTCTTAGTCAAGTCACATGACCATCAGATATCCCCAATCTAGAACCACATAAAAAGATCAGCTTTCTGCAGACAGACCACCCTGAAAAATCTGATTTAAATCACTTTGGGCATAATGTGAACATAGTGTCTTTAATATGGTATCTACAGACATAGGGGCAATAATAGAAAATAAAATCTGGCATATATACGTCTAGGACTTAGCACACATAGTTTAGAAATGCTGTGAATGTAACTACTGGCAAAAGTCAACAGCTCCATGGAAACCAAAGACTGACAAGTATGAATGTTGAACTATCTTTGTCTGTCATCAAGGCATGACCCTCATCTGTAAATACTTGCTCTGTGGTGTGTTAAGGTTTTCTGCTCCACTTGTATCCTGACATCCTAAACTTTCTCTTGCCCTCCTTGTCATGACCACAGTCAGTGCAATGCCTGGCTTGCTTGTGGAAGAAAGTTCCCCAGTGTTTCCTCTGGTAACATTTCTGTGTGACGGCCCACCTTCCTAAGGAAGTATGCCGCTGCGCCTATGATATATTAATTTAAGAAAAATTAAATATGAAAGAAACGCTCCGCAAGCGTGCACACGAACAATGCGCATGACCGTCATGGAAGCGCCCCGCCCACCCAGCGCCTATGTGACCGTTTCTGCAGGCAGAGAGTGTCTCTCTAGCGTTGCTGTCCGAGAGAAGCATGAGCTTATTAAAGTACCTTAAACGCGGAAAAAAGTACAAGAGATAAGCAGTGGAGGCATTTATGGTGGTTTTAACCTGCTGGTAATTGGAACAACAGTGAGGAGTCGCTTAGCTAACAGGTCTGGTTAGGCTTCGTTGCAGGGAAAGGCAAGAGTGATGAATCGCTGAGGATTTACTTCACCAGCTAGTACAATATTAACTAATAATTTATGTTCATTATTATGTACCTGGCAAGTTAAGATGACTGAAATTCACAAAGTCAGTGACTTTAATCCGTCCAGCAGCCTTCAGAGAAACTAAACGTGCCAACATTTGGATTTCAAAATAAGGGTGTTTTTTCCTGCTGTCTGGTTGGTGAGGAGATTTCTAAAAAACTATATAAATACATAGAAATGTTATAATAGAAATAACTGCATATTTGGTCATTTAAGTTAATTTATTTCTTTGAATATAATTTTAATAATTATATTTCTTTGAATTCAGAGTTAAAGTTACTGTTCTGTTCTGGCTCTACAAAATTATGGTCAAAAGTTTAAATTGTATGAGGAAAAAAGCAAAACATTTGCCACATTCTGTTTCAAATTTATTAAAAAAAACAGCAATTTTATAATACAGTAATCTGCCTTTGTCCATCAGACAGGCCTCTTCACTGTCCAGTTTTAAAACTCCTGTTAAAACCCATTTATATTCTCTGGCTATAAACCCAGTTTGAGACATTGATTTTATTTGTTCTTATTGTCTCTACTGTATGACTATTGTTTTGTTTGTGCTGTTTTGTACTTTAGCTGTATTTTATTGTTTTTATGTCTTATTTATCGTTGTGTCAGCTGTTGTTTTTAAAGAGCTTTATAAATATAGTTGGATTGGATTAAAAAAAGATAAACATTAGCCATAAAATAATCCACAAATTTATAATAGTCTCAAATGTACAAGAAAAGTCATAACTTAACAAGAGAAAATTACAAATTTGAGGAAAATGGTTGCAAATTTAGACAAATTTACAAAGAAAAGTAGAAAACTATAAGAAAATTGTTATAAATTTTGGAGAAAAACCTCAAACCTTCAAGACTGAAGTCATTACCCAAGTTTTTAAGTAGGTGCTCTTTGTACCCTCAACTCAACTAGAAATTTTTGGTTGTCTACTTTTGATTATTAATTTCATAGCACT
Source organism: Pholidichthys leucotaenia (assembly GCA_020510985.1). Classification (NCBI taxonomy): domain Eukaryota; kingdom Metazoa; phylum Chordata; class Actinopteri; order Cichliformes; family Pholidichthyidae; genus Pholidichthys; species Pholidichthys leucotaenia. Next base: position 171,990,787 of record CM035844.1, read on the forward strand.
GCTTTTACATGAGTAGAATTTCTGGCTACTATACCCACCTCTGATCGTATAATTTAAGTATACATGAGTAAGTTAATATTATGAATGTTTTTTCCCTTCCTTTTCCTACTCTTTGTCAATGGAAAAAAGAAACACTAGAATAAAAATACAAAAAATACACATTTTGGTTATTTATGTAAACCATGAAAAAAAAATCCTGCAGGACAAAACATGACACGGTATTTTCTAACCTGTTTGTATACCACCATAGACAGAGAGAGAACCTGAATTAGACAGAGCTCAGAGAGGGAAAGATGAGACAGAAGAGAGGAGCCAAGGATAGGAAAGTGTTAAGTCAGAGGGTCCAGAAGAGGTGAGAGCAGAGGAAGGAGAGAAGAATGACACCAGTAAAAAGTCTAAACACAGGACATCTGGGTGGGACCCCAACTGGACCAATATGCCAGCATTCAATGGTTGTACAGTACTTCAAATGGTAAGTTCCATTATGCAATATTACTGTGCTAAATTAAAAAAAAGAAAGAAATAGTGTAAAATTAACATATTCCGGTTACAATCGTGCCATGTACCCCCCCCCAAAAAAATAAAAATAAAAATATGTTGCCACCACACCAAGGTGTTTAAGCCAGAGGAAACACCAGTTCCCTGTCCCAAATGTTTTGTGTTTACTGCTCTCCTTGCTGCCGACATCTCACCTGTACCAGCACTAAACAACTAATGCTTGATCCAAACTTTGGTGTACATTTGGATTGCCTTCCCTTCTTCCCAGCATGCATTAATGCTCTGTTAATACATAAAAACATCAGCTTCAGAGGGAATCTTGCTCCTTTTTCATGCAGATGCATTTCATCTCCTCCTGAGTTCCTATATGTGTGACACATATCCTCCAGCTGTCACCACATGTCTTATTTTGAAAGAATAATTCATGTTATGCTGTTGACATGATGCTTCTCCTTTATTTTAGACGAGTCACAGAGAAAAAGACTCCCCTTCTCCGGAATCATTCCATATGCTCAGGCCCCCAAAGGTTTCCATTTGTTTTGATTATTCTGCTTTTCTGACAACATCCATTTCCAATGGGATTGCACCCAGACCCCAGGATCATTTCATAGCCAGATTGTTTTTCACATGAAAGAAGCTTGCACCTGATTTGATTTTTTTCCCCTTTTTTGCAAATAAATTTGCAAGTATAAAAATTACCTAGCATAAGAATAGAGAATGACTGGCAGCTCTTTGGAAATTGATGTTGGCTTTTTGCTTGAAATGAGTTTAGCTCTAAAAGCCAACTTTTCTCAGCTAGACAGAGGAAAACTGCTTTTTTGTCTTGTTTTTTTACAATTCTTTCCAAGAGGAGATCACGGAGGAGGGAGAAGAAAGAAGGTTGGAGATCAGAATTATTTACAGACACATGCAAGTCCCCTGTCCTGATGCTTTATTTAAACTTTCAACTCATTCACCAAGCAGCTGCTCCCTCTGACCGATCTCAGACTAGGCTCCCAAAACCTTTATCTCATAACTCAGATGCAAACCATCTGCTCTAAATCACAGCTTCCACAGAATGAGTTTTCACATTACAAAATTGGAAACTTGCATAAGGGAAATTTGCAACACAACTTTCAGTGATCATGTCACGTCTCATACAAAGCCTAGTCTGATGAGTCCTGATCCCCTCCTACACAGCTCCCGTCCCATGCTGCACCATACAGGGAATATCATTCCTGAATTTGCTTTGTCCCAACATCTCCTCTGTTCCTGTTTCCCCTCTCCCTGTGCTAAACAAACTCTTCCTGTTCCAAACCCATCAGACCCCTGCAGACCTCCTCCCATAAATAATCTCAGATTATTTCTATGGAATCTGAGTCTGTTTGAGCATTTGATTTACAAATCAGGGATTTTAGTGTGACTAAACGCACTGAAATCTGGCTTTTTTTTTCCCTTAGTGAGCATTTTGTCAAAAGTAAAATTTGTGTTCAATTTGTTGACAGTGCAATGTCTACTAAATATGGTTTTATTACCTCTGCCAAGGAAGTAATGTTTTTAATGCATTTGTTTGTCTGCTTTTTAGCAGGATAATGCAAAAACTACTGGATAGTTTTTGAGGAAATTTTCACCAGAGGTGGGCCTTGCTTCTGTAGATGGACCCATTACATTTTGGAGATGATCTCAGTCAGGATGTGGATTCTGGATCACTTTTTCACTTTCTTTAACATTGTGAGACAGGGCCTTGGTTCAGGTATGCACTCCTCTGCAGCTCTGGAAAAAAATAAGAGGCCAAAGAGACCACTGCAAAATGATCACTGTATCTGGTTTTACTCTTTATACCTATGTGTTTGAGTAAAATGAACATTTTTGTTTTATTTACCCTACTGAAAACAACTCACCCAAATTCCAAGTCATTTAGAGCATTTATTTACAGAAAATGACAGCTGGCCAAAGCAACAAAAAAGATGTTGTTTTTAGATGTGCCTTTTCATTCTTAAACACTACAATACTTGTTTTAATTTAGGAAGAACTCAGAATTTGTGTAATAACTCTGATTTTTATTCTCCTCCCATCATGGCGCTATATGAGTCGACAGTCTTTTGCAGCAGCAGCTCAATTCTGAGTTTCTTTCTCGTTTTTATTTACAATCTGTTTTTTTTTCTTTGCCACAACTTTTCTGATCCTGTTACCCCATATCCATCATGGACGCCAAGGACACCAATATCGCCGCACTGGCATTGATATTAGCCATCTTTCTACTCATATCGCCAATGAATACTGACCTGGTGAGTGTAGCTGCCATTGTTTATAGTAGGAGTTAGTTGTTAGCATTGTGCTGCTCCACGGTGCTAATATAGAGACCCGATATACCACGAGAAATCAGGCGAAAACGACGGGGATGTCGTGCTGGAGTGAAGTGACACACAAGGAAGACGAGGTACAAGCCCTTTCTACTATCCGTTATGGGAAACAGGAGATCGCTGCTTAATAAGACGGACGAGCTAGCGGCATGTGTCCCGGTGTGAGAGCGCCTTCAGGGAGGTTAGCATCATGCTGTTTACTGAAACGTGGCTAATGGAGCAAACAACAGATGCTAACTTTGGACTGGAAGGTTTCCACTTAATACAAGCAGATCAGACACCAGATAGTGAGAAGAGCAGAGTCGGGGGGCTGATAATGTTTGTGAAAAACAGATGGTGTAATCCTGGGCAAATCACGATCAAAGAACAACACTGTAGCAAGGACATGGAGTTGCTAGCCGTTAGCATGCGACCGTCATACCTTCCTAGAGAGTTCTCACATGGCATCGTGGTGGTTATTTATGTACCCCCTCTGCGAGCGCTCAGGCAGCATGTGACATCATCCACTCAGTCACCAGCAGGCTGCAGACGCCGCACCCAAATGCTCTCCAGCTAATCTCTGGTAATTTTAACCATACTTCCCTGTCCTCCATTCTTCCCACTTTCACCCAGTATGTCACGTGCCACACCAGAGACAATAAAACACTGGATTTATTTTATGCAAACACCAAGGAGGCTTACATCTCATCACCCCTCCCCCCCTTGGAAGATCTGATCACAACCTGGTTCACCTCCTGCCTGTGTGCAAACCCCTGGTACACAGACAACCTTCTGTTACCCGCACAGTGAAGATATGGTCTAAGGAGGTGGAGGACGCTCTGAAGAACTGTTTTGAATCCACTGCATGGGAGAAGCTCTGTGATCCACATGGTGAGGACTTTGATGGCCTCACACACACCATCACAGACTGCATAAACTTCTGTGGAGAGAACACCATACCCACCAAGACTATACAGTGTTTCTCAAACAACAAACCCTGGATCAACCCTGAGATAAAGTCACTGCTGAAGGAGAAGAAAAGGATCTTCAGGTCGGATAACAAGGAGGAGCTGAAGTCCGTACAGAGGGAGCTAACAAGGAAGATCAGAGAGGGGAAGGACAGCTACAAGATGAAGATGGAGGACAAGCTGTAGCAGAATGATGTCAGCAGTGTTTGGAGAAGCCTCAAACCATCTCTGGGCACCAGAATACCTCCTCCCAGGCCATGGGGGGTAGGGAGTGGGTGAATAACCTGAACCTGTTCTTTAACAGGTTTGACCAACTGTCCTCTTCTCTGCCTGCCCACCAACCACTGCTGCCTCCACCTTCATCTAGTCCTGCTGTCCACTGCCCTCCCCCCACCCCCTCATAATCCCCGGCTGCTTTTCTTCTCACAGACCCAACACCCCCACCCCCCCAGCACACACCCCCCTGCCCCAACTTGACTCTCACCAAGACCCAGGTGAGAGCTGAGCTGAAGAAGATCAAGGTGAGGAAGGCTGCAGGTCCGAACGGCATCAGCTTGAGGCTCCTCAAGTACTGTGCAGACCAGCTGTGCAGGATTGTGGCGCACATCTTTAGTTTGAGCCTGAAGCTGGGGAGGGTACCACAGCTGTGGAAAGCATCCTGTGTGGTACTCGTACCGAAGACTCCACACCCCAAGGACCTGGACAGCTACAGACCAGTGGCCCTCACATCACACCTAATGAAGACCCTGGAGAAGCTGCTCCTCGCCAACCTCCACCCTTTGTTGGGACCAGCAATGGACCCACTGCAGTTTGTCTACCAGCATGGCATCGGGGTGGAGGATGCAGTGATCTTCCTCTTACATCGTTCCCTGTCTCACCTGGAGAAGCCTGGGAGCATTGTGAGAATCATGTTCTTTGATTTCTCCAGTGCTTTCAACACCATCCAGTCAGTGATCCTGAGGGAAAAGCTGCTGTGTGCAGGGGTGGACCAGCACCTGTCATCGTGGATCCTGGACAACCTCAGACCGACCTCAGTTAGTGAGAACCCAGGACTGTGTGTCTGACACCATCATCTGCGGTTCTTATCTTATTATCTTATTTACTATTGCTTTGAGTGCTGCTATCCCTTTGCTGCTGCTATCCTGGAATTTCCCCATTGTGGGACTAATAAAGGCTTATCTTATCTTATCTTATCTTTCATGCATCCTACCATGCTTAGATGATCACCTAATCAGTACCTCCTTAAGTAGATTGAGGTGTCCTTGTGTTGGAATTTAACAGATATATTGAATGGCTGCCATACATGTAGACATGTTCATTTAGGAAAGATTTTGCAGTGGTGTCTTTATTTTTGTCCAGAACTGTATGTCTTTACCTTCACCAAGGCCCTCTCTAACAATCTTAAAGAAAGTGAAAAAGGGATCTAGAATCTGCACCTCCACCTCCAAAATCTAATGGGTTCATCCGTAGCCCGAGGACCACCTCTGGTGAATATTTTGTCAAAGTCTATCCAGCAGTGTTTGCGTAATCCTGTTAACAGACAGACAGACAGACCAACATTCTGAGAGAGGGCCTTGGCAGAGGTATGCGCTCTCTGAGTGCCCTCTAGTTTTTTTTTAATGTGACAGCAGGCATTTTTGCTTCTCAAACTTTTATTCTTTTATGAAGTAGGCCTAACTTGTTTTTATGTCTGCTGCAGGAAGTCTTCATGTACTTAACCAACCGTCACGAATTTGGGAGGCTCATTTCTACAGCCAATTATAACGTCTCTCATTACAACAGCGACTTGTGGCAGATATTTGAAAACCCTGTGGTAAGTCCTATTGGTCTCTTGTTTTCCAACCTCAAAAATATTTTTTTCCAGTAAAGCTGAGATGAAGCAACAGCCACCTGATAGCTTTATTAAAAGGATTACAGATGTGAGATGATTCTGAGGTAATGGCTTCAGCATGATAAAGCTCCTGACTGATAAAGCTTTGTGAATTACTCCTGTATTTGGCAAGCTGGGATCTGCCTGGTGGGAGAAGGGGATTAGCTGTCTGAGGTATGCAGGTTGAAAAACCTTAAAAAAAAAAAAGACCATTAATCTGAAATTCATTCTGCTTGCAGGACTGGAAAGAGAAGTACATTAGCCCAAACTACACTCGAATTTTCACTGAAAACTACTTGGAGGAGGTTTGTATTTATGTGTGCCTACATGTCTTCATGACAGGTAGACATGGAGAAAATTTAAAAAAAAGAAATGATGTAATGTCCCACCAAACTCCTCACATCTGGTTTTAACATAACTGGGTTTTATATTACAGTCAGCAGAGTTCCAGGTGAAGGTGTGACCCAAGGCTATTCTCAGTGGTCTCTTTATATCTGTGTGTGTCGCAGCCCTGTCCCGATGTGTTCTGGTTCCCACTCTTTTCGGAGAAGGCTTGTGACGAATTAGTGGAGGAGATGGAGCACTACGGGACATGGTCTGGAGGCAAACATGAGGTCTGTACTGTTAACACAGGTTCCCTGAACACAAGTGTACTGATTTCAGATGTAGTATTTTTTTTCCTGTGGTTACATTTGCACATCTTGAGTGAAAAATAACTCAGTATCAAGCAAAGCTAGACCGCATGTAATCATACCTTGAAAAGATGAAACATTGTATTTTTTTTCACAATGGAGACAACCTTAAATGACCAATCCTGAGACTTCCTGTAAAGTGTTTTTTTCAAATCCCACTGGTGTCACCTTTTGTGACTCATCAACCATGGCAATATTAGTTGCCAATGAACAATGACCTGTTAAAGATTTACTGCAGATGCATCAGGCATGAAGGTTTGTTGCCAAAGAAATCTTGGTTTGTGTCTTGTTAGCATTTTTGGATTTTACACAAAAGTCTTTGTTGCCCTGTTCCCTATTAATATGACTGATTTTTATCAGGCTGGGAATTGATTTTAAAAATTAATTTAAATTAAACAAATTAGTTGCACATTTTCTGTAGTTAATTGGGATTAATTGCTAAAATTACAATGGGTAGTAGTGAAAAAAGCATTTATAAGCAACAACTAATTGCATTTTTTCATAAAATATACTTGTGACTCTCATATTCAACAAAAATGCTTGCTCTAGCAGCATTTTTGTTGACATACCCAAAGTAAATCAAAAGCTGTTCTTCAACCCTTTCCAGCATCTTCATGGGGTTGGTCTCATTTAAAAGAAAACACTTTGAATTTTTTGGCAAAACAGTCATAATCTCTCTAAGTGCTCCTGCCACTGAGTAACAGTCATCTAAACATACTGAACTTGAAGAAAATAAAGTTCGCCTGGGTGTTTTTTTTAGATACAAATGCTTGCAAATAACACACAGCTGTCAGATACGGGCTGGAAAATGCAACAGAAATGTAGAACCAAGTGTTATCAAGCTGAGGTCAAAATTTTGTAACAATACCACAAAAAATGAATATATTACACAGCTTTTTTCTCAGGTTGTTCCCAGGCGTTTTTGAACTGTGCCAAACTGTGCCAAAAACGTCTATAACTTTTGAATGCTTCAACATAGAAGCTTCATCTTGGGCTCTAATGAAAGGTGACACTCAGGGCTGTGTGTGTGGGGGGGGGGGCTTGTTTGTTCATTCATGAATGAATGAATGAACAAACAAGCCCCCCACACACAAAGAAACATGCCACGTAAAAAATGTGTGGCCTTTTTTTTACAAGAAAAAATAACCTACAGTGCAATAAAAATTATACTAAAATATCTGCAATGAATGAACAAACAAGCCCCCCACACACAAAGAAACATGCCACGTAAAAAATGTGTGGCCTTTTTTTTTTTTACAAGAAAAAATAACCTACAGTGCAATAAAAATTGTACTAAAATATCTGCAATGTAGAGGATTACAACTCCCCCGCCCCCCGCTACAGAGGAGCTCGGTGCACAAAAAAACTTGTGGCCATAACGGACCGTTGTAATTACCAATCGGTCAAAAGTCATTTTTATTACTATTGTTATTGATAAAGAATAATTTAGCTTATAACACTTACCTGTCCACAACAGCAGTGTCATTGGCGAACATCTGTTCCTCATTGTCAGACGAACATGAAGCTGATCCGGTTGTTACGGACTCGTGGTTCTGGTCACCCGACCTGGTCAAACCATCTCCGCTTTCATGATTATAGGGCTGCACGGTGGCGCAGTGGTTAGCACTGCGGCAGCACAGTTTACCCTTGGCCGGGGGATCGTGGGATCGTGGGTTCGATCCCAGCCCCCGACCAACAGTGATCTGTGTGGAGTTTGCATGTTCTCCCCGTGTCTGCGTGGGTTTACCCCGGGATTTCTCTGGTTTCCTCCCACATGCCAAAAACATGCAGGTTAGGTTAATTGGAGACTCTAAAGTGGCCCTAGGTGTGAATGTGTGTGTGAATGGTTAAGGGATAGCGCCGTATCGTGGCTGCTTCATCCATCCAGGTGGTGGATGACCCTCAATTTCCCCTCTGGGGATCAATAAAGTATACTAAAATCTAAAAAAAAAAAAAAAAAATGATTGCGGTTTTTGCGAACCATTTTTCAAAACAAATAAGAATAGCAGTAATAAAAAAAGACTGGCTAACGGCTGAGAGTGGCTAACACTACCGTTACACACAGGTCTTAATGTGTGTCACCCAGCAGCTTAGACAAAAAAGATTTTACGCACGGCGACAACGCGTTTCAATCGTCGAACTTCTCTGCTTCAATTGGCTCGTTGTATTCGCGGTCGTTGGTAGGCGGGTCCTTCTTGCTAGGTTTTCAGTCATTGGTTCTTCAAGGTTTCAGAAACCCAATTCAAGTCTCTTATTAGTCGAATGAGAGGTCAATCAAATCTAAACCAATCAAACACTCCTTTGGCTTTCTGTTCGTGTCTGTGTCTGTACTGGAAGAACGGAAATGCAGCTTTTTTTTTTCAGTGCGCACTGACGCAGACGTGACCGCCCGTGGAATCCTGGAGTTCAGCAGGTTAAGATAATTTTAATAATCATCTCAACCCATTATTGATTTCCAGAACTCTTAATAAATGTGAGTTAGAAGCTTTTATTCACTTTATATTTGAGTGTCTTATTCTCCACTCACTCTGACAGAAACTCTGCCTGTTTTCATAGTTTTGCGTGAGCAACTCTAATCAGTAAAGCTAGCCAGATGTGTGTGTACGTATGTGTGTGTGCTTTAAGTTGGGTTTGTGGTGCAGAATGGGGTCACCCTGAATACCAGAGGATCAGTTTAATGTGATGTAAATTTAAACACTGAAAAAAAGACTACCCTTGTTTTAAGCTGAGCCAGCTGCTGAGACAAACCAGTCACCACTGCCAACACCACCTCAGGGAGTGATCTGACAGCATCATTATTTTTTAATGCATTAATTGGCTCACATTATTGGAAAAAAGTGAACACGTTAATATTCCAAGCCCTAATGTTTTAATTACTTTTTCTAAACACTTTTTATAAGCCTTGGCAGTAAAAGTGCATTGTCATGTTTTGGAAATGATTATAAAATATCAGCATCTGTCTAACACTGAAAATCCCACTTTTATGACGTTTGTACCCAATAAGTAAACTACATTAGCTCTGAAGGACTGTGGGCCTGATTTTCTTCCAGAGCAGTTGAGACTGTAACATGTATGGAAGGAGAGAATTGAACATATTTCCCTTATTAGGGCACTAAAAACAAGAGTTTCCCAGGCTTATAAGGAAAGACAATGCCAATGTGACTTGAAAAATGAAGACTGTCGAGTAACAGCCACCAAAGACTTGTGCATCGTGGTGTGCAGCTAAAGGATACTTTGTGCATAATATAAACAAGTTAGCATGTGCCACCTATTTCCTATTTTTTAAATGTTGTAATGCTTTTTTGCATTTTTACAAGGAGACATTAATTTACATTCATGCTAAATAAAGTGGGGTGGCAGTGGTGGCCTAATGGCTAGAGTTGTGGACTGGTGACTGAGGGTCGCCGGTTCAATCCCTGAACCGGCAGGATCAGATATGGGTGGGACAGATAGCATAGCATTGTTTGCCCCACCCTTCTTAACCCCACTGTGGCACCCTTGAGCAAGGCCCAAGGCCCCAGCTAGTCCAGTGGGGCTGCTCAGTGGCCACAGTGCATCTGTGTGGGATAAATAAAAAAAGTATCTGTCACCATGGGGTGAGACGCCGGCTCGGCGCTCAGCCCATGCTCCTTTTATCCCTGCCTCTCATTGGGCAGTGCCTCAGCTGGTTCCCAGCTGTCAGTGTCACGGGACGGCTGGGGCCAATTAATCCTCATCAGCTGGGGCGCTGTTAATGAGTATAAAGAGGAGCAGCTTCGATCATTCGGGTCTGCGACATAAGCACTGCTAGGCTGAAGCCCCTTCGTCTGGTGTCAGCCTCAACTCCCCTTGCAGCATTCCGGTGTTTGTATCCCGCTGTGAGTATGCACGTCTTGTTACCCCCACGTCCGGTACGAGCTACCTACCCCTGCGCTGTGCAGCCTGAGAATGTACGTCTGTATGAGTGTCTGTGCTCTCCTCATCCCTTATCCCTTACCCAGAATAAAACATCTCGACTCACTGGCTTGTCCCTGGCTCTGATTGCCCGGCTCCCTAGAGCCGGATATGACAGTATCATTTAATTATTACCATGTCTACTATTGTAGTTTACTGTATTTGCACAAATATTTATGCCTCGGTGAAAACGGAGAGGCATACGGTAATCAGTTAATGTGTGTGTGTGTGTGTGTGTCTGTCCGTCTGTCCCCTTCTCTGTTTCAACTTGCCCGGTCAAAATTAAATGGAACTAAAGGCTTGTATCATTGTATCGCCATATTTTCTCAACTTTTAGTTTGCCAGAATTCTGAGATAAGGCTTTGTTTTCAAAATAAACTCAAATTTAACTCACCTTTAATGTCAGTGAAGCTGGGGGAAAAGGTATTGTAATAACTATGCTGGGCCACTAGGGGCAGCAGTGCAACTTTTTTACAGCACATGGATGACTTCCTGTCACAGTCGATTTCTAGCTGAACTGTTATAAAATAGTGGTTACTGGAAAAAAAAAATGTATTCAGCAACTTCACCATTTATTCATCACATCGATTGTTTTCATACTGGTTTTGCTGTTTAGTTTTGCAGAGGAAGGACGAGGTAAAACTCGTTAAAAACTCCAAGTCCTAACATTCCCCGCCTGCAAATGGTCACAGTGAACTGCGCATGTGCCTGGAAAATCCCGCCACAGGGAAGTACTGAGCAATCTGCCAATACTTGATGAACAAATGTCTGTCTTTTTGTCCGTCTGTTTTTTTTCCTCTGCCACTAAACAGCAAAAGCTCCTGTTTGTCTTGCTTGTCATTGAATTCACGTACCTCCATCACTTCTGCCACTTAAAACATCTTCCACCGTGCTCTTCTTTTGTTTGGATTGCAGCTGTTCAAATCAGTTTGGTGGCTCTTGGCTGCCGCCGACAGTACGGGCATGTGAACTGCAGATTATTTTCACTGCGCATGTGTGTACTCCAAAACTACTGGATGGATTTGGATGAAATTTTTATCACAGGTGGTCCTTGGGCAAGAGAGAAACCCATAACATTTTGGTGATGATCCGAGAATGCATACCTCCGCCAAGGCTCTGGCACCGAGGCATCAGCACCTTGGTGCTTTCATTGTTTCAGCGTGACTAAATAATCTAAAGGAATTCTGATTACAATCTGCCAATTCTAACACATGTCTAGAATCTGAAAAATTATAAGAAAATATTAATATACTGTACTGTGGGCTCTTTTCTCCAAATCACTACCCATTTTAGTTCATATCCTTGGCCAGCTTAATTGCCAAATGGTAGAAAATATCGAACAGGTCCAGAAGGGCTATCAAATACAAAGGCACAAAATATTGGACAAATGTATTGGTTATTTTTTTTCTAATTGAAGGTTATGTTTTTAACTCTTCAGCCTATCATTTTCATAAATTTCACAAAGGAGAGCTTTGAAATATGTAAAACAATATAAACATTCAACTTTTCAACTTTCACTGACAGAAATGATCTTAGCAAAGGTATTTATAATGAATGTTTTTTTTTTTTTTATTTAAGTTTTTGTAAAGGGTATACAGGTCGTTACAGCAATGCAGTGTTTACATTTTCATCACATGTTCCCTTATTTTCTGATATCTGACAACATTGGAAGATTAATTCTTACAACACCCCTTTTTTTTTTTTTAAAGTGAAAGAAAAAGTGAAATTAAAGAGAAAAAAACAAAAAACAAATAAAAAAAACCAAACAAACCAGTAAAAAACAAACAAAAAGAAAAAGTAAGTAAATAAAGATAAAAGAGCATCTGAGTAGCTTTGGAACAAAGAGAGGAACCATTATTGAAATGGTATTTGTCAAAGATTAGATCTAATGGAAGACACATATGCGGTCCAGGGTTGCCAAAAGTTCATGAACCCATCCATGTCCTGTCTCAGTGCGAATGTCAACTTTTCCATCGAGTAAATGTCTTGGATCACGTTAGTCCAATCTTCAGGTGTAGGACAGTCCTTCAACATCCATTTTTTAGTTAGAGCTTTTTTGCTTGCCAATATTAAAACATTGAATAAGTATTTTTCTCCTCGTCTTTCCAGTGAGTCCGGTAGTAAACCCAAATACAAAGTTACAAAAGAAAAGGGAACTGTAATTTTGAATATTTTCCCCAATATTGTCTGTACCTTGGTCCAATATTGGTGGATAACTGGGCATGACCAAAACACATGAAAATGATTTGCAGTCTTTTCACCACACAAGCGCCAACAGTTCAATCCCTTATGGGTAAATTTGTTTTGTGCAGGTGTTCTGAAAAATCTTGCCAAGTTTTTCCATCCAAATTCTCTCCACTGCAGGGATGAGGTACTTTTCCATTGCTGTTTATTTAGCTTTTCCCATATTTCCAGTTGTAAAGTGAAATTCCCCTCTTTTTCCCATCTCTCTTTTATATAAGATGTGTTGTCTCCTTTTAAGTCTTGAAGACCTTGGTATATTTTAGAAATGTATCTGATCCCTGGGATCCCTTTATATGCCATTAAGAAGACCTTCAGAACACCTGACTGGGCCCTTTCCAAAACCTCCTTTTTAAGTATATTGTTTATGTGGTGTCTAAGCTGGAAGAACCTGTAAAGGTCTTGATTTATTAGGCCTTGTTTTTTCAAATCTTCAAAACTTCTTAAGATTTGCCCTTTAAAAAAATCGTAATATTTTATCAGCCCTTTCTCCTTCCACTTTTTAAATCTGGTGTCTGTTTTATTAGGAGAAAAGTCCTGATCATAGGCGATCCATTGCAGAAGTCGATAGGGCTCTTTAGTTTGATTCTCTCTGACTATCTTAAACCAAATTTTTAGCGGGGTCTCTATCCACGGGTTAGTGTTATTCAAAAGCTTAGGTAAGACATTGTTCCCTATTATCGCCTGTAGGGGGATGTCACTTGTTATTTGGCATTCGATCTCCTTCCATTGTGCAGTGTAGACTGGGTTACATATCTCTACTAAAGTTTTAATTTGTGCGGCTTTAAAGTAGTCCCTGATATTTGGCAGCGCGAGCCCACCTTTGTCTTTGTTTAGCTGTAGGGTTCTATATCTGATTCTAGGTCTCTTGCCTTGCCATATGAATCTTGAGATCCTTCTGTCCAGCTCCTGCCATGTTTTTTTGGGAGGTTCTACCGGTATTGTTTGGAAAAGGTATAGAAGACGTGGAAGTATATTCATTTTGACTGCTTCAATTCTTTGTGCAGTACCCAAGAATGGTATCATATTCCATCTTGCTAGGTCAGATTTTATTTTTGTCACCAGTGGATCATAGTTTAGTGATATAATTTTGTTGAGTTGTTTCGGGATATTGACCCCCAGATATTTCATAGATTCCGACTCCCAGTTAGTTTTGAGTTTGCTTAGTGAATAATGATTTGGGTCATAGTTGAATGTTAAAACTTGGGTTTTATGCATATTTAATTTGTACCCCGATAAATCTCCATACTCTGAAAAAACTGAGGTTAGTTCTGGTAAAGAAGTGTCCGGCTGCCCTAGGTATATTAAAATGTCATCAGCAAAGAGTGCTATTTTATGTTCCTTCTGACCAAGTGTAATACCTTGAATTTTTTGGTTTTGTCTTATCCATTGGCTCAGAGGTTCTATGAAGATTGCAAAGAGCAGTGGAGACAGGGGGCAGCCCTGACGACATCCTCTTTCCAGTTCAAAAGATGATGATAAATTACCGTTAATCCTTATTTTAGCTGTTGGTTTTTTATATAATGCCTGTATAGTTCTAATGAAGTTGTTATGAAAATTGAAACTGGATAAGATTCTATATAGAAAAGACCAGTCAACCGAATCGAATGCTTTTTCAGCATCTAATCCCAATATGACTGCATTTAAGTTATATTTTTTTATATGATGAATTATGTGTAAAGTGCGTCGAATGTTGTCTTGTGTCTGTCTTTGTCTTATAAAACCTGTTTGGTCTAAATGAATTAGGTCTGTCAGTATATTTTCTAACCTTTTGGCAAGGATAATGGTAAAAAGCTTATAGTCCTGATTTAGTACACTGATTGGTCTGTAGTTGGAGCACTCTAGTTTATCCTTTTCAGGTTTAGGTATAACTGCAATGACCCCTTCTCTCCAGGAGGGGGGGATTTCCCCTGTGTGGAGGACATAATTAAATGTTTTCAGGAGGAGAGGAGATAGTTGCTGTTTAAAGGTTTTGTACCACTCTGCTGTATAGCCATCAGCTCCTGGGGATTTGTTAGCTTTAAGTTTCATAATTGCTTTTTCCAATTCTTTAGGATGTATTTCTGACAGTAGTGTTTTATTTTGTGACTCCGTAAGTTGGGGAAGGTTTAATGTGTTTAGGAATGCCTCGGATGCGTTTTTATGTTTTTTGTGGGAGTATAAGTTCTTATAGTAATTCTCGAAGTTTTTAAGAATATCCTGAATTCTGAATTTTATTTCCTTTGATACTGGGTCTCTGATTTTGTAGATTGCTCTTTCTGTTTGATGTTTCCTCAATTTATAGGCTAGCAATTTTGCCGATTTACTGCCTGCTTTATAGTATTTTTGTTTCAGAAATGTAAGTTTCTTCTGGATTTCTATTGTGTAGATCTCATTTATTTGGTTTTTAATTTCCTTAATCTTGAGCGAGTCAGTAGAATGAGTGTTGCCTTTGTGTTCTTTTTCTAGGTTCCTAAGTTCTGACTCTAATGTGGATAGTTTTTCTTGTCTTAGTTTCTTTTGGGTTGCCAGTTTTGCAATAATCTTTCCTCTTATTACAGCTTTACATGCATCCCACAGTATTAAAGGGGATACTTCTCCATTATCGTTATCTTCCAAATATCTGAGAATATCTGATTCCAATTCATCTTTCAATGGTCCTTTCAGGACATTTGAATTTAACCTCCAAGAAAATGTATTATTTGTGTATTTTTGGATATTTAAGTCCATGTAGATCGGACTGTGGTCGGAGAGATCCATCAGTCCTATTTTACATGTTTTTACTCTTCCAATGTCTCTATTAAACATAAAAAAATAGTCAATCCTTGAGTAAGATGAATGTGGAGTTGAGTAAAATGTATTGTCTTTTACACTGGGGTTGAGTTCCCTCCACACGTCACAGATTCCCAATTCTTTTAGTAGCATCCGAGTCTTCCTGTTTTGGGTGTTATTTTGATGTGGGGAATTACCAGAAGCATCCCAGTATGGATTCAGTCTAAGATTGAAGTCCCCACCACATATCACTAAACCTTGAGCTTTAGTTATCATTAGGTCGAATACATTTTTATAAAATTTCCAGTTAGCCCCTGGGGGAGCATACACATTCAGCAGGGTGATATCTTCTCCCTCTAGCCGCCCAGTTACCAAACTGTATCTCCCTTCTTTATCTTTGTGTTCTGATTTTTTTTCAAATGTAATTTTGGTTGATATCAATGTCGCTACTCCCCTCCTCCGCCCTGATTTATATGAAGATGAAGAGATCATTTTAAACCCTTGTCTACTGAGTTTATTGTGTTCCACGTCTGTTAGGTGGGTTTCTTGTAAAAGTATTATTCCTGCTTTGTCTTTTTTTCATTTTGCCTAGAATCTTGGATCTTTTAACTGGATTCAGGATTCCTTTTACATTATATGAAATTATTTTGGTTACACCCTGTTTCTCCATTGTGTTGTTTTGTTTAGTATAACTGTGTGGTGGCCCTCTTTTGTGCTACTCAGAAACTGAAAGAACATTAAAAACAAGAAAAACATTAAGAACATAGTGTAAAAAACTTTAAAACAAAAAGCTGTCATAAGAACTTCCTGAGCTGAGGTCTTTTTAAAGACCCTGTAAGAGCCTTGATGGAGTGAAGGCTCTGAGGGAAATTCCTCAAACTCTGTTACGTGTTGAGGGCCCTCTCTTACCACTGAAAGTAGTCCCATGCTTTTAACGTGAGTTTCAGAACCCAATCCAAACTTGTAATGATTTTTTTTTTTTCCTTTTATGCCTAAACCCTGTGAAATTGTGTGCACCCTCCCACCCCCATCACATCAAACATTCACGCAAAAACAGTATTTGTTAGTATGAGGAGAACATGTGGATTATTGTCACATTTCTATTTTAACAAGTTTTTTTTTTTTTTTATTACAAAGACTTATTTGTTTCAAATAATATGATTGTTCCATGAAATGTTTTACCACATGCTGAATATGCATCTCCTTTAATGTTTGTTACCTTGTATGAGGGGGGTTGGATGTGCGGATTGATTCAAGAGAAAAGAAAAAAAAAAAAAAGGTCGCTATTCCAACCTGAAAACGGATAGTTTATCCGCGACGCTCTGGTGCTGGGTTTCCCGCTGCTGGTCCGTGGATTTTGAGGGTCTTTGTGTTGTCCATGTTTGCGCTTTGATCTTCTCACTCGGGTCTGCTGCGGGTTTAAATACCGTTACCGGGAGCCCTCTTTTCGCCATGTCAGCTGTTGCTTCTTCCGCCGAATTATAGAGACACGTTTCATCGCCGTAGAAGACCCTTAACTTCGCAGGAAATGGTGTCTGAAAGTGCAATTTCTTCTCTCTTAACACCTTTTTCGCGTCATTGTATTCCCTGCGCTTTTTAAGGACCTCCGGGGCGTAATCGTGTTCCACGTAGACTTTTCTCTCCTGGTGCATAAATCCTTTTTTCTGCCAGGCCAGTCTTACAACCTCTTGTTTTATTTTGAAATTGGAAAATCTTACCAACACCGAACGTGGGGGCGCTTCCGCCGCCGGCCTAGCGGCTAATGAACGATGTGCCTTTTCTATCTTCAAGTCGGTGGTTTGTGGAATATCCAATTTCTCTCTTAGTAAGGATTCCACGCATTCTGCCATTGAGTTAAAACCATTTTCGGTTCCTTCTATCAGACCATGAATTCTTATGTTGTCTCTTCTTTGTTTTCCTTCTTGGTCGGTTAGCTTAGCCTCTATAGCTGCTTGTCTTTTGCGTAGGTCTAGCACAGAATCTTTGAGCACTTTTATTCGATCCTCTGTTTCCAAGATTCGGTTCTCGGCCTGGTCCACTCTGCTGTTTGTCCTTTTCAATTCTTCTCTGAATTCCCGAAATTCGGCCGTAACATCTCGGCGAAATCGTCGTAGCTCCTCAAATAGTGATTTCAGGCTAACCCTTTTGTTAGCTATCACCAGTTCCTCGTCTTCTGAACGGAGATCTTCCAGTTCAGATTCTCCGGCCGATACGTGTCCTGGCCTGGAGAATTTCAGTTTCTTCTGTTTTCCTTTAGACATGATGATTTTGTCTTTTGATTTTCACTCCTCCAAAAATCCGTTAAGTTTGATTTTCAAGGTGTTATCCTGGATTGGGTCTGAGAGCTTCAGTGTTAAGCTGCAGTCGCCATGGCGTCCAGCTATAATGAATGTTTTTAACTTGTGAATATCACAAGATCAGTCACACACACTGACACAAAAATTGAAATAAACGATGTGCTGAATTTGTTTTAGTAGCAAAGTCTTTGTTGTTTTGAATGCCTAGTGGAAGTTTAATTTTTTCCCCTATTCGTTTGTGGGATACAGACATCAGCCACATGTACCAGTAGTCAGTTGAGTTATTTTCCTTTAGTGAGAGTTTTAAACCAAGATTTTTGTCAGGACACCCAAAAATAAAGGCTTGTTTTATTTTTATGGTGTCTACTTCATGTGGCACGTTTTATTTAGTGGAAATAGGTCAATTAATGTGTGGCAAAGTTTGCCTGAGAGTCTAAATTTGAACAGTTCTGACCGTGTTTGGAAAAAGGCTGAGCTGGCTGGGTCATTAAGTCTCATACAAGCAGACAACAGTACAGCCTGTGGTTTTAGGCACACATGCACTGACACATCATCATCACTGTCATCATCACTTTGAAAACTGTGGTCACACAGGATGGTGGGTCATTTCTTCCGTCGTTAATCACTCTACTTTTCTTTGTTTTTTTTGTTTTCTTTCTCCTTTGCATCAGGACAAGCGGATCACTGGAGGTTATGAGACTGTGCCGACAGATGACATTCACATGAAGCAAATTGGGTTTGAGAAAGAGTGGCTCCACTTCATCCGAGAGTACATATCACCTGTCACATTAAAAGTTTTCTCTGGTTATTACACAAAGGTTAGTGATACCTTGGGGAGACACGAGATGAAAAATAAAGCTAAAACTTGTGGTAATTTTCTTGGCATCTGTTTTCACATGTATGTGAAATTTTCCAACAAAATGTGGAAAAGATGATCGATTTTCCATCTGGCTATTAACTAATACCCTTCTTTTTCTTGATGGCAGGGTTATGCCATCATGAACTTTGTTGTAAAATATACACCGGAGAGGCAAGCGTACTTGCGGCCCCACCATGACTCTTCGACCTTCACCATTAACATTGCCCTCAATAACAAAGGCCTTGACTTTCAGGTAAGAAGCTAGTGTGTGGTGGATACATCATGCTGTGCTGAAGTAAAATCATCAAATCTGATTTTATTTTAAAGGTCCTATAGACTGCATGTTTCAGGGTTAATTTTAAAGGGGTCATTAACTGCTCTTTCTACACATTTCAACAGCTCACTCATGTCTTAATGAAATGCTTGTGACATACTGTATTTTGTTCAGATTTTCTTAAATGCTTTAACCCCTTGCACTCTGGTCAATTTCCCTAAAAACGCCTAAAATAACGTACCCAAAGTAAATCAAAAGCTGTTCTCCAACCCTTTGCAGCATCTTCATGGGGTTGGTCTCATTTAAAAGAAAACACTTTGAATTTTTTTGAATTTTTTGGCAAAACAGTCATAATCTCTCTAAGTGCTCCTGCCACTGAGTAACAGTCATCTAAACATACTGAACTTGAAGAAAATAAAGTTCGCCTGGGTGTTTTTTTGGATACAAATGCTTGCAAATAACAGACAGCTGTCAGATCCGGGCTGGAAAATGCAACAGAAATGTAGAACCAAGTGTTATCCACCTGAGGTCAAAATTTTGTAACAATACCACAAAAAATGAATATATTACACAGCATTTTTCTCAGGTTGTTCCCAGGCGTTTTTGAACTGTGCCAAATTGTGCCAAATGGCACAGTTTGGAAAAACGTCTGTAACTTTTGAATGATTCAATATAGAAGCTTCATCTTGGGCTCTAATGAAAGGTGACACTCAGGGCTGTGTGTGTGTGTGTGGGGGGGGGTTGTTTATTCATTCATGAATGAATGAATGAACAAACAAGCCCCCACACACAAAGAAGCATGCCACGTAAAAAATGTGTGGCTTTTTTTTATAAGAAAAAATATCTTACAGTGCAATGAAAATTATACTAAAATATCTGTAATGTAGAGGATAACAACTCCCACCCCCGCTACAGCGGACGGACATCGTCCATCGCCACATGACGGACCGCGGCGCACGGAACGGACCGGTCTACTACGCACAGTTGTACTAAAATATCTGCAATATATCTGCAATCCGCTACAGAGGAGTAGCGGGGGGAGGGGGACTGTTCTCGGCTCACGGTCCGGTCCGTGCGCCACGGTCCGTCATGTGGCCATGACGCACAGTTGTAATTTACCGATCGGTCAAAAGTCATTTTGATTACAGTTTTCAGGGATAAAGAATAATTTAGCTTATAACACTTACCTGTCCACAACAGCAGTGTTGCTGGCGAACATCTCTTCCTCACTGTCAGACGAACATGAAGCTGGTCCGCTTGTTACGACTCGTGGTTCTGGTCACGCGACCCGGTCAAACCATGATTCCATTATTGCGGTTTTGCGCTTCCATGATTGCGGTTTTGGTGAACGATTTTTCAAAACAAATAAGAACAGTAGTAAGAAAAAAACACTGGCAAACGCTACCGTCACACACAGCGGCACGGGACGCACGCTTTCAATCGTCAAACTTCTCTGCTTCAATTGGCTCGCTGTATTCGGAGCCGTTGGTAGGCGGGTCCTTCTTGCTAGGTTTTCAGTCTTTGGTTCTTCAAGGTTTCAGAAACCCAATTCAAGGCTCTTATTAGTCGAATGAGAGGTCAATCAAATCTAAACCAATCAAAGCACTCCTTTGGCTTTCTGTTCGCGGCTGTGTCTGTAGTGGAAGAACGGAAATGCAGCTTTTTTTTTTCAGTGCACACTAGTACTCACAGTGTGCGTCCTAGTGCGCACGAGGGCGCACTAGTACGCTGAGACGTGACCGCCCGCGGTATCCTGGAGTGCAAGAGGTTAATTATTGAAGCAAATTTGTTTTTCTATTTGTCTTGGGTTTCTTCAGATACTCTGATTCAAAGCCTGTCACTTTAAGAAACAGACTTCAGCTGTTCAACTCCACCCTCCCTCTTACGTCAGTTAGCCATTAGCTGAGTAGCTTCTAGCTGGCTCCTTCAGCTCGGTTGAGCAGCACTCTAGTTCACTGATCATAGTCAGTGGTGTATCTCGTGTCAGTCCAGTCTTATCTCCTAATAAATTTTGCCGTGATTTCACAACAAATCGCTAGCACCGCGCGCTGGACGATTGCTGCAACCCCACCATCCACAGAGGACAGTGGGGTTGCTGGGCGTGAGGGCCAGCAGCATCTGGTCCCGGGACATTTTGATCGTAGGGAGCTGGAGGCTTCGTCATGATTCCGTGGCAGATTGCACGTACTGGTGTTATGCCGATAACTCCCCTGCCAATCCAGGGGAGTTCTCGGTGTAACACCGGCCAGTAGCCCTGGTCCCAGGCCATAAAAGCGACTGGTGTGCCTTGGTGAGCGATTCGCCGTGGAATCACAATGAAACCACCTGGAGATGGGCCGGAGTAAACCAGGTGATAACAGGGTTGGCTATTAGGGTGAATAAGATCTGACAAAAATAACAGTATAAGCCTCGCTTACAGTGAGTGTCCTGGTAACAATGTTAGCTCGTGGGCTAATAGGCTACCTTTAGCCATCGCTTCAAGCTATATGACGGACAGCTAGGTGGGCCAATAAGAGAGCAGTGGGTGGGTCTCAAGGACTGCAGTGGGTTGGCTTTTTCAAAACTTGATGTATACGATTTACCCAGAAGAGTCAAAAAACATTTTGGGGAGTTTCTCTGAAAGAAAAACGAGATAAAGGCAGTGTGCTTTTTTCAGATAGTTGACGTTTTGGAAAAAAGTTTTGGCTAATTACATGACCAGTTAACCCATTTGAGACAGTTAAAACCAACAAACACACCAGTTTTCAATCAATAACCCCTTTAACTTATAACATCTTCAAGGACATACACATTAGATTTAGTTATTATTTTAGTTTTGCCAAAATCCATTTCTGTGTTGTTTTAGACACCTATAAAGCTCTGTCAAAAATGGTCTGTTTTCAGCCTGTTCATCAATATTAATGAGCCCTAAATCTGATTGGTTAAAGATATTTTTGAGTGGATCACTAAATTTCATGACGGAATCTTCCTATTCTGACTGACAGCCAATGTTCTGCCAGGTAGATTGTGCTGACCTCAACTTGTTTGTCAGTCTTGTGCCAGTATTTAGCCTTAGATGGAGTTTCTTGGACTGCATTCGTAAAAAAGCCATTGGATATGACAATGAATATGACATCATAAAACCAGGAAGTGAAATCTGCTGATTTCTTGGAGAGTTTATTTAAATAACAGTGGCCTGTATTTCTTTATGAAGTGAGTTTTTGATATTTTAATGGTGTACATGTAACCCATGGCCGTATCTTTTATGATCAAAATCTACAAAAACACCATTGTGCACAATATTGGCTCTTTAACCCCTTAAGCCCCAAGGGTTTTTTGTGGTGTACCCAAAATAAATCTATTATAACTCCATGAGTCTAACATCTACATGCATCCATTGGTTTCTTCACAGGCAAGGCCTCACAGAATTTTCCCCTAGCAAATTAGCATTGTATATTTTACTATGATTGAGAAAATTGATGAAGTGAAACAGAAATTAGATTTTTTTTTAATCCTTGTCTAATTCTTTTTCTTTTTTAATTTATCTGCAGAGGTGCCAGTGAAACAACTTCTTGACTGCAACTGGACCAAATTATATAGAATTGGCATTTTCTGCACAGATTCTGCACAGTTTTTAATTATAAAAGCACCAGGTGGACTCTAAATATTTTTACTATTTAACAAAATTATGAATAAAATGTTTTTAATTGTCACGATTTGCCTGTCGGGGCAGGAACAAAGACCCAAGCGCTGGACTGCTAGTTGTGAGATTTATTAGGGAAAACATAAAGTGTAAATAGTGAGCAAAAATAAGTTTACATCAACTGAAGCGTACGGGTAACGGCAAGAAGATTACAGGAATGCGTGTCGGAACAGGGTAGGGGTTCCGATGGAGTAGAGAAACAGAGACAATCATGAGGCACTGACAATTGAGTGGCAGGGAAAGCATTCTTAAATAAGGCAGGAATCAAACACAATGAGTGCCATCAGGTGTGGATCTCGTGAGCGGGCAGGTGACCTAATTACCAAGCTGAGTGCACAAACAAGATGAAAATGGAAGAGGGAGTGTCTGGAAAAGGAGAGCTCATGCCACGGAGACGACACATAACAAAACCCACACACAGAGAAATAATATATAAACTTGAGAAAACACAGGATAAGAGCAACAATAGAGAGCCTGAGCACGGTGAAACACCGTGCTCCATCTCATGACAGCCCCCTTCCCAAGGGATGGATTCCAGACACCCCAGAGTAATAACAAAAATAGAAACCGACCCCCTCCCAAAAAAAAAAACAAACAGACAAAAAAAAACCCAAAGGTATAACAACCAACCCGGGTGGGAGGTGAGGAGAACAGGCTAGGAGGGAACAAAACAAAACCCCACTCAGGACCTATACCAGGCAAAACCCCAACCACCAAAGCCCCCTGGACCAAAGAGCTGGACAGTACAGGCGGGCGGCCAAAGTCCCAGGCCCGGCAGATGGCATGATGGAAAGAGTCGGGTGGCCTACCAGAGAACGTGGGCCACCTAACCCAGCGGCACAGTCTGTCGGGTGGTCTGCCAGGGTTTTTTTTAACCACCTGAACAGAAAGGGTGGTCCAGGAGGCGGCTGCCCAACAAGAAGAACCCACGGTGAGCCAGATGGAGGTGTCGGGGAACCCGAGCCAATGTCAGGGTGAGGAGAGGAAACCACAACAGCCTCGGGCAGAGGAAGGGGAACCACGACGGCCTCGGGCAGAGGAGGGGAACCATGACGGCGTCTGGCAGAGGAGGGGGAACCACGACATCCTTGGACTGGCCTGTAGCACCCTCGGTGGTCCCGGACTAGGATATAGCTGCACCCACGGTGGTCTTGGACTGGGACATAGCTGCACCCGCGGTGGTCCCAGACTAGGACATAGCAGCACCCACGGTGGTCCCGGACTGGGACATAGCAGCACCCGCGGTGGTCCCGGACTGGGACATAGCAGTGCCCGCAGTGGTCCCAGTCTGGGACATAGCCACACCCGCGGTGGGTCCAGACTAGGCCAAAGCCGCACCCATGGTGGGCCCGGACTGGGCCAAAGCTGCGCCTTCGGTGGACCCGGACTGGGCCAGAGCTACACCCACGGTGGCCCCCAGGCTGGAGCATGACGCCCATGGCGGGCCCACACAGGAGCGCAGCACCCAAGTTGGTTTCAGACTGGGGCGCAGTACCCACGACAGTCCCCGACTAGGACACAGCGCCCATGTAGACCCGGACTGAGGAGGAGCTGCACCCACGGAGGTCCCAGGCTGGGACGGAGCACCCGCGAAGACCTTATCCGGAGGGGGAGCAGCACCAACAGAGGTCTTCGGCTGGGACGGAGCACCCGCAACGACCTCAGCCGATGGGGTAGGTGCACTCACTGCAGTCTCGGGGGGCGAGACTGGACCCACGGAGACCTCTGGTGAAGTTGGAACATCCTCTGTGTCCCTGGGGAAAGACTCCGACAGGCGAGGCAAAGAAACAGGGTCAAGGTCACAGGCGGCAGTGGAACCCGGCGAGGTGAGCTTAGGTGCAGCTGACGGCTGCACTTGGCTGTCCCCACCAAGAGCCTGACAAGATCTCTCCAAAATTGAAACAATGAAAACAAAAGAAAGCACTTGCCTGAGCTCAAGCTCCACCGCCGTCCAGGACTCCGTCGATCCAGACAGCGACGTCTCGGGTCCGGCCCTCTGGAGATCCAACTCCATCTCTGCTGTGGTGGCCCCTGCGGCAGGCATGGTGGTTGGTGCAGTCCTGGGACCCCCAGCGAGGTAACCTATGCAGGTGGCTTGCCCTGCATGGCAACAGGAGGTCGGTTCCCTGCTGGCGTTGAATCCTGCTCAGCTGAAGCCCAGCGACGTTCCTTCATCGGCGCAGGTGACAGCTCGATCTCAGCGCTCTCCCTTCATCCAGAGCGTGGCTGCGGGGCTGGAACCAGGTCCTTCAGGACCGCAGGCTCCCCCATCGTCCAGCAGCTCGATCCTGGGGCCGGTGGACACTCAGAGAGGCACGGAGAGGGCAGGTGAGAAATTGGCTGCAGCAGGTGGTGAGGACTCAGGGGCCTGCAAACACTGAGCCTCACTACTGGGAACCAGGCAAGGCATATTATCATAAAATGTTGGAAAATGAAAAGACACTTGCCTGTGATCCCGGAGCATGATGTTTCCTGCTGCAGCTGGTCTGGAGTCACCCCTCTCCGTAGCTACGATAGACATGGGCCCCTCAGTGGATCGTGGAGGAGCCGACCCTGCAGACACGGAGATGGACGGAGATGGGGGGAAAACGGCCAGACTCTCAACAGTGGGAAGGAACGCCGAGGAGGAGAGGGAGGCAGCAGCTGCAGGAACGGATGAAGCTGATGAGACAGCCGGAGGGGAAAATTGCAAGGAAGGTACTGCTGCAGATGTCTTCTCCCTCAGTGAAGGAGGGGCTGCTGACAGGGAGGTGGAGATGTTCTTCTGGCGGTCCAGAGCTGAATGACGGCATCTTGAAGCTGGTGACATGGGAGCTGGAGCCGGAGCCGGAGCTGGTGAACAGGGAGGGGAGAAAGACATCTGCCGTGGAGAGTGCCTCTGCCTTGGCTTCGGTCCCGCTGGAGGCGGCCCCATCGTCAGCCTGGGGAACGACCGCTGAAGCAAGGAGACCGTGGACAGCAGTTCCGCGAATTGGGGGTACTTCCGCAAGCCGGGATGTGCCTCCACAATCACCACCGCTTCATTTACGCTTTCCCAGGTCATCTTTGGTCCGCGGGCGGTAAGTGCTTCATCCACAAAACTTTGGATAAATTCAGCAGCCCACTCCTCCTCAGGCTCGGGACCCAGTGGCCGATCTTCCTTTGCTTGCTGAAGGCCGGCGTGCTGGGGACATCGTGATGCTCCGGACAAAACAGGTGAGTGAAAAACAAAAGACACAAACTAGCAGCAGCTGGGTCTTAACTGGTCAGTGCCTGCTGTCATGATTTGTCCCTCGGGGCAGGAACAAAGGCCCAAGTGCTGGACTGCTAGTTGTGAGATTTATTAGGGAAAACATAAAGTACAAATAGTGAGCAAAAATGAACTTACATCAACTGAAGAGTACGGGTAACGGTAGAAGATTACAGGAATGCGTGTCGGAACAGGGTAGGGGTTCCAACGGAGTAGAGAAACACAGAGACAATCATGAGGCACTGACAGTTGAGTGGCAGGAAAAGCATTCTTAAATAAGGCAGGAATCAAACACAATGAGTGCCATCAGGTGTGGATCTCATGAGCGGGCAGGTGACCTAATTACCAAGCTGAGTGCACAAACGAGATGAAAAGAGAGAGTGGAGTGTCTGGAAGAGGAGAGCTCATGCCACAAAGACTACACATAACAAAACCCACACAGAGAAATAATATATAAACTTGAGAAAACACAGGATAAGAGCAACGATAAATAGAGAGCCTGAGCACGGTGAAACACCGTGCTCCGTCTCGTGACATTAATATGAATTAAAACGTAAACAATGTAAAACAGGGTAAATTGGATATGTCATACATCTTTGGAAAGCTCACAAGATGTAGAACAATGCCACATTGATGTTTTATTTGGCAGTATGACTATTAACCCACCAGGTTGTGTCTGAATTTACACTTTTTTGGACTTGCTGGAGGGTCCATGGCGTTAAATTTTCTACTTATAGGCTATGATAAATCAGCCGTGTACAGCCACTCCCTAATAACTTTTTTTCTATACTTTGTATCACTTTAGGGTGGTGGTTGTCGCTTCCATAGATACAACTGCTCCATAGAATCACCGAGGAAAGGCTGGAGCTTCATGCACCCAGGGAGACTGACACATCTACATGAAGGCCTGCCCACCACCAATGGCACTCGCTACATCGCAGTGTCCTTTATTGACCCTTGAACTGCCTGATGATGATGTACTGTAGACAGTTTTGATCATGCTCTGCCCCCGGAACCCCCCCAAAGGGTTTGTTTGGTTTTATTATTTGTACTTTTCAGTGTGTGAGACTTTTTTTTTAATGGATGCAATTCTTGTGGTAAAGCAGCTGCTTTAAATAGTTGCATTATCAATCTCTGTCAAACAGAGTGAAGAGTAGAAAGGGAAGTGAAAAATGAAGCTAGCAATTCTGATACAGATTAGAAAATCTATACCAGTGTGATACGGAGTCTAGTGTTGCCATTTATTGCAAATAGTTAATCCTTTGTTTTTGATTCAAAACATCGTCCTTATGTGGCCATGACTTCTATAATACTGATTTCAGGTTGCTACAATATGATTATCACGTATCCAATGTGAGGTGAACAGTACTGGGTAAGAACATGTTACAAGATTACTGTCGCTATACTATATGTAACCACTTGCCGCACTACATTACCTACTGAAAAAAGTAACACTTTTGAGTTACTGAAAGTTAAACACTGATTTCTGATTAGCTGATACTGCCCAGAGGAGTTGTACCTGTGTCTCTAAATGTGTTAAATTTACCTTATGTCCTAAAGAGTACATCCCATCTCATCCAACATCATGTTAATTTCATTAAGAAAAGAGAGTCTGAAGCACACTGTACAATTTACAGCCTTTATTGGTGCACAGACTGATGTTTCGACACTGTGTCTTCTTCAGAGTCACATCATGTTAATTTCCCTCAGAGTGACATTTTAG
Source organism: Pholidichthys leucotaenia (assembly GCA_020510985.1). NCBI lineage: Eukaryota > Metazoa > Chordata > Actinopteri > Cichliformes > Pholidichthyidae > Pholidichthys > Pholidichthys leucotaenia. The sequence continues at coordinate 172,018,125 of CM035844.1, forward strand.
CCAAGTTAAAAACTAACTTGTCATTTTGGAGCTTTAGCAGCTAACAGAAACACTTGTTTTCACTCTTTCGGAAACTAAAGGAATACTTCTCTTGATCCATTTTGAAGCTTGGTAAAGGGCTACACACATATTATTAAAAATTCTACTTGTTATCAAAAACTAATGAGTACTCTAAAGCCGAATTTGAACGAACCCAGCAAGCAAATCCACCATAAATTTTGTTATTTTCCCTTCTGCAGAGGGTGAGCGCAGACCAAGTGCGTGCAGCCCCCCCCAAAAGTGACCGTATGTAAAGAACGCAAGTTGTTGAACTGTGCATGGAAAACTCCTGCCATATGAGGAGAGGCGGTAGACTTGTGCCTTATTGTTGTTTTTTGGACCCAAGCATCACAAAATGAGAACACTGTACACTCATATGGTAGTAACAAACCAACCTGGTTTGTTTTTCTATTTTACACTAAAATAGTTTATCATTTTCAAAATTAATGTTTTGAATACAGTATAATGTGAAATTAACAATAGAGACTACAGATCAAATACAGACACTATATATCATAGATAAAACCATAAAACTGATCAAGTTATATAATTTTTAAAATCTCACACTATTTTTATTCCAGTAGTGATCTGTTACCATTTCAGGATGAAGACAATTCTGATTTAATGCTTAAGTCTCTTGTGTGCCAAATTTGATGCACACAGTTTTTCTATCAATTAGCTTTAGTGTGGTGGGTGGGATGGGCGGGTGTGTAAATGGTTGTGTACGAGAGCGATCCATTTAAAATGTTACTGAACACAACTGTGCATTGCCTCAAAGATTACTACTGTTGCTCAAGGTTCCATGTTTCTGTTTTCAGGGTCACTGTTATTTGATGAAGTGCAAATTTAAGACATTTGCCCTGATTTTTTTTTTCAATGAAAATTGAATTTGTTCTCCCTGTTAAAATAAATTGATTGTGATTTTGCACAGTAAAAAAAAAATGATAACAGAATTCTACATGAATTCGATTTAAATGAAGATTGATATTGACTTTTACTTGAAATATTTTCCTTCTTCTTTGGAAACAGGCAACATTGATTTGCATTGTATTTCTGTTTTTTTCTTTTCTCTGACTTGTGTGATTGGATTTTGAAACTTAAGCAAAGGCGAGTTTAACTTATTGTTGAATTTTAATAAAAACTTAAAAACTTAAAAAATGATTTATTCTTCCAGATCATTTGTATGACTTGTTTATTGAGTGTCCTCCCCAAACTGTAAAATCAGATGTTCAGCAGTTGAACTTGTGGACATCTGTGCTGTGTGTCCCTTCAGAGGTGAAACCATGTCTGGATGTAATCTTCTCTGTGGACAGATGTTCTTTGTGTTATTACTGTATCAGTTCACTTTGCTAGTCTGGTCATGTCACATGTGCAATCACTCAGCCCTGACCTGGACTGAAGTGCTGCTCTGCTGCAGGGAAAAGCACTGGGGTGTTTGAGGTGTGGTATGATGATGTACATCCGTGCAGATGTAGTTCAGTTTACCTTAGAGACTGAGTATAATGTATGTGCAACCATGTGAAAGTGATGCAGATGAGGATTGTAAGACTGATGACAGAATAAAGGTGAAAAGCTTGTAGTTCGGAGCCTACTTGTAGGTGTTTGTTCTTTTAGAAAGTTGCAAAGGTATTCATGTTTATTCAGTTATAGTGGCTACATTGTTTTTATCAGCTAGTTAATCTGAATAAAATGATAAGATGACAACATGGATGAAATGTGATACCTGAGAACTTTCTCCAACAGGAAACACTACAGCTGTGTTTGGAATGTCCACTCCCTCCCTCCCTACTCGCTATATAGTGAATTTAGATATAGTAGACTATATGGTAAACTCAATATAACAATAAAATGATCAGCTTTCAGACATTACACAGCTTGTTGATGTCATCATGGTGAGACAGTAAAATGTAACAGATTAATGGTGGTAAAAAAAAAAAAAAGAATACCTGCATGTATTTTGTAGTAAACAGTGGTGTTGGACGATTAAAATTTTTAATCACGATTAGTCTTTTGGAATGCTGAGTTAATTGTGATTAACAGCATGTTAGTTGCGTGTTTTTCCAAACAGATACAGTGTACCTTAAGTCAGTAATTTTTGAAGTTTGCCATACTGTTATGAACATGGGAGTGGGCAAATATGCTTGCTGTCTTCACCTGCAGGTTGATTAAAGCTCTCAACATATCCAAAATGAAAAAAACTATCCAGAATAATCTCCAGAAAATTCTCAAAAGTATTACTGCATGTGCAAACAACAGAATGCCAAGGCTCAATAACATCAATGAACAACAACCAGCCAACCAGCAGCCACAAAAGGAGCTTGCTCTTTCTCCCATAGCAAATCGATCAATCAATCAACTTTGTTTATAAAGCACTTTAAAAAGCAACACTTGCTACACAAAGTGCTGTACAAGGATATAAAAACATAAAAGCAAGGAGCAGGACACTAGTACAAAAATAATATAAAACCAACAAGGAAATATAAAATTCAGCACGAGTAGAAAACAGTCAAAAAAATAAAAGGTAAGAAGTAAACATGAATGAATGAATGAATCTTTATTTCGGATAGTACAGGTTAAAAGGAACTGAATAGTATAGCAAAAGGGGGAAATAAAATCCAACAAGGTCAAATTAGGCAATATCTCCTCTGATTATACAGTTCAACAAAAGTTATCCGAAATGGGTGATGGCTGAAGCCGCAGCTTATATTGCCCACCCATATTCCATCCAGGAATTCAAAAGAAAAAAAAAAAACAAGAGCGATTACAATTCAGAACAAAGCTAAGACCAACTGTGACAGAAAAAAGTAAAAAAAAACTAGGCAACAACACAGCACAGGCTGGATATGACAATCCTTATGTGATTTTACATGTCATCTTGTATATATGTTTGGAGTATTTCTTCCTTCAGTTTTTGCTTAAATTGTCCAAGCGTTGTACATGATTTTAATTCAGGTCCAAAATCGTTCCATAATCTGACTCCTTGCACTGAAACACAGTGTTGCTTGGTGGTAGTTCTCACTGTAGGCTTTTGAAATATACATGTTCCTCTGAAGTGATATCGTTTCTCCCTTATTTGGAACAACTTTTGGATATTTGCGGGCAGTGATAAATTCTTCACTTTGAACATTATTATTGCAGTTTTAAAGTCTACCAGATCTTTCAACTTGAGAGCTTTTAGTTTAAGAAAAAGTGGGTTTGTTGGTTCTCTGTAAGCTGCTTTGTTTATTATTCTAATAGCTCTCTTTTGAAGCATAAAGAGTGGATATATGTTTGTTTTATATGTATTTCCCCATACTTCATTACAATATGTCATGTATGGGAGTATTAATGAATGATACAAGGTGTATAGTGTGGGTTGATTCAGCAAATTTTTCACTCTGTGTAATATTGCAATTGATTTGGATACTTTACCTTTGATATAGTTAATATGTGACTTCCAACACAGTTTATTATCAATTATTACTCCAAGAAATTTAGTTTCAGATACCCTTTCAATCTCTACACCATTTACACTGAGTTTAGGTACTGGGTTGTTGTGATGGTTGTTAAAGACTATAAATTTTTTCTTACTTAAATTGAGCGTTAATTTGTTTGAGTCAAACCACTGTTTAAGCTTTCCTAATTCCTTTCCGAGTGTATCCAGAAGTTGTTCCAAATAGTTTCCACTGCATAATAGATTAGTGTCATCGGCAAACAATATTAAGTCCATTTTTTCTGAAATTTACATATATCATTTATATACATATTGAATAGTAATGGCCCCAAAACTGAACCCTGTGGGACTCCACAGGTAACCTTCAGTAACTGAGAGTTTTTGTTACTAACACATACATACTGATATCTATTCTTTAAGTAACTACTTAACCAGGACAGTGCTACCCCTCTAATACCACAATTTTGTAGTTTCTTTAATAATAAATTATGATCCACTGTATCAAATGCTTTTTTAAGATCCAGGAATACTCCAACTGAATACTCTTTATTTTCGATGGCTGTTGATATTTTTTCTATAAATTCCATTAGAGCATATGCAGTTGTCCTCTTGTGTCTGAACCCATATTGCTGCTCACACAGTAAATTATTCTTCAGTATGAAGTTGTCAATTCTCTCATAGAATATTTTTTCAAGTATCTTGGAAAATTGCGGTAATAGTGAAATTGGTCTATAGTTTGAGAATTCCCCTCTGTCACCCGTCTTGTATATCGGAATTACTTTAGCTATTTTCATTGCATTGGGAAATATACCTGTTTGGAGAGACAGGTTATATACTGTATATACGTCAGTGGTTTTACTAGGCATTCAATAATAGTTTTGACTAAGAGCATGTCAATACCATCACAGTCCGTAGATGTTTTACTTTTAAACGATTTGACAATTTCAATGACCTCTCTTTCGTCTGTGTTCTTTATGAAAATGGAGTCTTTTATAGCAGTGTTATTACATATTGTATCACCTGTAGGCACCGTAGTGGGTATTTCTCGAGCCAAATTAGGACCAATGTTAACAAAAAAGTTGTTAAATTATCTGCAGGTGAAGCTACATTCACACTCTGAGTCGTTTTATTATTTTTTGGAATATTAGTTGGGTTGCTTGTATTTCTGCTTTTATTTCCAAGGATACTGTTAAGTATTGTCCATGTATTTTTAATATTGTCTTTGTTTTTCTCCAGTTCTTTACTGTAATAGTCTCTTTTACTACATCTTATTATATATGTTAACTTATTTTTGTATGTTTTATACCACTGCTCTGCTTCTTTTGTCCTTTTCTTTAGGAAAGCTTTATATAGTAAATTTTTCTTTTTACACACCTTTTGTAGTCCTTTGGTTAACCATGGCTTATCGGCAAATTTCTATTTAAGCTTTTTTTTTTACTAATGGACAGTTTTTTTCATGAAGAGTGATTACAATGTTTATAAATGTGTCATAGACTTCATTTACATCTGATACAAAGACTTCTGTCCAGTCTTGCTTCAGCAAGTCCTCTTTAAAAGAACTGATTGCATTTGGTGATTTGTATCTGAACGATTTTGAAATTTTTTCTGTATTGGCCCCCATGTGGCCATGGATAAGTGCAAAGGTTGGCAAGTGGTCACTTATATCATTTATCAATAATCCACTTTCTATTTTCTTATCAATAACATTGACAAACAGGTTGTCAATAAGTGTAGCAGTGTGAGCTGTGATTCTACTGGGATGTGTTATTGTGGGATATAGACTCATGCTGTACATAGAGTTCATGAACTCTGTAATTACATTTTGTTGATGTGGATTCAGTAAATCAATATTGAAATCTCCACAAATTGCTACCATTTTCTTACTAGTAATATTATTATACAGCTCGACTAATTTATCTCTGAATGTCTCAATGCAAGTTCCCGGCGTTCTATATATACAACTTATAATTAGATTTTTTGTTTTATCTTGGTCAATCTCAACAGTAACACATTCCAAGATCCCTGGTAGTGCAAAGGACATTTCATTTACAAGCTTACACCTATACAGGTCATCAATATACAGTGCAACACCACCCCCTTTTTTTGAGATCTGTTAATATGAAACATCTGGTATCCCTCTATTGCCATCAGGGGAGCCTGCTGTTCAGTAAGCCAGGTTTCAGAGACTGCAATAGCTGTAAATTTTCTGTCTAGCTGTTTTAAATAGTCCTGAATCTGTGGAAAGTTTTTGTTAAGACTTCTGCTGTTGAAGTGTATTATTGATAATTTACCATCTAGTTGCACTTGACTTTTGAATTGCTTTTCAGTGTAATATTCACAGTGGTTATGAATATTATTGAAAAAGGGGTTATCAGGATCAATATCATTCTCCATCTCTTGTGGTTTATGTTCAGCATAATGGCATATTTTCAGAGTTTGAGTTTCCTCACTCTGTGTCAAATGACTTCCTCCAGCTGGGGATAATTGATGTCTACTCAAGTCAGTCATAAGTTTTTGTTTGCTTTGCTTATTTTTTTAAAGTACTTTGGCATGGTGTATCAAAAGAACTATTCTTATCGTGTGTGTGAATATGGATTATCATTGACTCATGATTTTCTTAATCAGTGTTCATCTGTATTTATCTAAGTCAGTAGCATCTCTGATCATTATACTCTTTGCTTGCTCAGGTGTTCCATTTAGTTTAATCCAAATTCTACAATTTCTTGTCCAGGTTGCCTGTATCTTATTTTGCCTTTTCAGCATCCGTGCTTGCCGTGCAATTTCAGCGTTTGTTTTTGTCAGGTGTTCATTTAGGTAAACTTGTGTTCCCCGTAGCTTTCTGGCCTGCCTCAGTATGTCATTCTTTACCCTTCTGTTCACAAAGCGCATCACAATTGATTTCTTTGTTTGGTTATCTTTCTTCGGTAAAGCATAACAGGCTGAAATTGCATTAGCTTCTACCTTAATATCTCTACTATCCAGGAACTGAAGCACCTGGTTTTCTAGTGAGACTGATTCACTCATGGGAGCATCCTCACCTCTCAGTCCTGTTGTAGCATGGGCGTATGACTGATATTTGATGTCTAGTCCGCTTATAACTAGGTCATCCATACGAGAACCTTGTTCAAGATCCTCGACGCGTTGCTCCAAGCCCTTAATTTTTTTGTCTTTTTCCTGAATTGTTAATTGTAGGGCTCGTACATCTTCCATTAGGCCTATAAAGCCTGTTTTCCACTAGCCCAGCACACCTCGGTACGGCTCGATTCACTTCAGTACGGCTCGGAATGCTTCTGTCTCCATTAGCACAGTGTTGTGCTTGTGCTGTGATGGTTTGTGTTAGGAGGTTTTAGAAGCGGGGCAGCAGCAGATTCTCAGCGAGGCGGGGCCACACTCCCGTGATGTTACGCACCGGACTGAGTCCTTATTTACACGAGATAAAAAATGGAGGATTCAAGGATTATTGCCTTGCTCGCACTGTGGTTTTATCTCACAATTAATTTTATCTCATAATTAAGCTGCAACAACACAAGTCACTTTTGTTTTGAATTAACTGCCAAATGACCTAGAAATAATGAGCTGAAACTTGTTTTTATTTGTATTAAATAATGAGACGGTGACACACTGTCCAACACCACATCCTAGGGCATTTTGGATGAACTGAATTAAAAAAATTCATGTTTTTCACCTTCAGGTCAACGTTTGGAACAACAGTATTATTATTTTCCGTTTAGATGATGCTACACTCCTTCTAAAGTATTGTAAATCTCTGAATTTGGAATGCCGATAGAACATTCAATTTACATATACTTGTACCTTTGACTTGGTGCTAATTTTTTATGATATTTCAATAAAAAGAACAGAAAGCTTACAAAAAGATTTCTTTTTTGGTCTAGTTAAAAATTACATTACCTTTACAATGGTTGACCCTCAGCATCATTTTTATCAGACTAGGCAATGGAATTTCTATGTAATTATACTGTTTTATAATTCAGTGTTATAACAGACAAACCACACTTTCCAAAACAATTCCATTTTATTATATACAAAATATTAAAATTAAAAAAAACTTTGCAACACAACATGGAGGTTAATCGACATTTTATACACGCCGACCACTGAGTGCTGAGGCTCGGTAGAATGAAGGCGTCTCTGCCAGCTGTGGGTCATGAAGGCTCGGTTGAATAATCCGTGCGGGCTGTCGCGGCGGACGCGTGGGATGATTCTACAAGGAAAATGCACATAATAAAATACAGCACGAAAGTGCAATATATACAGAAAAGACAATAGTTTTTAACAAGAATACATAAGCTTATTTCAGCGTATTGTTCACATGAATAATTACAATAAAAGCTTTAGTCCGCAGTGTGCTGCAATAAAGCAGCGATCCATCCACAAATGAACAGCTTTTTTATTGCATAAATAAACTGAGCATCTTACCGAATATATTTGCGAAAAAACGCACAATAAAAAAAAATTAAAACTCACCGTTGAAGGACTCCGATGTCGAGACCTCCCGGTATATTTTTTCATTCCGGGCAGCTCCGTCTAACTCGCGCTGAATACGTTCATCTGACAATGCAGTGAGTAGACACTGCACCTCCTTACTGGTCCATGGAACACCCTTATTACGCGAAGCCATTTTTGATAGAGAATAAATGAAAATAGCACAGCAATACACTGAAAAGGAACCGCCAACAGTGGTTGCATGCTGAGTAAAGGTGGTCGTGAAGATTCTTTTTTTTTTTTTTTTTCAAAAACTTTATTGAGAAGGTCGTGAAGATTTGGTAGATGAGGAGGAGGAGAGGGGCGGTTACAACCTGACCAATCAGCGCCGGTTACGACCTGACCAATCAGCGGCGACCAGTCTGTTAACGTCACAACACGGCACAGCTCAGCACTGCTGTACCCTGCCCTGGAGCGGGGCTGAGAATCTCGGCTGTTAAACCGTGTTGGGGCTTGTGGAAAAGTGTACAAAGCGTGCTGAGCCGTCCCGTGTTGCGCTAAAGCGTGCTAGTGGAAAAGGCTCTTTATTTTGGCCTGCTGGCTAACCATTTTGGCCAATTCTTCTGTCACGAAGTTCAGAGGGTTTTTTTATCTCTTCCATTTCCTCCTTCTTTGGTGGCATTTTACTGACCTGTGGATAGTAAAAACAATGAATCCAGCTGGGCCTCAGCTCCGCTGCTGGTCCCTCTGCTCACCGCTGTCGCAACCGAGCTCCTGTGCAGCTCCTCCACCGGGTCACGCCGCACACCGCCGGTGCAGCCGAGCTCCACTGGGGTCACAGTAGATGCTCCGCTGATCACCGCCGCCTGCCGCCGTCTGCCTGGGTGGCACCTCCGCTAGGCCCCGTCACCAACCGCCGTCAGTCTGGTAGTTCCCCAGCTGGGCCTCGCAACTGGGCTCTGACTCAGGCTATTGTTTTGCTGGGTCCAGGTGGCCCCCGTCTCTCACCAACGCCGTGCCCGAGCTCCGATCTGGCTCGCGCCCAACTGCCGCCTCGGTTAGTTCCTCCGGTAAGCCCTCACCGGGGACTGAGTCGCTTCGTGTCGGAGTTAGGTGGCGCACTGGGGCCAGCGTTAAGCTAACTAGCGTTAGCTTAGCAATCGCTTCAGGTAGAGCGCAGCAGTTCTACCTGATTAAAGGGGTATTCCAACGGTATTCTGACGGAGGTGGAAATTCAGCCCGTGGGTGTCCGTCACGAGCGCCGATCGCTGTTGGTTAGGTACTTTTAATGGGAAAATCAGCGACTTTGTCTCAGCGCTGAAAAAGTGTGACCATCCCGGTTGCCATCTTGTTTTTTTTTTTTTTTTTAAACATCCTCCACTTTTAAGGAGATCAACACAAAACCTTGTGTGTCACAACAGACACAATTTCCCTTTTAGCAGAAAAATTGCAAACATAAACAAACAACTATCTCGCTGGCGATGACACCCCACCATGCTGCAAAAACGGGGGGGGGGGGAGTGAATGGACATTACGAACACAGCTTGAGAATTTTTATAGATTGGTACTCACCAACAGTTCGACCCAAAGCTATGAGGATGAAAACAGGCAAATTTCTGTCCATGTCAGCTGCTGGAGGTCAGCTATAACCTAGCATGTAGCTACTAGCCAGCTAGCTAGCTTCCACAGAAGAAGAACAACCCAACATCCGGGTGAAGTTTTGGAGGAGGCTGTAACAATTATCCACCTCTATATAGCCTTTATAGATCTTAAGGCTGCCTTCGACACCGTGGACCAGGCTTCTCTTTGGAGTATCCTACAGACTCTTGGAGCCCCACCCAAGATCGTAGCCCTGTTTAAGCGGCTCTACAGCAGCATGGAGAGCTGTGTCCGTGTGAATGGAAAGGAGTCCGGCTGGTTTCCCATCAACAGCGGGGTCTGACAGGGTTGTGTGGCCGCTCCTGATCTCTTCAATTATGTCATAGACATCTGATGACCAAGATCTGTGACCGGGTCCATGGCATGCAGTTTGGCAACTACCATCTGGCTGACCTTGAATATGGTGACAATACCATCCTGTTCAGCCCATCCTATAGCCAGCTGAGAGATGCTCTAGTTGTATACCATTAAGAGGCAGTGAAGCTGGGCCTTCAGGTGAGCTGGACGAAGACTAAGCTAATGCATGTTAGCGATGGACCGGACCCACCCCCGTTACAGCTTGGGAATGAATGCCGTTGAGTTTGTCAATTCCTTTGTGTATCTGGGCTCCACAGTGACCAACAACGGGGACATGAAACCAGAGATCAACCGCAGACGTGGCCTTGCTGCATCAGCCCTGCAGGCACTATGGAAACTTCTGTGGCGCCATCGCTCAATCTCCCGAAAGACAAAGCTCCGCATAAACAATGCATCAGTCCTCTCCATTCTTCTCTATGGCTCAGAGACACGGCCACTGAATAAGACTCTGGCCTTGAGAGTGGATGGGTTTGGTAGTTGGGCCCTCAGAACCATCGAGAACATCAGGTGGCCCCAGCGCACTTCTAATGACGCGCTCCGAGCCCACACACATCAGCCTACAGCATTCCACCATATTGCACAGCCATGTATCCGCTGGTTTGGCCATGTCCTCTGCCTCCTACCAGAACACCCAACAAAAAGTCATCTTCATGTTCAACCCCAGAGCCTCAGGGTGGAAAAGACCCTGGGGCAAGCCAGGCATCAGATGGCTCAATGTGGTGGAGAGAGACCTCCAACAGCTCGGAGTCGCTGTTGACGACACAGAGGAACTGGCCCAAAACCGGCAATGTTGGCATGCACTGGTTAACCTGATTGGCTCTACGCATGGCACTAGCCCTCACCCCGCAGGAGTAGTAAGTAAGTAAGTAGTTGAAGGACATATGATATACATTTTTTAGTGTTAGCCAAAACAGTCAACCTCATACTCGTACTTAACTGATGGAACACTGCATACAGCCTTTTTCCCTATCCAATCTTATTACTTTTTAACACCCACAGCCTCTGGAGACTCGTTTTCCTCCCTAAGGGGCCTGCGGGGTTGACTCCCTGACCAAGCACATGTTTCTGCTCTCGGTGAAGCTGGATGTCTGTGTAGCTGTTATGAAGCAGAAAAGACGGGGGAGAAAAGGCTGAGATGTAGGTCAGCCTGGGGGAAAGCTGTCCGCTGCTGAAAGGGTCCTTTGTGGTCATCATTTGCCCTGAACTGTCCCGTGTCCAGACCCTCTGAAAGGTGACATTGATTCCAACCAGGCATGCAGGAAAACCTTCATACCTACAAAACAAGCAAATTCTCAAAGGAAGAGCTTTATCAAAAGGCAGAAATTGAGAAATATTTTTCAGGCCTGATATATTCTGAAGCAACAGGGAAGAGGAAGAAGACTTGGTAGTGTAAATGCCTGCAGAAGGTGGTTTTAGGTCATTCCCTTATTTGATTAATATGATTAAAAATGGTAACAAAATGGTACACACCAGGTTTAACCCAAGGAATCTAGAAATGGGAAAATAACATACCAAGGAAAATTCAAGTGGGCCACTAAGTGCAGGGTGTCCAGCAGTAAATAGTGATTTTGCCATTACCTCAACATGTGCTCCGGTCTTGACTAAACAAAGGATTTAAATTAAGTGTTTACAAAGATGTTGGAATTCAAGTGCCTGAGGCCAGTCCATGTGTGGTCATGTCTGGAGAAAATCGTTCAGTCCAGAATTGTGTCAGGACTTTGCAGCAGACTTGGACTGCTAGGGTGCACCATACATAGTCAGCCTTTTACCACAAAAAGTAATGAATAAAAGCATTATTTGGTGTGTATCTCTGATATAGAATAAGCCTTAAAATACAAAAAAGCTAACTCGAACAAACTTCTAATTACAGTCCATTCCTCTTTGCTTTTTCCTATATCTATATAGGAAATAGATATAGATATCTCTATCTCTCGATCTATATATATATACATATATTTTTTGCTTGCTTTTTGAATTGTTAAGCCAACCACATTAAGCTCGGGGCACTTACACACAAATTCAGTCAGTCCCTATGAATGCATACAGTATGTTGATTAAAAAAACAGGTCACACATACTGTATATGGTTACATTTCACCTTATTATAATTTCCTCTGTTCTTATCCAGTTAATTTCCTCAAGATTCTGGAAACTGGGAATACATTCCATGGATTATTGGGCGTGGGACCAAATTTAAACAGATAACACTGCCTATATTGATTACAATAAAGCAGTGTATTATCCAGTGAAGCAATGTAGCACATTTGAATTTTAGGGTTGGAGCAAAAACCATATGTAAGTTCTCAATCTACAAGAAGTCTTCATTTATTTACAAGGAATGAGCCAATTGTGGAGTGTGCAATACAACTTGTTGATCCAAAATCCTTCACAGGACACAAATCAACTGTATCCATGACTCTGTGTTTGATAAACACAATGTTTGTTTGGCAGGGAGCGACTTTAGCGCATCTGTAGCGTGGCCGACTACTGATCGGAGGGTCAGGGGTTCATTTCCCTCTCTGTCTGCAGTCTGCATGTCAAAGTATCCTTGAGCAAGACACTGAACCCCCAGCTGCTCCTGGTGGGTCAGGCCAGCGTCGGTGCATGGTGGCTCCGCCGCCATCAGTGTGTGTGAATGGGTGGATAGCAGGATCTGTAAAGTGTTTTGGCCATCTAGAGATGAGAAAAAGCGCTATATAAGTGAACGCCATTGACCATGTTACCATATTACCATATACAGTGGTGTGAAAAAGTGTTTGTCCCCTTCCCGATTTCTCATTTTTTTGTATGTCTGTCATACTTAAATGTTTCAGATCATCAAAGAAATTTAAATATTAGACAAAGATAACACAAGTAAGCACAAAATGCAGTTTTTAAATGAAGGTGTTTATTATTAAGATAAGATAAGATAAGCCTTTATTAGTCCCACAACGGGGAAATTCCAGGATTGCAACAGCACAGGGATAGCAACACTCAGAGCAACAATCAGAAGGCAAGAAAAAAAACAAGCAAGCAAGAGCAGCTAATAAACATATGTACGTATTACTATAAAATATATATATATACACACACACACAGACACACAGTGCAGAGCATTGTAGCTGGATGGAATAAATATATGAATATATGAACACACAGTGCAGAGCATTGTAGCTAGATGGAATAAATATGTAAATATATAAACACCCACAGTACGGAGCATTGCAGCTAGGTGGAATAAATATGCAAGTATATAAACACACACAGTGCGGAGCAATGTAGCTAGATGGAATAATATGTAGATATATAAATATATAAACACACCCAGTGCTGAGCATTGTAGCTAGATGGAATAAATATGCAAATATATAAACACACACAGTGCAGAGCATTGTTGCTAGATGGAATGAAACAGCATAACCGTCTACTTAGTTATCCTACATGGTATGATTATGTGCCCATACATATTCTCACCCTCCATAGCGACCGGTATGTTCCTAGTTGTATGCCGGAGGGGACCATTGTGTAAGTCTATTGCATCTTTTGCATTCAAAAAACTATTAGTTTGTTACGTCTTTTTGCTATCTCTGCGAGCAGCCCTGCTTAGGTTGTACAGTCTGACAGCCGTTGGTAGGAAGGACCTACGAAACCTCTCGGTTGTGCACCTGGGATGATGTAGTCTGCTGCTAAATGAGCTCCTCAGTGCATTCAGTATGTCCTGCATAGGGTGGAACTCGGACTCCAGCAGAGATGACAGTTTAGCCACCGTCCTTCTCTCTCCTATCTCCTCCATCGGATCAAGGCGCTGCCCCAGGACAGAGCTAGCTTTCTTAATCAGTTTGTTCAGTCTCTTCCTATCGGCTGCAGTAATGCCACTGCCCCAGCAGACCACTCCAAAAGTGATGGCTGATGCCACCACCGTGTCATAGAATGACTTCAGCAGCGCCCCTTGTACACCAAAAGACCTGAGTCTCCTCAGCAGGAACAGCCTGCGCTGTCCCTTCTTGTAGAGTGCATCAGTATTGTGTGACCAGTCTAGTTTATTGTTCAGATGAATACCCAGGTACTTATAGGATGTCACCATCTCGATGTCTGTTCCCTGTATATTTACTGGTACTGTGAGGGGCTGCCCATGCCTGCGGCAGTCCACCACCAGCTCCTTAGTTTTCCTCGCGTTGATCTGGAGGCAGTTCCGATGGCACCAGTCCACGAAGTCCTGGATAAGCCCTCTGTACTCAGCTTCATCTCCATTGGAGATGAGGCCAACGATCGCAGAGTCATCAGAGAACTTCTGTAGATGGCAGTGTGTTGTGTTGTGTGAGAAGTCCGCAGTATAAAGGGTAAAAAAAAATCCAAACCTACATGGCCCTGTGTGAAAAACGTGATTGCGCCCCCCTCCCCCCCTCGTTAAAACATAAATTAATTATGGTTTATCACATCTTTGGAAAGCTGAGTTCATTTTCTCTAGCCACACCCAGGCCTGATTACTGCCACACCTGTTCTCAATCAAGAAATCACTTAAATAGGACCTGCCTGACAAAGTGAAAGAGACCAAAAGATCATCAAAAGCTAGACATCATGCTGTGATCCAAAGAAATTCAGGAACAAATGAGAAACAAAGTAATTGAGCTCTATCAGTCTGGAAAAGGTTATAAAGCCATTTCTAATGCTTTGGGACTCCAGCAAACCACAGTGAGAGCCATTATCCACAAATGGCAAAAACATGGAACAGTGGTGAACCTTCCCAGGAGTGGTTGGCCGACCAAAATTACCCCGAGAGCACAGCAACGACTCATCTAAGGGGTCACAAAAGACCCCACAACAACATCCAAAGAACTGCAGGCCTCACTTGCCTCAGTTAAGGTCAGTGTTCATTACTCCACCATAAGAAAGAGACTGGGCAAAAATGGCCTGCATGGTAGAGTTCCAAGACGAAAACCACTGCTGAGCAAAAGAACATAAAGGCTTGTCTCAGTTTTGCCAGAAAATGTCTTAATGATCCCCAAGACTTTTGGGAAACTACTCTGTGGACAATAGTTGGACTTTTTGGAAGATGTGTGTCCCATTACATCCAGCGTAAAAGTAACACAGCATTTCAGAAAATTAACATCATACCAACAGTAAAATGGGTGGTGGTAGTATGATGTCTGAGGATGTTTTGCTGCTTCAGGACCTTGAAGAATTGCTGTGGTAAATGGAACCATGAATTCTGCTGTCTACCAAAAAATCCTGAAGGAGAATGTCCGACCATCTGCTCATGACCTCAAGCTGAAGCACACTTGGGTTCTGCAGCAGGACAATGATCCAAAACACACCAGCAAGTCCACCTCTGAATGGTTTAAGAAAAACAAAATGAAGACTTTGGAGTGGCCTAGTCAAAGTCCTGACCTGAATCCGATTGAGATGCTGTGGCATGACCTTAAAAGGTGATTCATGATCGAAAACCTTCCAATGTGGCTTAATTACAACAATTCTGCAAAGATGAGTGGGCCAAAATTCCTCCACAATGTTGGAGAAGACTCATTGCCAGTTATCGCAAAGGCTTGATTGCAGCTGTGGCTTCTAAGGGTGGCCCAACCAGTTATTAGGTCTAGGGGCAATCACTTTTTCACACAGGGCCATGTAGGTTTGGATTTTATTTTCCCTTAATAATAAACACCTTCATTTAAAAACTGCATTTTGTGTTTACTTGTGTTATCTTTGTCTAATATTTAAATTTGTTTGATGATCTGAAACATTTAAGTGTGACAAACATACAAAAACATGAGAAATCAGAAAGGGGGCTAACACTTTTTCACACCACTGTATTGTTTGGACATGAGGGTGAAGGGATGGGTTTCAAGTGGGGTTCGATTGTGAGAGAAACATCTGTGGAAAAGTACTGGGATAAAAACACAGGCGCACTGATGAAAGACTCAATGCAGCTGTGTACAGATGCCTATATAGTAGTTAATGCACTGTAAACTGTAACATCAGAATTAACAGAAAACATTGAATGCACCAAAGTCACGTTACCAGCTTGTTGTTAACACTCATTTTAAGTAGGTTTTTTGAATTGTGACTACAAAAAGGTAGAAAACTTAAGGTAAATGAACTGCAATAATGTAAAAGAGGTAAACAGGAGCACTCCCCAAGTGTAAGGGTTTGGACAGAGTTGTTCTCATGTCCTCGCTTTATGTTCATATTTGTTTGTCTATTATCTTCAGGGCATGAGTCCAGCCATGTCCTCGCCCTCAGTTTGTTTCTCTGTCTTTTTTTAATTTTCATTATTATCCCGATCCTGGTGTACTCTGTCTGTCTCCCAGCTCCACCCGTCCCGTGCTCATTTCTATCCCTGTGTGTTTTTGGTTCACCTTGACTGTGCCCACCTCTCCCGTGTTCCATTGATTATCCGGTAACTATTTATTTTTGTGTGAGGCTTTGTTTAGTTTTGCGTCCATGTCTGTGTGGTGCGTTTTCACACCCTCTGTCCTGCCTCAGTCTTATATCCAGTCCGGTTGTATTGTCTGTCCATCCATTTAGCCCATATGCTGCACTTTATTTTTCATCTAATCAATCTACTAACTACAGTTTCCGCATTTGGATCCTGAATTCTACCCTGGACGGGCCATACCTTGCCACCAGGTAGTAATTAGGTTGTTGGTTTGATCCCCAACTGGTTCATGGTGTGGAAAGGGAGGAAGGCTTTTATAAATGACAAAAAATGTTGACCTCAACCTACCTGCACATAATGGGCCATATTACAACGATGGGGTCAGATGATCAGTTGTCACTGACGCAGAACGTGTTTTTGGGCATGTCCAAGTTCATTTCCTTATCACAACGGTGTAAAAATGAACCTTCCACCGGCGTATGGCGCAAAGAGGCTGGTCTAATCATTCAGAGGTGTGTTTTGGATAATCCAATCTAAAGTGCTCCTTCCCATCCCTTAAATGCAAAGAGGCGCATTATCAAAAGTGAACTGTGATCATGACAGTTTAAGACAGGTTTTGCGCTAACCAAAGCCCGTGGGTGTGAGCCAAAATGCACCTGATAGTAATGCTGCTTGGTAATAAGGAAGACATTAAACAGAGTTGATGTCCAGTTAGTTATGTTAAAAAGAACAAACGGTGAAGAATGGGCTGAAAAAATCAGCTGAATGCGCATGGATGGTCATTCGCACACTTTTCAGACAGACTTTCCGCTGTGCATCAATGTTTTTGCTAGTTTCTGTCAGTGCATTGTCCGTTTTTTATGCCTTGCGTCACGCCATTAAATTACCAACAGACAGTGCGCCAGCTATGCGCTCGGAGGAGGTGCCTCATTTCAAAGAGGTGTGGCGGTGCGTATCTAATGCACATTACTATTATAGTGCATTCCATGAGAATCTGCTTTTGATCAGGAAAAAGGAGGTCTATCGTCAGAAGTGCATTATTTAAAGATATTTCAGTGGCGTGTTTTGACATCGCGCAGCTCCGGAG
Source organism: Pholidichthys leucotaenia (assembly GCA_020510985.1). NCBI lineage: Eukaryota > Metazoa > Chordata > Actinopteri > Cichliformes > Pholidichthyidae > Pholidichthys > Pholidichthys leucotaenia. Next base: position 172,035,494 of record CM035844.1, read on the forward strand.
CTCAGGAAACGGCATGCGCTGTGATCTTATAACAGTCATTATCACCCGTCATTTTAATTATATTGTAATGTCTGTGGTTTCTCTCAAGCACCAGATGATTAGCTCTTCTTCAGAATGGCTTTATTTTATTACTCACAGGAGCATAACAACACCTAAGCCCTAAACGGGTTACTGTTGTTGGCCGTCACCCAAGCCAGCTCTTTCTATTCCAGCTTGCTTGCTTGTAGCCACTGCGACCATCACAACAACTAACCTACATACAGTCCATATTCACGTACAACATTCGCTATGTCTTAAAGGGACATGAATAACAACACATAACAATAGTGAACATGCTCCCAACCAACACACATTCAAGGATATACACAACACATATGATGATCACACACCAGTTTGTTTTTTATTCTATCCACACTCATTTTAATTGCGGAGTCTATAGATTAGGCATTAATGTATGATTTTTTTAGGGGAATGAACGAATGAACAAGGAGTGTGTAGCATTTTACTTTTCACTAACTCCCCAGAGAGACAGGAGATGTGTCCACATCTGCGCTGGCTGTGCGCCCCGGGTTTCCAGTCCAGCAAGCACCCTGACAGCCACCCGTCAACTCCTGGCAGAGGCTGCTGAGAGCGTGCTTGCTTTGTGGCGGGGGCTGGAGGCAGCAGATTGCCTCCTTCCCTCCTACCCAGGATGGATGGGGGAGACCCTCGGTCGGCGAAAGCAACAGGAGAGGGAGCACTCCATCTCCCCACAGTCAGGACAGACTCCCACGCCATCGTTAATTAAAGTTTATGAAAATTTACACAGGCATCATCTTCTTTTCTTCATGTCTGTATTGCATCCATGTGCACATTAAACGATTCAGCTGATTTTTTACAGCCCATTCTTCACTGTTTGTTCTTTCTAACATAACTAACTGTGCATCAACTGTGACTGATTTCTTCCTTATTACCATGCAGCATTACGATCAGGTGCATTTTGGCTCACACGGGCTTTGGTCAGCGCAAAACCCGTCTTAAACCGTCATGATGACAATTCAGTTTAGATAATGCGCCTCTTTGCATTAAAAGGATGGGAAGGGGCACTTTGGATTGGATTATCCAAAACACACCTCTGAATGATTAGACCAGCCTCTGTGGATCATGCACCAGTGGAAAGTTCCTTTTTTACGCCGTTGTGATAAGGAAATGGACTTGGAAATGCCCATAAACGTGTTCTACGTGTGACAACTGATCAACCGACTCTGTCGTTGTAATACGGCCCCATGACTGTCCCAGTGCATGCCATTTCCTGAGCACCAGAGCTGTGTGATGTCAAAACATGCCACTGAAATATCATTATACAATGTGCTTCTGAGGAAAGACCTTCTTTTTCCTGATCAAAAGCGGATTCTGATGAAATGCACTATAATAGTGTAATGCGCATAAGATTGCGTGCCGCCACACCTCTTTGAAATGAGGCACCTCCTCCGAGTGCATGGCGGGCGCACTGTCTACTGGTAATTTGATGGTGTGACATAAGGCTTAAAAAACAGACAATGCACTGACAGAAACTAACAAAAACACTGCCGCACTGTGGAAGGTCTGTAAAAAAGTGTGTGACTGACCGTCAACACTTCAAGATATCCTTACGGATTTATGCAGTCACAACATACTCAACATTCTCAGCTTTATCAAGTTATTCTAAGTTATTAAATTGTAAACCATTTTTGAGTTAAATTACTTGTTTAAAAAAGGTAAAGTGCAAAACAGTTTTTTTTTTTTTTTTAAATTAAAGCCCCAGTGAGCCACTGGCTATGGGCCAAATGATTCATTCATTCATTCATTCATTCATTCATTCATATATGGTAATTTTAGTTCCCTATTCTCACACATATGAGCAGATATGGAGAAAACAATATTTAGATAGTGCTGCCATGTTCTGACTGCTGCTTTGTGATAGCAGGCACACGTTTCCCCAATGCGTGACATTTTTAAGTGTTTAATTCTTTGATTTTAGACGTTTTAACAACTAATTCAGGCAGCAGCTGCAGCAGCTTTAACACATTATAAAAGCTTTATTGGGCCCTATAAAAAAAACCACCCGAGTATGCACGTCACTGCTAATTTTTATGTTCAGATTCAGGCTAACAGCTGTGATGATATGTGACACAATGTGGATTCAGACATGTCAGATAAGACAAGATGAGGTGAGCATGATCCATATATTGTGTGATGTAGCCAAAATAATACTTATTATTACAAGCCTGTCATCATGCTTATCCCCCAGGTAAGTAATCAAATATATTTAGAGTCCACAATGCCAATTATGGCTGATTGTATGCTTTGAGACGATAAGCGACCTCCCTTTTTACCAGCCAGACTGTTTACCAACTCTGAGTAAACTGGCTGCAAGTGCCATTTAGCCAAATTACACAGTGACACTCTGTAAAAACAATCAGCACACCCCCGGCAGATATTGATTTATGGAAAAGACAAAAGTGAAATGGAAGATGGGTGGAGAGTAAACGAAACCACAGAAGTTCTCTTTATAGCAAGCGGAGAGAAAAAAAATCATACAATATGCTTTTTATGGGCTATTTTGGAGTCATCTTTTTGTGCCTTTAAATCAGTACTTTTCCCACTGAACTACAAACAGAGCAATGGTAGCGTGCCCGAGTACACGTGGTGGCTACGTGTCTTTGGCCACTTTGGGTTTAGAAAAAGAGCAACAAGAGGTTGGCATTATCTCTGCCATTTCTATGATAGCCATCTATTTTTTTTTTTATTGTAGACTGTATACTTGGAAGAAAAACATCTAGAATTGTGAGTGAATGGCAACACACATCAGCAGGAATCAATACCTAGAAACCTGATCTGTATTGCTACCTTTTTTCCTCATTGTAAATATAAAACAACAACTTAATGTCAAACACACAGATATCAAAGTATGTTTTGCCACTCCAACAGTACTGTAATACATTTGAGAGTAGTAATGCCTAATGGGCCCCCGATGGTTACAACACATACTGTACCTCAAAAACATGATGCTCAAACACAGCGATCCCTGATTCAGTTCCAAGTTGGAGCAATCTTTCCTGTATGTCTCCCCCATCTTCTTCACTCCATTTCCTGTCTCTTTTCACTATATTTGTCCAATTAAAGCAAATATGTTGAAAAACAAATCTTAAAAATTACATCTTGTCTACCTTCTTTCTTTCTTCTACTATTCCTTTGGTACGTTGGCTGAACTTTACAACCTGACCATGCATAAAGCACGAATGAGGTCAGAAGTAGAAAAATGTGGTGATACAACCAAATTAGCCAAGACTATTTAACCTTTTTAATAACAATGTATGTACCCATAATGTTCAGCTGTAATTTTCTATCTTTAACCAGCCCATACTTAATATCTTGAGGATAATTTTTGTACCATATAGAGTACTTTGGTGAAAAATACTTTATCCTGTAGCTAAGTTTATAGTCAAAATTGCTAAGGCTAGTGTTGTGTCCATAATTATAAGGAATAACGAGATACTAGTGACTCGCTGAACAGGGCTTCAATACAGGATGCAACTATATACAAAAGGCTTACGGCACTATAGCCACATGCCAGGTGGCTCCCATGAAGAAAGAGGCAGAGCCTCTTCCGCCCACCTCCTTTTATCCCCCGAGAGGCTTCACCACCGGAAACCGACAGTTAGTGTCACGCCGCGCCATTCATCAGCGGCGCCACCTGCTCACGCACCTGACCATCATCAGCGGCGAGGGATAAAGGCCGTCTCGCCTGGAGGCTCGGCCTGAAGCCGTCAGACTTCGTCCCTCACCGTTGTGAGCTACTTCCTTCTTCAGCAAACATTATTTGGGTAAGAACCCTTACCTCTCTTTCCCAGTCTGCTCCCCTGTGCACAGGTGGATTCCCTGGCGGCGGACATCTCCACTCCATCGCCCAGTCCTCGCTGCTGTACGGAGCTCTCCAGGTGGCTGTCTTCCGGGCTTCGCCCCCTTGTTGTGCCAGCTATCCTGACAATCCAAGTAAGTCCTTCTCTCGCCATAAATCCCTCCTGTGTTGGTGTATGCCCGTCACCCTCTCCCTGTGCTCTCTCCATAGGGTTGCTCGGCTGAACGGTCACCTGCCTCTGTGCCTGAAGCAGACGCCATCACCAACACATTTACACCCCGCAGACACGCGCTCATTCACTCCTGCTGTTAATAAACTCTTTGAACTACTCTAAACCTGTGTGTGTGCGTCTCCTGAGCCATGCGTTATGTCAGTTAGCCACCCCGGTCTAACCCACGTCCAACTCGGCCACCATCTTACCACTACCAGCCATTTCCATATGTAACATCCTCCCCCCCTTTAAAAAAAATGTCAAGCGTACAAACAACCCACCCTAATTTGTTTCCCGACTCACGCTCTAAAAGGGAAGAAAATATGTACAGAAATAAACAAACTCCTATCCATCCACACAACTAAGGCTGGGGGGGCTGGTTAGACTGCCAGCGCCCTCTACATGGTGAGGCGGGTTATTCTGCCGCCAGAGAAAAACAGTCCAGTAAAATAAAACAAAGCCGTGTTCCTAACTCCAAAATAACCCCATGAACAGCAATGTACAAAACACCACATACAAAATCACAGCATACAAATACGTGCTACTGGCGGCCCCCCACCCCAACACCCACCCCACAAAGGGCATTTATGGTATAAAACTACACAGGGTATTCAGAAAAATTATCCAAATCAACCATGGTGAGCTCAGGTTCGCCACATGCTGTTAACAACCAACAAGCCACCCCCTCTGGCTATTAAAATACATCATGCAAACCCTCAAATCCAGTTCACAACAAAACATTTTATCATACCTCCTGTTCTCCTTTTCTTTTCTTTTTTAACAAATTTACCAGGGCACCAAACAGCAATAACTACACACACAGGACTAGGGCAAAACACAATAAACACACACACGCAAAACCCTCAGTCCTTGGACGGATCTCTCTCCAGGCGACTCCATCTCTTAACCTCAGGGCTCCTGCTGCGCCGTCTCCTCTCCACCACTGGCAGCCACAGATCCCTCGGATATCTCCAGGTATAGATGGACCTACGCTGGTGTGCCTCCATCCAGTTGGGCTCCACCTGGAACCTCCTCTGGTCGTCCCGCTGCTCACGTGGACTGTGATCCCGTCGTACTCGAGCATCAACCTTGGTCAGTGAGGGAGTCCTCTTCCTCTTATCCGGATCACTATTCCTGCGACTGGCCTCCGTCACTGAACTCTCTGGCTCACGGGTCCGTTTCAGTCTCCTCTTGGCAGGCCGTTGCTGGGAGCGCTTTACAACCACCACGCTCCATGGTCTCGCCCCCTCTTTATCCCGGTGTGGGCACCTCGTCCTTATGAACCTCATCAGGGGATCCGGTATGCCGTCCGACACCCTCGTCCAGGGCAGCCTGCATAACGGCATCGGGTCCATCCCGAGACGGCTCCACGTGGTGCCAAATGTGCTCTCCCTCTAAAACTCAAAGCCAGTCTGAATCCCACACCTCAGCGCCCTCCACCACTGAAACAGGCCAGCCCCAAAGTCGACATTCAGACCATTTTTCACCCGACACGTTAGATATGGAAAACCCAAGGCTGTAAAACAGGTTACACCCCATAATGTTGACTGCGGATGCTGAAACGTCGATGCGGACTCTGGTTGCCACACTCTCCTTATATCAGGCCTCCATCTCCACATAGCCCAAAATGGCCAACCTGTTCCGTCCATATCCAAAATACTCTCCATATTGCCTCCTAATCTGTCGGTGGGGAAACAGTCTTTGCATGGTTGTCAGGTTCAGGAGGGAAATAACCGCTCCAGTGTCCACCAACAGTGGAACCTCAACACCATCTACTGTGACAGTGCAACCAATCCTCCCCGTCGTCTCTGGGGAGACGGTATGCACGATTGTCGGAGTCTTCTGCGCAGCACCTGGTTCACCCCTACGGCTCTTGCATATGAAGTTAGCGCACATCCTGGCAAGATGGTTCAACACACCACACTTGCCACAACGCTTTCCTTTTGCCGGGCACACCCTGGACTTATAGCGGTGCTCAGTGGACCCACAACCATAACATTTTGGCGTACCTGGGGCGGACCTTATCTTGACCACAGAGGTAAAATCATCCTCTTCGCATTCGCCATCACAAGGATCCAGGATCAGTGCCTCAGCGCGAGACTCACCCCCGTCCAGAGAAGCCCCTTCAGTAAGGCCTCCCGTGATGGTCTCTGCCACCTCGAACTGTTGGGCAAGTTTGATAGCTGCAGCTAACGTCAACTCTCCTGGGTGTGTCTTCTCACTTCCGCCTCCAAAGAGAGCAGACGCTTTTTTTGCTTCTCTCTTGCTTCTGACTTATTTCCTTCCCCCCAACTAACTGGATCCCAGCTTGCTGTCGTCTGTCTGCGTCTTTACTGCTGATTATCGAAAGAAATTATGGAATTAATAAGCTGGGCTTTGAACGCAATTGACACTATCTTTTCAACGAGGAAAAGTGCCCCGGGGGAGGTTGTTTGCCCAGCAGGAACGGCTCCAGCGGGCTATTTACGGGAGACAAGTAATTGGAAGCTCTTGTGCCTGACTGATCTTTTTATCGAAGATGTAGAAGATCTTTACGTCTTCGTTGTAATGGTGATTGGGACCGTTCTGATTGGATCTGGAATCGTCCTGGTGTACCGCAAATTGCTGAAGATGGATACAACCTATCAAAATGCTGGCCAGGCGAGGTGCATCCATCAAATTGAAAAAATGGAGAGGACCCTGATAGCAACAAATGGAGAACTGTCTCGGAAGGTGGATTACATCATGATTACGCTTAAGGACATCCAAGATAGATTCAACACCCAGCAATGAAGGATTATGTACTGAATCTGTAAGAGAATATAAAGTTTTTCTCTGTGTTCAGTACCATTTGGCTTTAATCCGGCTCCCTCACAAAAATCCTCCTGATCATCTGCAGTCTTTGTTTTTCATAACATTGAGCACATGGCCTTCGGACAGGCAGCTGCATGGCCAAGGACAAAAAACTGCCAGCAGTTAGACACAACATCTCCTGCCAAAGAGTCCTTGTTGTTCTTAACTGATACAGCACTCACACTTCAACATTACAATCATACTGATCCACACAACTGACGATAAAGATGACTCACACACTGCTCTCTCTGTGTCTTGTGAACTTTGGTCTGCTGATTGTGCATTGAGGGCCTTTTTTTTCCTTTGTAATCATAATATTGATCATATGTGACCACTATTCTGAAATCAATGATTTTTTTGCTCCTTCCTATTGTATTATTCTTATGCCACCTGTACCCTCCAGTTGGCAGGCGCGTTTCAGATGCCGCCGCGTCACCGGAAATACACCGAAATTGCCCGCTCCAAAGACTGGAAGGAGGAATACACCCTCCATACAGCAAACCAGGAGGCAACTGCTTGGCTTAAGGACTTTGCATTCGCTAAATAAATAAAACCGGAAATGCAGGTTCATTTTCTGTGTCAAGTCAAATCCCTCGTATGTTATCAGAATCTGTTAATGTACTTGGCAATAAATCTTTTCTGAGTTCTGAGTTCTGAGTTCTGTGTTAACAACCTGGACCGGGTCGCTGGGCAGTGGCTGTGCTCTGCCAGCTGGTCCCGAATCTTCTTATCCTCCAGGGGTCCAAACTTGCATTCCCTCACCAGCTCACAGACGTCTGCCAAGAATCTTCTAACTGGCTGTCCTGACCGCTGGCGGCACTGTCAAAACTGAATGCGTCTGATCGTGATGGTTTCCGGCGCTCTAAAGTAACGCGCCATTAGCTCCACTACTCCCTCGAAGATATCAGCACCTCCAAGGTTCTCTAGGATCCTCTGCCCTTCCTTTCCCAAATTATGGACCAACACAGCTCTCGCTCGGAGCTTCTCCATCTCACCCAGGTTTAAGACAACGAGATAGTTGGTAAAGGCAGCAAACCAACGTGGCCACGGCACGGGCGGCTCGCACGGGGCCTCCCAAAACAGCCCAAAGCTGGCAATGGAACACTCCATATCCGCTTTTACCTCGTCGTCAAATGTTGTGTCCATAATTATAAGGAATAAGAAGATACTAGTGACTCGGTGAACAGGGCTTTAATACAGGATGCAACTATATATAAAAGGCTTACGGCACTCACCTGCATGCCAGGTGGCTCCCACGACGAAAGAGGCAGAGCCTCTTCCGCCGACCTCCTTTACCCCCCGAGCGGCGTCACCACCGGAAACCGGCAGTTACCCTGGTCTAACCCACGTCCAACCCGGCCGCCATCTTACCACGACCAGCCATTTCCATATCTAACAGCTAGAATTTCATTAGGTGCATATATAACATCATAATGCAGGGGTCACCAACTAAAACTGCAAGAGGCCCGATAAGTCGGTCCTCCTCCCCAGCTGAGGTTTGAACTCAGGGTGGGAAATATCACATTTCAGTTTCGCTTTTTTTGTAAATAGTATCCTTTTTCCCCAAATGCTATCAAAAGGCTTCAGAGTCCGGACAGAGGACTCTCGGGGTCCAGATCCGGACCGGAGTCCGCCAGTTGGTGACCTGTTATAATGTATTCTCACTGTTAAATAAAGGGGATAAAACGGTTTGGATATACTAATGTTCCTGTAGACCATGAGAAATTGTGAATTTAAGCAAATTCACAGTATATTATAGATGGTGGTCCCCAAACTGTGGATCATAACCCACCACTAGTTAGTGGGTCGCAGAGAACCGCAAAGAAAAAATAAATTATTTATTTTGCCCCCCTCGTGGATTGCCACCTTATCGTGGTGGAGGGGTTTGAGTACCCTAGTGATCCCAGGACCTATGTTGTCAAGGACCACTTACCCCTGGTCAGGCCTCCCAGGCCAAACTGGTCCTGGGTGGACCCAGTAGATCCTTATGAGGATCTACCGGGCGGCAATGGCTCAGGAGGTAGAGCAGGTTGTCTAATAACCTGAGTGTTGGTGGTTCGAATCCCGCTCTCCCCAGCCACCCTGCAGTTGTGTCCCTGGGCAAGAAACTTTGCCCACCTTGCCTCCAGTGTCCATGACACTGGGTATGAATGTCAGTAGTAGACGGACAGGCCGTTGGCACAGATTGGCAGTCACGTTTCTGTTAGTCTGCCCCAGGGCAACTGTGGCTACAGAAGTAGCTTACCACTATCAATGTCTGTCTGGAATGAATCAATAATGGACTCACCGTAAGTGCTTTGAGATGTCACTTGACATATACAGTAAAGCACCGTATAAACTCATCCATTTTTGTTATTATTATCATGAAAAAAGTTACATCAGTGTAGCCAAAGGAGCAACATGGGTCTTCCCTGCAGGAGGGATCATGGGGATCAGTGGCAGTCCTGCTGCCCCTGTGACCTGGACCTCCAGTTAAGCAGTAGAAGATGGATGGATGGAAATTCTGTTCCTCTGTGTTGACCACTGAAGTCTTTTACTTTGAAAATTTACCTGATATTCTCTTCCCACATGACCTGGATCTGCTTTTCTCATCTGACTTCCTGCCTGTCATGTCTGTGCAGTCTTGACACATTTCAACAGGTTTAAGCACAATGAGCAAGTTAACCCTGCACACACAGGAAGACCGGCTGCCAGGGATGGCAAATTATTTCCTACCTGACAGTATGCCTGGTGCAGCGTCCCCACTGCTGACACCCTGGTCTGAAGCCAGGGTGAAGCATCCGGAGACCGCCATGGAAGGATAGGATTAGGTCCCCCCCCCCACACACACACTTTCCCCCACAGAGACACAAACCTAGGCCTCCCACTGAAGTTGATTCTTTTTTAAAAATTGCATACTTTGTTTCCATTCATTTCAGCTGCTTGGTGGGTCTCAATTTTTTAATTTTTTTTTTTTTTAACATTAGTGATCCATGAGGCAAAAAAAATTTGGGATCCACTGCAACAGAAATAATCCTTCTATGAAACAAATGTTAAGCAAATGACAAGCACAGGGAAGTGATTAACTGGACAGTGAGTGAAACAACCTTTCAGATGGTTCTATGTGCTTTAATGCTCATAGAAGCGAGTCAACACACATTGTCCTGCGGTCAATTTCCCACGATTCTTTCATCAGGCTAAGTTTGTGATTCTTGGCACAGTAATGGAAATGGCCACCCACACTTAGCATGTCCATAATTATTCATGGGAATCTATTGCCTGGGGAGAGAGAGAAAGTTGTAATAATGGAACTAAAGACTTAAATAGATCACAGTTTGACAGTGTTAATTTAGTCTCAGTGATCGTAGGAGGGTTCTGAGGCAGCTTCACAAATGGAAATCCACCACAGGCTTAACCATAAATCAAAGAATGAAAAATATTGAAATAAATGATAAAAGAGTAAACCTAAATATGTATCAGCGATCAGGCAGGGGCACCCCCAGGTGGTGGCCAGGGGGGTGGCAGCTCCCCCCCCACGCGGCCACTCCTGGTCCTTGCCACTAGGCACTCTAACATAATTTCATAACTTGCTTTTCTGTAGTATTTTACATGTAGTAGATGTTTAAGAATAATTGATGTGTGCTGTATATTATTAAAATATTAACAAAATACAGCAAACTAGGACAGATCACATTTCCATACTCTGAACCTGTTGTTATGAGAGCAGCTGGAAGTACAGTGTGTATCCCTTTAAGAAAGAGAGAAGGTGCGCTGTGATGACATGTGTGGGTGTGCGACAGTGTGTGTTGTGCGCATATGTGTACCTAAAACGAGAGAGACAAGTGTGGAGGTGTTGACAAGAGCAGGTTAGCAGACAAAAAGTATTATAAATATACCGGTCAGAATACTGCTTGAAAACCGGCCGAAGTTCTCTGACCAGACAGTGATACTCTCCGTGCAGTTTGTGGCTACAGAGTATTGGGCTCGTGGCTCTCGCTTGGTTACGCCCCTTTCACGCTCCTGACAGATCCCGAGGCAGAGGAGGCGTGGGGAGCTTCCATCAACAGACGCCTAGGTGGACATGTAGCTTTATGTAGCTATACAGTTGCTGGTTTGCAGACTTGGTTGGTGCCTTATTTGGATGGCGAGAGACACCAGTGCTAATGGGAATGCAACGCAAGTCATGTGTTTGTGCTTTTTCTGGTTTTGTCTGTTGTTTGTAGTGGTGTTACATTTGCAGCTAAGCTTGCACTAGTAGCATTTGCTTGCTAGCTCATTTTTAAAAAAAGAATTTAAGAAAGTTTCTTAAATCATGAAAGAATATATCGCAATGTACAATACTGAGTAAGAAAAAAACGCTGCTGTTAGAATAAGAAGATGAAGTAACAGAATAACTGAAGTATAATGTAAACTAGAAAAGCACTCGGAGAGCGCAGACCTCCGCCAAGCGCCACAGTTCCCCAAGAATCCTTTAAAAAATTCCTGGATCCAGACGGTGATCCGGATCACCACCAAAATGTAATCATCTGTAGGATATCCCATTTCTGACAATCTCTGAAAATTTCATGAAAATCCGTCCATTGTGGAAGATGTGAAAATGACGAGGCAGCGTTCTTTCTCAGAGTCAGCTTTATTCACATCTCCATCATTTCAAAGCAGAAAAAAGAGAATGAAACAGTAAACTCTCGTCCTTAAATATCAGGGACTTCACACCTCATAGATCACATGTCCCACAGACCACCTTGCATAATAAAGACAGTCACAATGCATTTCACCACCTTGCATAATAAAGACAGTCACAATGCATTTCCCTCCATGATATCACTTCCACTGTCTCCCACGCATCCTTTAATCGACCCCCCACAGTCTCCAGCCTTGCATAACAAGGCTAAGCTTCCTGCCTTTGTTCTGACCTAAAATGCGAGTCACAGAACCGGTCCAACAGGTCCATTGAGTGTTCACCACACAAGCCCCCCCAGCATTTTAGAAAAACAGAACAACAAGAAAATAACCACATGCATGCCGTGATAGCATCAATACACATCAGTCCACATGCTGGATAGGCTTCAGCCTCCTGCCGAATCTGCTGTAGCTGGGGTTCACCGTCTCTGCGGCGCTGTCCTGCTGGGGATTTGCCGTCTGGGGGCGGAAACCCTTTGTCAGTCTCTGCGGGTGTTCTGGGGAAACATTACTTTGGGAAACATTACTGTGTGACACCCTCCGTGGTGGTCTACCTCGCCGTGGGGCCTTTGCCAACAGCACTTCCTCCTCTGCCACCACAAAAGCTGGTTTAAGTCTGTCTATGCCAATTTTCTCTTTCCTACCCCCCAAATCTAGCAAAAACTGCTTGTCCCCTGTTTCTAGCACTCTGAATGGTCTGTCATAAGGCAGTCGCAGCGGAGTTCGATGCGCATCGTGTCTAACAAAAACAAACTCTGCGTTCTTCAAAGTTTTAGGCACAAAAACGCGCGGAAAACTGTGGTGGCGGGGCCGGGCAGTGTGCTTGATTCTATGTTACTCCGCAACAGCTGAGACAGGGAGGCGTTTGGCGCAGGGTTATCTGGGAGAAACTCCCCAGGCAGCCGGAGTGGCTGCGCAAACATGAGCTCCGCTGGGGAGGCTTCTAGATCCTCTTTAGGTGCAGAACGCAACCCCAATAACACCCATGGTAACTTGTCAACCCAATTTGTATCCGTCAGTGACGCTCTGAGAGCCGCTTTCAATGACCTATGAAAACGTTCGCATAACCCGTTAGCCTGCGGATTGTACGCGGTTGTGCGGTGAATTGCGACACCCAGGCTGCGGACCATTGTCGACCAAAGCTCGGAAACAAATTGAGGGCCTCTGTCGGACGTAATGTCCGACGGAACGCCGAAGCGCGCCATCCAAGCCGTTAAAAATGCGCGCGCCACTTCCTCGGCTGTGGTTGATGCCAGCGGGACCACTTCAGGCCAGCGCGTGGTGCGGTCCACCATTGTCAGAAGATGTGTGCACCCCTGTGACAGCGGGAGGGGTCCAATGAGGTCCACATGAGCGTGATCGAACCTCTTGGCCGGAATGTGAAACGGTTCCAAAGGAGCTCTCGTGTGCCTGTGTACTTTGGCTCGTTGACATGCCGTGCAGGCTGCTGCCCACTCTTTGACCTGTTTGCGGAGGCTCGGCCAAACAAATTTCTCTCCCACCATTTTGACTGATGCGCGCACTCCAATGTACGCCAAAGAATGAACCGAGTCAAAAACACGGCGGCGCCACGCGGCCGGTACTACTGGACGTGGCCGTCCAGTGGAGACATCGCAGACTGGGGGGAGCATGCCGTCTTGCAGCACCCTGCTCTCCAGCCTTAACCCTGTTGTCCAGACTGGAGCGCGCGCACGTCCGCGTCCTTAACCTGCTCTGTGGCCATGGCTGCATAATCTAACCCTACGCTGACTGGGGCCGCCACAGCGCGCGAGAGGCAATCTGCCACTACATTGAGTTTGCCCGCCACATGCTGAATATCAGTGGTAAACTCTGATATCGCGGCCAGCTGTCTCTGCTGCCGGCCTGACCACGGTTCCGAGACCTTGGCCATCGCGAATGTTAGCGGTTTGTGATCAACGAACGCAGTGAAAGCGCGTCCTTCCAGCCAGAACTGAAAGTGGCGGATGGCCAAATGGAGAGCGAGCAGCTCCCTGTCGAACGCGCTGTATTTCCGTTCGCTATCGCGCAAGGTCCTGCTGAAAAAGGCGAGGGGCCGCTAAACCCCGGCTACGTGTTGCTCCACGACCGCCCCTATGGCCACATCTGACGCGTCAGTGGTGAGCGCTATGCGGGCCGTTGGGTCTGGGTGTGCCAACAACGCAGCCTTTCCCAAGGCTGCTTTCACCTCCGAGAACGCTTGGTCCCGCCCCGGGGACCACTCGATCTTATCCACGGGTTTCTTTTTTTTGAGCGCGGCATACAGCGGCTGCATGAGCTGCGCCGCGCGGGGGAGAAAACGGTTATAAAAATTCACCATTCCCCAAAACTCCCGCAATGCCCTGACTGTCTGCGGCCAGGGAAAATCTGCCACAGCGCGCACTTTGTCAGGCAGCGGAACTGCTCCTTCGGGGGAGACGTGGTGTCCTAAAAAATCGATCTGCGCCACCCCGAACTGACACTTCGCTGGGTTGATTATTAACCTGTGATCTCCCAACCTTCGGAAAACTGTGGCCAGGTGTTTTTTGTGTTCGTCTTCAGACGCACTGGCTACTAAAATATCGTCCAGGTAGACGAACACGAAAGGGAGATCGCGAAGCACCGCGTCCATCATGCATTGGAACGTCTGGGCAGCCCCTTTAAGTCTGAATGGCATGCGTAAAAACTTGAATAAACCAAACGGAGTTATTATCGCTGTTTTGGGTATGTCCTCAGCGCGCACTGGGACTTGGTGGTAACCGCGGACCAAATCTATTTTAGAAAAAATGCGCGCCCCTGCCAAATGAACCAAGAAATCTTGGATATGTGGGATTGGGTAGCGGTCGTGCGCTGTAGCATTGTTTAACCTGCGAAAATCCCCGCAAGGGCACCATGATCCGTCAGCTTTCGGGACCATATGTAGGGGGGAAGCCCACGGACTGTTTGAACGTCGGATAATGCCCAACCTCTCCAGGTTGGCGAACTCCTCGCGCGCTATGGCTAGTTTAACTATGTCCAAGCGCCGAGCTTTTTTAAAAACGGGCGGTCCGGTAGTGGTAATAAAATGCTCCACCCCGTGCTTAGCGACTGTTGCCGAAAATGTGGGGACCGTGAGTGCTGGGAACTGAGTGAGCAGTGTGTGGAACTTACCGCCTGCTGTTGTGACGTTGGCTTATGCTGTAGGCGGGGCCACTCGCGCTGCACAGGGGACAGAATCAAAAGAAAATGCATTAACCAGGCGCCTGTTAGCGAGATCAACCAACAACCCATATGAGCACAAAAAATCAGCCCCCAGCATATTGAAATTTACTGTTGCTACAACAAAAGTCCACTCATATGCACGGCCGTGTAGAGACAGAAGCAGAGTCTTCTCGCCAAAGGTCTTAATCTCCGAGCCGTTTGCCGCTGTCACCAGGGGACCTCCGGAACCCGCCAGCCTGTCCGCGTAGGAAGGAGTGATGAAACTCAACTGGGAGCCTGTGTCGACGAGGAACTGCCTCCCGGAGCGTGCGTCTGACAAGTAGAGCAGCTTGTTCTCTTCCTCGAGGGCCGCGGCTGCTACTGACCCCTGGTCTTGGCGTTTCCCGAACGCCCGAACTGGCACGGCGGTACACACTTGTGTGCCCTCTCTGCGAAGCGGCAATGGTAGAAACAAAAGACGTCCGGTCCACGCTCCCTGGCCCTTGCCGCCGCCGCCGTCAGTGAGTCTGGCACCGCTGTCTCTGGCCTCCTGTCTTCTGCGGTCGTCGTGCCAAGTTCCGCTGCAGTGGCCATGGCTGCGCGCCGCTTGTTGGCGTTGACAATCCGCTGCGCCTCTCGGCCCAGCGCGCGGTAGTCCCGTAGGGCCAACAGTGGCGAACTGGCCAGAACCGCTCTCACTGCTGACGGTAGAGTCCTGAGGAAGAGGTGGGTGAAAATGAAGTGATCATTGTCAGAGTCTTTCAACCTCAACAACTTCTCCATCAGGCTCGCGGGCATGTCGTTTTCCCCCTCCGTCAGCGCCAGGAGCCTCTCTGCTCGCTCCTCCGCCGAGGGTGTGAATTGCTGGATGAGTGCAGCCTTCAACGCGCCGTATTTGTCGCTCTCCGGTGGCTGGTCGATCAGGCTCTCCACATGCTGGGCCGTGTTGTTGTCCAGCTTTGCGACTACGTGGTAGAATTTCGTGACATCTACCGATATCCCCCGGAGGTTGAACTGCACCTCAACTGCGCTGAACCAGGAGCGCGGATTGTTCTTCCAGAAGTCCGGTAGCTGGACTGTAGCGGCGTTCGCTTGGCTGGGAGCTCCTGACGCGGCTGGCCCGGGGGAATTTCTTTCTTCCATGATACGTCTCGGGGTCACCAGTGTGGAAGATGTGAAAATGACGAGGCAGCGTTCTTTCTCAGAGTCAGCTTTATTCACATCTCCATCATTTCAAAGCAGAAAAAACAGAATGAAACAGTAAACTCTCGTCCTTAAATATCAGGGACTTCACACCTCATAGATCACATGTCCCACAGACCACCTTGCATAATAAAGACAGTCACAATGCATTTCACCACCTTGCATAATAAAGACAGTCACAATGCATTTCCCTCCATGATATCACTTCCACTGTCTTCCACGCATCCTTTAATCGACCCCCCACAGTCTCCAGCCTTGCATAACAAGGCTAAGCTTCCTGCCTTTGTTCTGACCTAAAATGCAAGTCACAGAACTGGTCCAACAGGTCCATTGAGTGTTCACCACACCATAACTTTTTGAGTTATCTTGCTAACAAACAGACAGACAGACAGACAAACCAACACTGATGAAAACATAACCTCCTTGGCGGACGTAATAATTACTTTTAATGAGGTGTGCGAATATAGTAATATACAAATGAGGCTTTTTTAATATTACAGTGTTTTAAAACTTTATGCAGTTTTATTTTGTTCAAGACAGCATCAAAAATTGGACTAATTATAAAGCAACTACAGTTATGCATGAAAACTTTTCCAAATGATTTTTTTTTTTTTGCATTTGATACCTAAATCTTACATGGTCCAGTAAAGTTGGAGAAGTTTAAGTGTTATCCAGAACTGTAAAGTTAGCCAGAAACTTTGTGAAATTACAGGAAAAAAAGAGATGTTCTCCTTTCTCAATGGAATCATAGAATGTACAGGAATTTCTATTAATATTAACCTTTTGATTTAAACAGTCCCAAAAATACATTTTTTAAGAATCTTAAAATGGACTTATGTCTTAGTCATCATACTGCTGTTGTTGTTTTTTTTGTTTTTCTTATATCAGACAAGGATGAAAAGGAGATGTTTTAACTTTACCTTGACATGTTTCGACTGGTGTCTGCAGTCTTCCTTGGAAGCATCAGATGATCACTGTGAGGTGTCGTATATCAGCTGTTTTTCCTAAGCATGGTCAGCCCAGTGGAACCATCAGATCCACTGGGCTGGCTATGCCCCCTGCCATCTGATGGTCTCTGGAGAATGTAGTCCCAGATGTGAGAAAGCATGAATGACCCCTCATCCCAGTTCATGCTGTCTTTGCCACGCTTCCTGATTTCTATGGCCTCCTTGATCCAACGTTTGTGTCTGTTGCTCTCCGATCCAATGATGTTTGCGTTGTCCCTCCATGATGTGATTATTTCTTTTGCTGATTTTAGTGTCACTTGTTCAGTAAGGTCATTTATGCATGTTCCCCTCTGTCTAAAGCTGTACTATAATTTGTTCAGAAAAAATGTCCAGTAGCTTGTTTTCTGTAAATGATTGTCTTCAGCCAGTCCTGCAATTTAAGGGTAACAGATTGGTAAATCTGGCATACTTAACATTTGTACTAACATCCCTTTCAAATAAACATTAAACTTAACCTTTTGACAACTCTAATGCGATCCACAACATAAACACAATATTATTTAATGAATACCATTTTATCAAATAGCAGCTATCGGGTTCATTGTAGACAACTGATTTTTTTTCCACCAGACGGACTTGGCTCCGGTTTACTTTTGAGCATCTTGTAACCGGTTTCCTAGCCCTTTAGAGTGGCTATGTAAAATCCTCGATTTATTTGAATCGATATTATCATTGAAAATGAAAACTGAGCCACAAGGCATTTGCAGAAATTCAACGGCTCGGTTCAACACCGACAAGATCCACCCTACATGGTATAAGTACCATTTTGCAGCGTAATAAAAGACAAGGCCTGAGGAGCAACAAAACTCTCAACTATTTATTCATTTTTGAATCATTTGGACCAAAAAAAAAAGAAGGAATCCACACTTCAGTAAATGGAACAGTTTTATTTTGTTCTTACAATCACGGTAAAGGTTAGACAAAAACAAAAAACTCCAGTATTGTAAAACACATTTTTTACACACATCTACATTCTCCATGCATTCCAGTCGAAAAAAACAACAACAAACAACTACCTAAAAGCAAATTATACAGTGATACACGTTGTGATGTATGGGCCTCCGGCAGACAATTTGTTGTGGAACAAAGATAGTGTAAGTAAAAGCATGCAGATTTAATTAAACAAGCATTTTATTACATTTCAGCATCAGTTTTTTCTGACTCTGTGTCAGAATCGATATCTGAGTCTGTATCACCACCCATATCACAACTCTTCTCGTTGTCAGAATTGTCCACAAAATCCTCCTCCCAAAAGTTCTCACCATCCAAACGACCCTGCCAATAGTCCTCAGCTCTTTGCAAATGATGAGCCATCTTCTCATTGCCCGCAAACAGCGTTTCTGAAATCTCAGAAATCTTGGGGGTGATGTGTGGTGTTTGTCTAAGTTCGTGAAGGAAAGCATGTATTTCCGACTTACACCTGTATACAAGTATACATGTAGTTTAATTCGATCAGTCTCTGGAGCGCTGGAATGAAGCTCCTGTTCCGCAGTCTTTTTGTGATCTCTTCAAAGTGGGTCAGAAAGAAATATTCTGACTCCACCGGACAATCATGGTGGATTTGCTCCAAGTGGTTGATCCGATAACAGTCACATATTTCTTCTCTGTATTTGCCGATGGTAACATCCAGAAATTTTATCGACCCAAATTTTACTATATCCAGAAACACGGGAGATAGATGATCCGCTGTATATATTGGCTCATCTTCCTCAAAAACCACATCGAGGCTTGTAGAGGGAGAACCATGTGGAGGGTCAGTGGTGTATTCTTCAGCATCCATAGAACGGATCCACTCCGTTGCAGAAGGGAGGGTGGGTGAAAACGGTTGAGGAGGACCCTTGGTATCCAGGGAGCGTGTTTGTGAAGGTGGGCAGTCATCCTCACTCAATATTTTCAGAGACGATAATTTTTCACAAGGGTCTTGTTCACAAGACCCTTGGAGAGTCACATGTGGGTTTGCCTCCATTTTGGTTTGGAGATAGATGGGTGGTCAGCGGTCTTCTTTAAAATCATTAGGAGGAGTGGGATTAGGTGCGGGAGGTCGTGGGGGTGGTGTCATCTGGAAAAGCTGGGTTTTTTTTCACTATGACCATATCTCTCGCGGTACAGCTAGAAATGAAGAGGGCCTTGAGCTTTTCCCTGTTCTCGTCAACCATTTTGACCCACACCATTGTAGGTAGGCGTAATGCTGTCCGGAACACGCCGCATTTGGAATTGAAATACTGCAAGATAAATTCATCCTTGGATTGAGCGTCACCCGTTGATAGCTGAGTAGCTCGGAAGTACCACCTCCCAGATGGGGACGCCTTCGTCTCCCAAACACTACTAGCCAACACTCTTCGGGTAATGAATACTGGTAGTTGTGCTTCTTTCACACGCACAGGCATCTGGGTCTGTTGGTCTTTTCTAGCAGGCTTGTCTTCCGTCCTCGTCTGTTGGCGATGTACATCGCTTGCTGAAAGTGTGGCTTTTCTGGAGAGCGGGCCAAAAGTTTCTCCTTCATCCAACTGGTAAAAACACAGTTCACTACTTATGTAGTTGAACACATAACCCCATCTGCCTCCGGATTCTAACTGCCATTCCTCCTGAAGACTCCCGGTTGCAGGGGTCTGGATGCACTACAGATACAACATTCTCTTTTTCAAAGCTAATCCTGGAGCGCTCTTTAGCAAGGTGGAAACAGGTGTCTCACTGATAAGATGAAGATCACTCGGCCTCTTAGTCATGGTGGGTTTTTTTTTTTTCTTTTTTCCGAAGATTGTTGAATTTTTCTGATTTTGGGCTACTTATTTATCCGATTTTCACACGCTCCACCCTGTAGTTTCATTGGTTGATGGTAGGGGCCCACCTGTAGATCGTTATAGGGGAGGACTCTCCCTCTCCGTTCATTGGATAGAACGACCCTGCATTCGTTGTGTAGATGGATGGGTTCTTATACCACATTTTTCTAATGTAGACAGTAAAATGGTATGATCTAATGTGTCAAATGCTTTTTTTTAAAAGTCAATAAATACTCTTTAGCTCTCTATCTACCCACGAGAAATGTGGACTTAGAAACTCAGAAAAGAAGGTAAAAGCCATCGCCTTATTTTTTTAAAGATAAAGTTTTTTTTTTTAATTAGAATTTGCCATGGTAAATACATTTGCAAATGATATAGTTTTGAAATAAATTAAATAAAATAATTTACCTGTTGGTAAATATCATGTACAGTGTTTTACGGTCCGCGTACCCTTTCTTATATTTTTTTATGTATTATGAAACCAAACCGAGAATCGTAAATATTTGTTCTCAACTTACTTAAGTCTCATTTATTGATCAATCACTTTTACATTTACCAACTGTAGAGTGAAAAATATTGTTTGGATCATTGAGAAAAACCAAATGTAATGTTAAAAAAATGTCTGTGTTATCAGAAAAAAAAAAACTTTTAAATAACACGAAACTGTTTGAATGACCAACCAATGCTGAAAAATGCAAGTGGCCTTCTGACCCCAGGAGACACGGTTATGATGCTGCTGAGGGGAGGAAGGGAAGGGGTTGTTAGTGGAGTGAGATTTGAAAATTATTAAAGAGTGCACATAGAATTGATGTATTTTAAGTTGATAAATACATAGACAGAAGTACTTTTTGTAAGATCCAAGATGTTGATTCGTTAAAGTATTCATTTTTAGCTGTTTAAAGCTTATACTAGTTAAACCGATAGTTTCAGAATTCAGTTTGTGTTTTTCTTGGAGCCAAAATGTATTGGTAACACAATTATTCAAGCAAAAGTATCCTTAACCGCTTTATAGACAACCACAGGCCTTAGGTCGCCAGTCTGAGAAATTGTTGAGCCCAAGGTAGAGACAAAGTTGGTTATGCAATATTTATTTCTGTAGGGAACCCCCCCCCCCCAACAAACTATAAACATGATGTCCGATCTAAAAGCTAAATTTACCACATCTTGTTGTTTTCTTTTTAAAAACAAACTACTTAAAGTTCATGCAGAAGCGTTTACTTGAGGTTTTGACTGCATATGCCTGTCAGTAAAATACTGTGAGATTGTGTTTTGTATCAAAAATTGTTTGGGTGTTTTTTTTGTTTTGTTTTTTTCTTTTGTGAGAATGAAGGTTGTTTCAAAATATTAACCAGAAACTAATCTGGAGCTTGGTGGCTGATCAAAAATTCCCATTGTCTGTGCAGACAACTTAATTGAACTGCGTGCTGTGATAGATATTTGTGTTAAGTTGCAAGTTTTGCTTTGTTTCACACTTGAAAATTTAATATCATTCCATTTTATTTGTTCATGCTCCTCATAGTACAGACAAAATCAAAAAGAAATGTAAAATGCGAAGCTTAGTCCTTTGTGAAATGTGGCGGTGGTGATGTTGTCAGAGAGGCCAGCGCAAGTTGTCGGTCAACCTCAGGCCTTAGCTGGAATAGGTATTTGTGTTAAGTTGCATGTTTTGCTTTGTTTCACACTTGAGAATTTGATATCATTCCATTTTATTTGTTCATGCGCTTCATAATACAGACAAAATAAAAAAAATAAGAACATACAAAAAAAATTGTTTATTTATTGGTTTGTACAGCTGTGTAGCTATAACACAGAATATTCTACGGAAGATATAAAATGGTTATATTGTGGAGAAAGGAGGCAGGCAAGGCAATGAGCTGGACAACAGAAACTTTATTCCATCTCCAACATACAGTACAGTGTAACCGAAAATTTCCTAGCCCACTTATAAGGTCCTGGAGAAAATAATCAGACGTATCTGTCCTGTTGAATTTCAACAGTAAAAGAGCTTCCGGGTCTCTGTGCAGTCCTCTTTTATATCTTTAAAACCATGCATTGAGACCCAGAACTTCCGACCATCATACATTGTGTTTAGAGCAAAGCCTGTGTGGCACATTAGCATGACATAATGCCGGCAGCGCTTTCACACCCTTCTTCTTCCAGCGGCTCCGGCATTTACTCCTCTCCCCAGGGGGCGCATAGTCCTTACTGTCCCGTCTGATACCCCCCGGTGACATCTCCTCTTTTGGTCCATTGTTTCCCCTTTAACCAGTTGCCTTCTTCTCTGGGTGGAGAAGTCCCACATCATGCCCCCACAATATATGAGGGGGGACTGTCACCACAAATTAAACCAACCTTTTTCAAAAAAGTAAACAGTTTCATCCAGATTTAGGCAAGATTTTGAGGTAGATTTTGACATTGGTGAGGTTTTATGGTAATTCCAATGTACAGATATTGAACAGACTTTTCAAACTAATGAAGCAGGTTTGTATGCATATCACTACTGGTTTCAAAGTCAGAGTTTGTCTCCACACCGTGCAAACATGTAATTTGTTAATACAGAGATTAAAAATACTGTTGTCCAGAGAAGTTTTGTGACTTTTTTTCTCACATATATATCGTCGGCCTCTGTCGGTCTATGATGACCATGGAAGAGAATCCTAAACATCTACTCTGCTGGAACAGCACCGCCTGTGGCTGAACAGGCCGATGCGCGAATGGCAGTCCCTGTCACACAGGTTGCGCTTGTGGGTGGTCTCCGTGTTGCTGGGTCTGTGGCGGTTCTTCCTGCGGGTCCTTTTTTCATCTGCTGCAGCAGTCAGTCTCTCTTCACCTGCCTTGAGCTGTCTGGTCAGGGTGCCTCTCCATTTGGAGCGGTCCATTACAAGGTCCTCCCAGCGCTCTGTGTTGATCTCCAGGGCCTTCATGTCTCTCTTGCAGACGTCTCTAAAGCGCAGCTGTGGGCGGCCAATGTCTCTCCTGCCAGTTGCCAGTTCTCCGTAGAGGACGTCTTTGGGGATTCTGCCATCCTCCATACGGTGAACGTGGCCTAGCCAGCGGAGCCTGCACTGCTTGAGTAGAGTGAACATGGAGGGAAGGCTGGCGCGGGACAGAACTTCTGTGTTGGGCACTTTGTCCTGCCAGGATATGTCCAGGATGTGGCGAATGCAGCGCAAGTGGAAGGAGTTCAGTCTCTTTTCCTGCCGGGCGTATGTTGTCCACGTCTCACTCCCATAGAGCAGTGTGCTGATGACGCAGGCGTTGTACACTGCCGTCTTCGTCTTGACAGAGAGTTTGGGATTCTCCCACACTCGTGTGGTGAGGCGAGTGAGTGTGAAGGCTGATTTTCCAATCCTCTTGTCGATCTCTGTATCAAGGGAGAGGTTGTTGCTGATCGTGGACCCCAGGTACGTGAACTGATTCATGACCTCCAGCTCGTAGTCGTCGATGGTGATGGTTGGTGGTGCTTCCATGCCTTGCACCAAGACGTTAGTCTTCTTCAGGCTGATGGTAAGCCCGAAGTCCTTGCATGCCTGGAAGAAGCGGTCCATCAGGGTCTGAAGCTCCTGCTGTGTGTGGGTTGCGACTGCAGCGTCGTCTGCGAACAGCATGTCTCTGATTAGAGCCTCGCGTACTTTGGTTCTGGCTTTCAGGCGGGCGAGGTTGAAAAGCCTGCCATCAGATTTTGTGTGCAGGTAGATTCCCTCTGTTGCTGTGCTGAAGGCATGCCTCAGGAGCATAGCAAAGAAAATCCCAAAGAGGGTTGGCGCAGGTACACAGCCCTGTTTCACTCTGCTGCGTATGTTGAATGGCTCTGAGACGTTGCCGTCGTGCTGAACTATCCCCTGCATGTTGGTGTGAAACGATTCGATGAGGCTTTGCAACTTTGGTGGGCATCCTATCTTTGGCAGGATCTTGAAAAGGCCCTCTCTGCTGACCAGATCGAATGCTTTGGTGAGGTCGATGAAGGCGACGTACAGTGGCATGTTCTGTTCTCTGCATTTCTCCTGGAGTTGGCGAATAGAGAATATCATGTCTACCGTTGATCGCTCAGCGCGGAAGCCACACTGAGACTCGGGGTAGACACGTTCAGCAAGCTTCTGTAGACGAACGAGAACAACTCGTGCGTACACTTTGCCAACAACGCTGAGGAGGGAGATGCCCCTGTAGTTGTTGCAGTCGCTTCTCTCCCCTTTGTTTTTGTAGAGGGTGATGATCTTGGCGTCCCTCATGTCCTGTGGTATGGCACCTTCCTTCCAGCACTGGCAGAGGATGTCATGCAATGGCAGCAGTAGGGCGGTCTTGCAGTGCTTGATCAAGTCGGGGGGTATGCCGTCGTTGCCGGGTGCCTTGCCAGCGGCCAAGCTATCAATGGCGTTGCTGAATTCGTCGATGGTTGGCTCGGCGTCAAGTTCGTCCATGGATGGCAGGCAGTCGATGGCATCAAGAGCTGACGGTGTCACGGTGTTCTGTCTGGAGTAGAGGTCGGAGTAGTGTTCCACCCATCTCTCCATCTGCTTGTTCTTTTCTGTGATCATCTCCCCAGTGGAGGATTTGAGGGGGCCGTCTTGCTCTGAGCCGGACCAAGTGCTTTCTTGATGCCATCGTACATACCACGGATGTTCCCTGTTATGGCAGCGGTTTGAATGTCTTGGCTGAGCTGAGTCCAGTACTTGTTGGCACAGCGCCGAGCAGTCTGCTGAACTTTGCTTCTCGCAGCCCTGAGAATCTGGAGATTCTTCTTGTTTGGGTACTTCTTGTACTCAGCAAGTGCTGAGCGCTTGGCTTCAATGACGGGGGTCATCTCGGTCAACTTGGCATCAAACCAGTCCTGTGACTTCAAGGTCTTCCTCCCAAAGGTAGCCAAGGCTGTGCAGTGGATGGTGTTTCGCAGCTCTTCCCACTTCTGCTTTGCAGATTCTCCTTCTTGTGGTACACCAAGTTCCAATATTTACCTATTTTGTAAGATGTGTGCCTGTGTTTGTGTCTATGTTGAATGTAATTAGTGGCTTGTAAATATGGATGTCACCAACTGCAAAACAAATCTACCTACGGGTACAAATAAAGTAACCTGAACCTGAACCTGAACCTTCTCAAAGGTGGAGGCAAACTGCTCGACAAGTTCTGGTTGGTCCATCTTGCTGGTGTCAATCCATGCCTTTCCAGGCTGTCTAGCACGATGGAGTTTCTTCAGCTGCAGCTTGACCTTGCAACACACCAATGAATGGTCTGTGTCACAATCTGCACTCTGGAACGAGCGGGTGATTAGCACGTTCTTCAGTGCGGTGCGCCTGGTCAGGATCAAGTCCAGCTGGTGCCAGTGTTTTGAGCGCGGATGTTGCCAGGAAACCTTGTGTTGGGGCTTTGTCTTGAAGAACGAGTTTGTGATGCACAGATCGTGATAAGTGCAGAACTCGAGCAGCCGCTGTCCGTTGTCGGTCATTCTGCCCACGCCAAATGGTCCAAGACAGGAGGGCCAGGAGTCATGGTCAGCACCCACTCTGGCATTAAAGTCTCCAAGGAGAATGAGTTGTTCAGAGTTGGGGATGATCCTGACAGTTGTTGCGAGATTCTGGTAGAACTCGTCTTTTGCCTCTGGTGTGGCTGTCAGTGTTGGGGCATACACACTGACGAGGGTGACTGGGCCTTGAGTGGTGTTGAGGCGGAGGGTGAGGAGTTGTGCAGAGCCATTGCTGCCCGGTTCCACCATCTTCAGCAAGGTGTTCACTGCGAAGCCCTCTCCGTGTTCCCTGTGTTCGCCACTGCCCTTTCCCTGCCAGTAGAACGCGTAGTCCTTCTCTCTCAGTGTGCCTGTGTCAGCCAACCGTGTTTCCTGGAGAGTGGCGATATCCACTCTCAGTCTCTTCAGCCCATTATTGATGATGGCAGTCTTCCTGGTGTCGATGATGTCCTTGAGGTTAGCAGCGAGTCCTGTCATCATAGTGCGGACGTTCCAAGTTCCCAGTTTTAGAGTTGGTCTCTTTTGTTTTTTTGTCTTGCCTGGTGCGATGGTTCTCAGCCTGCTGTTCGGACTTCTCCTCATCCCCATGCACCCAGTGAGGAAAGCAAGCTGTGGCGGGACAACACCTTATTGGCTGGGGGCTGCCCAGCTTGAGGCAGGCGGTAGCTGTCCAGTGAGATCCGATGATCCCTCCCACCGTCGGGAACAACCCCTGGTGCCGCGCTCTACGCCAATTGAGCGGTGGCTTATAACCGGTAACTGTCATTCCCTGTGTTTTGTCTACGCCAAAGGCGAAGCTGGAGTGTCCTCTCCAGTGATCCGGTGTTCTACCTTCCAGCGTTGGGCGTTGGTAGGATTCAAGCCTGGGCAGGAAGATATGGAGGACAAGATGTTGCCCATGCAGCATGTCCCCCCTCTCCACGTCACTGATGAATCCAAAGGAACAGCAGGGCTGCTACAGTTTGGCACCAGCGCCGTTGCAGGAGCTGCCAGAACGATGTTGAGCACAACAGAGAACTGCCTTAGGGGCTCCGACTCCGGATTTTTCCTCAGGGTTGACTCCCGAAGCCTTTCCCGGGACCGGGTGTGCCGCAAGGCAGCGGAGGTTTGAAATCAGGGTTTACCTTCCCCTAGATGGGCTACCTTCCCAGGTTGACGAGTCACCATCTACCCGAAGCATCTGGTTTTAAGGCACCAGAGATCCGCCCTCGCCCCTTCTCCTATTAGTAAAAGCAGTTCCGCCGGGCTTAGAGACTAAACCACATGGGCAGGCTAGGAGTTGGACTTAGTTGTCAGAGGCTTTTCGAGACGCACGCTGTAAGGAGCATTTTATGAGCACTGGGAGCTTAACCCCAGTGCCGCTCCTGGCTATGACAACCTTGGAACCCTCACATATATATTATTATTGAATTGTCATAGTGACCCTGACTGTGGCGAGCTTACTCTCCTGTCCCGGCTGACTACACAAATGTCCGAGGGAAGTTTATTAAATATGATGCTTGAGAGGGAATAAACAAATAAATGAAACCTTGCTGCACTGAACTTTTATTATCACCGTACCCTTCCCTTCCCCCCCACAAGTACAAGCCAGCAGGCCTGCAGAGAAAAGGCACTAGAGAAAATCCATAACAACTAGACAATGGGGCATTCCCACTCAAATCTCAAATTCCTTCCCCATCTGTGCTGCCTCCGATCTGCTCAGTCCCATCTTTGAAAGCAGGTGCCACGGGTTTGGGATATCAGTTTCCCCCTGACAGTTTGGAGGTGAGGCACAGTTAGCTGAGCTGCTCCGCTGAGGACATTGCACATGTCATCAGTGTGGTTAAGTAGAGGAGAAGAGGAGAGGGAAGCGAGATGAGTCATGATGGAAAGGGGTAGGGCTCTGTGTGTGTGTGTGTGAAGAGGGTAGGGGGGTGCAAGCTGTTTCCCCCCCAAATCTGTCATCACAATCACAATGAGAGGTGCAGCTCCTCAAATTTCTTTCTAAAGGAACGGTGCAAACATCTGCCTGAACTTCTGCAGTGTATCCCTGAGTGTATGTGTGTGTGTGTGTGTGTGTGTGTGTGTGTGTGTGTGTTGGCTAAGCCCGAGAGAACACAGAGATTTAGGCAGAGTAAAACGATATCTTTGTTTCGCGGTGCCACTTGCTGGGGTGACACTCCAGAGTTTTGCCAGTGGTGGTTGATGTCTGCCGTGGAGGCTGTGCTTTTAAAGCATTTATGGATGAGGGAAATGTACTCCTCCAAATGTTTGTGGATGTGTGTGTGTGTGTATAGGTGTGTGTGTGTGTGTGTGTGTGTGTGTGAGAGAGAGAGAGAGAGAGAGAGAGAGAGAGAGAGAGAGAGAGAGAGAGAGAGAGAGAGAATTCTGGTGCTTATTTGGTCACTCTGACAAAATGAACGCACTAAAAACATATCAATTATCCTTGAAAGCTGTTTCCCTCCATAATTAACATTCCATTCTCATGCTAACCCCATAAGGCCAAAAATCGTTTTTAAACACACTTATAATTAACATTCTATGCCTCGCACTAATCCCACAGGTCCATTGTAATTGACATTCAATACCTACATTAATCCTCATGTCATTAGAAATAATCCCTGGAGAATTACATAGGTCAGGTCAGGGGGCATGATGGGTCAAAGGTCACCTGTCAAAAAGAAGTTGATCCTTAGTAACCCCCTGCCTCTCTGACTAGTAATCTTTGTACCCCACATTTCACTCAAAGACAGCTAAACAGACAAGCAAACTGGAATAACGACTGATCATAACTCATCCCCCCCCATTTAACCGATCAAACATGGCATGAAAATGTTCAGAAATATAATCACCCTGCAAACATAAAGGTTGTTCTCTGCAAACAAATAAAGTGGGAGTGAGAAACAATGGCAGACCATTTAAAATCAATATTCATCAGTGCAGTCCATCTGCAGTGTCTTATCAGTTAGTCAGGGAGGAGAATCAAAGAAAACATCCATGTGCATCCTAGAAAACATCAAAGAGGACCTGAGAATGACTGGAGAGTTCAGCAGCAGCCTAGCATAGCCCCAATCTAATTGAACCTGTGCTTTCACAGATGAAAGATGGATGGTCCAAGGGTGTAAACAGTACATCATCAAATCCTGCAAAATGAGCCTGTCCACCAACTGAAAACTGAAAAATAAAAATTTCATCCAGTAAACAAGTATTATATTCTATGTGTTTAAGCCACTCATAAATGTGTATTTAATATATCAGTAAGGAAGCCACCCAAATCCAACCTCTCATCCTCATAATGGGATGTGGAGATGGTGTGGCTCACCAACAGGGCTCTGGTGTAGCTATGACTTCAGTAGCGCACTATAAAAATTGCTTGTGTGTATTGTACTGTATTTCATATTTTTCTTGTCATGTTTTATGTCACTTTGGTGTGGTCACGACAATGGACGGGATCCCAAAATTCTGCTAAACTTTCTGCTAATGTCTAAGGTTATTTTGGCTGCAGAACAATTAGAACAATGAGGGCCCCTTTACTCAGCATGAGATCATTGAGTGACCACTGAGAGATCAAAAATTGACCCAATCGCTCAATGATCTCCTAAAGCTTCAAAAAACAGTTTCTGTGTAAGTGTTTGGGGGATTGCTGGATGATTTTCATGGCAATCTGTAGATCCTTGAGCAATCACTCAGAGACCAGGAAAGATTGCTTAGAGACCAGGAGAGATTGCTGAGGGATCATTGAGAGTTTGTTGGGTGACCAAGGAGAAGATGTTTCTAGTGCTCTTCTACCTCCTTTACACAGGAGTGGAGATTGTTGAGAGATCAATGAAAGATGAAAAATGGCAAGATCTCTCAAAGATCTTTCAGTGATCTTTCAGCAATCAACAAGATTTCTCAATGATCTCTCAAGGCTCTTCCAGTGATATTCATGGTCACCATAGTAGAGATTGTTTTCACTCAGTCCAAAACAGAGACTGTCACATATAGTCCAATATGGGTGGACAACACATAATTGACAAGGAAGTGTTGCCATGGCGCCATGGCAAATTTTGACTCCTCCCCTAACAACTTCAAAGTCCTGTAACTCGGGCAAACCCTTTCTGATGTGCACCATTCCTTCCATAATGGAAAATAGTTCCACCCCGAACGCAATGTCTTGGCTGCACGGTGGCGCAGTGGTTTAGCACTGTGGCAGCACAGTTTTACCCTCGGCCGGGGGACCGCGGGGATCATGAGATCGTGGGTTCGATCCCAGCCCCCAACCAACAGTGAGCTGTGTGGAGTTTGCATGTTCTCCCCGTGTTGCGCGGGTTTACTCCGGGATTTCTCCGGTTTCCTCCCGCACACCAAAAACATGTAGGTTTAGGGCGCTCGCGCACGCAGCGACCAGCAGCCGGTGGCTTGTCACCAGACTGCAAACCAAGTCTACCTACGGGTACAAATAAGTAACAAAAAAAAAAAAAAACAAAAAAAAAAACAATCTCTCAATAGTCACCAAAGGAAAGAGATCTCGCAACAAACTCTCAATGACTTCTCAAGGAGTGCTCAACGATCTCCCATTGATCTCTTAGTGATCTTTCAATGAACTTTATTGATCTTTCATGAAATGCTCAGTGATCCCTTACTGATCTCTCAGCCATCTCTACCTTTGGGGTGGGAAAATTTGATGTTCATTGAAAGAATGCTGAGAAATCATTGGGAGATCGATGAGATTGTTGAGTAGTCAAGGAGAGCTCAGTGATCTTTTTGCTCTCCCAATGATCTTTCAGTAATCTTTTAAAGAATACCAAATTTCCCACCCCAAAGGTAGAGATGACTGGGAGACTGGTGAGAGATCATTGGGAGATCCATGAGATTGCTGAGCGGTCATAGTGAGACCGTTGAGAGATCCTTCTCTTTACTGATCGCTGCTTTGGAATGAGTCCATTCCTGTGGAAAGGGGGTGTAACTTTTTTCAAAGTTCATGTGGGCCCAAAACTTTAAACTCGCAAAAGTAGGTTGTAATGTGATCATATTGCAAAAACTCCAAAGCTGTGGAATGTAACCCAAACTGAATCTACATTCATGCTACTGATAAACTATATTTATGAACTGGAGAGGACAGCAACAAGAGATAACTGTAGGACACTGAAGGATCACACTCATCTGCAGCAGGACATTTAATTACATGAAACAAAAGATCAACAAACAGGAACAACAGGAACTGAAAGTTTTTGAATATACGGATCACAACCCACAGGACATGGAATATAACATAGACCCTGACAATAATTTATTTACCTCCATCAATAATAACTGTAGTTACTACACAGGTGAACATTTGAACACAATGGTCACATCTGATTTTAATATATCAATGATCCACTTCAACAGCAGAAGTCTCTATGCTAACTTTAATAACATTAAAGATTATTTACATCAGTTTAAAGAGACATTCAATATAGTGGCAATATCAGAGATGTGGCTCAGTGAAGAGAAAGGGGTGGACTTTACAATGGATGGCTATGAATTAAATTATATGAATAGAAAAGTGAAAAAAGGAGGAGGAGTTGCAGTTTATGTTGACAAGAACTTGCAATACAAGGTTGTTGAAAAATTGACAGTGACTGTGGATGATTTATTTGAATTTATTACAATAGAAATCTGTCTGGACAATGTGAAAAATATAGTAGTGAGCTGTGTATATAGAACACCTAGATCAAATATTGATTTATTTAAGGACTGGATGGAAAAAATGCATGCAGAACTTACTCATAAAGTTATGTTCATCTGAGGAGATTTCAATATAGATCTTATGAACTCAAAACAACATAGTATGACAGCAGAATTTATCAACACAATGTACAGTATGGGCTTACATCCAACAATCACCAGACGTAGCAGAATTACATCACACAGTGCCACACTAACAGATAACATACAGTATTCACAAACATTATGGAAAATAATATTGAGTGGTCTTTTATTAAATGATATCAGTGACCACCTGCCGATTTTTGTTGTTTATCAATGTGATTATAGGAAGAAAAAGTATACCAAAAATATTAAATATAAAAGAATAAGAACTGAAGAATCTATGTATTTACTGGCAAAGGAATTATTAATGCAAGACTGGAAGATTGTGACGAAAATGATATAAATAAAGCACATGATGAATTTTTACAAATATTTCAATCATTGTACAATAAAAACTGTCCTATAAAACAATACAGTGACAGACAACAAAACAAAAATATTCCATGGGTCACCAAGGGGCTATTAAATGCATGTAAAAAGAAGAATACATTATATAAACAATTCATATAAGTGTAGAACGGTAAAGGCTGAGATCAAATATAAAAGATATAAAAACAAGCTAACTAATATATTGAGGACTTGTAAGAAAAAATACTACAACAGAATATTAGAGGATAATAAGAATAACTTAAGAGGAATATGGCAAATGCTAAATGGGATTATTAGTAACGATCAAAGAATGCTAATTATCCAGAATACTTTACTGAAAATCATCATCATCATCATCATCATCATTGGCTCCATCGATCTCGAAAGATCATGGGGGGGTTTTGTGCCTTGGGTCATCATTCAGGGAGCTGCACCACCGGGCGTGGCTGTAGAGGCCGATACGGGATCTGTAGGTCCTGCCGCAGCCGTTGCAGATGAATTCTTCACAGTGTAGTGGGGGTCTCGACAGTCTCCTCTGTCTGCGGAGTCTCTTCTCCCCCCAGCGAGTGTCTCTTCTTTCCTCTGCTGTTCGGATGACATCCTGGGTGATGGTCCGCCAGTTGGAGCGGACGGAGGCGGCTGACTCCAGGTCGGAGGGGTTAAAGCCTCCAGCCTTGAGGTCACGCTTGCAAACATCCTTAAAGCGCTTTGAGTGGTCTTTGTGACTAGGAAAGCGCTATATAAGTGCAGGTTAGTTAGTTAGTTAGTAATCCTTGAATCTGAGAGTTGGGCGTCCCTTTGATCTAGTTCCAGTAGCCAGCTCCCCATACAGTAAGTCTTTGGGGATGCGGCCATCCTCCATTCGGTTGACGTGGCCAAGCCATCGCAAGCGTCTCTTTGTCAGGATGGCAAACATACTGGGCACATCTGCTCTGGCCAGGACGTCGATGTTGGAGACACGGTCCTGCCAAGTGATGTGCAGTAGTCTGCGAAGGCAGCGCTGGTGGAAGGCGTTCAGTCGGCGTTCCTGGCAGGAGTAGAGGGTCCAAGCTTCACTGCTGTATAGGAGAGGCCATGTAGACTCTTATCTTGGTGTTGATGGTTAGCATAGAGTTGTCCCAGACTCGCTTCGCCAGACGGGCCATCACCGTCGATGCCTTGCCGATACGGGCGTTCAGTTCGGCGTCTAGGGAGAGATTGCTGGAGATGATCGACCCGAGGTAGGTGAACTTGTCCACCACCGCAAGTGTGTGGTCGCCGATATTGATATTGGGAGCACTGCTGACATCCTGGCCCATGACCTTGGTCTTTTTAAGGCTGATGGTGAGGCCAAACTCAGAGCAGGCACGAGCAAAGCAGTTGATGAGACGCTGGAGTGCTTCCACGGTGTGGGCAACAAGACCAGCATCATCAGCAAAGAGCAGCTCCCTGATTAGAACGCTTCGCACCTTGGTCTTTGATCTGAGGCGTGCCATGTTGAAGAGGCCTCCGTCGCTCCTGGTGTGGAGAAAGACACCGTCTTCAGAGCCCCGGAAGGCGTAGCACAGAAGCAGGGAGAAAAAGATGCCAAATAGGGTAGGAGCCAGAACACAACCCTGCTTCACACCGTTCTTGATCGGGAAAGGGTCTGAGGATAATCTATCAAACTGGACAATGCCGTTCATGTCCTGGTGGAATGACTTGATCATGCTCAAAAGCTTGGGGGGACATCCAATTCGTTGGAGGAGGGCAAACAGTCCATCCCTGCTGACCAAGTCAAAAGCCTTGGTCAGATCAATAAAGGCCAAAAAGAGGGGTTGTCTCTGCTCCCGACACTTTTCTTGCAGCTGCCTCATAGAGAAGACCATATCTATGGTTGACCTGGTTGCTCTGAATCCACACTGCGCCTCTGGATACACACGTTCGGCAAGTAGTTGTAGTCTGTTGAGGACGACACGGGCAAAGGCTTTGCCAACTATGCTTAGGAGTGAGATACCGCGATAGTTGTTACAATCGCTCCGCTCCCCCTTGTTCTTGTAAAGAGTGATGATTTTGACATCACGCATATCTTGGGGCACAGCCCCTTCCTCCCAGCACTGCAACAGGAGCTCATGGAGGTGTTTCAAGAGCGAGCTCTCCTTTGCGGTTTTGACGATTTCAGGGGGGGTGTTGTCACTGCCCGGAGCCTTGCCGTTTGAGATAGAGTCTATCGCCTTGCTGAGCTCCTCGATGGTGGGTGGAGCATCAAGCTCATCCATGACTGACAGTAGAGGGGTGTTCTCAAGGGCCGTGTTCGAGACGGTGGTTACTCTCGATTAGAGCTCTTGGTAGTGCTCAGCCCATCTCTCCATTTGTTTACCGCGATCCTTGATGACATCTCCTGCAGCTGATTTAAGTGGGGCGGTCTTGATGACACTGGGACCGAAAGCCTTCTTCATGCCTTCGTACATTTTGCGCATGTTTCCGTGATCTGCAGAAAGCTGAATGTCCTGGCAGAGGTTAAGCCAGTAGTCGTTGGCACATCACCTTGCAATCTTTTGTGCATTGTTCCTCGCAGCGCGCAGTGTAGCAAGCGTCTGCACAGAGGGCTCCTTCTTGTGGGCAATTAGGGCTGCACGCTTGGCAGCGATTGCAGGTTCCATCTCAGCGGCTCCAGCTTCAAACCAATCTGCACTCTTCCCCACCTTTTTCCCAAAGGTACCTATGGCGGTCTCAAACACAGCCTCACGGATATGGTTCCACCTTGCAGAAGCACAGTCAGTGGGACAGTCCACCAGGGCTTCATTTACAACTTTAGCATAGCGTTCCCGCAGTTCAGGTACTGTAATCATAGCTGTGTTGATGCGGGGTCGGGGTTTCTGCTTGGAGCGGTTGACACGTCTGAGGCAGAGACGTACCTTAGTGGCGACCAGGGAATGGTCGGTGTCACAGTCAGCGCTGTGGAAACTGCGCGTGACCAGCACTCGGTTCAGCAGGGATCTCCTGGTGATGACAAAGTCCAGCTGATGCCAGTGGCGAGACCTTGGATGTCTCCAGGACACACGGTGACAAGGCTTGGTGGAGAAGAATGTGTTGGTCAGACAGAGGTCATGAAAGGAGCAGAGTTCAAGGAGGCGTTGACCGTTCTCGTTGAGCTTGCCGATGCCGAAGCGGCCAATGCAGCGGGGCCAGGAGTCATGATCTGCCCCTATCCGTGCGTTAAAGTCACCAAGCAGAAACAGGTGCTCCTTGGCAGGGATCTGCTGGATCCTGGTTTCGAGCGCCTCGTAGAATGCATCTTTCATCTCAATTGAAGAGCAGAGCGTCGGAGCATAGGCACTAAGGATATTAGCTGGTCCAGAGGAGGTTATGAGACGGAGAGAGAGGACTCGTGGAGTGCCTGAAGACGGCGGTTCAATAGAGGACAGAAGGGAGTTTCGAACACCGAATCCAACACCATACAGGCGAGGCTCGTCAGGCTCCTGTCCCTGCCAGAAAAACGTATAGTTCTTCTCCTTCAAGCTGCCGTTGCCCGGAAGTCGCGTCTC
The DNA here is from genome assembly GCA_020510985.1 of Pholidichthys leucotaenia. Lineage (NCBI taxonomy): Eukaryota > Metazoa > Chordata > Actinopteri > Cichliformes > Pholidichthyidae > Pholidichthys > Pholidichthys leucotaenia. The sequence continues at coordinate 172,070,330 of CM035844.1, forward strand.
TTGCAGTGCTGCAATGTCAATATTAAGCCTCTTCAGCTCGCGGTCGATGATAGCAGTTTTCCTGGCATTGTTGATTTGCTGGAGGTCGTCAGAGAGGCCAGGACACATTGTTCTGACGTTCCAGGTTGCCAGACTCAGCGCTGGCGGCTTTGGTTTCTTGATATTAGCTGGTGCAGTGATTACACTAGACAGTAAAATCTGCTGTAAACCTCACATCAGTCACATCCGGGCCAAGTTGGTAAAATGTTTAGGGATACTGGGGAAGACAAGACACATCTTGAACTATAAATCATTATTCTTACTGTACAATTCACTGTTTCTACCATATCTTAACTACTGTGTAGAGGTCTGGGGAAACACCTACAAGACCAACCTACAGCCAATATGCACATTGCAAAAAAAAAGCTATAAGGATAATAAATAATATGACATGATTGGTTGACCCAGAAGCAGACGAGGACTCGAAATAGACACAATTATCTTTTATTATAGAGAGTGGGAGTGTGGATGTATGCGTGTGTGCAGGAGTGAAGCAGCAGGGCAAGCAGAGCACTGTTCAGACTGGCAATCCTAGGAGAGAGCACAGACAGGAGGATGGGTGACTGAGGTTTGGAGGAATGAATCAGAGAATGTTCAGTCTTACAAGTTGGCTGGGGGGCAGAAGCACAGAACTCCTGAGGGCTCCGGCCCAGTTGATCCGTGCCTAGGCTGCTGCTGATGAGGTGAAGCGGTGCAGGTGCGTACACAGTGCTGGTGGAGTGCGGGCTGCGCTCAGGTCCACCGCCAGAAGGCTTCCACCTGTGCACAGGGGAGAAGGAGGAGAGCGGAGGAGTGAAGGAATGACGAAGGCTTACTTGTCGGTGGGGAGCTCAGACTCCCAAGAGAGACGACGAGCAGGAAGGAGCTGAGGAGATGGAACTCCAGAGCAGGACGAGAAGAATAGGCGAGGAGGTCTTGCCAGACCATTGGAATGTTGACGTCTCCGTGCAGACCAGAGGGCAGCACTGCTTAAGTAGGCTGCTAGATGAGACGATCAGGTGTGCACACAGTTGTAGAGATAACTAGGGCAGCAGGCACGCAGAGCGGATCATAACATAATGTAGGATATAGAGACCATACCAACTCGTTGTTTTTAAAGTCACATGCCATAAAGTTCATGGATTTACTTAAGTATAAGACAGCACAAGTAATATACAGGGCAATTAATAATCAACTCCCAACTAATATACAAAAAATATTCCAAAAAGAGACAATGATCATAATTTGAGAGGAGACAAACTTTACTAAGCCTAAGATATGAACAACTAATAAAAGTATGTGCATATCTGTCTGTGGGGTGGATTTGTGGAACAGTCTGGAGCTGGAACTAAAACTAAAACTATGTACAAACAGAACTCACTTCAAAAATAGGTATAAACATTATTTGTTAAAAGGATGTATGTTAGAGGGGTAGTATTAATATGTATGATGCATTAAGCTCACTCTGGGACACTATGGTAGGGTAAGTGGGATGGTACTGTGCATATCTGTGTCTATCTGTGTTGTTTGGGGCTGGGTATAGATGTATGGACTGTATGTATGGATGGATGGATGTCAATGTTGATATGTATAAAATATAGTTAATTGTCTACTTGGGGTCTTAATTGAGGTAATAGGTATATATTTCACATGGGTTGTATTTAGGGAAAAGAGGAGTTGGAGTAAATAAGTGTTAATTTCTTCCTTCTCCCTTTCGAGCACTGTATACTGTTACTTTTATTGCACTTGTCATTTTTTTTTTTTTTTTTTTGCTTTTCTGTTCGAAATAAAGTATCTATCTAACTATCTACATTGTCTATTAGACGTTGTGGCAGTGTGTGTTCATTTACAAATACAAATAAGCAAGGAGAAAGCATTCCCATGGCTGCAGTGACTTAATTCCACAGAAAGTCCATTGAACATCTGTCCACTGGTATGATATAATTGTGTGTTCTCAGTTATGCGGCTCTTGGTGGATTTGTAGTTAGCACTTCCTTAAATTCTATCAGCTACTGAAGATGGAGACTCGCTCGGTGTGGGTGTGTTTGTTTTGAGCCCTCCATGTGAACCTATTGCCCTGTGAGGAGCCAGAAGCAGTGTAGCGGCAGCAGCAGACTGGCAATCTGGTAACCACAGCACATCCAGACACAACCATTAGTGATCCACCCTGATCCTTCTAAATGCCTCTTTGGCTCCAACTTAAAAGACCAACCACAAATGTGGGATTTTTTTTTTTTCGCCCTTGGATAACTCGATTGCATGTACAAAGGAAGTCTCCCACCCTGGACGTTGTGGTTTGCATTGCTGTGCTGTGGCATTTGGCCTTGATCTGGGCCATTTTGTTCTGACTTTCACAAGTTCTTGTGAAGCGATTGTTTATGACCTGACTAGAGCATACTTAGCCATGCATGCGGGAATTTCTTAGAAATGCCAACATCACATATAAATACTGCACGTACATAAGGAAGTGACACTAACACATTCTTTTCTTTTCAAATAAAAGTCCAAAATCTACAAAACTGCATGTGACAATGACCACTGTTTCCCCTATACAACTCAAAACACTGAAGCTAAAATGTGGCTTTGAGTAGCTGCCAAATGTACAGTTCACCATAATATTATGCTCTGGATAACACACATTTTTGAACAAAATTCTCTCTTTTCTCAGGTTTGGGGAAATGTCCCCTCTGTCCCTTCTTTATTTGCACCTATGGGATGTTGAGAGGGATCCAGGTCACCAAGCTGTCAGTGCTGTGGGAGAAACTGAGTGCTGAAAACAACTTTTCATGGAGCCTGTGCTTTCAAATCAGAGGAAAATGCTCTTGGCTTAATGACTGAAAATAACCTCCACAGTGTTTCCCCAAGGTTTACAGCCTTGGGGGGAAGGGGGGCAGCGTGAAGGTTGACAACGACAAACTCCTAAAGGAATCATGCTGTTCTGGCGCTATATAGAAAAAATAAATATAGAAAAATTAATTGATTACAAAATTTTAATTGAAAATTAATTGAAAACGAATGGGACATCCAATATTAGCGACTGTTTTGGAACCCTTGTTTATTTGTTTGTCAGATTACTTATTTGTGTGATCTTTTATGACTTACAGTATATTCATAATGGTGTATCTTGCACTTTGGGGAATGGATCCTAGCATTTTTCCTTATCAAGACCATGCCAGATGTCCTCACAAGGAAAATGTCCTCACACAAAAAGTGGTTTGTCAAGGGGTTGTCCACACAAGAATAGAAAGACAGGAGCACACACATACTGGTTTTCATGTTTTATGGGACTGGGTGTTGCCAACACCCAGTCAAACTCATTTCCAGTGAGAGTTGGACTCCACCAGGGCTGCCCTTTGTCACCGATCCTGTTCATAATTTTTATGGACAGGATATCTAGGTGCAGCCAAGGATTGGAGGGTGTCATGCTCGGTGACCACAGGATTTCATCTCTGCTGTTTGCGGACAATGTTGTCCTGTTGGCTTCATCCAGCAATAACCTACAGATCTTACTGGGACGGTTTGCTACTGCGTGTTAAGCAGCTGGGATGAGAATCAGCACCTCCAAGTCTGAGTCGATGGTCCTCAGCCGGAAAAAGGTGGATTTTCCTCCCCGGGTTGGAGACAAGCTCCTGCCGTAAGTGGAGGAGTTTAACCCCTTGCACTCTGGTCAATTTCCCTAAAAACGCCTAAAAATAACATACCCAAAGTAAATCAAAAGCTGTTCTTCAACCCTATGCAGCATCTTCATGGGGTTGGTCTCATTTAAAAGAAAACACTTTGATTTTTTTTGGCAAAATAGTCATAATCTCTCTAAGTGCTCCTGCCATTGAGTAACAGTCATTTAAACATACTGAACTTGAAGAAAATAAAGTTCGCCTGGGTGTTTTTTTTTTAGATACAAATGCTTGCAAATAACACACAGCTGTCAGATACGGGCTGGAAAATGCAACAGAAATGTAGAACCAAGTGTTATCAAGCTGAAGTCAAAATTTTGTAACAATACCACAAAAAATGAATATATTACACAGCTTTTTTCTCAGGTTGTTCCCAGGCATTTTTGAACTGTGCCAAATTGTGCCAAATGGCACAGTTTGGAAAAACGTTTATAACTTTTGAATGATTCAACATAGAAGCTTGATCTTGGGCTCTAATGAAAGGTGACGCTCAGGGCTGTGTGTGTGTGTGTGTGGGGGGGGGTTGTTTATTCATTCATGAATGAATGAATGAATAAACAAACCCCACACACACAAAGAAGCATGCCACGTAAAAAATGTGTGGCCTTTTTTTACAAGAAAAAATAACCTACAGTGCAATAAAAATTACACTAAAATATCTGCAATGTAGAGGATAACAACTCCCCCCACCCCACCCCACCCCCACTACAGAGGAGCTCGGCGCCCAAAAAACAGTCCGTCAACGGTCCGTCATGTGGCGATGACGCACAGTTGTAATTACCAATCGGTCAAAAGTAATTTTTTTTACTATTTTCAGTGATAAAGAATAATTTAGCTTATAACACTTACCTGTCCACAACAGCAGTGTCGTTGGCGAACATCTGTTCCTCATTGTCAGACGTGCCAACATGAAACTGGTCCGCTTGTTACGACTCGTGGTTCTGGTTACGCGACCCGGTCAAACCATGATTCCATGATTGCGGTTTTGCGCTTCCATGATTGCGGTTTTGGCGAACGATTTTTCAAAACAAATAAGAACAGTAGTAATAAAAAAAGACTGGCGAACGCTACCGTTACACCCAGCGGCTTACACAAAACAGATTTTATGCACGGGACGCACGCGTTTCAATCGTCGAACTTCTCTGCTTCAATTGGCTCGTTGTATTCGCAGTCGTTGGTAGGCAGGTCCCTCGTGCTAGGTTTTCAGTCATTGGTTCTTCAAGGTTTCAGAAACCCAATTCAAGGCTCTTATTAGTCGAATGAGAGGTCAATCAAATCTAAACCAATCAAAACACTCCTTTGGATTTCTGTTCGCGGCTGTGTCTGTACTGGAAGAACGGAAATGCAGCTTTTTTTTTTTTCCAGTGCGCACCGAGACACACAGTGCGCACTGAGACGCACTAGGATGCAGAAACGTGACCGCCCGCGGTATCCCGGAGTGCAAGAGGTTAAGTATCTCGGGGTCTCATTCACGAGTGAGGAGAGAATTGAGCACGAGATTAACAGATGGATCGGAGCAGCCTCTGCAGTGATGCAGACGTTGTACTGGTCTGTTGTGGTGGAGGGAGCTGAGCCCTAAAGCAAAGCTGTCGATTTACCTGTCAATGTACGTCCCTACCCTCACCTATGGTCTTGAGCTTTGGGTAATGATCAAAAGAATGAGATCATGGATACAAGCAGCTGATATGAGCCTTCTCCGTAGGATTGCTGGACTCACCCTTAGAGATATGGTGAGAAGCTCACTCATCCGGGAAAGGCTCAGAGTAGACCCGCTGCTCCTCCACATTGAAAGGAGCCAGTTGAGGTGGTTTGGACATCTGATCAGGATGCCTCCTGGATGCCTCTTGGTATCCTCTTTGAAGCGCTGGAGCAGGTGGCCAGGGAGAGGGAAAGGGAGGGAAGTTTGGGATTCTCTGCTTGAGCTGCTGCATCCACGACCCGGACCTCTGGAAAAGCAGTAAAAGATGGATGGATGGATGGATGTTTTATGGAAACCAATTGTCATCATCACTTGTGGGGGCTATCCTTTCTTTGTACCCTTTCTCCTTGTAGCCAGTGCATTGGACCTGTGTACAGGGATGTTTCATGTCCTCGCCTCAGTGATGTGGTGTTCTGTTCAGGAAGTTCAGTCACTTTGCGGCAAAGTTAGTGGGCACAGCAAGGCACATATAACTTAAGCTGGGTTTATGCTCTGTGTGTATGTCCAAGCGTGAGGCTTATGTGGCACAGGTTCAGGTCCGGGCTGATTTGCAATCGACATGAAAGCATCTTGAGATCGACCATTCAATCACGATTGACTGGCTGGGCACACCTGCTCGAAAAGTACAATGGGAGACAGAGCTTTCAGTTATCAAGCTCCTCTCCTATGGAGGCAGCTGTCAATCTGGATTTGAGAGACAGATTCCAAATTTGTTCATAGGCTTAAAACTTTTCTTGATGAAGCTTATAGTTAGGGTTGGATCATGTGACCCTGAACATTCCTTTCTTTATGCTGCTATAGCTTTTGACACCCCCCCCCCCCCCAAGCCTTGTTCTGAGGGAGGTTTTTTCCTGTTAAAAGGAAGTTCTTCCTCTTCACCATCACTGAGTACTTGATTGCTGGGATCTCCTTCCATGATTGTAAGGTTTTTACTCTACAATTAAACGTGCTATGGGATGACTGTTGTTGTATATTGTGCTATGCAAATAAATACAGTTGAGTTACTTTAAGCAATAAATACTCATTTTTACGTGGTTAAGTTTATTGGTTATGTTTAGAGGAATGGTAAAAGTTATGGTTAGGAAAAAAATTAGTTCCTTCTTTCACAGACCGCAACTCTAACCCTTCACCATGTCATTTCATGTCATTAGTTACGCAACAACTAAAGGTTTCTTAATGTCAAAATGTTGTCATAAGTTATAATCCCTGATGGTAAAAATAATCTTATAGGATGTTTTCTGTTGGAGGACAGCCTCAAATGAACAAAAGTGACAAATGAGTTAAAGCCTAAAGTGGTAAGTCGAGCAGTCAGAAAGATTCCATTTTGGATGTTAGTAATTTTATGATGTGGAAGGAAAATAAGGGGGTTTGCTGCAAAATGTTCCAGGTGCTGTATAATATTAGGGTTACCTTAATACAATTACAGGCCAAATCTGTGCTTAGCACTGAATCCTTGAGTGTAAAATTAACCTTTGAAGGTCATGGTTTGATTGAGAAACAAATGCAAAGCACAACGCCAAAGTCAAGCAGTGGTCATTTAGGACCACCCCCATCCTTACCCTCACCCCCCCTTCATACCAAAGCACACAGAAACATTGAGGTTAGAAACCACAAGGCGCTGTGGAAGCTAGAAATCACATCTCTGTCTCTCAAGCAACACAACCTCACAGGAATGCTACACTTGAGATTGGCTCTCAAGGTCAAAAGTTCTCGTCTCTCCCCAATGTTTTTCCGTATCTGGTTCTGCAGCTCACATTATATAGAGGGGTCTCTAGCATTTTCTGCTCCACTGCTTTTAGAGAAAGTGAGGCCACTTTTTAGAACAAGCTAAAAATAACAGGTTGTTTGATGTTTGCTGAAGTGTCATTAATTACAGAGCTACAGAGCAGCAGCTGAGCTCTAAATGTTGCAGCAGTTTTCAGCATCTGTGTTTCTACCTTTACATGCTTACAATTTGAATAAAGCCTTCCATATAGAACCCTCCCCCCTGCATATATTGCTCATATGTCAGCTTTGTAACGATTGCCAAAATTGTGTCTCGGGGCATTAGTTATACATTCTTTGTTTCGCAATCCTGGCAGGGAAAACAGTCATAAGGTCGATGAGGCATAAAAACCAATACCCTGGTTGCAGGTAAATCATATGACTGTTGTAAAAATCTGTAATAAGCTTCAAGAAAACAGATGAGCAACGTAAAGGAACACTGGCCTTGGTGGCAGTAATCACAAAAGTGAATAAAAAGTGGAGTCCTTTTTTCCCCAGGAAGGGGAGCTTTTGAAACCTCACAATTTTTTTTTTAGATCCTAACATATCGTACATTTATGTGGACACGTGTCTCAGCCACTTATAAAGCATCAACCACAGATTCGGGCTCTTGAAATGGTCTCATGATTCACCTTTATCTTTATGTTGGCAGACTCATGAATTCTCACAAAACAGCTGCAGATGGGAAACTCTTTTCCTCTGGTTCATCTCCCAAAGCTCCATATTGTCAGCCCAGATTTGAACTCTGACGTGATCGGTAACATCCATTATTTGTACATTAACCCCAAACCACTTAAGTGTTTCTTTCACCCCAGGCATATGACTTGCATTTAACCACTGAGCATGCACAGTTAGGTATTTTCCCAGGAGATTTATAATTTTTTTTTCCCTTGCAAGACTCAAGAATGTAACTATACAATGTCTCTGTTAGCTGACTTTTAAGTGAATTGGAAAGGAGAATAATTGTCCAACTATAATGAATGAATTAAGGATGCACAACAGTAGAAGTTTTGCCGATAGCCGATAGGCAGATAGTTTAAAACTATTTTTTGCCAATTGCTGACACCAGTATTTTCAGACAAATGTACGAGGGAAGGGAGGCTGTGTGCTTGCGTCAAGCACATAGCCAAATGCTAAATTAGCATTAGTGTTGGGACTGCTGTTACCATGGCAACAGAAAACTCCCATAGCAGACAGAAACTGCCAGGAGCTCCTAGGGACCTCACAATTCGATCCGGGTCATGATATGATCCTATCACGATTCAATGGTAATCACGATATTGAGTACCACGATCCCATATAATTCAATTTTTTTTCACCTTATTCAACCTCAAATCATGTCCCAAAGTAAAACTGTTGACATCTCTTTCTTATAATAAAGTATTCTTGGGGCTTCATTTTCCATGGAGACTCATCTCTGCACACTCGGAGGGTGATGGATGGTGTTTGTTTGGAATAGATTCCCAATCCAGCTATGTTTATCTGACTCTGTGGACTGTTTTAAAAAGCAACTGGAAATGTTTTTGTTTGACGCTTTCCGTTGAGTTTCAATTCAACTGCTTCTTAATGGTAAGTCTGATACTTTTAAATTATTAGAGCTCTCGCCCACTGACGATGTCAGTGGGCGAGAGCCCTATTATAATTGTTAGAATTTTTTTTTTCTTCTTTTCCATCTAAGATCTCATTTTTGGGGTAGTCAACATGCATTTTTTTGCAGGGACCTCAAGACTGGCAAAAAATTTAATATTTTGGAGGAAATATGAATGACCCCACAAAAATGGCTCTACAGCGCCACCTAACATGTAAAGTCAGTGGGGAGTGACCCATGTTTACTTTCGCGTAGAAAGATGAAAATCGGGTGAGATGTTTATCGTGTCAAGACATGCAAAAAACTCCATAGAAGTGATAGTCTACATCCAACAGGAAGTTTGCCATTTTGGCAGGAAGTGGCAATGACCTGATTTCCACCTGGAGCATTTTATCGAACTCGTCCTAGGGTTTTAGTCCGATTGAGCTCGTTTGTGGTGACAATCATCTCTACCCATGTGCCATTAAAAGTTATTGAAAACTTTTCCAAAAGCTCGATGGTTTGGCCGTAGGGGCGTGGCAAAGTTTGATGCCTGGTCATGATCATTCTATTCTTTTTTGAGCTTTATCAGACCACAGGGATGATCATAACTACACATCAACTTTACCATGATGTCACAATTGTTACTATGGACACGCCCTCCTCGCCATTCAATCTGTGATCTTGTGGGGAAGGTTGGGAAGGTCCTGGAGTCATGAAATTTGGAGCATAGGTAGAGGTGACTGTCATCTGTAGTCCTATATGAGTCAGTAACACATAACTGATAGGTAAGTGTTACCATGGCGACATGGCGAAGGTTGACTCCTCGCCATGGAACATCGAAAACTTGCAACTTGGACAAACTTCATCCGATTTTCACCAAATTTTTTACGATGGATAGTAGTCCGACCGCGCACGCTCCTACATAAAAATGGTTGACAAAACTTATAGCACCAACTACTGCTCACGGGAAGTACTGCGCCACTCGCATTTGAACAAACTCCTCTTGGGGGCCTACTCCCATTGAACTCATTTTCACATGGCGGCATCTATAGGCATTGGCCATTAAAAGTTATCAAATGTGAGTCGCAATCTCAAAAGGCGTGGCAACGACACCATGACGAAGTTTAACTCCTCCCCTTACAACATCAAACAGCTGTAACTCGAGCAAGATGCACAGCCATGGTGGAAAATAGTCCCACCCTGAACCCATCTACATAAAAATACCTGACAAAAGATATAGCATCACCTAGTGGTTAAAGGAGAAATTGCTGAAAACGTTTTTATTTACTAGTCACGTGCCACTTGCCAGAGAGACATGAAATTTTCTGAGGTTTATCAGACCACCTGGTTGATCATAACTGCACATCACCTTTAGCATGGCATCACTGCTGTTACCATGGACACGCCCCTCTTGCCATTCACTCTGTGATCTTGTTGGGAGGGTTGGGAAGGACTTGGATTCACAAAATCTGGAACATAGGTTGAGGTGACTGTCATATGTTGTCCTATATGGGTGGGCAACACATAACTGACAGGGAAGAGTTGCCATGGCGACATGGCGAAGGTTGACCCTTCACCATGGAACATTGGAAAGTTGTAACTTGGACAAACTTTATCCGATTTTTACCAAATTTTCTACTATAAATATTAGTCCAACCCCGCACGCTACTACTTTAAAATGGTTGACAAAACATATAGCACCACCTGCTACTCACAGGAAATACTGCGCCAAACAGTTTTCTTTATTATTCACACAGCGCATGTTGTGACAACGTGAAATTATACGTGCCGGCTTGGTCCAACAGATGCCAGGTTCCACGAGTGCGTGGGGGGCAAGGGACCGCTTACAGCTGCTTGCAGCTTTAATTAGGGCCCCAGCCACTGACAAAGTCAGTGGGTGAGAGCCCTGTTGTAATTGTTAGAATTTTTTTTTTCTTCTCTATCTAAGATCTCATTTTTGGGATAGTGAACATGCATGAAAACTCACCATTTTTTGCAGGGACCTCAAGACTGGTAAAAAACTTAATATTTGGGAGGAAATATGAATGACCCCACAAAAATGGCTCTACAGCACCACCTAACATGTGAAGTCAATGGGGAGTGGCACACGCTTACTTTCGCGTAGAAAGATGAAAATCATGTGAGATGTTGATCATGTCAAGATATGCAAAAAACTCCATAGAAGTGACTGTCTACACCCAACAGGAAGGCGGCTATATTGGCAGGAAGTGGCAGTGACCTGATTTTCACCTTGCGCAATTGACGCGCATTTGATCGAACTCGTCCTAGGGTTTTTGTCCAGTTGAGCTCATTTGTGGTGACAATCACCTACCCATGTGCCATTAAAAGTTGAATTGAAAATTGAAAACTTTTCCAAAAGCTCGACGGTTTGGCCGTAGGGGCGTGGCAAAATTTGATGCCTCGCCATGATCATTCTGTGACCATTCTGACGGCAATAACTCTGGTATGCTTTGTCGGATTTCAACCAAATTCAATATCATGGATATCAGTCCAATTCCAAACAGTTCTATTGAACAATATTCATAGAAATCTACAGCGCCACCTATAGGAGGCAGAAACTTTTGCATCAGAAAGTTTGCATCATGTTGTTTTTTTAATACGTCGGGAATGGAATGTTGGATTGGCACCAAGATAGGTATGATGTATATGGGTATGCCTCCAAACAATTACAGCTATGAATATTCATGAGTAGCAATAGTGCCCTGCCTTGGAGACATGAAGGTTACACCAAAGGTTTTCTTCAATATCTCTGAAACTAAAAGTCTGAATGGTACCGTTTATGGTGTGCCATCAAAAGCCGTTGAAAACTTTTCCAAATGCCTGACGGTTTGGCGGAAGGGGTGGGGCCAAATTTGCAGTATCGCCATCACCCTTCCAATGGCTTTTACTCTGGCATACATTGACTGATTTCAACCAAATTTTGTGTGGTGAATAGGTAGCCAATACTGATAATTTCTATAATAAAGAATGACACATAGCGACAGCGCCCCCTACAGCCAATGGACAGGAAGTTGCCATAACTCACATGCCATACTCATGCGCCGCTTGCCAGAATGACGTGCAATTTTCTGAGGTTTATCAGACCACCTGGTTGATCATAACTGCACGTCAACTTTAGCATGGTATCACTGCTATTACCATGAACACGCCCTCCTCACCATTCAATCCGTGATCTTGAAGTCGGCCATTGCCATTAGAATGGTCATAGAATGATCATGGCAAGGCATCAAACTTCGCCATGCCCCTACCAGTGGTGTAGCCAGGAATTCGTGAAGGAGGGGCTGAACCCCAGCCACCATCACCATTCTGAATGCCTGGGGCATTTGCCCAAGGCGAAGCGTTAGCTTCAGCCCCCTGTCAACTACAGATTTCTTAACAGTTTCAATGCAAACTACTCAAAACCTGCTCTTTATTTACATTTTTCTTTTCTTTTTTCTTTTAATGGCATATGGGTATAGATGATTGTCACCTCAAATGAGCTCAATCGGACTAAAACCCTAGGACGAGTTCAATCAAATGCGTGAGGTGGAAATCTGGTCACTGCCACCTCCTGCCAAAATGACCAGCTTCCTGTTGGGTGTAGACCATCTATGCGGGAGTAAGCGTGTACCACTCCCCATTGACTTCACATGTTAGGTGGTGCTGTAGAGCCATTTTTGTGGGGTCATTCATATTTCCTCCAACATATTAAATTTTTTGCCAGTCGGTCCCTGCAAAAAATGGTGAGTTTTCATGCACGCTGACTACCCCAAAATGAGATCTTAGGTGGAGAAGAAAAAAAATTCTAACAATTGCAATAGGGCTCTCACCCACTGACTTTGTCAGTGGCTTGGGCCCTAAATATCTTTGCATTTAAAAGAAACTAAGAGCACAGGTAGACACAATACAAAAATGCATTTGCCAAGTGATGCTAATGCGAACAGTGCTAACTCCAGCAGACTATTTCCTTCGCTGTAGTTTAACATACACATGCCTGTACAGAATGTGGTCATACATTACTGTGACAGAGTAATCTGTCAAGTTTACTATCCATGACTCGGCTGTTGCATCCATAATTGAGGCAATAACAATAAAATTATGGACCAACACAGCCCTCACGCGAAGCTTCTCAAGCTTGCTGAGGTTCAATACTACTAAATAATTTGTGAATGCGACAAACCACCGAGGCCAAGGCACAGGTGGTTCGCCTGGGGTTTCCAAAAATGGCCGAAAACTGGCAACGGACCTCTCCACAACCGCTTTTACCTCGTCGCGTTCGGCACTCTCCGACTGGCCAGGTGTCCCACGATGAAAGAGGACTAGCCTCTTCCGTCCACATCCTTTATAGCTGGAGTGGCGTCACCACCGGAAGTGGCAGTTAACTACCCCTGCTCATTCCCTGTCCACCCTGGCCGCCACCTTACGAATACCTTCTATTTACATACATAACATTTCACCCCCCCTTCAAAAAAATGTCATGTGTACAGATAACCCACCCAAATCTGGCTCTCGACACACTCTCTAATTCTAAAAATATGTACAAAAAGAAACAAACTGCCTATCCATTCACACAACTAAGGCTGGGTGGCCGGGGAGATTGCCAGCACCCCCTACACGGCTAGGCAGGTTATTCTGCCGCCATACTTAAAACAGTCCAACTTAAAAGGCCATGTTTCTAAACAAAACAATCCCGTTAAACAGCTTCATATGAAGACAAAGAACAACAATCACAACACTCATTGATAACACCACCGGCGGCCCCCACCCCAACACCCACCCCACACCTGGGCACACAGTATAAAACAATACGTGTTGGGTACATTAAATAGCACAGATTATTAATTATCAAGACTAAATAACCCAATCATAATTTACTGTTTCTACTTTCTTAACTCTTTTCCTTTCAATTTCACATTCAGGCACATATCAGATCAATCAGTGAACCATTTCACCCTTACCATATTCACAGAATGAACCCAATAATTACAAATATCCTTAGCCATTAAACTTTGCTCTTATACAAACACATACGTTATAAAATTTAACTTATAAAATTTCGTCTTCCTTCTCTTTTCTTTTTTTTCTTTTTCAAACCAATAATATTGAGGGCACCAATACAGTAGTGTTCAACTATGTACAGCAGGACCTGGGTTAAAATCAAAACACACACAGTAAAACACCCTCAGTCCTTGGATGTGTCTCTTTCTAGGCGCCTCCTTTTCTTGACCTCCGGTGTCACGCCTCGCCGCTCATCTGCGGCGCCAGCTGCACGCACATCTGCACCTCATCAGCGGCGAGGGATTTAAGCCGCCTCGCCCTGGGCTTTGGCCTGAAGCCGTCAGTCTTCACTCGCTACGATTACTGTAAGGAATCTCTACCACTCAGCAAACATTCTGGTAAGAAGCTCTTACCTCATTCTTCTCCCAGTCTGCTCCCCTGTGCACAGGTGGATTCCCCGGCGGCGGACCACTCCTCTCCGCCTCCATTCCCTCGCTGCTGCACCGGGCGCTCCAGGTCGCTGTCTACCGGACCTCATCCTTGCTGTGCCAGCCACCTGCTAATTCCAAGTAAGCCAGTCACCATTTTCATATCTCCTGTGTTGGTGTGGTGCCCGTCACCCTTCTCCCTTTGCTTCTCCCATAGGGTTGTCCGGCTATACGGTCTCCTGCCTCCGTGCTCGACGCAGACGCCACCACCAATACATTCACATCTCATAGACACACATTCATACACACTTGTTGTTAATAAAGCTATTAGATCTACTCTGAGCCTGCGTGTGTGTCTCCTGAGCCGTGTATTATGTCAGTACGGCTTCAGCAGAGCGGCTCGGCAGACGGCGGGCTCACACGCTGACTTTCCACCCTCGAGGCTCGAGTGGACCTAATAGCCCACCAGCAACAGGTGATTCTTAATCAATTAACCATCATTACTAACCGATTGGACCGCTTGGACCCCCAACAGCCGTTCCCCCCGGCTCGTCAGGGCGGCGCAGCTCCAGCTGCTCCAGCGGCCGTCCAGCCTGCTCCGGTAGCACCGGTTCGGCTCACACCCATTCCGACTCCCGCCCGCTTTAGCGGTAAGCTCGGCGGAGCACGGGGGTTTATAATGCAGTGTGAGTCCGTGTTCCACCGTGTGCCCTGAGATTTTCCCTCAGACCATAGCCGAATTGGTTACATAGGGAACCTCCTGGAGGGGCGAGTGCTAACTTGGGCTTATGCCGTAATGGCGAGGCCCAGTTACGCCACCCTCACCTATGGCCAATTCGTGAGACAATTCCTGGAAGTCTTTGGTCATTCTCGTACTGAGAGCGTTCAGGTCGATCGGCTTCTCAGCCTCCAGCAGGGAAGCCGGTCAGCAGCTGACTACGCGATCGACTTCCGGGTAGCGGCGGAGGAGTTAGGCTGGGATGAACATTCATTCTGCGGCCTCTTCCTCCGCAGTCTCAATGATGGTCTGAGGGACGAACTGGCTGGGCGGGACATCCTGGAGACTTTAGCGGAGCTAACGTCCCTAGCCATCAGCCTGGATAACAGGCTGCGCGAGCGCACCTCGGAGCGGAAGTCGTCTTCTTCTCGCTCTCGTGGTGCCTCGTCGCGCCTGTCCCAAGCTCGCCCCCTGGCGTCGCCGCCACCATCGCCGCCTCGCCCTGGGCTTTGGCCTGAAGCCGTCAGTCTTCACTCGCTACGATTGCTGTAAGGAATCTCTACCACTCAGCAAACATTCTGGTAAGAAGCTCTTACCTCATTCTTCTCCCAGTCTGCTCCCCTGTGCACAGGTGGATTCCCCGGCGGCGGACCACTCCTCTCCGCCTCCATTCCCTCGCTGCTGCACCGGGCGCTCCAGGTCGCTGTCTACCGGACCTCATCCTTGCTGTGCCAGCCACCTGCTAATTCCAAGTAAGCCAGTCACCATTTTCATATCTCCTGTGTTGGTGTGGTGCCCGTCACCCTTCTCCCTTTGCTTCTCCCATAGGGTTGTCCGGCTATACGGTCTCCTGCCTCCGTGCTCGACGCAGACGCCACCACCAATACATTCACATCTCATAGACACACATTCATACACACTTGTTGTTAATAAAGCTATTAGATCTACTCTGAGCCTGCGTGTGTGTCTCCTGAGCCGTGCATTATGTCAGTACGGCTTCAGCAGAGCGGCTCGGCAGACGGCGGGCTCACACGCTGACTTTCCACCCTCGAGGCTCGAGTGGACCTAATAGCCCACCAGCAACAGGTGATTCTTAATCAATTAACCATCATTACTAACCGATTGGACCGCTTGGACCCCCAACAGCCGTTCCCCCCGGCTCGTCAGGGCGGCGCAGCTCCAGCTGCTCCAGCGGCCGTCCAGCCTGCTCCGGTAGCACCGGTTCGGCTCACACCCATTCCGACTCCCGCCCGCTTTAGCGGTAAGCTCGGCGGAGCACGGGGGTTTATAATGCAGTGTGAGTCCGTGTTCCACCGTGTGCCCTGAGATTTTCCCTCAGACCATAGCCGAATTGGTTACATAGGGAACCTCCTGGAGGGGCGAGTGCTAACTTGGGCTTATGCCGTAATGGCGAGGCCCAGTTACGCCACCCTCACCTATGGCCAATTCGTGAGACAATTCCTGGAAGTCTTTGGTCATTCTCGTACTGAGAGCGTTCAGGTCGATCGGCTTCTCAGCCTCCAGCAGGGAAGCCGGTCAGCAGCTGACTACGCGATCGACTTCCGGGTAGCGGCGGAGGAGTTAGGCTGGGATGAACATTCATTCTGCGGCCTCTTCCTCCGCAGTCTCAATGATGGTCTGAGGGACGAACTGGCTGGGCGGGACATCCTGGAGACTTTAGCGGAGCTAACGTCCCTAGCCATCAGCCTGGATAACAGGCTGCGCGAGCGCACCTCGGAGCGGAAGTCGTCTTCTTCTCGCTCTCGTGGTGCCTCGTCGCGCCTGTCCCAAGCTCGCCCCCTGGCGTCGCCGCCACCATCGCGCCCCGAGGAGTCGGAGCCGATGGTGACGGGCTGGACAAAGCTCCCTCCTGCGGAGAGACAACGCCGCCGTGAGTTGGGTCTCTGCATGTATTGCGGAGACAGCCAACACACGGTGGAGCTTTGCCCACAGAAGCCAAACGGCGGGGTCCGCGAGTCACTGTAGGGGGCCTCGCGGACATCAATCGGTTAAATCCCCTCTCCCAATTGAAGCTGCCCGTCCGATTTTGTCACAACTCCACTGGGCACCTCACTCACGCACTGGTGGATTCGGGCGCGGAGGGCAGCTTTATTTCACAAAGCCTGGCAACCCGATTGGGCATCCGTTGCCAAGTCCTCAAATCTCCTCTCGCCCTGGTCAACCTCTCCCATGTCTCCCTGGGGAGAGTAACACATCAGACCGTCCCTGTTCCTGTGATCATCTCTGGGAACCACCGGGAGGAAATCACCTTCTACGTCCTCCCCAACTCTGTATCGCCCGTCATCCTGGGGTACCCCTCGCTTCGCCTCCATAACCCCGTCCTGGATTGGAAGTTCGCCAGGGTATCGGCATGGAGTACCTTCTGCATGAGCACCTGCTTGCAATCCGCTGCCTGCTCTCCGTCCTCTTCTCCAACTCCTATGGACGCTGCGCCCCCGGATCTCTCCCTGGTGCCATCAGAATTTCACGACCTGGGTATGGTTTTCAGCAAGTCCAAGGCGATGTCTCTTCCTCCACACAGGCCCTACGACTGTGCTATAAACATCCGCCAGGGGGCACCCTTACCCTCTGGGCGACTCTACAGCCTGTCGGCGCCGGAGAAGGAGACCATGAATTCCTACCTCAAGGAATCGCTGAGTGCTGGAATTATCCGTCCCTCGTCATCTCCATTAGGCGCAGGGTTCTTCTTCGTGGGCAACAAGGACAGTTCCCTCCGTCCTTGTATCAACTACCGCGCCCTGAATGATATCACGGAGAAGGATCGCTACACCCTGCCACTTATGGACACCGCCTTCCACTCCCTCCAGGGGGCGACTTGGTTCACCAAGCTGGATCTGCGCAGCGCATACCACCTCGTCCGGATCCGGGAGGGAGATGAGTGGAAGACAGCCTTCCGTACCCCGAACGGCCACTTCGAGTACCTGGTGATGCCGTTCGGGTTGACCAACGCTCCAGCCGTCTTTCAGCGCCTAATAAATGACGTCCTCCGGGATTTCATCGGCCTATTTGTGTTCGTCTACCTGGATGACATCCTCATCTTCTCCAAATCCAGGGACGAGCACCGGGTCCATGTGAGGCGGGTCCTCCAAAGGCTGCTGGAGAACCGGCTGTATGTGAAGGCTGAAAAATGTGAATTCTACGCTAAGACAACGTCCTTCCTCGGGTTCGTCATCTCCCACGACCAGGTGCTTCCGGACCCAGTGAAGGTGAAGGCGGTGGTGGAATGGCCTACACCTACATCGAGAAAACAGGTGCAACAATTCATTGGGTTTGCAAATTTCTACCGCCGCTTCGTCCCAAATTTTGGCACCATCATCGGCCCTCTGACCCGCCTCACGTCCCCTAAGGTCCCGTTCCGGTGGACCGAAGAGGCCGCGGCTGCTTTCCAGGCGCTGAAGGCGGAGTTCTCCTCCTCCCAGGTCCTTAGCCAAGTCGACCCGTCGCTGCAATGCATCGTGGAAGTGGATGCTTCGAACACGGGAGTGGGGGCGGTTCTATCTCAGCGGTCGCCAGATGACGGAGTCAAACGGCCCTGCGCCTTCTTCTCTCGGCGCTTGTCCCCGGAGGAACGGAACTACGACGTGGGGGACAGAGAGCTCCTCGCCATCAAGCTCGCGCTGCAGGAGTGGCGTCACTGGCTAGAGGGGGCGGACCTGCCGTTCGTGGTCCTGACTGACCACAAGAACTTGGAATACTTGAGATCTGCCAAGTGCCTGAATGCCCGCCAGGCGCGTTGGTCCTTGTTCTTTGCCAGGTTCCGTTTTAACATCACCTTCAGGCCTGGCTCCAAGAACGGCCTGCCCGACGCCCTCTCTAGGCAATTTGCCCCTGAGGCGTCTGAGGACACGGTCCACACCATCCTGCCCAGGTCGTGCATCGTGGGAGCCGTCACTTGGAACATTGAAAGCAAGATCCGGAAGGCGCAGGAAGTGGAACCTGACCCTGGCGGCGGACCGGAGGGGAGGCTTTTCGTGCCATCCACGGTTCGGGGGGAGGTCATCCACTGGCTACATACGTCTAAGCTCACCTGCCACCCTGGTTCCTCCCGGATGATCGACCTTCTTCAACGGTCCTTCTGGTGGCCGGGCCTGCGGAAGGACGCTGCCCGCTACGCCCGGGCCTGCCCTGTATGTGCCACCAGTAAGTCAGGTAATGCCCCTCCAGCGGGTTTGCTCCAGCCTCTGCCCGTCCCTGGCAGGCCCTGGTCGCATATCGCCCTGGATTTCGTCACCGGACTCCCAGTCTCTAACACCTTCGACACCGTCCTGACCATCGTAGACCATTTCTCCAAGGCAGCGCACTTCATCCCGCTACGAGGTCTTCCATCTGCCCTGGAGACAGCGGACCTCCTAGTCCAACACGTGGTCAGGCTGCACGGGATTCCGGTGGACGTGGTCTCGGACCAGGGGCCCCAATTTTCCTCAGAGGTTTGGAGGTCATTTTGCAATGCCCTGGGAGCCAAGGTAAGCCTCTCCTCCGGCCATCACCCCCAAACCAACGGGCAGTGTGAGCGGACCAACCAGGAACTGGAGGCTGCGCTCCGCTGCGTCACTGCGTCCAAGCCTGCGTCCTGGAGTAACCATCTCGCCTGGGTTGAGTACGCCCACAACACCGCCCGCTCTTCTGCCACAGGGATGTCTCCCTTTAAGGCGTCCCTGGGCTACGACCCCCCTCTTTTCCCAGCGCAAGAGAGTGAGGTAACTGTTCCCTCAGTTCGGGCGCACCTCAGGCAGTTCCGCTCCATCTGGGCGTCGGCGCGCAATGCGCTTTTACGCACGGCGGAGCGCAACAGAACCACAGCGGACCGGCACAGAAGACCTGCCCCAGCGTACCAGGTGGGCCAGCGTGTCTATGTGTCAACCCAGGACGTCATTTTAAAGGGTGAGAGGAGGAAGCTGGCACAGCGTTTTATGGGCCCATACCCCATCACCAGGATTATCAACCTGGTGGCTGTGCGTGTAGCTATTCCCCCCTCCCTCCGCATCCATCCCACCTTCCACGTATCCAAGGTGAAGCTGGCAGTCTCCAACCCCCTTTGCCCTCCTCCTGCTGCGCAGCCCGCGCCCCGGATGATTGATGGTCATCCGGCCTGGACTGTCTCTTCTATCCTGGACTCCCGGCGCCGGGGTCGTGGGTTGCAGTACTTGGTGGACTGGGAGGGATATGGGCCTGAACATCGGCAATGGGTACCCTCGTCATTTGTGTTGGACCCGTCCCTCATAACTGAGTTCCACCGAGCGCACCCAGAGAAACCATCGCCAGGAGGCGCTGCTAGAGGGGGGAGTACTGTCACACCTCGCCGCTCATCTGCGGCGCCAGGTGCACGCACACCTGCACCTCATCAGTGGCGAGGGATTTAAGCCGCCTCGCCCTGGGCTTCGGCCTGAAGCCGTCAGTCTTCACTCGCTACGATTGCTGTAAGGAATCTCTACCACTCAGCAAACATTCTGGTCAGAAGCTCTTACCTCATTCTTCTCCCAGTCTGCTCCCCTGTGCACAGGTGGATTCCCCGGCGGCGGACCACTCCTCTCCGCCTCCATTCCCTCGCTGCTGCACCGGGCGCTCCAGGTCGCTGTCTACCAGACCTCATCCTTGCTGTGCCAGCCACCTGCTAATTCCAAGTAAGCCAGTCATCATTTTCATATCTCCTGTGTTGGTGTGGTGCCCGTCACCCTTCTCCCTTTGCTTCTCCCATAGGGTTGTCCGGCTGTACGGTCTCCTGCCTCCGTGCCCGACGCAGACGCCACCACCAATACATTTACATCTCGCAGACACATATGCATACACACTTGTTGTTAATAAAGCTATTAGATCTACTCTGAGCCTGCGTGTGTGTCTCCTGAGCCGTGCATTATGTCATCCGGGCTCTTGCTGCGTTGTCTCCTCTTCTCCACCACTAGACGAAGCTAGTTCGGATGCCTCCAGGTCTTGTCAGACAGGTGTAGATACTCATCGCTCCGGGCAGCCTCTACCTGGAACTTCCTCCGATCATCACGCCGCTCACGTGACCCGTGATCATCTCTCATCCGGGCCTCGACCCTGGGTCGAACCTCACCTCCAACCCACAGCGAAGCCCTTTTCTTCTTATCGGGATCACTCTGGTTCTGACTGGCCTCCATCATCGATCTGGTCAACTTGCGGGTCCGATTCGCCGTTCTGGTGGCAGGCCGTCTTTGTGAGCACTTCAAAACCGCACTCTCAGGTCTTGCCCCCTCAGTCTCCAGCGCGGGCACCTCGTCCTTATGGGCCACCCCAGGGGTCCCGGCGTGCTGTCCAGCTCCCTCATCCAGGGCAACGTGGTTACCAGCATCGGGTCTGTCCTGGGGCGGTGTTGCGTGGCGCCAAACGTGCTTTCCACTTGTAGTATCCAGCCAGTCTGAGTCCCACACCTCCTCGCCATCCACCACCGGAGCTGGTCGGCCCCAAAGTCCGCACCCCGACCACTCCTCACCCGACACATTCACTATAGAGAACCCCAGGCTATAAAAAAGGTTGCACCCCATGATGCTAACACCAGCAGCGGTAACATAAACACGGGCCTTGGGTACCACAACAGACTTGTACCGTGCCTCCATTTCCACAAATCCCCAAACGGCCAGTCTATTTCATCCATAGCCAGGGTAGTATCTCTCCTGCTTCCTGATCTGTCGGTGTGGAAACAGACTCTTCATGGTCGCCAGGTTCAAAATGGAGATAGCTCCCAAATCCACCAACAGGGGAACCTTGACGCCATCCAGTATTACATCACACCCGATCTGTCCCGTGGTCTCC
Source organism: Pholidichthys leucotaenia (assembly GCA_020510985.1). NCBI lineage: Eukaryota > Metazoa > Chordata > Actinopteri > Cichliformes > Pholidichthyidae > Pholidichthys > Pholidichthys leucotaenia. Next base: position 172,091,991 of record CM035844.1, read on the forward strand.
GGGGAAACGGTGTGGACAATCGTGGGAGTCTTCTGCGAGGGACCTGCCTCACTCCGTCGGCCCTATGCTCAAAGTTTGTGCACGCCCTGGCAAAGGGGTTCAGTAAACCACACTTCCCACAATGCTTGCCCTTTGCCAGACATATCCTGGTCTTATAACTGTGACTTGGGGACCCACAGCCATAACAACGTGGCATACCTGGGGCAGACCTAACTTTAACCACGAAGGCATATTTGTCCTCTTCGCTGTCCTCATCTTCAGGGTCCAATAGCAGTGCCTTCGCACGAGACTCACCTTGGGTTAGAGCGGGCCCTTCAGTCACGCCCCTTGCGATAGTCTCTGCTGCCTCGAATTGCTGAGCAAGCTCGATAGCTGCGGCCAATGTCAGCTCACCTGGATGAGTCAAAAGCCTGGATTGGGCTGTTGGACAGCGAATGTGTTCTGCCAACTGGTCCCGTATCATCTCATCTTCCAGGGGTCTGAACTTGCATTCTCTCGCCAGCTCCCAGAGGTCCACCAGAAATCTCTTCACCGGTTCCCCTGACCGCTGGCAGTGCTGTCGAAACTGAATGCGCCAGACAGTGACGTTTTCTGCCGCATGAAAGTAGCGCACCATTAACTCCACCACTTCATCAGAACTATCGGCCCCTCCAAGGTTTTCCAGTATTCTTTGCCCCTCCATGCCTAAATTATGGACCAAAACAGCCTTCGCGCGAAGCTTCTCAAGCTTGCCGAGGTTCAATACTACTGAATAATTTGTAAATGCGGCAAACCACCAAGGCCAAGGCACGGGTAGCTTGCCCGGGGTTTCCAAAAATGGCCGTAAACTGGCAACGGACCTTTCCACATCCGCTTTTACCTCGTCGCCATACGCTGCATCCATAATTGAGGCAATAACAATTAGACAGTGACTACTGTTTACAGAGCTTTATTATAAATACTATGTACAATAACCTCAGGCGTTTGGCACTCTCCGACAGGCCAGGTGTCCCACGACGAAAGAGGACTAGCCTCTTCCGCACACATCCTTTATAGTTGGAGTGGCATCACCACCGGAACCGGCAGTTAACCACCCCTGCTCATTCCCCGTCCACCCCAGCCGCCATCTTACTAATACCTTCTATTTATATACATAACAACGGCCCATATATAGCTGCTCATGTTCAAGATCAAATTGCTGCAAAACCTTGCTGGTTTATGGCTCTGTCATCTGACTGACTCTCCATCTTGTTTTTTTATAACCACAGGCACAACACATACGGGGGTTGCCATCTGCCAGCTTTGCAGTTCTGTCCAGTTCTGGATAGATTAATGAGCTCTTAGACACAACAAAAAACAAGCTTTGTAACATAATAAAATCTGAATAATTATTCTAACTGCATAGTAGTGATGGTAGTGAGAAAAGACAACATTTGGCATCTCTGGCTGTACAAGTAAGATGGATGTGTTTTCCATCATTATATAGCATGCTTAAACGGTATGCGTAAGCACACTTGTAAAAATGCATTGTTATTAGTAACACATTTCCTAAAACTATATACAAAACAGTTAGTTCCAACCGAGCAATCTGATTGGACAATGAGATTCCAGGAGTTACTATATTCCCCAATAATCGCACTTGTACGTTCCACCGAATATGTATCACTCCACTATACCTGCGTTCTAATATTCCTTAAATTATAGTTAATATTAGTGGCTTCTTATAATATGTGAAAATTGTAATGCTGTGTTGGATACCTTAATTTCTACAGTGACGCGCTGTTTAAAAAGAGGTGGTTCTAAAAATCCAGACCTCTGTGACCCAGAAGTCCCACCCTTGTATACATCTGGCTAGTCATGTTTGTTTACAACTAAACAGACAAGGTAGAGCTGGATTTATTGGTTCAACTGCCAAACCATAATACCTTTGTGGTGATGGACTCTTTATTTCATCTGAAAATGCCAAGAAAAAGTGACACAGGTGGGCGGAAACTAACACAAAAATGTGCCAAAGCTAAATCAATAGCATGATATCAAGCCGTCAGCATAAACTGCACTGGACAATATTTAATTTGGTTACATGTGTGTGAAATGACAGGCCTATTCTTTCCTATATTAGGCTTACTGAGGTGAGGTTAGCAACATTTAACTGGGTATAATTGGAAGGGACTATTTTTCCCTGCGGTGCAAAGCAACTGGTTAAACAAACAAAAATTATTGCTATCATTTTATAAGCTGTGCTTGTGAAACTGCTGTTCAAAAGTAATATTACTCTTGAGGTAGTGCGGTATCATGAATATATCACTGCTGTGATGTCTTTGGTCCTCCACTTCACATTTGGCCTACCACTGAATCACCACACCTCTTGTGTGATATTGCTTAAATATTGCATAAAGGTCAAGCCAGCTGTTTTAACAAGATTTTCAGTTAGTGTTTAGCTGAAATGACAATTTTCTTCTTCAAAAAAGTGGCATTGTATCTTTTCTGAGCTAATCACAGAATTGCACAAATAGTCTACATACAGTATATGGATAATCTGCAAAATTATGGTCTACACGGGCAAAGGCAGTGCCCACCTACTCATACAAGAACATACACATTCTCTGCCATGGCTATTCATTTCATTTAGTCTGTCGGCAGAAATAACCAGGGTCAAGTAGTTGGCCTACGTGCACATTTACACACAATTTACTATAATTTTGACTTGTACAGGAAGCAGCATAAATGCTCACGTGTGACCACCCATGTATGGCTGTCGTTCTTGCTGCGCTGATTGCTCTCTGTCCCACCCCAAATTAGCTGGTTCTGCTACTGTAATACCAGATTCAAATTTCACTTATTCCTGCATGTTGTTCTGCCTGATCCTGTGATACATAGTAGAGCACATAAATGTAAATATCTCATAAGGCTGTTTTGTATGCTTTCTGTCCCTGGCTTAATATGCTTTTGTGCATTCACACACACAGCTGAAGAAATTGTGCACAATTCACACCATGTACATTAGTTATAATGATTGAAATGAATGAAAATCATCTAGCCTGGAGGTCTGCTTCCTGTGTCAAACCCCAAATCTCTCCTGCATAACGCTCCAAATTCGTACCATACTCCGGAGGAATCTATCACAAGTGGGAGAAATTTGCAGCATACTACCAAGATAGATGAGAATGCAAATTCAGTTTGTAGTCTGGGGACTTAACACTCATCAAAACATTTGGCCTTTTTTTAATGAAGGAAACAAACATGGAAATATGTGTTGAGTGACAAATGGGGACCAGGTGTTCTTCCTCTTAGGGTTGCTATGGCATTGCCAAGACAGCTGAAACTGCCAAGGCTCCAAACGTAGGACAACATTAGAGCTCTGCCTGGGCTAATGAGTCATGGTAGTCTGGGCAAGGGTGACATCATTTCCTTTAAGCCTTCGAGAGTCTGGAATGTGAACCCCCGGCTCACTCACCCTCATGCTTACAACAGACAAAGCTGTGAAACTCATCTATGGTGGAGACAGTCAGGCTTGACTGACCAAAACCTCCAAGTCTAAGCCAGATTTGACAAAGGCAGCACCCCTGCAGCTCAGGGTCTGCAGATAAGTAGGCACAACAGCATTATAATTTCACTTGAGGAACTTACAGCTGCAGAAAGGAAATAATAGGAAACTTAAAATGACAGCATGATCTGGGTATTTTCCTGACTGCTATTTATGGAGATGCACATAATCCTTCAAATTGCAGAGCTGTGCCACAAAAAGTGAGTGTGAAGGGAATGTTTCTTATATCGTATCTAAGGCATGGGTGGGACATCAAGCTAAATACCAAATTGCATGGTGTTATTAAAATTCTGTGGAATTTCAAGGGAGTCATGCAGCAGATATCAAATTTAAAATAAATGTAAGGAGTGAGAGTATTGGGGAGTTGTACTGTATATTCACAAAAGGCCAAAAGGATTCCTCAGAATGATTTTTCCCCCTCTAAGAGTTACTTCTCCAGAACTGTGACTCATTGCTGATAAAGATGGATAAATTCCCTGGTGGTTGGAAATGATGTGTGAGAGGAAGCTGTGTGAACACTCATGAATTATTGCTGAAGCACTCCATAACCTCTCCAATGTGTGGGGGACACACATCTGGTCAGTGATATATGGAGAGGGAGGATGTAGCCAATCGGACACTGTGAGACTAAATGTTTACTCCTAAGATGTTTTTCAAGCAAAAGGCAACTTCACTTTATGTCTCAAATTCATTTGCCTCTTTTACTGCACAAGAAAGAGCTCAAGGCATTTCTTTTGAACACACAAAGGATCTCTTTATGATCTACAAAACTGTTACTGTTGCTAATCTGGTAGAGAAACATGAATGTTATATATGACATAACAGAAGACTGTCCCATTTAGGCATTGTCCCTTCATTCACAGGACATACATTTTCCTATATTTTACAAATGTTGGAAATTACAGTAGTGAATGAAGACAGTGTAACTAATAAACATCAGAAATGTAAATAAAGACTGAATAACTTCACTGCCTGAAAAGTGAAGCCAACACAAAAGTACTTTAAATCTACAACTTTATCCAATGGCCAGCAGAAATGTGAATCCCAACATTAGAAACGGAAGTCTGGTTTATAGAGGTTAATGTGTAAAAGTCCCCTCTGCTCCTGTTGTCTGTTAAAATGTTCTCATTTTAAGTTTATATCTCAAATTGACTTAATTGCAAGTCTAACTGATTGTCAGTATTATGAGTTAAGGACTCAAAGTCAAATAGGACTAAAAATAATGGAACCGATTCAAGCTTCTCATTATATCTAGCTTCAAAAGTCCCCCAACTAAAATGTAAAAATATGTTGTTTGTTCTTAATATCCCCATAGTACAACATGTACCATGTTGAAGACAGTGACATCACCATGTTTCACAGTATTTCAGCACTAGCAGCTGACTCTGTTATGTATGCAAACCTGGTGATGAATGAGGCGGAGATGGAGATAGCGTGGAACACAGCTTTACTGGATATAAAGCATAGCAGTACATGACAAGCACCCAGCAGGATCATCCGGCATAAGAGGATGTGCTATAGCGGCTTGCCCCACTATATAGGGCAGTGCGGTGACGTGACAGGAAGTTGACGTCACCACACTGCCCTTCACAATAAGGTGCCGTCACCACATTCTCTCCTCCCTTTAGAAAGTCCAAAACCACTAACACAATTCAAACCCACCCCAACTGGAACCCGAATCACACTCTAAAATAACAAAAAATAAATCACTGAAATGGCCTAACACATTCACACAAAACAACCTAAAATAGAGTTGGTGGGTGGACTACCCCACAACCCGCACAGCACGGTGGATTATTCTGATACTGGGATAAAATAAAAGCCCTTTAATAAACTAAAATCATCTGCCATGCTCCTAAACTAACACAATAAACACCCCATAGCATAAAACACATAAGAACACAGAAATATAAACATACTGCTATAGCACAGTTACTTGGGTGGGCAAGGTGGAAACAGCATGGCGGGGGGGGTGCGAGGGCAGCCCCTCAGCAGGCGTGCCCTTGGAGGCAGCAGGCTCCTGGGGAAATGGCTGATCTTCTGGAGTTGGAGCCCGGATCCCACACTGCCATCACCGACTCTCGTCCAGCCTCGCCACCTGGAACGTCCTCCTGGGCATGCCGTAGCTGGTTGGCATGCCTCATCCAGCCGTCAGACAACCGGAAGCACAGCACTCACAACTTTGCCACTATCCGCAGACGTGGTTGATGTTTTGCTGGCTGTCGTCTGGCCCATCTTCACTGTGGTCATTCTTCACCCTGAATCAAGTCCATAACCCGAAGTGAAATCTTATTCGGCCTGATGAGTTACTGCTGAGCATGCGGTAACTCCATGCTCGTCGGTCTGGCCCTGTCCTCTTCTATAAACTTTGCAGTGTTCACTGCCGTAGCTGCAGACCCCCCACCCAACTGCGGCCAAGAACCGGAGGCATCTGGGGCTAGCATGGTGTCACTCATTGGCATGTGTACCAACACTGAGCAAGAACTGGCCGACTTGAAAGCGAGGGCGTCCTTTAGCTCCTTGTACCATTCACTCCCAGTGGTGTCCGTCGGGAGTAGGCGGGGTGATTTCTCCTGTGGGTTCCCAGGTAAGACAAATGACACACCCTGGTGTAGTGATTCAAGCGTCCACATCTACTACAAGGTTTTCCTCTTGCTGGGCATTCTTTAACTTTATGGCAGTGCGTCGTGGACCCACAACCCCTGCAACGGGGGTTTCCAGGGGCAGACCTTTGGGTGCCAGCATTGCTTTCCAAATAATCTTCATCGACACCTGTAGGCTGGTTGCCAACTGCCAATCAAATCTAAAAGAAGAAAAAAACGCTAACATTGCTATCAGGGTCCGCAACATTGCTGAGGCAGGCAGCTCTGGCTGCTTCTGTGACTAGTGTCAGTTTAGCTCCAGAGCTAGCTTATCGAAGTCCTCCAACCGGAGAGCTAGCTTGACAGCTCTAGCTAATGTCAAGTCATTAGGCTCCATTAATAGCCTAGCACGCAGCTCAACACTGCACGTGTGCTCTGCTAGTTGGTCGCATACCATCTCATCTTCAAGCGGCCCAAAAAAACACTCACTAGCTAGCTGCCTCAAATCAGTGACATACTGGGGGATAAGCTCACGAAGCTCACGAATTCTCCAAACAGTCACGCTGTATGGGGTGGAGAAACGATTAGCTAACAACTCCACAACGTCCTCATATGATTCTGATGCACTGAGCATCCGCAGGACCCTCCGGCCTTCAATACCCAGGTTGTGGATGAGAAGTGCACATGCCCTTACCTTATCGAGCTTCCCCAGGTCCAGTGCCGTAATATATGTTTGATAGGCCTCCAACCAATGCGGCCATGGCACTGGTGTGTCATGAATCGCCCCTTCGAGGCAGAGAAAAACACTTAGACGCTGGACTGCAGTTCGTGGTATTTATTAAAGGGAACAAAATCCATAAAGTGCACGAAAATAAACATACAACAAGTTGACGGTGGAATAAGCGCAGGAATAAACGTCAGGACAAAAGAGGGTCCTGACAGGAGTAGGTTGGTATGGAATGAGGAAGATGAGACTCTGACAAAGAATAGATGAGCAGACCCACCTTAAATAAAGCAAACAATCAATTTTCACAAGTGCCATCAGGTATGAATCACATGAGCGGACAGGAGGTGAAAGTGATTACAATCAGCTGTGAGTCATGAGGAGAGGAGACAGGGCTGACAGCTTGACAGGGGCACCATCGACAACCAGGGTAAAACCCGGAATTGCCACTGACAGCTGCAACCCTGGAGAGAGAGAGAGAGAGAGAGAGAGAGAAGAGAGAGAGAGAGAGAGAGAGAGAAGGAACTGGCAAAAATACAAACTAGAATGATGACAAATAAAGACTGAAGGAAAAATACAAGTAAACCCAAATATATAAATAACAAAACTACAATGAATGTAAACAAGAAAATAAGTCACACGAAGAAACAATACAAGATATGTGAAAACCAACCAAGGAAAAAATAACAGCAACTAGAACACAAAAATATAGCAACTATCCAAATATGGAAAAAGGCAATGAGACTGAGCACGGCGGAATCCCTCATGCTCAGATCATGACAGAGCCCCACCCCCTCAAGGGGTGGATTCCAGACACCCAGGGTAACATCGAAAAGAAAAAAAAGGACCCACCCACATAGAAAACCCACCCAACAAAAAACAAGAAAACAACCTCACCCCGGGCGGGAGGAGGGGGACCCAGACACGGAGGGATCAAAACAACCCAGAGAAAATAAGAAAAACTCACATGACTCACACCCCAGCAAAACCCAGGCTAAGAGGGAACAAAAACCAAAAACCCAACTCAGGATCCACACCAGGCAAAACTCAGGCACCTAGGCCTCCTGGACTGGAGAGCTGGACAGTTCAGGTGGTCAAATGAAGTCCCAAACCTGGTAGATGGTGTGATGGAAAGAATCGGGTGGCCTACTGGAAAACGTGGGCCACCCAACTCAATGGCGGAGTCTGTCTGGTGGCCTCCCAGAGTCCTTCAGTCACCTCTATAGACAGGAAGGTCCAGGAGGCGGCTGCCCAGCAAGGATGAATGATGGTGGAGTAAGTTGGATAACTGGGGAACAGATGGCCGGCCAGCGGGAACCTCAGGGACAGGAACAGGAGCCCCGGTGGCCACAGGGAAAGAGGAAGCCCTGATGTCCTCAGGCGTAGGAGAGGGAACCACGATGGCCCCGGGCAAGGAAAAGGGAACCACGACAGCCCCGGCCAAAGGAGAGGGGACCACGATGACGTCGGGCAGAGAAGAGGGGACCACAGCGACATCAGCTGCAGGTGCACAACCGAGAGGTTTCGCAGGTCCTTCCTACCAACGGTTGTCAGACTGTATAACCTAAGCAGGGCTGCTCGCAGAGATAGCAAAAAGACGTGACAACCTAATAGTATTGAATGCAAAAGACGCAATAGACTTACACAATGGTCCCCTCCGGTATACAACTAGGAAAATACCGGTAGCTACAGAGGGTGACAATATGTATGGGTACATAATCATACCATGTAGGATAACTAAGCAGACGGTTATGCTGTTTCATTCCATCTAGCCTGCAATGCTCCACACTGTGTGTGTTTGTATATTTATATATTTATTCCATCTAGCGACAATGCTCCACACTGTGTGTTTATATATTTACATATTTATTCCATCTAGCTACAGTGCTCCGCACTGTCTGTGTTTATATATTTACATATTTACTCCATCTAGCTACGGTGCTCCGCACTGTGTGTGTTTATGTGTTTGCATATTTGTTCCATCTAGCTACAATGCTCTGCACTGTGTGTGTGTGTTTATATTTTTACAGGTTTGTTCCATCTAGCTACAATGCTCCGCACTGTGTGTTTATATATTCATATATTTATTCCATCTAGCTACAACGCTCCACACTGTGTGTGTGTTTATATATTCACATATTTATTCCATCTAGCTACAATGCTCCGCACTGTGTGTGCTTATATGTTCATATATTTATTCCATCTAGCTGCAATGCTCCGCACTGTGTGTTTATATATCTACAGTGAGGTAAAAAAGTATTTAGTCAGCCACCAACTGTGCACGTTCTCCCACTTAAAAGATGAGAGAGGTCTCCACTTTTCATCATAGGTATACCTCAACTATGAGAGACAAAATGAGAAAAAAAAAATCCAGAAAATCACATTGAAGGATTTTTAAAGAATTTATTTGCAAATTATGGTGGACAATAAGTATTTGGTCAATAACAAAAGTTCGTCTCAATACTTTGTTATATGCCCTTTGTTGGCAATGACAGAGGTCAAACGTTTTCTGTAAGTCTTCACAAGGTTTTCACACACTGTTGCTGGTATTTTGGCCCATTCCTCCATGCAGATCTCCTCTAGAGCAGTGATGTTTTGGGGCTGTCGCTGGGCAACACGGACTTTCAACTCCCTCCAAAGATTTTCTATGGGGTTGAGATCTGGAGACTGGCTAGGCCACTCCAGGATCTTGAAATGCTTCTTACAAAGCCACTCCTTTGTTGCCCGGGCGGTGTGTTTGGGATCATTCTCATGCTGAAAGACCCAGCCACATTTCATCTTCAATGTCCTTGCTGATGGAAGGAGGTTTTCACTCAAAATCTCACGATACATGGCCCCATTCATTCTTTCGTTTACACGGATCAGTCGTCCTGGTCCCTTTGCAGAAAAACAGCCCCAAACCATGATGTTTCCACCCCCATCCTTCACAGTAGCTATGGTGTTCTTTCTCCTCCAAACACGACAAGTTGAGTTTTTACCAAAAAGTTCTATTTTGGTTTCATCTGACCATATGATTTTCTCCCAATCCTCTTCTGGATCATCCAAATGCTCTCTAGCAAACTTCAGACGGGCCTGGACATGTACTGGCTTAAGCAGGGGGACACGTCTGGCACTGCAGGATTTGAGTCCCTAACGGCGTAGTGTGTTACTGATGGTAACCTTTGTTACTTTGGTCCCAGCTCTCTGCAGGTCATTCACTAGGTCCCCCTGTGTGGTTCTGGGATTTTTGCTCACCGCTCCCGTGATCATTTTGACCCCACAGGGTGAGATCTTGCGTGGAGCTCCAGATCGAGGGAGATTATCAGTGGTCTTGTATGTCTTCCATTTTCTAATAATTGCTCCCACAGTTGATTTCTTCACACCAAGCTGCTTACCTATTGCAGATTCAGTCTTCCCAGCCTGGTGCAGGTCTACAATTTTGTTTCTGGTGTCCTTTGACAGCTCTTTGGTCTTGGCCATAGTGGAGTTTGGAGTCTGACTGTTTGAGGTTGTGGACAGGTGTCTTTTATACTGATAACGAGTTCAAACAGATGCCATTAATACAGGTAACGAGTGGAGGACAGAGGAGCCTCTTAAAGAAGAAGTTACAGGTCTGTGAGAGCCAGAAATCTTGCTTGTTTGTAGGTGACCAAATACTTATTTTCCACCATAATTTGCAAATAAATTCTTTAAAAATCAGACAATGTGATTTTCTGGATTTTTTTTTCTCATTTTGTCTCTCATAGTTGAGGTATACCTATGATGAAAATTGGAGACCTCTCTCATCTTTTAAGTGGTAGAACTTGGACAATTGGTGGCTGACTAAATACTTTTTTGCCCCACTGTATATATTTATTCCATCTAGCTGCAATGCTCCGCATCGTGTGTCTATATATTTATGTTTATATGTACATATGTATACTCGCTGCTCTTGTTTTTTTTCTTGCCTTCTGATTGTTGCTCTGAGTGTTGCTATCCCTGTGCTGTTGCAATCCTGGAATTTCCCCATTGTGGGACTAATAAAGGCTTATCTTATCTTATCTTATCTTATCAGGCAGAGGAGAGAGAACCACGACCACGTCGGGCAGAGAAGAGGGAATCATGATGACCTCGGGCAGAGGAGAAGAGACTGCAGTGGAATTGGGTGAGGCCTGAGGGACCGCGGCGTCTCTGGACTGGCCTGTAGCACCCTTGGAGACCCCGGACTGGGGCATAGCAACACCTGCGATGGCCCCAAACGGGGGCTTAGCAGCACCCATGGTGGCTCCAGATGGGAGCATAGCTGCACCCGTGGTAGTCCCGGACTGGGACAGAGCTGCACCCATGGTGGACCTCAGGCTGGAGCGTGACACCCACAATGGACCCAAGCTGGGGCACAGGACCCATGTAAGTCTGAGGCTGGGACACAGCACCCACGATGGCCCCCGTCTTGGACACCACACCCATGGAGACCCGGACTGAGTAGGAGCTGCACTCATGGAGGTCCCGGGCTGGGACGGAGCACCCGCAAAGACCTCAGCTGGAGGGGGGGGGCAGTACCCACAGAGGCCCTGGGCTGGGATGGAGCACCACTGATGACCTCAGCAGAAGGGGGAGCAGCACCCATGGAGGTCCCGGGCTGGGACAGAGCACCTGCGAAGGCCACAGCTGGTGTGGGAGCAGCACCCACGGAGGTGCTGGGCTGGGATGGAGCACCTGCGAAGGCCACAGCTGGTGTAGGAGCAGCACCCACGGAGGTTCCGGGCTGGGACGGTGCACCCACAGTGACCCCAGGTGGAGGAGCTGGAACCATGGAGTTCTCTGGCGAAGTTGGATGTTCCTTGGTGACCTGGGAAAAGACTCTGACAGGAGGGACAGGGAAAAGGGGTCAGGGTCAATGGCGGCAGTGGAGCTCAGCGAGGTGAGCGCAGGTGTAGTTAATGGCTGCACCTGGCCCTCCCCACCAAGAGCCCGACAAGATCTATCCAAAATAGAAACAGTGAAAATGAAGGAGAGCACTTGCCTGATCTCAAGGTTCACCACTGTCCAGGACTCCGTCGATCCAGGCGACGACGTCTTGGGTCCGGCCCTCTGGAGGTCCATCTTCGGCTCCGCTGCAATGGCCCCGGCAGCAGGTGTGGTAGAAGGTGCAGTCACAAGACCTCCCAGTGAAGTGTCCCACACAGGTGGCTCACCCGGCATGGTGACAGGAGGCCGGTTCCCTGCTGGTGCTGGATCCTGCTCTGCTGAAGCCAGGGGATGCTCAATTGTTGGCACAGGCTCCCGCTCGCTGGTAGTGCTCTACCTCTGTCCAGACCATGGCTGCAGGGCTGGAACTAAGTCCTCCAGGGCCGCAAGCTCCTCCAACTTCCGGCGGCTCAATCCTGGGGCCGGCGGACACTCAGGGGGCAAAGGAAAAGACATGGAGAGAGCAGGTGAAAAGTTTATAGCGTCAGCTGGTGGTGAGGACTCAGAGAACTGCACAGGCTGAGCCTCACCACCCCGAAACAGGCAAGATAATTCATGTGTCAACGATGGAGAATGAAAAAGCACTTGCCTGTGTTCCCGGGGCATGATGTTTTCTGCTGCAGCTGGTCTTAAGTCATCCCTCTCTGTGGCTACCGTGGTCACGGGCCCCTCAGAGGATCATGTAGGAGCTGCCCCTGCAGACAAGGAGAGGGGCGGAGACGCAGAAGAAACGGCCGGACCCTCAGCAGCGGGAAGGAACGCTGAGGATGAGAGGGAGGCAGCAGCTGTGGAAAAGGAAGAAACTGATGGGACAGCTGGCGAGGAAAAATGCAGAGAAGGCACTGCTGTGGGAGTTTTCTCCCTCGGTGAAGGAGGGGCTGCTGAGAGGGAGGGCGAGGCATTCCTCCGGTGGTCTGGAGCTGGATGACGGTGTCTTGGAGCTGGTGACGTGGAAGCTGGAGCTGGAGCTGGTGACTGACGAGCAGCCGATGAGACCGGGACCCGGGGGCGCTTCACCATTGGCGCAGGCCTATGCTTCTTCAGGGAGCTCCTCACCATCCCTCTGGTCTCTCGCTGTAGGTCCGCCACCAGCGAAATCCTCTCCATCTCCTAAGCATGCTCTGCCAGCTGAGAGCACTGGCGGGCAGCCGCCTCCGCAAGACCCAGGTACCAAAGGGCGTCATTGGCCGTTGGAGCCCTGCAGTCATGGGAGATGAGATCATCTATCTCCATCAGCATTCTGCAGGCCTCCCATCCCAGGCGCATCGGATAGTCACGCCCACCCATCAAAGAGGTGTTACCGGGGAACATGTTGAAAGTAGCTCTGGTGGAAAAAACAGGTGAGAGGGAAAAAACCACAAACTGCAGCAGCTGGATCTCAAATTGGTCAGAGTCTACTGTCATGAATTGCCCCTTTGGCGCATAGAGAAAAACCCGAGCACTGGACTGCAGTTTCTGGTATTTATTAAAGGGAACACAAAATCCATAAAGTGCACAAAAACAAACTTACAACAAGTTGACGGTGGAATAAGCACAGGAATAAATGTCAGGACAAAAGAGGGTCCTGGCAGTAGTTGGTTGGTACGGGATGAGGAAGATGACACTCTGACAAAGAGTAGATGAGCAGACCCATCTTAACCCTCTGAGTGTGAGATTTCGTGTGCCACTAGTGGCAGAGCGAGGTGCTGCGCCTGTCATCTCACTCTGATATCCCCGGCTGCACTGGAGATTTGTACTGATTTGTACTGATCTGCCAGTTTCAGAAGGTGGCAGACACGCGTTGGAGGACTCAATAGATGACACGTAATACACCAAAGAAGAAGAACTCCTCATTTCCTTTTCCTGTTTTCATCCTTTTAGCCCAGAAAGCTAATATGGCTGCTGTCCACTGTCGTGCACCGTCACTTAGATGGCTCCGTACATGGAAAATAGCCGCGGGATACAAGCGAAATTTATGTGGGATAATCATAAGACTTTGTAGATGTGATAGAGAGTGTAAATGACCGAGCGAGTCCCCTTAGCCACCGGTAAGTGATGAATTTCTTTGGGTTTTTTTGCATTGTACTGATTTCTTGTTCATATACTTTGAAGACATGATGACAACGTACCCCTGTACAAAAAAATGGTGTCAAAAGACTGAACCATTCTTTGTGTAAATATGTCCAAAGTCCGCTTTTGACTGAGTTATGTAATTCAATATAGCTGCCGTGGCATTATGCAAATTAGATGCATAAAATCACACCTATCTGAAACTTTGGATCATATTTTACATCTTTCTAATAGACAGTAAGCCATTATCTTTTACCACTTTCAAGTTATAGCCTTGGAAATCTGAACTATTTTACTGACAAAAAATATTTACTACTCTTGACCACTAGGGGTTATGTCATAATTTGGTGACAGTCACACTCAAAGGATTAAATAAAGCAAACAATCAATTATCACAAGTGCCATTAGGTGTGAATCACATGAGCGGACAGGAGGTGAAAGTGATTACAATCAGCTGTGAGTCATGAGGAGAGGAGATGGGGCTGACAGCTTGACACTGCCTACAACCAGGGTAAAACCCGGAATTGCCACTGACAGCTGCAACCCTGGAGAGAGAGAGAGAGAGAGAGAGAGAGAGAGAGAGAGAGAGAGAGGAAATTGGCAAAAATACAAACTAGAGTGATGACAAATAAAGACTGAAGGAAAAATACAAGTAAACCCAAATATATAAATAACAAAACTACAATGAATGTAAACAAGAAAATAAGTCACACTAAGAAACAATACAAGATATGTGAAAACCAACCAAGGATAAAATAACAGCAACTAGAACACAAAAATACAACAACTATTCAAATATGGAAAAAGGCAATGAGACTGAGCACGGCAGAATCCCTCGTGCTCAGATTGTGACAGAGCCCGATTCCAGACACCCAGGGTAACATCAAAAAGAAAAAAAAGGACCCACCCACATAGAAAACCCACCCAACAAAAAACAAGAAAACAACCCCACCCCGGGAGGGAGGAGGGGGACCCAGGCATGGAGGGATCGAAACAACCCAGAGAAAATAAGAAAAACCCACATGACTCTGGGTCTTGTTCCAATGCAGTTTGGCACTCCTGCAGTGACACGGCGGCTTGGAGGGGCCCGTGCAGCATGAGGATCAGCTCTGGTTCCAGGGGGTCTCGGTTGGTGTCTGGTGTGGCGCCGGGGGTAGCCCAGGAGAGTAAGTCCGCTACCACGTTCTCTCTGTCAGGCGTGAACTGGGTTGTGAAGTTGTATGCTTGCAGCCTTTCTGTCCATCTGTAGATGCATAGTGGTTTGTGTCCTGACTCCAACATTTCTAACAGGGCTGCGAGGGCCCGGTGGTCCTTTCGGAGTGTGAAATGGGCCCGCACAGGTACATGTGCCATCTTTTGCATACCCAGACACAAGCTAGGGCTTCCCTCTCCCCCACTGAGTACTTCTGTTCCATTGGTGAGAGGCCACTGGACGCTCGGCCCCTCCTTGGAATTGGGACAGCACAGCCCCTACGGTGGTGTTAGAGGCATCATAGGTCACAAATGTGAGGCTCTGCAGGTCAAAGTGGGCAAGCACAGATGGTGAGGTGAGCTGTGTTTTCTGTCGGTGGAGCATGTGGGAGTCCACAACCCGGTGCATCCTGTTTTAGGAGGGTGTGTAGTGGTTCTATTGTCACTAAGTAGTGGGGAATAAAGTGTCTGTAGAAGGTCGTCATACCCAGGAATGAGGAAAGTTGGGCGGGGCATGATAGTTCAGGCAGGTGTACTATCACCTTGATGTTTGAGTCCAGTGGGCTTAGGCCTCTGGCTGTCAGATGGAACCCCACAAACTCTATGGTGGGCGCCATGAAGATGCACTTTTCCCCATTCAACATGAGGCCATGACTGGCCAGCACCTCCATCACCTTGGAGAGGCGGGCGTTGTTGTTGTGCCATGCACCACAATGTTGTCCAAGTACACTACCATGCCCGGAAGACCAGCGAAGATGGTGGACATGATCTTCTGTAAACAGCTAGGTGCAGAGCAGAGGTCGAAAAACATGCAGGTGTAGCAACCCCCCCCCCCCCCCCCCAGTGGGTCATGAAGGTTGTGAGGTCGCGGCTGTCCAGGTGTCGGGGAACCTGAAGGTATCTTTGGTGGAGGACCAGTTTGGAAAAGACCTTCGAGCCATGGAATGTGGCTGCTAGCTCCTCCATGATGGGCAGGGGGTATTTGTTAGGGATTACTGCCTTATTTATTGTTCTGAGTTGTACGCAGGGCCGCAAGCCGCTTGATTTTTTTCTTTGCTACCATCAAGTTGAAGATCAAGGGGGACGCGTTGACTCGTTCGATGATGCCTGTGTCCAAGAGTTTCTGCAGCTCTGCTGTGACCTCATCTTGTAGAGCAAGGGGCAGCCGGCGAAGGGGTTAGATGACAGTAGACACTGTTGGGTTGATGAGCGGCTGGTGGTTGAAGGTGGTGAGGCAGCCCAGGCCCGTGAAGAGTGCCGGCCAGCGATGCTGCCAAGTTGTGGTGACCGTCAACATTACAGAGCCTGTGGGGTCTGTAATGGAGAAACCCGGTTCATTAATCAGGTCAATGCCCAGAAGATTGGCACCTTGGTGGGGGGGGGTGGGGGGGTCACTTGGAATTTTAATGCAGGGAGGACTCTGGGGCCGCAGTGTACTGAGAGGGTGACTGTTCCCACCATGCTGATCTTAACGTGCCCATAGTCAAACAGGTCCTCTGTATTTGCTTTAATCGTCTTCTGGGGAAATAGTTGTCTAACTGTAGACTCATTTAACAGAGATCTTGAGGTGGCTATGTGAAGCAGCAGCGCCAAACCAATGCCATTGAGCTCCACTGTGCACCATTTGAGCGGCCAATTGTTAGCGCCCACCGAGTGGATGGTAGCCAGGTCGAGTTGGAAGGATGGGCAAGGTGGCGGGCTTACAAGGACAGAGGTGGGGTGCAAGGAGGAGCTGCAGGTACCACCTAGTCCGCATGTCGTGGTGCTTTGTTGTCCCACAATGTCTGTCTCGGGGTCATTGTGAGGGGACGTGGGGTTGGAGGGCTTAGCTGCTGGAGCCATGGTCTGTGCTGATGGTGCTGAATGTGAGGAGGGTGGATTGTGGCCTGCTAGCTGCGATGCTAACTGAGTGGCTGTTTCCAGTTTTCACTGCCCTGGCCAGCGGTAAGTCGTCCAGCTCTGTTATCAGCTTCTCCTGCAACTTCGAATTCATAGTGTACTTTGCTAACTGGCCCTGTATCATCATTTCCTCCCCTTTGCCAAAGTCACATGCGCTAGCCAAATGGCAGAGGTTGCTGGACCGGCTCGTCTGTTTGCTGTTTGCAGTTGAGAAAAGCAAGCAACTGGGCTGTCCTGTTCCGTTTATCAGCAAAATATTCTGCTAATAAAGCCACACAGTTGTCATATGTGTCCGCAGGTCCAAGAGTTCAGAGGATACGTTGTCCCTTGCTGCCCAGGCTATGGATTAGCATATCTCATAGCCTAGCCTTGCCAGCTTTAGCCCAGTTGGTGGAGGACACAAATGTCTCAAATTACTTGTACCATCTCGGCCAAGGCATAGGCAGCTCACGAGGCAGGGTGAGGAACGGTTGTAGAGGTATCAGCAGCATTTCCATATCCTCATCGCCAGTGTTATGTCTGAAAAATAGGCGAATGACAGCCATGTGCTTATTCTAGCTTTCATTAGTTTCAACACCAAAACAAGACATAACTGTCGTGCTGTACTGTGCCACCAACACTCCGAACGTGCTGACGTCACTTACATGAGCGTGCACACATCCATACATCACACCAGTGATTGCTGATCATTGAAAACACCTGCTGAAGAGACTGGGTGGAGGTAAAACATGCAGGATCTTGGCCCTCCATGGAAGGAGTTTGAAATCCGAAATCCGAATTATAACATAACAGTATTTATTATTATTAATTTTTACAGAATCACTCAATATAAAATATTTAAAAAAATCCACTCACTGGCCCCTCAGAAACAGCAGCAGGAATTACCTGTAGCTCTGGCACCTCTCTACTGGTAGGAGGAGCCATTAACTGTAAGTGCCTCCAGTTAAAAATTAAGCAATATTACACGAGAGTTACAGTATTGTGATTATACAAATATACGAACACCAGGCGTGATGCGGCTTGTGCCCTCCACTATCACACCCGGAGTTTGTATGTTCATGATACCATAACAAACTCCAGTGTAATACTGCTTTTATACAACAGTTTTGCAAGCACAAATTATTAAATGACAGCAATACTGGACAAAATAGTCTCAGTGCGCGACCGAGAGGTTTCGCAGGTCCTTCCTTCCTACGGCTGTCAGACTGTATAACCTAAGCAGGGCTGCTCACAGAGATAGCAAATAAACGTGACGACCTAATAGTAGTGAATGCAAAAGGCGCAACAGACTTGCACAAATGGTCCCCTCCAGTATACAACTAGGACAATATCAGTCGCTATGGAGGGTGACAATATGTATGGGTACATATTCATACTATGTAGGGTAACTAAATAGACGGTTATACTGTTTATTCCATCTAGCTACAATGCTCCGCACTGTGTGCATATATATTTATATATTTATGTGCACATATGTATATTCACTGCTCTTATTTTCTTATCTTCTAAATTATTGCTCTGAGTGTTGCTATCCCTGTGCTGTTGCAATCCTGGAATTTCCCCATTGTGGGACTAATAAAGGCTTATCTTATCTTTAACCAGCTATTTTGTGCAGTTGAGAAAAAAAATAGTCCCTTCTGAATGTAGCCACACTAACTGCTGCTAAACATCTCAATCAGCATGAAGATGTCTATCGTCATTTCACACACACACACACACACACACACACACACACACGTAAACAAATTAAATATTGTCAAGTGCAAAAGCAACAAGTGTTTATAAAACATACCTGTTGACTCGGCACTTCAGAAAATCCCAGATCAAAAGGATCCAATGCCGGTTGGTCGCCAGAAACACTGGTAGTTAGCCAGTAGCTCGCAATTTAGGACATGCTAGCGACTTAGCACATTTTGCTCCCTTTTTTTTGCATTTTTAAATGAAACAAAGAGTCCATCACCACAAAAGTATTATGTTTTTTTAATCGAGGCAATAAATCAAACTCAACCACTGCCTATTTTTTCAAACAAACGTGAAATTGCTTAATGAGCTTACAATGACAGCAGGGCTGGGGCAGAGGGAGACCTTTTCAAAAGGGTGGGATTTCCGGGTCAAGGATGTATAACTTCTTGTCAAACAGCGCCTCACTGTAGAAATTAATGTATCCAAAATAGTACTGCAATTGTCAGAGAGATGGTAGAAAATTATTTAGTAATTTAACTGTTACTAGAACATCTGTGAAGCAGAGTGATACATGTCCAGTGAAATTGGAGTGCAATTATTGTGGATTATAGTCTCTCCTGAATCGTTATTGTCCAATCAAATTGCTTGGTAGGAACTAACTGTTGTATAATACGGAATATTTCTGTAGGGGGGTTCCACTCCTGCATTTCTTTTTGGTTACAGTCCAAAGATGATTGTTTCATGTTTTTGACATATTATATCTTACACACATAACAGAGTGCACATGATAAAAAAATATCATAATCTATTGGTGACAGCATAATGCTTATTTTACAATATATACTGTCATACTCTCCTTCCTGTAAAATGGTCTTGTCCATTTTTGCATTAAAAAAAATATGCAGAATACCATAATAAAGGTGTTGGCAGATCACTCATCAGTTTAGTAAGAATAAAATACTGATTCAGTGAGCCTCTTAAAACTGGATTAAAATAGATTTTAAACCTTAAATATAAATCAGCCTTTCTGACCACAGACGTTCCTGTATGTGAAATTATAAGAAATCTATTTTGTTCTAACCTCATGTCCATTCTTTTATTAGATAGATAAATAGATTATTTAGATAGGACAGACAGACTGACTGACAGACAGACAGACAGACAGACAGACAGACAGACAGACAGATAGATAGATAGATAGATAGATAGATAGATAGATAGATAGATGTATTTTATTGATCCCAAACTGGGAAATTACAGTGTAGCAGCAGCATGACACAGACAACCCAACCAACAGAAAGACACACAGCATAATAGAAAAAGGAGTTACCTAGGAAATTAAAGTAAAAATGCTTAGATAACTTTATATACAACATAGGCTACTACTAGGTTAAATAGATGACGATCCTTATGATGATTGCTAATAATGTAGAAATAGTTCTGCATCTGCATCCAAGACCTGTTTATTGAAAATGCCTTTTTGATTTTTTGGTCTTCCCTTTTTTTGGTTTGTTTGTAGCTTTGAGTTTGTATCAAAACACTCAGCCTGTGTTTTCTGTTCAAGGGTTAATTATTAACTATATGTAGCCAGAACAGCGTTTTTCACTACACAGAGGACAAAAATCCTTGCCAGACCAGTCTGCCCTACTGGGAAAACAACTTAAAAAAAAACTTTTAAAAGTCCTATCAATTTAGGTGTCTTTTTAAAACCTCCTTGTCACACTCTTGTTTTTCTTTTTTCTCTTTTAGATGCTGCTATCATACATTCAGTCATTCATTCATCCAGAAATTCACTACCAGCCCACGTCCAACCTTAATCAGGTCAAATGTCAACTCTTAACCAATTAAATTAACCCTTTGAGTGTGAAAATTTGCGTGCCCCTAGTGGCAGAGCGCGGCACTTCACCTGCCTTCTCACTCTGACTTTGTCAAGAGTAAGTGCAAAATTTCTGGTTTTTTTTAAATGTACTGATTTCTTGTTCATATACTTTGAAGATAAGATGATGAGGTACCTCTGTACAAAAAATGGTGTCAAAAGACTGAACCATTTTTTGTGTAAATACGTCCAAATTCCAGTTTTGACTGAGTTATGGACTTTAAAGAGGTGCCGCGACATTATGCAAATTAAATGCACAAATTTATTCCTATCTGAAACTTTGGATCATATTTTCCATCTTTCTAATTGACAGTAAGTCATTATCACTTACCACTTTCAAGTTATAGCCTTGGAAATCTGAACTATTTTATTGACAAAAAATATTTACCATTCTTGACCACTAGGGGGTATGTCACAGTTCTGCACCACACACACTCAAAGGGTTAAGCAGGCAGGACAGATGTACACCTCAACAAATAAAAAATTGATACGCCAAAACAAACTCTCCAATAAACGTTGGGCATGGCAGAATTAGCAAAAAAAAAAAAAAAAGTGTTTCTTTTGGGGCCCCAAACAAGCTGGGGCCCCTGGACTACTGCCCGAGTAAGCCCTCTTGATAATCCGGG
Organism: Pholidichthys leucotaenia; assembly: GCA_020510985.1. NCBI lineage: Eukaryota > Metazoa > Chordata > Actinopteri > Cichliformes > Pholidichthyidae > Pholidichthys > Pholidichthys leucotaenia. The sequence goes on from CM035844.1 coordinate 172,113,070, forward strand.
GCAGCCTGCAGCACAAAGACAGATATTTCAGAGACACAGGACTGTATGAGAAATGACCAGATATGTTTGCAAATCCTTGTCAGAAATCTTGTAAATTTCTGTGGCATAAATATGCCTTGAAATTTATGAGAGTTTCAAGGAAAAATCAACTGACGATTGGAGATTTCAGGAAACTTCTGTACACTATGCTTCTCAGAAATTTACTATGTCCAGTTATTTCTGGAAACTTGGTTTTTCACCCAGTGGGGATGGTGGACACAACTAAAAATCTTGCTCTCTTGCTGCAGACCCACATTGATATCTACACCTTGCCTTTTTGTCAATGCTGTCTGTCATTTGCTCATTTACAAGTAACTCGATTTTGCAATTCACTTACTTTACCCCTCCATGGCTTGCCGCTTTATTGCGGTGGAGGGCTTTGCATGTCCTAATGATCCCAGGAGCTACGTATTTGGGGACAGTTTGTTCCTGCTGGGTCTCCCAAAGCAAATTGATCCTGCATGAACAGCCAGACCTAGAGAGGTCCAATTGATCCCCATGGAGATGTTACAACAAGGATCCAGTATACCTCACCCACTTTGGGGTTGCTGGGACTGCAGGGCAAGCATCTGGAAAATGGGCTTCCATCCATAGGATCCAGCAGAGCTCAGCCTGAGTGTGTCCCATGAGTCAGACCTCCAGTGGGCTCACTACCTGCAAGAGCAGGGGTGGGCAAATATTTTTTCCATGGCGCCACATGAGAAACAGAAAATATTGTGGAGGGCCGGACCAAAAGGCTGAACTCAGTTCTGCATAAAATTAATTATATTTCTTTATAAAAAGCAGCACAAAGCATTGTTTTGACATGCTGGCAAGACTGGTAAGAGTATATGTTATGATTAAGCAATGAAAAAGTGAAGTTGCCTTGCAAAAAATGTCATTTATTCTATCAATTTTCACAAAACAATGGTAAACAAAATGTGAACATTTTTACCATTGTGACTCATTATATTAGTAATCATTTTCAGTCGCATTCACCCCAAAACACATTTTGAGTTTCATATACTGTTGGAAAGAGGTTTTTAGCTTTCTAAAGACATCACAATATTGTCTTTGTACTCCAAATGTTAAGCAAGATACATCATATTATAGTGATTACTGTCACTGAACTGTGATTTTGAGAAAAAGGCCTTCAAAGAAAGTGTCCCAGGTCACTGCTAGTTGGTGCATTTACATGCCTACATTTGTAGTCTAACCACTTCACTTGGTGTTTTTCAGTTCTTTTTTCTTGTTCAGTGAGAGAAATCTAATCTCTGCTGGGCTTTAACGAGTGCATCAAAGTCAGGTTGAATGTCTGAGGTGGAGATGCAAAGCACAGCTGACATATGATCATCAGTGAGAGAGGATCTATACCTGGATTTGGTAAACTTCATCACTGAGAATGTTTGTTCACATACAATGTAGGTAGAGCCAAAGAGAACCAACATCTTCTGAGCATGTCTCTTCATGTTTGGAAAGTTCTCTTCCTTGAGAAAAGAGTAAAACTCCAGCAGTGATCCTGAATTAAAGTGCTTTGCCAGTATCGCATCAGACTGCAGGTCAATTAGTTCCAGCTGAACATCACTGGGTGCATTATCCACACTGCAGGTAAAGGGAGAGGAAATCATGTGCATTTCATCCTTGATTGTTCCGAGATCTTCAAATCACCTTGAAAACTCACCATGCAGTGCTACTAACATGGATGAGTACCTGTCGAGGTGATCAGCTGATGGTGTGACTTCTTTCAGGGTTTGCATGTGAGTGAGAGTGTTGCTCTCCAGTTGACTTGAAAGAAACTGCAACTTTCTCATGAAAGCCTTCACCAGGCTGTGCATTTCATAAATAAAAAGGCCCTTGCCTTGCAGTTTGGTGTTCAGTTCATTCATCAGTGCAGTCACATCAACAGCAAATGCAAAATCTGCCATCCAGTCCTCATCTGAGAGCTCTGGGATGCCTTTGCCTTTCTTCTCACAAAACTCTCAAATCTCTGCTTTCAGGTCCCAAACTCTTTTTAGCACTTTGCCCAGGCTGAGCCATCTGACAGCTGTGTGATGGATGATGTCACTATGTTCAGTTTCATGCTCCTCCAAAAGTGCAACAAACTGTCTGTGATTCAATGCTCGTGCCCTGATGAAGTTAACTATTTTAGTTACAACATCAATAGCATGGTTAATTTTTAGCACTGACTTGCACAACACATGCTGATGTATAATACAATGCAAAAAATACCAATTTCTGATCTGCGTTGATTTCAGTCATTTTATCTTGCATACGTTTCAAAAGTCCGACATTTTTCCCCATCAGATTTGGACAGTTGTCCATTGTGACGCCTACCAGTCTGTCCCATTTCAGCCCCAGCGTGCCCATGTATGCATTTACCTCTGTGAACAGATCGCTCCCTGCCATCGTCCCTTTCATTGACCGCATTGCTGCCATGTCCTCCGTAATTTTGAAATCCATTATCCCATGGACAAATACGAGTAACTGGGCTGTGTCACAGACATCACAACTCTCATCCATAGCCAAGTAAATAAATACTTAGCAGTCCATGTTTTGTTGAAAACCCTGCATTCGGCATCTACCTTTCTTTTTTTAGCGTGCGCAGGCATTTTTGAGGGCTAAAGTTGTCTGCTTGTGACAAGGTATATTCAGTCATGCGCAGTATTGATTTACGTATTGCGTCATTATGCACGTGAATAAAAAAACAACTTCAGAATAAAAGCAGCGCAGCTTTAGTCCATACATTAGGTAAAATTAGAAAATGTGTTTATTTTGAAATTTACAATTGACCTCAGCGGGCCGGTCAGAGTCAACCAAAGGGCCGTATGCAGTGCAATGCCCAGGTCTGTGCAAGAGGGATCATGGGGTAATTTTGCTATGTGAAATGGGCAACAGTCTGGGCTTCTCTGTTTAGACAGCCACCCTCATGACCCGGACGCTTGGATAAGTGGTAGAAGATCAATGAATGGACTTTTTTCTGTAGTTGTGGGCACCCAGCACACATGTGGGCACCCAGCACAATGCAGACTGATAATATTCACGCTCAACAGGGATTGCATACAAACAGAGAGCCTTAGGGGGACAACCAGAACAATGACTATTGTTATACATCCCCGGAGTAAGGAGAGAAATTCCGGCGCCAGTTAATCACGCGATTGATATGTATTGACTGATATGTATATCAATATGTAAATGTGCCATACATTCTCTCTTGTCTGTATAAAAGAGCTGACTTTACATGCCTCACACTCAGTGCACTCACAGCTCACACAACACAGCACAGCGCACAGCGCTACAGTGTGTCTCATGATGATGGAGGAATAAAACTCTTAAACCTTCAGCTCGCCGTGTCACGCCTGAACTTATTTTGTTCCTCCACATAGTAAACATACTTTTTTTGGTTAGGCTGTACATTACAAGTATTGCAACTGCAACCCTGGTCCATGTTACTTCATGTCATTATTTACACACCCACCAGAGGTTGTTTATTGTCAAAACATATAGTGTACATATAGGTTGCAATACCTCTGAGTAAAAATGATCTCATAGAGCAGTGATCTCCAACCATTGGGCGTCCATGGATCACTTGGTACCAGGCTGCAGAGAACACAGAGAAAAAATAAATAATTTATTCTATTCCTCTGTATTGACTAAGTCTACCAAGTGTTTTATTTTGAAAAAATTATCATATATTCTCTGTCTTCCTGTGCCTGACTTGGCCTGTCTTGTATGTGTGGTCTTGACACGCACCTGTCTTAATATTTAGTGGTGATGCTCGAAAATTAAACCAACATTCAAAGCCAAACTGGGGCTGTGGGGATGAAGAGTGGACAGAGGGATAAATGACATGTTTCCAACATCTGCAGGGGTTTTGGAGGAAACAGTTTGGGCCTTTCTTCTACCAGGTGATGCGTGATTACCAAACTTTGCTTTCAAAAGAGCTTGAGCGTTACTTCCTGTAGGAATGGCTTTGCGACCCTATTTAAGAGCGTGCCACATGAGTCAACCCTGTCCGTGCAGCAGTACCGGCCCGTGGCATAGGCCATATAGTCAGTTGCCTAGGGTACCACCTGCTGGAAGGGAAGTTGCTGCAAGCCTTCATTTTTTAAAATAAATAAAATAAAATTCATAATAGTCAGAGGCGCTGTGCTGGCAAACATATTCAATTAAGCTTTATTTATATAGCGCCATATCACAACAAAAGTCATCTCATAGCACTACCAAATGCAGGGGAAACCCGACAATTGCAGAAAGACCTAGCAATCAGATGATCCCCTGTGAGCAAGCACTTAGCGACGGTGGAGAGGAAAAACTCCTATTTAACAGGAAGAAACCTCTGACAAAACCAGGCTCAGGGAGGGGGCAGTCATCTACTGCGACTGGCTGGGGGGGAGGGGATAGAGAGGATGAAGAGAACAGACATAAAGAACAGGAACAATGAGAAGCCAAGTACATTATTGGAGGTCACCCGGCAGTCTGAATCTATTAACAGCAAAACAAAAGGGGGGTTAAGAGACACAAGATCCCTCCCTAATCGTAGGCTATATTGAAAAGGAAGGACTTTACCTTGTTCTTAAAAACAGAGATCGAGTCTGACTCCCAGACCCAGAGTGGTAGCTGGTTCCACAGAAAAGGAGCTTGATAGCAGAAGGCTCTGCCTCCCATTGTTCTTTTGGAGATTCTGGGTATTACAAGTAATCCAGCATTTTGAAAGCGTAGTGCTCTGTCAGGATGATAGGGTAATATCAGATATTTTATATATAAGAGCTTTGTAAGGGAGAAGAAGGATTTTAAACTTAATTCTAAACTCTATGGGAAGCCAATGAAGGGAGGCCAGAACCGAAGAGATATGATCTCTCTTTCTAGAACCAGTTAAAACTCTTGCAGCAGCATTTTGGATCAAATGAAGACTTTTTAAAGATATTTTAGGACAACCTGACAATAACGATAATCTAGAGCCAACAAAGGCATGGATCAGTTTCTCAGCATCATTCAGAGACAAGATGCTCCTAATCTTGGCAATATTGCGCAGATGATAAAAGGCAGTCTTAGAAACAAATTTAATATGTGAATTAAAGAACAGATCTTGATCAAAAATAACTCCAAGGTTCCTCACAGAACTATTCAGAGTGAGAGTAGCAGCATCCAAATTAAGAGTTAGATTTGGAAAGGAATTTCTAAGGTTTTTTGGACCAACAAGAATGACTTCAGTCTTATCTGGGTTTAATAGCAGAAAATTACAAGTCATCCAGGCTTTGATTTCCTTAAGACAGGCATCTAACTTGGCTAATTGATTACAATCATCGGGCTTCATTGACAGGTATAATTGTGTGTCGTCTGCGTAACAATGAAAATGTATACAGTGCTTTCTAATGATATTGCCTAATGGAAGCATATATAAACTAAAAAGAGTAGGGCCTAACACAGATCCCTGTGGAACTCTGTGACTGAGCTTAGAGTTGGAAGAAAACTCATCATTGATGTGAACAAACTGAAGTCTATCGGACAAATAAGATCTAAACCACTGCAGTGAAGTTACATTTAGTCCAACATAGTGTTCTAATCTATCAAGTAGAATAGTCATGATCGATAGTATCAAAGGCTGCACTAAGATCTAAAAGGACAAGTACAGAAACAAGTCCATTATCAGATGCAATAAGGAGGTCATTAGTGACCTTCACAAATGCTGTTTCAGTGCTGTGATGAACTCTGAACCCAGACTGAAACTCTTCAAATAAACCATTTCCCTGCAAGTGGTCAAACAATTGCGCAGCAACAAGTCTTTCTAAGATTTTTCAAATGAAAGGCAGATTAGAGATTGGTCGATAGTTAGCCAAAACTTCCTGGACCGAACGTTGGCTTTTTGAGTAAGGGTTTAATTAAAGCAATTTTAAAAGGCTGCGGTACATAACCCAAAGTTAAAGAAGAATTAATTATATGAAGAATACGGCTACCAGTAATTGGGAAGACTATTTTAAACAACCTGGTAGGAATAAGGTCTAAAAGACAAGATGAAGGCTTAGATGAGGAGATTATTTTATCTAACTCTAAAAGGTCAATTGGAGTAAACTTATCTAAACAGATATCAATTGAAGGAGTTGTCGTAGTTAATGTACTTAAGTTTACGGTGGGAAGAATCTGGCTGATTTTATCTCTAATAGATAAAATTTTATGATTAAAAAAGTTCAAAAAGTCCTGACTAGAAAGCTCAAGGGGGATGCAAGGATTGACCGAGTCCTGACTCTTTGTCAGCCTAGCTTACAGTCGGCCTCCGTCGGTCTATGATGACCATGGAAGAGAATCCTAAACGTCTACTCTGCTGGAACAGCACTGCCTGTGGCTGAACAGGCCGATGCACGAATGGCAGTCCCTATCACACAGGTCGCACTTGTGGGTGGTCTCCGTGCTGCTGGAGCTGTGGTGGTTCTTCCTGCGGGTCCTTTTTTCATCTGCTGCAGCAGTCAGTCTCTCTTCACCTGCCTTGAGCTGTCTGGTCAGGGTGCCTCTCCATTTGGAGGGGTCCATTGCAAGGTCCTCCCAGCACTCTGTGTTGATCTCCAGGGCCTTCATGTCTCTCTTGCAGACGTCTCTAAAGCGCAGCTGTGGGCGGCCAACGTCTCTCCTGCCATTCACCAGTTCTCCGTAGAGGACGTCTTTGGGGATTCTGCCATCCTCCATACGGTGAACGTGGCCTAGCCAGCGGAGCCTGCGCTGCCTGAGTAGAGTGAACATGGAGGGAAGGCCGGCGTGGGACAGAACTTCTGTGTTGGGCACTTTGTCCTGCCAGGATATGTCCAGGATGCGGCGAATGCAGCGCAAGTGGAAGGAGTTCAGTCTCTTTTCCTGCCGGGCGTATGTTGTCCACGTCTCACTCCCATAGAGCAGTGTGCTGATGACGCAGGCGTTGTACACTGCCAACTTCGTCTTGACAGAGAGTTTGGGATTCTCCCACACTCGTGTGGTGAGGCGAGTGAGTGTGGAGGCTGATTTTCCAATCCTCTTGTCGATCTCTGTATCAAGGGAGAGGTTGCTGCTGATCGTAGACCCCAGGTACGTGAACTGATTCACGACCTCCAGCTGGTAGTCGTCGATGGCGATGGTTGGTGGTGCTTCCTTGCCTTTCGCCAAGACGTTAGTCTTCTTCAGGCTGATGGTAAGCCCGAAGTCCTTGCATGCCTGGGAGAAGCGGTCCATCAGGGTCTGAAGCTCCTGCTGTGTGTGGGTCGCGACTGCAGCGTCGTCTGCAAACCACATGTCTCTGATTAGAGCCTCGCGTACTTTGGTTCTGGCTTTCAGGCGGGCGAGGTTGAAAAGCCTGCCGTCAGATCTTGTATGCAGGTAGATTCCCTCTGTTGCTGTGCTGAAGGCATGCCTCAGGAGCATAGCAAAGAAAATCCCAAAGAGGGCTGGCGCAAGTACACAGCCCTGTTTCACTCCGCTGTGTATGTTGAATGGCTCTGAGACGTTGCCGTCGTGCTGCACTATCCCCTGCGTGTTGGTGTGAAACGATTCGATGAGGCTTTGCAACTTTGGTGGGCATCCTATCTTTGGCAGGATCTTGAAAAGGCCCTCTCTGCTGACCAGATCGAACGCTTTGGTGAGGTCGATGAAGGCGACGTGCAGGGGCATGTTCTGTTATCTGCATTTCTCCTGGAGTTGGCGGATGGAGAATATCATGTCTACCGTCGATCGCTCAGCGCAGAAGCCACACTGAGACTCGGGGTAGACATGTTCGGCAAGCTTCTGTAGACAAACGAGAACAACTCGTGCGTAGACTTTGCCAACAACACTGAGGAGGGAGATGCCCTTGTAGTTGTTGCAGTTGCTTCTCTCCCCTTTGTTTTTGTAGAGGGTGATGATCTTGGCGTCCCTCATGTCCTGTGGTATGGCACCTTCCTTCCAGCACTGGCAGAGGACATCATGCAATGGCAGCAGTAGGGCGGTCTTGCAGTGCTTGATCAGGTCGGGGGGTATGCCGTCATTGCCGGGTGCCTTGCCAGCGGCCAAGCTATCAATGGCCTTGCTGAGTTCGTCGATGGTTGGCTCGGCGTCAAGTTCGTCCATGGATGGCAGGCAATCGATGGCATCAAGGGCTGATGGTGTCACGGTGTTCTGTCTGGAGTAGAGGTCGGAGTAGTGCTCCACCCATCTCTCCATCTGCTTGTTCTTTTCTGTGATCATCTCCCCAGTGGAGGATTTGAGGGGGGCCGTCTTGCTCTGAGCCGGACTAAGTGCTTTCTTGATGCCATCGTACATACCACAGATGTTCCCTGTTATGGCAGCGGTTTGAATGTCTTGGCTGAGCTGAGTCCAGTACTCGTTGGCACAGCGCTGAGCAGTCTGCTGAACTTTGCTTCTCGCAGCCCTGAGAATCTGGAGATTCTTCTCGTTTGGGTACTTCTTGTACTCGGCAAGAGCTGAGCGCTTGGCTTCAATGACGGGGGTCATCTCGGTCAACTTGGCATCAAACCAGTCCTGTGACTTCGAGGTCTTCCTCCCAAAGGTAGCCAAGGCTGTGTGGTGGATGGTGTTTCGCAGCTCTTCCCACTTCTGCTTTGCAGATTCTCCTTCTTGTGGTACACCAAGTTCCTTCACAAAGGTGGAGGCAAACCGCTCAACAAGTTCTGGTTGGGCCATCTTGCTGGTGTCAATCCGTGCCTTTCCAGGCTGTCTAGCACGATGGAATTTCTTCAGCTGCAGCTTGACCTTGCAACACACCAATGAATGGTCTGTGTCGCAATCTGCACTCTGGAACGAACGGGTGATTAACACGTTCTTCAGTGAGGTGCGCCTGGTCAGGATCAAGTCCAGCTGGTTCCAGTGCTTTGAGCATGGATGTCACCAGGAAACCTTGTGTTGGGGCTTGGTCTTGAAGAACGAGTTTGTGATGCACAGATCGTGATAAGTGCAGAACTCGAGCAGCCGCGGTCCGTTGTCGTTCATTCTGCCCACGCCAAATGGTCCAAGATAGGAGGGCCAGGAGTCGTGGTCAGCACCCACTCTGGCATTGAAGTCTCCAAGGAGAATGAGTTGTTCAGAGTCGGGGATGATCCTGACAGTTGTTGCGAGATTCTGGTAGAACTCGTCTTTTGCCTCTGGTGTGGCTGTCAGTGTTGGGGCATACACACTGACGAGGGTGACTGGGCCTTGAGTGGTGTTGAGGCGGAGGGTGAGGAGTCGTGCAGAGCCATTGCTGCCCGGTTCCACCATCTTCAGCAAGGTCTGCGAAGCCCACTCTGTGTTCCCTGTGTTCGTCACTGCTCTTTCCCTGCCAGTAGAACGTGTAGTCCTTCTCTCTCAGTGTGCCTGCGTCAGCCAACCGTGTTTCCTGGAGAGTGGCGATATCCACTTCCAGTCTCTTCAGCTCATTATTGATGATGGCAGTCTTCCTGGTGTCATTGATGTCCTTGAGGTTAGCAGCGAGTCCTGTCATCATAGTGCGGACGTTCCAAGTTCCCAGTTTTACAGTTGGTCACTTTTGTTTTTTTGTCTTGCCTGGTGTGAAAGTTCTCAGCCTGCCGTTCAGACTTCTCCTCATCCCCATGCACCCAATGAGGAAAGCAGGCTGTGGCGGGACAACACCTTATTGGCTGGGGGCTGCCCAGCTTGAGGCAGGCGGTAGCTGTCCAGTGAGATCCGATGATCCCTCCCACCGTCAGGAACAACCCCTGGCGCCGCGCTCTATGCCAATTGAGCGGTGGCTTATAACTGGTAACTGTCATTCCCCGTGTTTTGTCTACGCCAAAGGCGAAGCTGGAGTGTCCTCTCCAGTGATCCGGTGTTCTACCTTCCTGTGTTGGACGTTGGTAGGATTCAAGCCTGGGCAGGAAGATATGGAGGACAAAATGTTGCCCATGCAGCATGTCCCCCCTCTCCACATCACTGATGAATCCAAAGGAACAGCAGGGCTGCTACAGTTTGGCACCAGCGCCGTCGCAGGAGCTGCCAGAACGATGTTGAGCACAACAGAGAACTGCCTTAGGGACTCCGACTCCAGATTTTTCCTCAGGGTTGACTCCCGAAGCCTTTCCCGGGACCGGGTGTGCCGCAAGGCAGCAGAGGTTTGAAATCAGGGTTTACCTTCCCCTAGATGGGCTACCTTCCCAGGTTGACGATCCACCATCTACCCGAAGCATCTGGTTTTAAGGCGCCAGAGATCTGCCCTTCTCCTATTAGTAAAAGCAGTTCCGCCGGGCTTAGAGACTAAACCACACGGGCAGGCTAGGAGTTGGACTTAGTTGTCAGAGGCTTTTCGAGACGCACGCCATAAGGAGCATTTTATAAGCACTGGGAGCTTAACCCCAGTGCCGCTCCTGGCTATGACAACCTTGGAACATCAGCCTAGCTATAGTGTTGAAAATAAACCTGGGGTTATTCTTATTCTCTTCTATTAATGCAGAGTAATAACTTGTTCTAGCTTTTCTAAGAGATTTTTTATAAATTAAGAGATGATTTCTCTACCCTAAATAGAATTCATCTAAATTAGTAGAATTCCATTTTCTTTCTAATTGACGAGTCTTCTGTTTTAAGCTACGAGTTTCTGTGTTAAACCAAGGGGTTAGAAATCTCTGGTTAGACTTTTTCTTTTTTAAAGGGGCCACCAAATCTTGAGTCTGATGCAGAGAGGCTGTAACACTATCTACCATGCAATCAATTATGGAAGGAGCAGGCTCTCCATTTTTTTATTTCCGTTGTGTTGACCCAAGGTATAGAGGAGACAATCTGCAAAAATTTGGTAACAATGTCATCTGAAAGACATCTGCTGTAGTAATATTTTCCTTTAGGAGTCAAATAATCAGAAATAGTGAAATCAAAGGTTAACAGACAATGGTCTGACAGTACAGGATTATGAGGAGACACTACCAGATTTTGTATTTCTATACCATAAGTCAAAACAAGGTCCAATGTGTGGTGGAGATAATGGGTAGAATTTTCTACTTTCTGGGAAAACCCCATTGAGTCTAAAATTGAATTGAATGCCTTATTAAGACAGTCACTATCTACATCAACATGTGTATTAAAATCCCCTACAATAATTATTCTATCTGATTTCAGCACTAAATCAGCTAAAAATTCAGCAAATTTGGATAAAAACTCTGAGTAGGCCGAGGGAGGGCGGTAAACTATGGCGAAGAAAATTGGGTTCAAGCCAAGATAGCCAACATGCCCCACAGTGAGGACCAGGCCCTCAAAGGAATTAAAACATGATTTTTGCTTTACATTAACTAGTAAAGTAGAATGGAAAAATTGTCGCTACTCCACCTCCACGACCAGAACTTCTGGGATTATGATCATTTAGATAACCAGAGGGAGTTGATTCATTCAGACCAACATAATCATCTTGCCCTAGCCAAGTCTCTGTGAGGGATATTAAATTGATCTGATGATCAATTAATAGATCGTGAGCTAGTAGAGACTTGGGAGTTAGAGACCTAATATTTAACCTCTTGCACTCCGGGATACCACGGGCGGTCACGTCTCTGCGTACTAGTGCGCACTGAAAAAAAAAAGCTGCATTTCCGTTCTTCCACTACAGACACAACCGCGAACAGAAAGCCAAAGGAGTGCTTTGATTGGTTTAGATTTGATTGACCTCTCTTTCGACTAATAAGAGCCTTGAATTGGGTTTCTGAAACCTTGAAGAACCAGTGACTGAAAACCTAGCAAGAAGGACCCGCCTACCAACGGCTGCGAATACAGAGAGCCAATTGAAGCAGAGAAGGTCGACGATTGAAAGTGTGCGTCCCGTGCGTAAAATCTGTTTTGTGTAAGCCGCTGTGTGTGACGGTAGCGTTTGCCAGTGTTTTTTTCTTACTACTGTTCTTATTTATTTTGAAAAATCGTTCGCCAAAATCGCAATCATGGAAGCGCAAAACCGCAATAATGGAATCATGGTTTGACCGGGTCACGCGACCAGAACCACGAGTCGTAACAAGCGGACCAGCGTCATGTTTGTCTGACAATGAGGAAGAGATGCTCACCAGCAACACTGCTGTTGTGGACAGGTAAGTGTTATAAGCTAAATTATTCTTTATCCCTGAAAATTGTAATCAAAATGACTTTTGACCGATCGGTAAATTACAACTGTGCGTCATCGCCACATGATGGACCGCGGCGCACGGACCGGACTGTGCGCCGAGAACAGTCCTCCCCCCCCCCCCCCCGGTACTCCTCTGTAGCGGATTGCAAATATATTGCAGATATTTTAGGACGATGTCCGTCCTCTGTAGCGGGGTGGGGGTGGGGGGTTGTTATCCTCTACATTACAGATATTTTAGTATAATTTTTATTGCACTGTAGGTTATTTTTTCTTGTAAAAAAAAGCAACACATTTTTTACGTGGCATACTTCTTTGTGTGTGGGGGCTTGTTTGTTCATTCATTCATTCATTAGATTAGATTAGATTAGATTCAACTTTATTGTCATTACACATGTATGAAAACAAGGCAACGAAACACAGTTTAGCATCCAATCAGAAGTGCAAAGGACAGCAGTGTAGTATATACAGTAATTAACAGTATGTGCAATTTAAGCAAATATATGCAAATATATGCAGCAGTGCAGAAAGTTAAAAGTACTGTTATGTGCAAATAATGTGCAATAAGTTAGATGTAGTTATGTAGTTATGCAGTTATGTACAGGTGAGGATGGTAAAAGATGATTGTAAGAGAGTCAGCGGGGAACTAAGTTCAATAACGTGACAGCTGTTGGAAAGAAACTGTTCCTAAACCTGCTGGTTCTAGTCCGAAGGCTTCTGAAACGTCTTCTGGAGGGGAGAAGCTGGAACAGTCCATGAACAGGATGGTTGGAGTCCCTAAGAATGCTGCGTGCCCGGCGCAGACATCTTTTCCTGTAGACGTCCTCTATAGCTGGGAGTGGAGTCCCTGTGATGCGTTGGGCGGTTTTCACCACCTGCTGCAGCGTCTTGCGGTCAGCTACAGAGCAGCTCCCATACCAGAGTGTGATACAGTTGGTCAGGGTGCTCTCTATCACGCAGCGGTAGAAGTTGCCCAGGATGTCAGTTGACAGATGGTTCTTCTTCAATGTCCTCAAGAAGAAGAGGCGCTGATGGGCCTTCTTGATCAGGCTGGTGGTGTTAACTGACCAGGACAGGTCCTCCGAGATGTGGGTCCCCAGGAATTTGAAGCTGGGGACACGTTCAACAGCTATGCCATTGATATGGATGGGGTCATGTGTCTCTTCCCTCTCCTTCCTGTAGTCCACTATGAGCTCCTTGGTTTTGCTGGTGTTAAGGAGCAGGTTATTGTCAGCAATAACAATAACCTGTTTATTCATTCATGAATGAATGAATAAACAAACCCCCCCTCCCCCCCACACACACAGCCCTGAGTGTCACCTTTCATTAGAGCCCAAGATCAAGCTTCTGTATTGAATCATTCAAAACCATGTGCCATTTGGCACAAATTGGCACAGTTCAAAAACGCCTGGGAACAACCTGACAAAAAAGCTGTGTAATATATTCATTTTTTGTGGTATTGTTACAAAATTTTGACCTCAGCTGGATAACACTTGGTCCTACATTTCTGTTGCATTTTCCAGCCAGTATCTAACAGGAGCACTTAGAGAGATTATGACTGTTTTGCCAAAAAATTCAAAGTGTTTTCTTTTAAATGAGACCAACCCCATGAAGATGCTGCAAAGGGTTGAAGAACAGCTTTTGATTTACTTTGGGTACGTTATTTTTAGGCGTTTTTAGGGAAATTGACCAGAGTGCAAGGGGTTAATAAACCACATTTAATTTTTAAATTATGAGGAGGAACAGAGGCTAAATTAATAAATTTAGAGACTTGAGGTTTGATGTGAGTTTTACCAACATTTTGTTTAAACACTTTGGGATGTTTATGCATTATATTTTCATTAATTTTGGGGGGGAGTAGACAAAGGTTCTCTAAGGGAGAAGACAGGGGCAAAGTTGAGGGGTGGCGGATGAGGATGAGCTGCAGAAAGACGTGTATTTATCAAGTTGTGTTGTATTTGTCTTGGGTTATAATATTTTGGGTAAGGGGAGACAGACACAATCTCTGTAGGGTTATAAATCGAAGACTGAACCAAACAGTGAGGATTATTTGGATTAATGGGATTAATACGAGAAGTGGAAACAAAAAAGGGCTGGTTGGCAGACCCAGGAACTTCGGAGTGAGTTAACGCACCAAATCCAAATCACTGCATTAAAAAACGCTGAATGGAATAGAACAGATTGTCCCTTAAAACACGTGCACCAAGTCTATTCGGATGGATGCCATCAGGCCTCATAAGTGATGGGCGGTTCCAAAACAGGTTAAAATTGTCAATAAAACCAATGTTAAAAGTAGGACATGTAAAACACAACCAAGTATTAAGACTGAGAGTTCTGCTAAAATAATTACAACCTCGTCTGAAAGGTGCTGAAGGCCCAGAGATAAAGGCACGTCTGCCACAGTTCATAAGAGTGGACAGAAGGCTCCTGAAGTCACTCTTTAAGATCTCTGATGCTTCATCTGGGATGTTGTTGCATCCAACATGTACTATGACAGTTTTAACGTGGGGGAATTCATTTAATAGGTCAGGGGTAAGAGCCTCAATGTCAGACACTCTAGCCCCAGGAAAAAAATTTAGTCACATAGTACCTGCTTTTGATGTTTCTCATGATTGAGTCACCAATTACCAGCATCGTCTGGAGGGGCTTTTTCGGTGGTTTCTGAGGTGGTGAACAATCTTGTCGAAGGTGTTGTGATGGCGGGGCGATGTGCTCTCCTAACATATACTTGGAGCCCCAGGCCAGAAGAGGCCTCCGAGGGCTGACCAACTTTGAATTATTACAGCAGTGACAATGTGGAGAGTTTGCAATGACTGGTTGGCCTTCAGAATTCTCTAAAGGGGCCCCGCCACCCCCACCTCTCACTCTTGTACCAGTGTGTGTCTTATGTAAACTAATTGCGGAGAGGAACTTATTGAGATTTGTTAAATTAAATAAATATCCCTGTTGACTAAAGAGAGAAGAGAGTCCAGCTTCATTTATTCCTCTACATGCCAGATGTCTGCTGTGACAAACTCTGCTTTAACAGAACTGATATTACAGCATAACCAGTGCGACTAGTACCAGTGGTGATTCCAGTTCTGGCTGGCCGATGGTGTGGACTTAACTCTCTGGATACAAGCAGCCCCTGCCTCTGTTCCTGTATGTTGCTAGGACTGTGTGTTGGCAGGACAAAATGTATTGTGGTGGTTGTATAAAATGAAGCTTGTTCTTGCTCTTGTGTGTGTTTGTGAGCACAGGCTTGCACTTTTATTTGGTGGGGATGTGCATTTGTGTGTCACATTTCATTTCCAGTGCCACACAAAGCAGAACACATTTTATTTTGGAGGGGGCTGTCATGGTAAAAAAAACAAAAAACAAATAACAAAAAAACTCACTTAGCTGGTGCATGTAGGTAACCTTACTCAGACAATAGCAGCAAGCCTACAGTGCATCCAGAAAGTATTCACAGCACTTCAGTTTTTCCACATTTTGTTATGTTACAACCTTATTCCAAAAGGGATTAAATTCATTTTTTTCCTCAAAATTCTACACACAACACCCCATAATGACAACATGAAAAAAGTTTTTTGGAGATTTTTGTAAATTTATTAAAAATGTAGGTAACCTTACTCAGACAATAGCAGCAAGCCTACAGTGCATCCAGAAAGTATTCACAGCACTTCAGTTTTTCCACATTTTGTTATGTTTCAACCTTATTCCATAAGGGATTAAATTCATCTTTTTCCTCAAAATTCTACACACAACACCCCATAATGACAACATGAAAAAAGTTTTTTGGAGATTTTTATAAATTTATTAAAAACAAAAAAACTAAGAACTCACATGTAGATAAGCATTCACAGCCTTTGCCATGAAGCTCAAAATTGAGCTCAGGTTCATCCTGTTTCCACTGATCACCCTTGAAATGTTTCTACAGCTTAACTGGAGTCCACCTGTGGTAAATTCAATTGATTGGACATGATTTGGAAAGGCACACACCTGTCTATATAAGGTCCCACAGTTGACAGTGCATGTCAGAGCACAAACTGAGCATGATGTCAAAGGAATTGTCTGTAGACCTCCCAGACAGGATTGTCTCGAGGCACAAATCTGGGAAGGGGACAAAAAAATTTCTGCTGCTTTGAAGGTCCCAATGAGCACAGTGGCCTCCATCATCCGTAAATAGAAGTTCAGAACTACCAGGACTCTTCCTAGAGCTGGCCAGCAGTCTAAACTGAGTGACAGGGGGAGAAGGGCCTTAGTCTGAGAGGTGACCAAGAACCCGATGGTCACTCTGTCAGAGCTTCAGCATTCCTCTGCGGGGAGAGGATAACCTTCCAGAAGGACAGCCATCAATGCAGCAATCCACCAATAAGGCCTGTATGGTAGAGTGGCCAGACGGAAGCCACTCTTTAGTAAAAGGCACATGGCAGCTCACCTGGAGTTTGCCAAAAGGCACCTGAAGGACTTTCAGACAATGAGAAACAAAATTTTGTGGTCAGATGAGACAAAGATTGAACTCTTTGGCATGAATGCCAGGCGTCATGTTTGGAGGAAACCAGGCACTGTTCATAACCACACCAATGATAGTGGAAGCATCATGCTGTGGGGATGTTTTTCAGTGACAGGGACTGGGAGACTAGTCAGGATAGAGGGAAAGATGAATACAGCAATGTATAGAGACATCCTGGATGAAAACCTGCTCCAGAGCGCTCTTGACCGAAGACTGGGGCGACAGTTCACCTTTAAGCAGGGCAACTACTCTAAGCACATAGCCAAGATTTCAAAGAAGTGGCTTCAGGACAACTCTGTGAATGTCCTTGAGTGGCCCAGCCAGAGCCCAGACTTGAATCCAATTGAACATCTCTGGAGAGATCTGAAAATGGCTGTGCACCAATGGTTCCCATCCAACCTGATGGAGCTTTAGAGGTGCTGCAAAGAGGAATGGGCGAAACTGCCCAAAGATAGGTGTGTCAAACTTGTGGCATCATATTCAAAAAGACTTGAGGCTGTAATTGCTGCCAAAGGTGCATCAACAAAGTATTGAGCAAAGGCTCTGAATACTTATGTACATGTGGTTTCTTAGTTTTTTTTTTTATTTTTAATAAAGTTGCAAAAATCTAAACACAAAAAAAACTTTTTCCTGTTGTCATTATGAAAAATGATAAAAAAAAAAGAGAATTTAATCCCTTTTGGAATAAGGCTGTAACATAACAAAATGTGGAAAAAGTGAGGTGCTTTGAATACTTTCTGGATTCACTGTATATGGAAAGGGGCTTATGCAATTTTTGTATGAACAGTGAGTTCCCGGGTATCACGGACTTTAGAGCCCAAGAGGGCTTAATGAGGGCTTAATATTTGTCACCTAGGGTGCCAAAATGGCTAGGCCCTGCCATGCAGGGACAGTCTCGTTACTGAGAAACGTCCATGCTCCCAGGAAGGTGAGTTTTTTTAATCACACACCTTGTTTTTCCACGCTAATGTATTCCGTTCATTTTAAGCTCCCAACCCCACTGGTCCATGAAAAAAAATTTTGTGTAGCCAATCAGTGAAGTAAAAAAGGCTGGGGGCCACAGATAAAGGACATTTTTTTGAAAAGCTAAGTGCACAATAGTTAAAATGCTCAGCTCATAACATTACAGATGACATGGATTTGTGTGCAGCGTCACAGCAAAAATGTCCAGCTGTACTTTACACAATTTATGATAAACATCCAGGCCACAAGAGCACAAGGGCAGATTAGTTTCATAGCACCTGCTCATGTGCACCTTTTCCACTCAGACGTCTCTTTTGAAGTGTTAGGATATGATGAGCATAATGCATCTTTTGCGGGTAGACAGTTGATAAGGCAATGCGGCCTTGAGCCTAGAATAGCAAATGTCGTACTTGGGGAGATAGTCAACAGCCAGCAAAAAAAACAAATATATAAATACACTACCGTTCAAAAGTTTGGGGTCACTTAGAAATGTCCTTATTTTTGAAAGAAAAGCACTGTTTTTTTCAATGAAGATAACTTTAAACTAATCAGAAATACACTCTAATATCTAATATACATTGCTAATGTGGTAAATGACTATTCTAGCTGCAAATGTCTGGTTTTTGGTGCAATATCTACAAAGGTGTATAGAGGCCCATTTCCAGCAACTATCACTCCAGTGTTCTAATGGTACAATGTGTTTGCTGATTGCGTCAGAAGGCTAATGGATGATTAGAAAACCCTTGTGCAATCATGTTAGCACAGCTGAAAACAGTTTAGCTGGTTAGAGAAGCTATAAAACTGACCTTCCTTTGAGCAGGTTGAGTATCTGGAAAAAAATATTATTTCAAATACAAATCATTATTTCTAACCTTGTCAATGTCTTGACTATATTTCCTATTCATTTTACAACTCATGGTGGTAAATAAGTGTGACTTTTCATGGAAAACACAAAATAATTGTCTGGGTGACCCCAAACTTTTGAACGGTAGTGTATATATAATTTACATGTAGCCTATTTAAAAGAGTCAATATTTCAGAATTCACCGTGTGTTTTATTCAGTTTGGGTTCCAGTCCTCCCTTCTCTGAATCCAGGGTAAGGTTGGAGGCTGGAAAATTTAACTACCAGGATGGTCGCTCACTGTCCGCGACAACCCAGACGATTGCTCGAGAGATCCCACTTCTGATACCAAATTGTTGTTGAAATTATCTTCTATATGAGGAGAACTGAAATATAGACCCATTACACCAGAATTGTCTTTTGGGCTTAATATCTCTGCAGAGAGAAGATTCAACATTCAGGCAAGCAGCAGTCTGAGAGTGAAGCTCAAATCTGAGTGATGTGTGCATGGCCTTCATAACAGAGACAGCAGATAATCAGAAACAAACAGATTTTCTTTTGCCTTTGTAACTTATGTTTATTCTGACAAATCATCAGTTCAAATTGGTCAGAACAGAGGACAATGACTTCTGTGTTTGTAGAGAGTACAGATAGTGAGCGCCAGTTCATGCATCACACAATTATGATATCACAGTCAAGCATTAGCATAAAAAGAAACACATGGGCAGCTCAGTGGTGCAGTGGTTATCACTGTGGCAGCACAGTAAGAAAGTCACGGGATTGATTCCACCTCTGGCCATCGTAGGTTCGATCTCACCCCCTGAACATTAGTGACTCTTCTGTGTGGAGTTTGCATGTTCTTCCCGTGTGTTCTCTGTGTGGGTTTACCCCGGGTAATCCGGTTTCCTCCCCCAGGCCAAAAACATGCAAGTTAGGTTAATTGGAGACTCTAAAGTGGCCCTAGGTGTGAATGTGTGAGTGGTGAAGGGATTGGTGCTGCACCGTTGCTACCTCATCCATCCAGGTGGATGTCCTGAATTTCCCTCTGGGGATAAATAAATACAAAATACAAAAAATATGCATAAATATTTCCATCACAATACTTAGGTTTTCTAACAGCTTTATTGAACACATGCAGGTAACATAACATAGCATAAACAAAAAGATCCCCAAACTGTCTGTTTGCCTTAGGGCCCTTCATGTCAACCTCTGAGTTACTTCAGTGACAATGTCAACACAGCTGTAGCAACTAAGGGAGAAAAAGTACAAGATTATTGCAGCAACATGTTTCCTAAAAACTGTAGTGCCTACCACTTAACTTAATCCTCGCCTGGTCACTTAAGTGACCGTTGCAGTCAATTGTCTGAAGGCAGGGCGATCTTGGGCTAGAGCAATGAGGTCTGCCAGAGGTCTTATTGTTGCGACCTGGGTCATCCAGCGCGGTCTGGGCCAACCTCGGGGGCGATGCCAGCCCTGGGGGGCCGGACAAGCGCTGGCAGAGAGGGCCTGCTTGGCCGGAATCCCATCATCTAACCTGACCACGTGGCTGAGGAGCTGCAGCCTCCCTCTTCTGATGATGGTGGAGATAAGGATGGGGCAGCCAGCCCTCCTGTAGACCTCATTGTTTGTGATGTGGTGGAACCATTGGATGCTGAGGATGTTATATCCAGATGGTGGGTGGTTGTGGTGGAGAGGGTCCAGGTCTCAGACCCTGAAAGGAGGACGGGGGCCACACAGGTGTTGAAGATTCACAACTTTGTGGATGTGCGGATCTTCCCACTCTGCCAGACTCTCTGGAGGCAGCCGAAAGCACTGCAAGACAGCTGCAGATGGCGAGTAATCTCTGGGTCTGATGAGCAGGAGCTGGTGATCTTAGATCGTTGACAATCTCAACCAGCTCAGTATTGATGATGATGACTTGTGGTGGTGGTGGCGGCAAGAAGTCTGACAGCGACTGGATCTTTGTCTTTGTCTAGCTGATGATGAGGCCCAGAGGCGATGCTTCCTCTGTGAGCAGCTCCAGTAACTCGGCGATTATGTCTATTTGTGTGGTGAAAAGCACCACGTGCATAGCACAGGTCTGTGAAGTGGGAGTGGAAGTTAACTTCAAGATTGGTGCAGTGTTCCGTCGTGTTCTTGACCAAGTATTCAACCAGAACATTGAAGAGGTTTGATGCGATGGTGCAGCCCTGCCGGTCTCCTGAGGTGGTGACAAAAGGGTCTGACATGTCACCCTCGGCACGTACCCTGCACGTGGTGTTGGAGTAGATGTCCCGGAGAATGTCGATGTACTTGGATGGTGCCTACCACCATTACATTTTAAGGTAAAAGTCTGAAACTAGACCCGCTTTAAATGGCTGTCTGTAATATTTTCTGGATGTACAGTAAGTGTATCTAAATATGTTACTCATGCTCTCCACAAGGTGTCACTGTGAGATTGGCCCTGCTGCATAACGCCAGCCACTCTCTCAGCACAATTATTTACACATAATAGTGAGGTTTTTTAAATGTATTTCTACAGCTCATGCAGATCAAAACCCTCATTAACATTCACTCATTTGCATTTATCAAACATTCATCCATCAAAATTATCAAAAGCCGACTGAAGTTGCTGTCGACATCATTAACAACAAAGCAGAATTTCAAATGAAAAAGAAATATTTGATCACTGAGATGAGAAGCAGCTGCACCATCAACCGCATGCTGTCTTCACCCTTGTGGCTGAAGATGGGACACAAAATCAGCACTAAAGAAGGAGTGACTTTTGAGATGTACAACGACAGTGTTTGATATGTCTTTATCCTTGTTTTTAGATAGCTTGGGCAATAAAGTATTTGCATTAAATCAACATTTAAAGCAAAAACAGCATGAGTTTTTAACATTAACTTGCTATCTGAGGATTTTTTTAACTATCAATCTGAAATTGTTAATGGCACAGCATACAGTAAGTCTTACTGAGGAAGTAGGGTATTTTTCAAAAGACCACAAGGTAGTGCCAGTGAGCTGCAGATGGATTCTGTCCCAACTCCCAGCTGCATCCAAAACCCAGTTTTAAGGCTTCAGCTACACTAAATACACCCAGTGTCTGGCTTCTAATTGATGATGTGGGTTTGGGGTTTTTTGTGGGAGCAAACTGGGTCATAATTTACAAACATCATTTAATAATAATAATTCCAAATCATTAGCGCAAGACCCAAGCGATCCCTTTCATCATCTCAACAGAAGAATGCCACAGGGGCCTGAAAGCAGGTCGGGGTGGGGGGTGGGGGGATGATGGGAGTAGGGGTAAACAATAGTGCACATTCTCCGGCTTAATGTGGGCACGCGGTGGATTTCTGAGCCTTCAGTGAATTTCTGATCAGCAATGATCTTCATCTGCAAAGCATGAGTAAATATTTTCATGAGGCACAGCAACAATTTGGAGATCATTGATGTCTCTTGTCATAATAAGGCTGATGGCCCATATCTTTTGTGATAAACAGGAACAAGAGACATATGTTTGATACAAGCACTTTGGTGTCAGGGTTTTCTAAGAAGTTGGAAGGTGCTGCTAGTGAGAATTGTTATTCCGTCTGCCCTGCTTTTTACACGGTCAGAGACTGCAAAAGCAGAGGAGGAGATGAATGGTCATGAGGAGGGTGGATCTGTCTTCTCTGCGTTTGTGTCCAGGGAGATAGGATGAATGTCTGTACTAACTGTGGAGCTGTGTTGTCTGCATGGCAAAGGCAAAACAGAATGTGAAGATTGCATTTTTCCCCCCTCAATGAGGGTCCTGCAACACCCAAGGATAAGGACACTTATCGACCAAAATGGCAGTCCTGAGAGACAAGATCAGGTGGCAGAGGAACAGAATTGGCTCTCATCTGGCTCTTTGTATTTGAAGAATGGCAGCACCATAAGCGCTTTGCTCTGGCATCAACCACCTTGCAAATCCCACTGACAGAATCATATCATAGACACTATGAGGGGGAAAATAAACATGAGTTAGAGGAATCTGCTATGGAAGAAACAAATATCAAAATATTAGTTGATTCAGTCCACACAAAATGTACTGACAGTGTGGCACTGAAATGATCGTCATGTCTGAAATTCTGAAACTCAAATGGTTAAGTCTAGTTCAGCATCTTTCTCTTTGGACTGTGCAAGACAAGAAATCTCAATGTCTTGTCAAGGGCTTCAACTTTTCATTCTCACCTCTGCCAACAAGATCATACTGTCAGTTTTCATTGTGTCAAGAAGAGAAGTTGAACAAGGAAAGTAAGAATCAATTACTTTTTTTTTTTTTTTGGTGTCCAGGGTACCATAGCACAACTAATGGGGCAGCCTTGAAGGCACATTGATCAGTTCAAGTATAAAAATCACTCACAAAAAAGAGCTGCTGTTAGATTCTTTGGTGCAAGTGGCTTCCAAATGTGTGATGTCAGTTTCTGTAGAATGGGATTTTTCCAGCATTTTTATTGAAAATTTTATGTCTTTCTTAGGCTTTGTTTTTTCTCCAAACTTGATCAAGGTACAGGTGATCTTGACATTAAGCTGTCATTGAGCTGACAAAATAAGTGCATGGACTCTGAATATGAAATTTATAGAGAAGTACAAAAAATTGTTTTGCATTATTGCCTTTATTCCTCTTTGGATTTCTATTATCAGTGAGTTTTGATATCATCCTGGCTTTGAAAAGCCAAGCAAGTTTAGAAAATAGAAGCACCCCTCTGCTGACACAACATTCACAGCATCCCATTATAATGTATAGCAAATTTGTCCTCTAACTCATATCAGTGTTGTTCAACCATGGTTCCCAGGGGTTCTGTGAGAGGACATTCAAGGGTTTCAAAATTGTTTAATTTCACTTCTTAATTGGTCCAAAAAAATTGCAAATAATTTGCCATTGCTGTACTTGGGTTCTGTAGTGGCTCTTCCATGTCAGTAGGTGGCAGTGCAGTATGAACACATTATGGTTTCTGTCTTCTTTTTCTTCTCTTTCTCTTCCTGTGTTTTATGGAGGTTAATGACGCTGTTATGATGCGTTAAGTCATGGTGATTAGATGAAAAACAGTGATGAATAAATATTTGAAGAGGAAAGATTCAGACTTGTTACTGCACAAAATTGTAACCCAGGTGAGGGGCTGAGTGGTTGTCAAAAGAAAGTTAAGACAGTGAAGACAAGACAGTACAGCAAAAGTTCCCTTTCCTTTGGATTTACTTCCACTGGGAATCCTGCTGCACCAAAACCATTTTGCTTGGTGTGTGGGGAAAAGCAATCCAACAGCGCCATGGCCCTTTGCAAACTGAGAGCTGTAGGGGAAGAGATTCATTTATGCCTTTTTTGAGTTCCTGCCAGGATATCAGCTTTGTGTTCCTCTAAACAGGCCCAGGTGTCACACTGGGCAAGTACAGGTCTAGAGTGGCCCATAGGGAGAGTCGGGAGGATTTCCGGTGGGCCACTTCACTAATGACCTGGTATTCTAGTCGGAAGCAAAATTAATTAACGTAAATATCATTCTAATCTGATAAGGTGCATCGGTAGCACTACCTGGACGTTTTTAAAATTGTCCTGAATCTCCCTGACCTATACTGCTGAGCATCCCCTCAACAGCACCTGGAGGTGGATAATTATTGGTCCGACTGAAAGACACACTGACTGCATTTAGCAAGGCGCGGGACTCCAGAAGTTGGATTCATATTTCGGTGGTTAACAAGTAAGAAGGCAGAGATGGATACAAGAGGCTATTTTGCCAAAAAGAAAAACAAGGCAGAAAGCAAAGGTGAGGGGAGAGGAGGCAGCGGAGGAGGAGTGTGCTCATCTGTTCTTCTCCAGCTGCTACTGCAGAGGCCACAGTGCTGCCAGATGGGAAATGAAGAAATATCGTACTGTCGCTTTAAAATTATCATATTTTGACCCAAACTATCGTATGTACTAAAATAACTTGAAAAATCACAGGCTAGGACAGTGCATTTAAAGACAAACCTATTCTATATGTATGAAAGTGCAGTAACCTAAGGAATAAATGCAGAGGCTCGGCCATTTGAATTTAACATCTGCTGTATGCATTGTCACACCCACCCACCCACCCACACAGTGGATTGCACCTTTTTGCACAACCACTGCTTCCATCCTTAAACGTAGAGTCTAACTCCAGGCAGGGTGATAAAGCTGCTGTGATCGGTGGGGTTTCTTTGTTTTCTTACCAGTGTCCGTGTCTGTGCTGCTGGACTCTTTTCTTTTAGTACTTTTTTCCTCTGAGTCCCAACTCATGTTCACTGATTTTTTAAAAATTTGCTGCGGTGTCAGTGCAGCTGCCCATTGCCCAAACAAACATGAGCTAAGCACTGCTGATGTGAGTGGCACATTTGGCAGTGAGGAGAAGCCAGCCTGGTATGAGCTGATCAGCTATATGAGCATCAGTTTCTGGTGATGTATGGGTGCTCACATAAATAAAAATTACAGTTTTTGGAGGGTGCACAGAAATGCCAAAACTATCGTATATTTGGCCTTTTTAAAAACTACTGATCGTATATCGTATGGGCCGTAAATCTATCATATAAATACGATAATTATCGTATATCTGGCAACACTGATGAGGTCATCAGATTCTCAGGTTAGTGAACTGATCAGAACAACTTATAAAATGCTTAGCTGCCATCAAACAGTTCACACTTCTCTGACTTCAACATATTTTTTCTCATGTGAATGAAAAACTAATTAATTCCCTATTAAGAAGATTTTTAAATTCTTCTTCTTCTTTCGGCTCCTCCCTTTAGGGGTTGCCACAGTGGATCATCTGCCTCCATCTCACCCTATCCTTTGCATCTTCCTCTGTAACACCAACCCTCTCCATGTCTTCTCACACTACTACATGAATCTTCTCTGTGGTCTTCTTCCTTTCCTCCTGCCTCCAAAATTCCTAAATGCTTTACATGCGCTCATAAAAATACTTGATGCCTGATATCCTAGCAACTGCTTGACCTGTCACTCAAAGCATGCTGAAGGTCTCGCACATTTTGCTCTGAAACACTCTACTCACTGGACTAAACTGCATCAGGCTGGTAAGAAAATACACGTCCCTCAAGATTTTGCTGTTAAATATTGATCATGGTGTACTTTTTGTCTGATTCTGAATGGCTGGTGAGAGAGGTGTGCAGCTGATGAGTGCTGCAGTGCTCCGAAAGTTGAACTTTTTTCCAGTTTGAGCTTTGTCAGCTCTGCAACAAAATACACTGACCACTGAAAGCATTTTAGCACCGAGGGCACTGAGCACATTAAATGCCAGACTGTATAGAAAATGAACAGAAAGCAGTTGTCCACAGTGGAAAAAAATACGTTTGGTGGACACTCAGCCTAAATGTTGAAGCTTTGTTGATGGAATTCTTTCCCATTCTTGCTTGATGTATGACTTAAGTTGCTCAACAGTCTGGGGTCTCTATTGTCGTATTTTGCGCTTCATAATGCACCACACATTTTCAATGGGAGACACGTCTGGACTCTAGACAGGCCAGTTTAGTACTGACACTATTTTACTATGAAGCCATGCTGTTGTAATGTGCAGAATGTAATTTGGCATTGTCTTGCTGAAATAAGCAGGGATGTCCCTGAAAAAGACATTGCTTGGATGGCAGCATATGGTGCTCCAAAACCTATATGTACCGTTCAGCATAAATGGTGACTTCACAGATGTGAAAGTTTCCCATGCCATGGGCACTAACACACTTCCATACCATAACAGATGCTGGCTTTTGAGCTTAATACTGATAACAATCTAGATAGTCATTTTCCTCATGCAATGAATTAAAAAAAAAAAAAAAAACTATTTGAAATGTGCACTCGTCAGATCTCAGCACACTTTACCACATAGTGTCAACCCATCTCAGATGAGCTCAGGCCGCTCAGAGCAACTGGTGGTATTTCTGGGTGTTGTTGATATATGGCTTTCACTTTACATGGTACGGCCTTAACTTGCACTTGTAGATGTAGCAACAAACTGTGTGACGTCAGTTTTTAAAGCAGTGCCGCCTGAGGGCTTGACGGTCATGAGCATTCAATGTTGGTTTTTGGCCTTGTCGCTTAAGTGGAAAAGTTTCTTCAGATTCTCAGAATCGTTTTATGATGTTATGGACTGTAGATGTAGATGTAGATGTAGACATCAAATCACATCTTGGAAAGGCTAGAAACACCTTCAGAATGCTGAACAGTGTGTGTAAGTCATCCCAGTACAGCACCAAGACCAAGCTAAGACTGTACCAGAGCTGTGTGTTGTACTCTACTACTCAAAATGCTGGAGGATGACAGAGTGTAACATCAACAAATTATCCATATTCCACACAAAGAACCTCAGATAAATTCTATGTATTCAATGGCCGAATAACACTGGTCAACACCAGATTTATTGTTGAAGTTTTTTTTAGCTGATTTAGGACAATTTTGATGTGCTGAATCCAAAAATCACTTTGGTTTTGCTCAATCAGGTTAACTTTTTGAATTATGGCCACATGTTGTTTTATACATTTTTGTTTACGAGTATTTTCGCTTTATATGATGCAAAATTCTTTTTTATGTCTTGAAATTCTCTGAATTTTGAACAATGATGATGTAACATTCAATTTACATGTACTTACCTTTATATAAAGGTAAGTACATGCACAGTACTAAGTAAGTACTAAGTAAGTACAGGTTTTTACTTAGCACCTGATCGAGAGAAATGGATGCCATTTTTGGATTCAGCGGTGCAAAATTGTCTTAAATCAGTTGAAAAAACACAGACAACTTACAAAAAAAAATTTTTGTAACCCTGTGTAATAACCAACATCTGCTTGAAAGGTGCAACCAGGAAAGCATGGACATTATCATAATGAGGAGGACATGGAGATGGATCGGTCGCATCATAAGAAGAGAAAAGGGAAACATCACCTGAATAGCACTACACTGGACGCCCGAAGGGAAACGCAAAAGGGGACGGCTCAAGAACACCTGGCAACGGACTGTGGAGAACGAGCTCATGACTCTGAGTCTCACCTGGCTGGACGTGCAGCGGCTAGCCCAGAACAAGCAAACAAGCAGCAGTAGGGATCTTTTGTTGCCGCCCTACATGCCAGGAGGCATAACGGGCACGAGTGAGTGGACTGTAGATGATGAAATCCCTAAATTCCTTGCAACTGTACATTGAGAAATGTTATTAAACTGTTGGACTCACTGCCCACACAGTTGTTCACAAAGTGGTGAACTTTGCCCTGTCCTTGCTTATGAATGACTGAGCCTTTTGGGGATGCTCCTTTTATACCAAATCATAACACTCACCTGTTTCCAGTTAACCTGTTCATGTTCCAAAAAGGTGTTTTTTAAGCATTCCTCAACTTTCCAGTTCTTTTGTTGCCCTGTACCAGCTGTTATGGAACGTGTTGCAAGCATCCAATTCAAAATGAGTGAATATGTGCAAAAAAACAAAGTTAATCAATCTGAACATTAAAAACATTATTTACATTTTACACAACATTCCAACTTCACCGGAATTGGAGTTGTACAGCACCTCATTCTTAAAACTGAAAATCTTTCAGAGTATTCACCCCCTCTCTAGACCTGAACTACAGGACAATGCACAGGAAGAATTAACTCAGCTGAGAATAAGAGCTATTCAGGTCCAAGTGCATGCTTCAGTGTCTCTGTTAAAGCCTCACATTCAGTAAAGATTATCATTTCAGACTCCTTTATCAGTATAGCTAGAACTGGATCTTTCCAACCTGACAAGAGGAAAAGTTAATGTAACAGTCATTAGAATCCCAAACGTGAGCTATTTAAGTTTTGTATGTTGCCAAATGCAAACACTTGGGCAAAGACAGTTTGGAACATGTGCTTTTCTGTACTCCCTGGTAGAAACTCAGCAATTACAGCATCTTATTGGTTCTCCTGAGTATTACAGTCAGAGTACTTGCGTGGGCAAAAAAGGCATCGGTAGTGGCAGCAGGGCAGCAGGTGGGACATGGGTGATGCATTTACGAAAAATGTAGGAGGTGAATCATAAATTGAGACATCACCTTTCCTCTATCCCTGCATGCTCTTGCCTGTAAGACCATATCTACTATATTCCCATTACACACTCGCTTGTTTATTTTTTCCGTCTGCTGAATCACAGAAAAGTGGTAAATAAAAGGGATGGAGGGGAATTTGAGAAAAAAGGAATACCGGCGCCTCATATCCTCAGTCCTAACTCCATAAATGCTGTTGTCAGTGTTGGGTGCAAGAGCAATTAATCTCAGCCAGAGGAGGCAAAAAAGGAGAGATGCACAAGTACAAAAGCTATCAAGATGACAAGACTTTATAATGCAATTTACTTGGTTTCTATTGCTGTCAAGGATATAAATGGCATGCTAAACCTGGTATTGTATTTTAGGAATATATTGTCTGTGCTGTAATTGAGATTTTCAATGAAATTTGTTTTGCAACTGATAGGACTATAGTGAACAATTTAAGAGTACACCCACAGTGGGATGTGTTTGTAAGACTGGAGGATGTGACTCTGCTTTTTAAACAAAGAAAGAATACATTGTTGCCCTTCGAGAGTCTTGAACATAAAAATCAGTCTCAGTGCCGGCGGAATACTGGTTCAGAGAAACAGAAGAAGGATGCTGCACTCCTGTGAGCAGTCTTTCCAGAATAATAAATTACTCAGACATCCGCTCTGCAAGGCCACCTGAAGTGACGCCACAAAGACGAGTGAAATAAGTCTTAAGAGGTTGGCCCTCACATAATGACCAGAATGGAAAGATCTTTGATATAGCGCTGCCTTTATTTTTAAAACCGTGGTCCTGCAAACAGTGAAGTAAAGAAAAAGGGGACACTTATTATAGACAATCTAGAAGCAAACACTTACACACGCATAAGCACCCAACTGATGTATTTATGATGTAGTTGTAACCGTGTGTTATCTTTTTATTGCAGTACTGCTCTGTAAACAAGTAGTGTAATATTTCTAAATGCTTATCTTTTTTTAAAAAGTCTAAAATGTGTACTCATGACTCATACAGGCTAGTGTAAAATTTGATATATAATTAAATACATAATTATGTCATTAGATGCCATGTATGATAAAACCACAAATATATTTTGCTTTGCATTGTCAACTGCCAGTAGAGGCAGTTTTATGGACACTTGCTAATATAATGTGAAAGGAATTTGTTTTATTTGTTCAAAATTGTGATACCTGTCATATTGACACAGTATGGGGTTTTTGACTCAATAGCAAACACACAGGACACCAAAAATGACGTGTTCAACAGTGATTTATTGAAGGTTATTAAGAATTGTGCACCAAGGATCTGGAAACCCTGCAGAAGAGAGGAGAGGAGAATGGCGAGTACAGGTATATGTAGAAACTGTAAGCTGAAATAGTTTCTTTTCCTTACAGGTTGGTTAGAAGACAAGGTGGTCCTGCTGGGAGCTCCTCCATGCGGAGTGGTGGATGCAGTGGGGATGAGTCCCCGGGGAAGCAGTCCAGGCTGGCCAGGCCTGACCGGTGGGAAGAGGAGTGAGGAGACACAGTGGGGAAGTGAACGTTGGTTACAGTTGTGCTCATAAGTTTGTATACCCTGGCGGAATTTGTTATTTTTTGGCCATTTTTCAGAGAATATGAATGATATACAAAAACTTTTCTTTCACTCTTAGTTAGTGGTTGGGTGAAGCTATTTATTATCAAACAATTGTGTTTGCTCTTTTTAAATCCTAATGACAACTGAAACTACCCAAATGACCCTGATCAAAAGTTTACATACCCTAGCTCTTTATACCTTGTATTGCCACCTTTAACATTAATGACAGCTTGAAGTCTTTTGTAGTAGTTGTGGATGAGGCACTTTATTTTCTCAGATGATAAATCTGCCCATTCTTCTTGGCAAAAAGCCTCCATTTCCTATAAATTCTTGGGCTGTCTTTCATGAACTGCCCGTTTGAGATCTGCCCAAAGTGGCTCAATGATACTGAGGTCAGGAGACTAAGATGGCCACTCCAGAACCTTAACTTTTTTCTACTGTAGCCAACAACCGGCTGACTTGGCCTTGCGTTTTGGATTATTGTCATGTTGGAATGTCCAAGTGCGTCCCATGTGCCGCTTCGGGGCTGATGAGTGCAAATTTTCTTCCAGTACTTTCTGATAACATGTTGCATTTATCTTGGCATCAATTTTGACCAAGTTCCCTGTGCCTTTGTAACTCACACATCCCCATAACATCAGCGATCCCTCTCCGTCTTTCACAGTAGGGATGGTGTACTTTACATCATAGGTGTAATTTTCATCTGTCACTGTCACTTTGTTTGTATGTTTGTTGTTGTTAACCTATGGCACACAACAAATCAAAGGGCTGTTGATATATCATCGCCAAACTCTTCTGGATCTTTGGAGCTCTGCTGAAAATTTCATTATATTTGAGTATGGTGGATAGAAAGCCTTTTCCCCACTTCTATCGAGAATCCCATTTCACCTTTACCGGGTCCCGGCTGCTCCACCTTCCCGGTGGAAGCATCACGTCACCGAGGTAAACGAGATGGTTGGCTGGTGACAATAAAGCTCTTCCTGGCGTGCTCTTCTGTTTCCCAAACAGAGTAAATGAAACTTTTATCCTCAGGGATTTCTTCACCTCCTGTTTACTGGATTTCCTCTGCATATGTGAGACGGTTGAGTGTTGGTGACTGTAGCCCTTTTTCTGAACTTATACTGGCTGGTTGCTCTTATTTTAACTCGTCGCGGACGTGAGGTAGAGGCGGAGGAATGGCTACTATTTACAAAAATTACTTTAAATGTAAGCAGTGCTTTTTATCCTCTTCTTTCTCCAGTTCTGAATGACTTTGTTTGAGTTGGGTCACATTGACCCGGTACTGGTTGCTGTCATTTACCGACCCCCCAAATACAATAAGAATTTTATGAATAACTTTGCTGATTTTCTGGCTGAAATTATGCCAAAGTATGACCGAGTCCTTATTGCTGGAGATTTTAATATCCATGTGTGCTGTCCGAATAAGCCTCTGGTGAATGACTTTTTAAACCTTTTTTTCTTCATCTAATTTAGAACACGTTTTATCTGGTGGACCTACACATGAACACGGACACACATTAGACCTTGTTCTTTCACATGGTTTATCTGTGTTTAACCTGGAGATCTGTGACAATGTGTTCTCTGATCATATGTCGATTTTATTTGGTGCTGCCTTCTCATGTACCAAAGCTAAAACCTGTGCTCATACTTGGCGCTGTCATATTTTTAATCCCTCCACTGCTGGTCAGTTTTCCGCTGCTTTTACTCAGCTCTGTGTTCCCCCTGACGTAATTCTCTCTGATACGGAGGAGCTTAATTCCTGGTTTTATTCCTCCTGCCAAGCCATCCTAGAGTCTGTGACTCCATTAAAAATTAAGCAGCCAAGAGCCAAACTCAAGCCATGGTTCAGTGATAGAACTTGGACAGTCAGCAGGGAATGTCACAAAGCTGAGAGCAGGTGGAAGAAGGATAGCTACAAAAATCTTGTCAAATTTTGAAGGACTGCTTACATCGTTTTCAGAGTGCTGTTCAAGAGGCAAAAATGGAACACTTGTCTAATATTATTGCATCTAACCGTCATAATCCACGTGTGTTATTTAAGACCATTGACTCTGTTTTTAGTGCCTCACCAACTGTCATTATGGAAACATCATCTGAAATATGCAATGACTTTTTACATTTCTTTATTGATAAGGTCACCACCATTAGGGCTGTCATCCCAGCTCCTGCCTCTGACCCCTCTGTCCCTGTCCCTTGCTCTGTCTTTAATCAGTTTGAGCCTCTGACCCTGTTGCAGTTAGAGGATGTGGTTGGTCATATAAAGCTCTCAGGTTCCCCTTGTGATGCTCTCCCTCCTCGTTTTTTTTTAAAGAGGTTTTATCTAACATAGGTCAGTCGGTTTTAACAATTTTAAACAACAGTTTGTCTTCTGGTGTGGTTCCTGCACATTTTAAACATACAGAGTGAAATCTTTGATAAAGAAACCTGGTCTTGATCAGACTGTGTTGGCTAATTTTAGGCCTATTTTAAAGCTGTCTTTTCTTTCAAAAATATTGGAGAAAATAGTTTATTTTCATTTAATGGCTTTTCTGGATGAGAATGATGTACTGGAGGTGTTCCAGTCTGGATTTAAAACCCTCCATAGCACAGAGTCAGCTTTGATAAGGGTCTTTAATGACATCTTCCTGGCATCTGATTCTGGTGATTTTGTGATTCTCATCCTGCTTGACCTAACCGCTGCCTTTGATACAGTGGACCATGACATTTTAATATATCGTCTACAGCATCTTGTGGGTATTTGTGGTACTGCTCTGGAATGGTTCAGGTCCTACTTGACAGATAGAACCATGTGTGTAAGCCTTGCTGGCTTTGAATCTTCCTCTGCTTCCCTGTCATGTGGGGTCCCACAGGGCTCAATTTTAGGGCCCCTGCCTTTCTCCCTTTATCTGCTTCCACTGAGTTCCATTCTTAGAAAGTATGGTATTGTAGAGGGTGTAAGGGAAGGATGTGGAGGCGAGGCATGAGCGTAGGTCGACACAGATTCTTTATTGACCCTCTAACATAAATACAGCCGGTGGACCCCAGTGTTGTCTGCTGGGGCTGAGTGTCTGGTAGGAGATTTCTCAACTCTCTCTGCATTCTGCTTATATAGCTTTAATGGTATGCATAAAGAGCTGTGCTAGTGCATTATGCTTGTGTGTGTACAAAGAGCATATGTGACACATTAACATAACACTTGCAACATTCCTGACCATACATTCACCCCCCTGCCCTCATTGTCTGTCTCATTACTCCTTGGGGGGCTACCCCCTTCAGTCCATTGTTCTGCCCCTCTTCCTGCTTCTGGGTGTGAAAGGAATGTCCACCCGCTGTGTCTAGTGTCACCACACAGCTCCCCCACCAAACGCCCAGAAAGGGCTGTGACCCCCCCCCACACCAGAGGAGGCTGCCTCTCCAGAGGTTGCCGCTCCGGTCGAACTCTCTGCTGGTGAGGAGTGTCGGAGGGCATGTAAGTCTGTGGGGGGAAAGGGGGAGGGGTGAAAAACACCGTCTGCTCCGCTCCAAGTTCCAACAGGTGACGGCCATGGTTCGTGGGCGCACAGGGTGCAGTGTGCATCGTGCGTAATGGAACAAACCGGTGATCAGCCGGCTTTAGGGAGTGAGGTGCGGGAAGAACGATGTGGAGGAGGAGGGGGAGGTGGATGGAAATAAGTGAGTGCCGGCCCGGGACGTCAAAAGTGTCTGGGCCGCGCAAAAATTGTGTGTGGATCCGCCATGGTGAGGGACTTTCCCGGTAAACCTGGCGGTGATCCGTGGCGGCTGTGAAAAAAATTAAGTCTCTGACTCCTCTTGTGGCTCAGTCCTGCGAGGATGTGGGGAAGGCGAATGGCCAAATTCCCCAAGGATGCGTAGCGGCTGTGAAAAAAAAAAAACTGAAGCTGTGTGAGGGACTTGGTGGTCTGGCTTTAGGTGCGGAAGCAGCCCTAAAGTCATCGGGGAAAGCAATAGGGTAAATTCCTGTTGTGCGGCGTGGCTGAGAAACCCATACAAAGTCCCGTGTGCGGGCTGCATGTCTGCTTCAGGTGCGTGAGCAGCCCTAAAGGTTCTGAGGATGGTGATCGGCCATTTTTCTTGGGCATGTGCAGCGGCGGAGGATGATGTATAAGTCTGTGGAGCCAGTTTGTCCATGGTGCTTGGCGCGCGCCTGGTGCAGTGACCACATAGCTGGAAGTTGCACTGTCCTCGTAATCCTGTGATGTGTGCGCGGGGCTTCTGCGTGCAGAAAGTCTGCTGTCGGGAGGTGAGTCAGGGTCGGGGAGCTTGATGGAAATCAACGCTGATGGCGCCGATGAGCTTCCCCATTCAGGCTGTTTCTGTGTGTTGCTCATGTCGCTGATCCTCGTGCGTGTCGGTCGCAGCACCGCGCTCTCCGTCTGGCCCTGGAGGTTGCCATTGTGGAGAGAGGATAAGGCGCGCGTGCTCCAGTGTGGATTCGAAGGATGTAGGTGATCCCCGGTCTCTGGAATCCACAGCGCGGTGAAAGGGAGCAGACGGTCATCCCATGTCAGGTCACCATGTGGTGTGTGGCGTAAGGGAGAGACAGTTCACCTCTGTCAGGTCACCAATGTGGAGAAAAAGGAATCCACAGCATGGCAAAAGGGAGAGATAGTCCATTTCACGTCAGGTCACCAATGTAGAGGGTGTAAGGGAAGGATGTGAAGACGAGGCACGAGCGTAGGTCGACACAGATTCTTTATTGACCCTCTAACATAAATACAGCTGGAGGACCCCAGCATTGCCCACTGGGGCCGAGTGTCTGGTAGGAGTGTTTCTCAACTCTCTCTGCATTCTGCTTATATAGCTTTAATGGTATGCATAAAGAGCTGTGCTAGTGCATTATGCTTGTGTGTGTACAAAGAGAATGTGTGACACATTAACATAACACTTGCGACATTCCTGACCATACATTCATCCCCCCCCGCCCTCATTGTCTGTTGTCTACTCCTTGGGGGGGGGGGGGGCTACCCCCTTCAGTCTATTGTTCTGCCCCTCTTCCTGCTTCTGAGTGTGAGAGGAATGTCCACCCGCTGTGTCTAGTGTCACCACAGTATCTCCTTTCACTGTTATGCTGATAACACTCAGATATATGTACCATTAAAGCGGAAGGAGGAGTTCTAATTAAAATCACTCCTTGCATGTCTTGATGACATTAAAGATTGGATGGCTTTAAACTTCTTAAGTTTTAATGAAAATAAGACTGAAGTGATAGTGTTTGGACCCAGTGGCTCGAGTGAGTCCCCACCTGTTGACTTGGGCTCCTTGGCATGGTTTGTTAAGTCAACCATTACTAATTTGGATTTTAAGTTGGACAGTGATTTTAAATTAGGTCATCAAATCAGTGCAGTAGTGAAGTCCAGCTTTTTTCATCTAAGGCAGTTGGCAAAGGTTAAATCATTCATTTCAAAGCAACACTTTGAAACAGTAATCCATGCCTTCATCACGTCTCAGTTGGATTACTATAATGCACTTTATTTTGGAGTCAGCCAATCTTCACTCTCACGTCTCCAGTTGGTTCAAAATGCAGTTGCACATCTTTTAACTGGAACACATAAGAGGGACCACATTACACCCATTTTAGCTGCCCTCCACTGGCTGCCTGTGCACTTTTGGTTTTATTTTAAAATTCTTTTTGTCATGAATTGCTCTGACTTATTGTTATGATTTGCCCTGGTTTCCTCCTGACAGCTCTGGCACGCCCCCTCCTCCTGTCAAGCGCCGTCAGCTGCACTGTCATGGGTGCTCACACACATACACACACCCACACGCACACACACACATGCACACACTCCATTCACTCTCATTCACATGCCCTCTCACACACCTGGTGCCAATCAGTTCTGCCCATGCATTCTCACACCGGCAATCTCTTTTCCTCGTTAGCTTCAGAGCTTCAGGAGTATTTGTTGGCCACTCCAGAGGAAAGAGATTGTCGGGGCATTCGCCTCTATACGCAGCAGCTAGTTCTCCCCGTATATGATCCATTACCTTCGTTGTTCTCCAGCCCGTCACTGCAAACCTGTTTATTCTGTTGGGGTTTTGGCTGGCCCTGCATCTCTACCCCATCCTCCAGACTGCACGGTTCGCCCCGGATTAACTCCAGCCCTGTAAGTGTTTTTTCACCTTTCTTTCCTGTGCTGTTTGTAGCCCTGCAGCACTAGGCTGATCACCTTTCCTGTTTTGTGTGAAACGCAGCCCTGCAGCACTAGGATCCGTATTAACCAGGCTGTAGAGCATTCGGCAGGCGCCTTGTATGTCTGGTGGCCTTTATTCCATCATCTCCTCATTCTGTACATTGTGGTTGAACTGAACTGTACTTTTGTGGTGAACTTTAATAAACATGGCACTCTCTACTCCTGCGATCGGGTTTTTCATTCTCTCCCTCGTGCACCGTGTTATGGCACACGGGGGTTTGTGACACTTTTATTTGTTTTTAAATCATTAAATCGCCTTGCCCCGCCTTACCTCTCTGAGCTGCTTCTCCCGCACACTCCTGCTTGGTCTCTCAGGTTATCTGATCAGCTGCTCCTGGAGATACCAAAATCAAAGAGGAAGCTCAGAGGGGACAGAGCTTTTTCTATTGCTGCTCCTAAATTATGGAAAAATCTGCCTTTGTCCATCAGACAGGCCTCTTCAGTGTTCAGTTTTAAAACTCATCTTAAAACCCATCTTTAGTCTGTCTTTTGACCCAGCTTGAGACATTGATTTTATTTGTTCTTATTGTCTCTATTGTATGACTACTGTTTTATTTGTACTGTTTTGTACTTTTTAGCTGTATTTTATTGTTTTTATAGTTTACTTATTGTTGTTGATGTGCAGCACTTTGTGTCAGCTGTCTTTGTTTTTGAAGTGCCTTATAAAAAAAGTTGGACTGGATTGGATAGGCCTTGTTGACTCCTCTCCAAATGTAGCATTTATGGTTGTGGCCAAAAAGTTAAATTTTGGTCCCATCACTCCAAATAACTTTGTCCCAGAGGTTTTGAGGCTTGTCTCTGTGCTGTTTGGTGTATTGTAAGCAGATTGCTTTGTGGCATTGGCGTAGTAATGGCTTTCTTCTAGCGACCCGACCATGCAGCCCTTTTTTCTTGAAGTGCCTCCTTATTGTTCATCTTGAAACAGCCACACCACTTTTTTTCAGAGTCCTGTATGTCAGCTGAAGTTATTTGAGGGTTTTTCTTTGCGTCCCAAACAATTTTAAGATAAGATAAGATAAGATAAGCCTTTATTAGTCCCACAATGGGGAAATTCCAGGATTGCAACAGCACAGGGATAGCAACACTCAGAGCAACAATCAGAAGGCAAGAAAAAAAAGGCAGTTGTGGCTGAAATTTGTTGGTCTACCTGACTGTGGCTTGGTTTAAACAGAATCCCTCATTTTCCAGTTCTTAATTAGAGTTTGAAGACTACTGGTTGGCATTCTCAATTCCTTGGATATCTTTTTATATCCTTTTCCTGTTTTATAAAGTTCAACTATCTTCTCCTGCAGGTCCTTTGATGATTCTTTTGTTTTCCCCATGGCTTGGAATCCAGAAACATCAGTGCAGCACTGGATGAAACATTCAGCGGTCTGTCAGGAGCCCAGAAACTCACTGACTTTTTATACACACACACTAATTACAAGTAACCAGATCACAGGTGAGGACGGTTACCTTACCTCGTATTTTAAACATGTAGTTGTGCAGCCACTTAACCTTGATCCATCTGTTTTTAAAAACTTCAGGCCAATTTCTAAGCTTCCTTTTATTTCTAAGCTTTTAGAAAAAGTTGTTGCCAAGCAGCTCACTGACTTTCTGATTGAACACAATATTTTCGACAAATTTCAGTCAGGTTTTCGTCAGAAACACTCGACAGAGACCGCTCTTCTCAGGGTGTCAAATGATATTTTAATGTCATCAGACTCTGGCAAATGCTCTGTTTTAGTGTTATTAGATCTTACTGCAGCATTTGATACTATGGATCATTGTATTTTGTTACAAAGGCTTAGAGATTGGGTAGGTATTTCTGGAAAAGCTCTGGATTGGTTTTTCTCCTACCTTTCTGGTAGGAGTTTTTCCGTGGCTGTTGGCTCTTATTCATCTGACTCTGCTCCTTTAACCTGTGTGGTGCCTCAGGGTTCTATTCTGGGTCCACTTTTATTTGCCCTATATATGCTGCCACTTGGTTCTATTATCAGCAAATTTAAAGGCGTGTCTTATCACTGCTACACTGACGATTTACAGCTACTTTTCTCTTTTAAGCCTGACCATGTTGACAATTTAAAAATTATTCATGATTGTCTGTCTGCAATTAAGGACTGGATGTCTAGTAACTTTTTGCAACTTAATGCTGATAAAACTGAAGTCCTTATTGTAGCACCTGATAATCTAATTCCATCCATCCATCCATCCATCTTCTACCGCTTTTCCGGAGGTCCGGGTCGCGGAGGCAGCAGTTCAAGCAGAGAAGCCCAGACTTCCCTCTCCCCAGCCACCTGCTCCAGCTCTTCAGAGGGAATACCAAGGCGTTCCCAGACCAGCTGGGAGACATAGTCTCTCCACCGAGTCCTGGGTCTGCCCCGGGGTCTCCTCCCAGTGGGACGTGCCTGAAACACCTCAAGTGGGAGGCGTCCAGGAGGTATCCTAATCAGATGCCCATACCACCTCAACTGACTCCTTTCAATGTGGAGGAGCAGCGGTTCTACTCTGAGCCTCTCCCGGATAACTGAGCTCCTCACCCTATCTCTGAGGGTGAGTCCAGCAATCCTACGGAGAAAGCTCATTTCAGCCGCTTGTATCCGCGATCTCGTTCTTTCGGTCATTACCCAAAGCTCGTGACCATAGGCGAGAGTAGGAACATAGATTGACTGGTAAATCGACAGCTTTGCCTTAGAACTAAGCTCCCTCTTCACCACAACAGACCGGTACAACGTCCGCATCACTGCAGATGCTGCTCCAATCCGTCTGTCGATCTCTCGCTCCATTTTCCCCTCACTCGTGAACAAGACCCCAAGATACTTAAACTCCTCCACTTGGGGCAGTAGCCTGTCCCCAACCCGGAGAGGACAATCCACCTTTTTCCGGCTGAGGACCATGGACTCGGACTTGGAGGTGCTGATTCTCATTCCAGCCGCTTCACACTCAGCGCCAAACCATCCCAGCAAGAGCTGTAGGTCATTGCTGGATGAAGCCAACAGGACAACATCATCTGCAAACAACAGAGATGAGATCCTGTGGTCACCAAGCATGACACCCTCCATTCCCTGGCTGCGCCTAGAAATCCTGTCCATAAAAATTATGAACAGGATCGGTGACAAAGGGCAGCCCTGGCGGAGTCCAACTCTCACTGGGAATGACTCCGACCGAGAGATGGCAATACGAACCAAACTCTCACAACGGTCGTACAGAGACCGAATAGCTCGTAACAACAAGCCCGATACCCCATACTCCCGAAGCACCCCCCACAAAAATCCACGAGGGACGTGGTCAAACGCCTTCTCCAAGTTCACAAAACACATGTAAACTGGTTGGGCAAACTCCCACGAGCCCTCAAGAATTCTTGAGAGGGTAAAGAGCTGGTCCGATGTGCCACGGCCAGGACGAAAACCACATTGCTCCTCCTAAATCCGAGGTTCGACCAACGGCCGGACTCTCCTCTCCAGTACCTTGGCATAGACCTTCCCAGGGAGGCTGAGGAGTGTGATCCCTCTAAAGTTGGAGCACACCCTCCGGTCCCCTTTTTTGAAGAGAGGAACCACCACCCCGGTTTGCCATGCCAAAGGCACTGCCCTCGACCTCCACGCAATGTTGCAGAGGCGTGTCAACCATGACAACCCAACAACATCCAGGGCCTTGAGGTACTCAGGGCGAATCTCGTCCACCCCCGGGGCCCGGCCACCAAGGAGATTTTTAACCACCTTGGCGACCTCAGCCCCTGTGATAGGCGAGTCATCCCCCTCGTCCCCAAACCCTGCTTCCTCTGTGGAAGGCGTATCAGTGGGATTGAGGAGATCCTCGAAGTATTCCTTCCACCGCCCAACGATATCCCCAGTTGAAGTCAACAGTGTCCCATCCGCACCATACACAGTGTGGACGGGGAGCTGCTTTCCCCTCCTGAGCCGCCAAACAGTTTGCCAGAATCTCTTTGAAGCCGACCGAAAGTCTTGTTCCATGGCCTCACCGAACTCCTCCCATACCCGGGTTTTTGCTTCAGCAACCACCCGAGCTGCACTCCGCTTGGCCTGCCGGTACACCTCAGCTGCTTCGGGAGTCCCACAAGCCAACCAAGCTTGATAGGACTCCTTCTTCAGCTTAATGGCCCCCCTCACCACTGGTGTCCACCACTTGGTTCGGGGGTTGCCACCACGAGATGCACCGACCACCTTGCGGCCGCAGCTCTGAGCCGCCGCTTCAACAACAGAGGTGGAGAACATGGCCCATTCAGACTCCATGTCTCCAGACTCCCTCGGAATGTGGTTGAAGTTCTTCCGGAGGTGGGAGTTGAAGACCTCCCGGACAGGGGCCTCAGCCAGACGCTCCCAGCACACCCTCACTATACGTTTGGGTCTACCAGGTCTGAATGGCTTCCTCCCCTGCCATCGGATCCAACTCACCACCAGGTGGTGATCAGTTGACAGCTCTGCACCTCTCTTTACTCGGGTGTCCAAGACATACGGTCGCAGGTCTGATGATACGATAACAAAATCGATCATCGACCTGCGACCTAGGGTGTCCTGGTGCCAGGTGCACATATGGACACCCTTATGCTTGAACATGGTGTTCGTTATGGACAGACTGTGGTTAGCACAGAAGTCCAATAACTGAACACCACTCGGGTTCAGATCGGGCAGGCCGTTCCTCCCAATCACCCCCCTCCAGGTTTCACTGTCGTTGCCCACGTGTGCATTGAAGTCCCCCAGTAGGACAATGGAGTCTCCAGGAGGAGCACCCTCCAGCACCCCAGTCACAGACTCCAAAAAGGGTGGGTACTCTGAAACATCATTTGGTGCATAGGCACAAATGATGGTCAGGACCCGTTTCCCAACCCGAAGGCGCAGGGAAGCAACCCTTTCGTCCACCGGGGAAAACTCCAATATAGAGGCAGCAAGGTGGGGCGATACAAGAATACCCACACCTGCTCGTCGCCTCTCGCCCGGGGCAACTCCAGAAAAGGCCAAGCTCCAGCCCCTCTCCAGGAGACTGGTTCCGGAACCGGAGCTGTGTGTTGAGGTGAGGCCGACTATATCTAGCCGGTATCGCTCAACCTCGTACACCAGCTCAGGCTCCTTCCCCACCAGAGAGGTGACATTCCACGACCCAAAAGCCAGTTTAGAAAGCTTGGGATCAGTCCGCCAAGGTCTCCGCCTTTGACCGCCACCTAATCCACATAGCACCGGACCCCCATGATCCCTCCTGCAGGTGGTGAACCCACTGGAGGGCGGACCCATGTAACTCCTTCGGGCTGAGCCCGGCCGGGTCCCATGGGTGGAAACCCGGCCACCAGACGCTAGCCTTCGAGCCCCTCCCCCAGGCCTGGCTCCAGGGTGGGGCCCCGGTAACCCCATACCGGGTGGGGTACACTGAATCCTTGATATACAATTTATCATGAGAGTCTGTTGGATCGTTCTTAGTCTGGCCCTTCACCCAGGACCAGTTTGTCTTGGGAGACCCTATCAGAGGCAAATTGCCCCGGACAACATAGCTCCTGGGATCACTGGGGCACGCAAACCCCCCCCCACCACGATAAGGTGACGATCCATGAGGGAGAATCTAATTCCTAAGTTAATAGCATTGGTTCATTAAGTTCTAACGTACGGTCTAATCTAAAAAATCTTGGTGTCATTTTCGATCAATCGATGAGTTTTGATCAGCATGTCAAATCTCTGACCCGGAGTTGTTTTTTCCACCTTAGGAATATATCCAAAATTAGGTCATTGGTTTCCTACACTCAGAAATCATTATTCATGCCTTTGTTTCTTCATGTTTGGACTACTGTAATGCTCTTTTCACATGTCTTAGCAAATCCTCTTTACACCACCTACAGTTAGTCCAGAACGCTGCTGCAAGATTACTAACTAGGTCCAGTAGATTCTGTCATATCACTCCTGTTTTGGCCTCCTTGCATTGGCTTCCTGTAAATTATAGAATTGATTTTAAAGTTCTTGTTCTTACTTACAAAGCCATTCACGAAGAGGCGCCTTTTTATATTAGTGACCTGCTCTCTCTACACCAGCCCAGCAGGTCTCTCAGATCTTCTCATCAGAATCTATTGGTAGTCCCTAGTACTAGGCTCAGAACCAAAGGCGATAGAGCCTTTGCTGCTGTTGCTCCCAAACTGTGGAACTCCTTGCTTTTTGAACTTAGATCTGCACCTTCTATTGGTGTTTTTAAGAAGCAACTAAAGACCCACCTTTTTAGCCTGGCTTTTTAATTAACTATGTGTTGATTGTATTTTCATGTGCCTTTACTGTCTACTTTGTTTTTTTTACTGTTTTATGTGCCTGTGTTTTTATTTTGTTTTTTTTACCATGTTAAGCACTTTGTGACTCTGTCTGTGAAAGGTGCTTATAAATAAACTTATTATTATTATTATTATTATTATTATTATTATTATTATTACTACTACTACCTTTAGTAGCCATTTAAACCTGTGTGTGTCAACTTGTGTGTATGTTATCTGGCCAAAACTTCAAGGGTATGTAAACTTTTGATCAGGGCCATTTGGGTAGTTTCTGTTGTCATTATGATTTAAAAAAAGCAAACACAATTGTTTGATAATAAATTGCTTCATCCAACCACTAACTATGAGTGAAAGAAAAGTTTTTGTATTATCATTCACATTCTCTGAAAAATGGCCAAAAAAATAAATAAATCACAAATTCTGCCATGGTATGTAAACTTATGAGCACAGCTGTAAGTTGACTTATGTGCTTGGGGGTGAAGGTTGGAGCAGGGACAATCTGCCAGAGAGCGATCCTGTCCGCCAATAGGGAGGCTATCTTGAAAGATATGCTGATATGAGAATGGTTATAATCCTTATGTGGATGAGACAGAGAGGAGGGGAAAGGGAGGTTTCAGGCTGCACACTGAAGAGAATGTGGTCAGGCTTGAAGAAGTACACTGTGCTCAGGCAGAGCAGCAGGAGTGAGACCCATTTAAAGGTGCTTCTGATTGCTGTCAGGTGAGGAGCGCAGCTGCAGGGAATGAGGCAAATTAATGGCGAGAGAGATAGAGTAGCAAAACAACAGTGTGCAGCCCTGGAACCCTAGCATGTGTGGGGGGAAGCTGAAAAGTTCATAGTGGTCAGATTTTTCAACATAATCTCCACGTTGGTCCACACACTTCTTCTATTGGTGTTGCAGCGCTTGGATCCCTGTGGTTGAAAAATAGACCATATTTGGTCAAATTTCACCACTATGAACTTCTGAGCCCATGAACTTTTAAGCCCCCCCCCCCATATTCAAATAAGGGTTTCTGGATTTTAACAACTCTACAATATCTATGAAGAGGATGAAGAGTGGAAAGGCACTTATAGGTGCATCTCAAAAAATTAGAATATCATGAAAAAGTTCAATATTTTTTGTCACTCATTTCAGAAAGTGAAACCCATATATTATATAGATTCATGACACAGAGAGTGATATATTTCAAGTGTTTATTTATTTTAATTTTGATGGTTATGGCTTACAGCCCATGAAAACCCCAAATTCAGTTTCTCAAAAAATTAGAATATTACAAAAATTGATTTTAAAAAATTGTTTTTTAATAGAAATGTTGGCCGACTGAAAGTATGTCCATGTACACAATACTTTGTTGGGGCTCCTTTTGGATTAATTACTGTATCAATGTGGCGTGGCATGAAGGTGATCAGCCTGTGGCACTGCTGAGGTGTTATGAAGGTCCAGGTTGCTTTGATAGTGACCATTAGCTCGTCTCTATTGTTGGGTCTGGTGTCTCTCATCTTACTCTTGACAGTACTCCATAGATTCTCTATGGGGTTTAGGTCAGGAGAGTTTGCTGGCCAATCAAACACAGTAATGCCATGGTCATTAAACTAGGTTTTGATACTTTTGGCAGTGTGAACAGGTGCCAAGTCCTGATGGAAAATGAAATCAGCATCTCCATAAAGCTTGTCAGCAGAGGGAAGCATGAAGTGCTTTAAAATTTCCTGGTAGATGACTGTGCTGACTTTGGTCTTGATAAAACACAGTGGACCAACACCAGCAGATGACCTCTGTTCAGATAAAAGTAAATTTTACATTTCATTTGGAAATCAAAGTCCCAGAGTCTGGAGAAAGAGTGGAGAGGCACAGAATCTAAGTTGCTTGAGGTTCAGTGTGAAGTTTCCACAGTCAGTGATGATTTGAGGAACCATGTCATCTGCTGGTGTTTGTCCACTGTGTTTTATCAAGACCAAAGTCAGTGTAGTTGTCTACCAGGAAATTTTAGAGCACTTCATGCTTCCCTGTGCTGACAAGCTTTATGGAGAAGCTGATTTCTTTTTCCAGCAGGATTTTGCCCCCCCCCCCCCCACACACACACACACACACTGCCAAAAGTATCAAAACCTGGTTTAATGACCATGGTATCACTGTGTTTGATTAGCCAGCAAACTCTCCTGACCTAAACCCCATAGAGAATCTATGGATTATTGTCAAGAGGAAGATGAGAGACACCAG
The DNA here is from genome assembly GCA_020510985.1 of Pholidichthys leucotaenia. Lineage (NCBI taxonomy): Eukaryota > Metazoa > Chordata > Actinopteri > Cichliformes > Pholidichthyidae > Pholidichthys > Pholidichthys leucotaenia. The sequence goes on from CM035844.1 coordinate 172,157,649, forward strand.
ATCCAACAATGCAGATGAGCTGAAGGTCACTATCAAAGCATCCTGGACCTTCATAACATCTCAGCAGTGCCACAGGCTGATCACCTTCATGCCACGCCACATTGATAAAGTAATTAATCCAAAAGGAGCCCTGACCAAGTATTGAGTGTGTACATGGACATACTTTTCAGTTGGCCAACATTTTTATTAAAAAACAATTTTTTAAAATTAATTTTATGTAATATTCTAATTTTTTGAGAAACTGAATTTGGGGTTTTCATGGGCTGTAAGCCATAATCATCAAAATTAAAATAAATAAACACTTGAAATATTTCACTCTCTGTGTAATGACTCTATATAATATATGGATTTCACTTTCTGAAATGAGTGACAAAAAATATTGAACTTTTTCATGATATTCTAATTTTTTGAGATGTACCTGTATTCCAGATGACATACCTATGGAGGTATGGAGATGTTTAGGAGAGATGGCAGTGGACTTTTTAACCAGACTGTTTAATACGATCTTGGAAAGTGAGAGGATGCCCGAGGAGTGGAGAAGAAGTGTTGTGGTACCAATTTTCAAGAGCATGGGTAACTACAGAGGCATAAAGTTGATCAGCCACACTGAAGGTATGGGAAAAAGTTGTTGAAGGCAGGTGCAGTTTCATGCCAAGAAAGAGGTCTACAGATGCAACATTTGCTTTGAGTGTTGATGGAGAAGTACAGAGAAGGTTGGAAGGCGTTGCCCTGAGTCTTTGTGGATCTAGAGAAAACAAATGACAGTTGATGATGAAGTCAGGCATGGCAGAGATGTATTTAAGGATGGTGCAGGGCATGTATGAGGACAGCAAGACGGTGGTGAGGTGTGCTGTAAGAGTGATAGAGACTCATTGAGACAGTGAAAATGAAAGGAATAGAGGTAGTGAAGGTAGATGGGTTTAAATACCCGGGGTCAACCATCCAAAGCAAGAGACAGTGCACAAGAAAGGTGAAGAAGAGAGAGCCGGCAGGGTGGAGTGGGTGGAGATGAGTGCAGGGGTGATTTGTCACAGAAGCATAGCAGCTAGACTGAAAGGGGACATTTACAAGATGGTAGTGATACCTGCTATGATGTATGGTTTGGAGACAGTGGCACTGACAAAAAGACAGGTGGCGGAGCTGAAGGTGACAGAGTTGAAGATACTAATTGAGTGGCTAGGAAGGACAGGATTAGAAATGAGTGTCAGAGGGACAGCTCAGGTCAAACAATTTGGAGACAAAGTAAGAGAGACAAGGCTGAGATGGTTTGGACATGTGCAGAGGAGGGATGGAGGATATATTGGACAAAGAATGTTGAAGATGGAGCTGAAAAGACAGATGGAAACAGGAAGACCACAGAGAAGATTCATGGGTGTATTAAAAGAGGACATGGACAGGGTTGGTGTTACAGAGGAAGATACAAAGGATAGGGTGAGATGGAGGCAGGTGATCAGCTGTAGCAACCCCTAAAGGGAGCAGCCAGAAGAAGAAGACAGTATTACATATGTACACTATCTCTGTAACAGATGGCTTCACCATGTCATTAATATTTTCCCCAAAAAAGAAACAAATACTGGAGTGAAAATCCTCAGCAAAGCCCCCCATCTCATATCACTGACAGCTCAGTGTGTTTTCACACAGACTTCAAATTTAAGTACAACCACTTAACACACACCTGAGAGCAACCCAGTGCATATATGTGCAAAATACTAGCAAACAGATGTGCCCATAATGTCATAATATTCTACTTGATTAAAGGATTTTTGTTTTTTCCAAATATGTAAATGATGCAAACAGAAATAAGTTTTTAAGGGATTGTTAACAATTGTATCTAGGAGTATAAAATCAATTCTTAGCCTTGCATGATGTGCATAATTATTCAAATAAACATTTTGGATGATTACAATCAGTGACTCCATATGAGTCCATAGCCAAACAAGAACAAAGGAAAACAAAATGACATAACTCTTCTAAAAAAAGAGGACATAAAAACAGAACAGTTTTAATGCCTTGAGCAAGATCTGTGGCAATGACAAGCAGTTACATTGTAAGTTTCATATTGTTGTTACAGTCTAGACTGTAAAATGAGGAAGTGATATAAGTTTATTATCCTTAGACATGGCCTACAAAGAGAGAAGCAAAAAGAATGACTAATGGAAAAAAAAAGACCTTGCTGCAGTTTTCATTTACACAAATTATTTGGAACAAAACAGAGAAAAAAGGCTTATAAACCTACAAAGAGATTTAAGTTTACTCCGTAAAAATGTATAGACAGTGAGCCACTCCTTAAGGTGAAATTAATGGAAGCAGGGCATGGACATTGGTTAAATGTTTTGTTTTTGTTAACTCATAGTGATAAATCTTTTTTCTTGTAGATTTAAGCATAAATTAGTTATAAATTAATACCCTTTTTGGGGGCATTTTTTGCTATTTACATAAAGTATATTGGGAGCAATGATGAAAATATAATTAGGTTATAAATTATTAAACTTTTAATTTTGCATACTGAAGTTTAAAAGATGGCTCACCATTTGGCCTAGTAGTTTGTAACTCTCTCACTCATAATCCCCCTTTATCTAATAAAGGCAAGAATAATGAGGGGCAAAAAGTTTAGAAAGACAAACCTTGAGTTAAAATATGCCTCCTCAAAAAAACAACCCCATACAAGGACGATTTGGGGAACGACAGACAGATCCTATTACTGACAGAACCCATGGCTTTGAATAAATTCACCTGACCTTAAAAGTGTACCATATGTATCCTGGTGAGATCAGCAAGTTTATCTCTAATGTCCTTTTTCAGCAAAAGGACAATCCAATAGTCTCGCTTAAAAAAAGGATCAAAGGTAAAATATCATAAAATCATAGCAGAAAGACACTAGGGGGCACTAAGAGAGTGCATACCACTGCCAAGGTCTGTCTATCTGTCCGTCTGGCTGATTGTTAGCAGGATTACATGAAAACTACTCGATGGGTTTTGATGTCATTTTCACCAGAGGTTGCCCTTGGGCTATGGGTCAACCCATTATCTGGGTGATGTGTATTATGGGTCACTTTTTCACTTTCTTTAACATTGCGGGAAAGAGCCTTGGCAAGGGTATGTCCACTAGCTCTTTGAGTGGCCTACATTGCCAAAAAAATCCCTATCTTATTATTATTATTATTATTATTATTATTATTATTCAATATAATAATATTATTACTCAAAAAAATCCCTATCTCCTCAGCTCCGAAAGATCAGAGAAGGCAAGGACAGCTTCAGGAAGAAGATGGAGGACAAGCTGCAACAGAGTGACATCAGCGGGGTCTGGAGAAACCTTAAAACCATCTCTGGGCTCCAGAATACCTCTCCCCAGGCCACGAGGGGCAGGGAGTGGGCGAACAATCTGAATCTGTTTTTCAATAGGTTTGACCAACCACCCTCCCCCCTGACTGCACAACAACCACTGCTGCCTCTAAAGACATCAAGTCCTGCTGCCCACTCCCCACTCCACCAACTCCCCCCCACTCCCAACACACAGCCCCCCAACCTGACCCTGACTAAGACCCAGGTGAGGACGGAGCTGAGGAAGATCAAGGCGAGGAAGGCGCTGGGACCGGACGGCATCAGCGCTCCTCAAGTCCTGTGCAGACCAGCTGTGTGGGATTGTGGAGTACATCTTCAACCTGAACCTGAAGCTGGGGAGGGTACAACAGCTGTGGAAAACATCTTGTGTGGTACCTGTACCAAAGACTTCCCACCCCAAAGACCTGAACAGCTACAGACCAGTGGCCTTGACATCCCACATGATGAAGACCCTGGAGAGACTTCTCCTTGCTCACCTCCGCCCCCTGGTGAGACCAGCGATGGATCCACTCCAGTTCGCCTACCAGCATGGCATTGGGGTGGAGGATGCGGTGATCTTCCTCCTTCACCGTTCTCTGTCCCACCTGGAGAAGCCCGGGAATGCGGTGAGGATCATGTTCTTTGACTTCTCCAGTGCTTTCAACACCATCCAACCGATGATCCTGAAGGACAAGCTGCTGTGCGCAGGGGTGGACCAGCACCTGTCATCATGGATCCTGGACTACCTCACTGACCGGCCTCAGTTTGTGAGAACCCAGGACTGTGTGTCCGACACGATCATCGGTAGCACGGGGGCCCCCCAGGGAACGGTTTTGGCTCCCTTCCTGTTCACCCTTTATACTGCGGACTTCTCACACAACACAACACACTGCCATCTACAGAAATTCACTGACGACTCTGCGATCGTTGGCCTCATCTCCAATGGAGATGAAGCTGAGTACAGAGGGCTTATCCAGGGCTTCGTGGACTGGTGCCATCGGAACTGCCTCCAGATCAATGCGAGGAAACAAAGGAGCTGGTGGTGGACTGCCGCAGGCAAGGACAACCCCTCACAGCACCAGTAAATATACAGGGAACAGACATCGAGATGGTGACATCCTACAAGTACCTGGGTGTTCATCTGAACAATAAACTGGACTGGTCACACAATACTGACACACTCTACAAGAAGGGACAGCGCAGGCTGTTCCTACTGAGGAGACTCAGGTCTTTTGGTGTACAAGGGGCGCTGCTGAAGACATTCTATGACACGGTGGTGGCATCAGCCATCACTTTTGGAGTGGTCTGCTGGGGCAGTGGCATTACGGCAGCCGATAGGAAGAGACTGAACAAACTGTTCAAGAAAGCTAGCTCTGTCCTTGGGCAGCGCCTTGACCCAGTGGAGGAGATAGGAGAGAGAAGGATGGTGGCTAAACTGTCATCTCTGCTGGAGGCCGAGTTCCACCCTATGCAGGACATACTGAATGTACTGAGGAGCTCATTTAGCAGCAGACTACATCATCCTAGGTGCACAACCGAGAGGTTTCGCAGGTCCTTCCTACCAACGGCTGTCAGACTGTACAACCTAAGCAGGGCTGCTCGCAGAGATAGCAAAAAGACGTGACAACCTAATAGTTTTTGAATGCAAAAGACGCAATAGACTTAAACAATGGTCCCCTCCGGCATACAACTAGGAAAATACCAGTCGCTATGGAGGGTGAGAATATGTATGGATACATAATCATACCATGTAGGATAACTAAGTAGACGGTTGTGCTGTTTCATCCCATCTAGCAACAATGCTCTGCACTGTGTGTGTTTATATATTTACATATTTATTCCATCTAGCTACAATGCTCCGCACTGGGTGTGTTTATATATCTACATATTTTTTCCATCTAGCTACAATGCTCCGCACTGTGTGTTTATATATCTACATATTATTCCATCTAGCTACAATGCTTCGCACTGTGTGTGTTTATATATTTACATATTTAATCCATCTAGCTAAAATGCTCCGCACTGTGTGTTTATATACTCATATATTTATTCCATCCAGCTACAATGCTCCGCACTGTGTGTCTATGTATTACATATATATACAGTATACTGTATATATATATATATATATATATATATATATATATATATATATATATATATATATATATATATATATATACACAGTATATATATATATATATATATATATATATATATATATATATATATATATATATATATATATATATATATATATATATATATATATTAATATGTACATATGTATACTAGCTGCTCTTGTTTTTTCTTGCCTTCTGATTGTTGCTCTGAGTGTTGCTATCCCTGTGCTGTTGCAATCCTGGAATTTCCCCATTGTGGGACTAATAAAGGCTTATCTTATCTTATCTTGCAATGTTAAACAAAATGAAAAAAAAAAAATCCAGAATATGCATCCTGACCCAGGTCACCTCCAAACCTGAATAGGTTCATCTGTTGGCCAAGGGCCACCTTTGGTGAAAATTTCATCAAAATCCGTTGAGTAGTTTTTATATAATCCTGCTAACAATAAACAAACAAACAAACAAACCTACATGTGTCATGATTTGCCCCTCGGGGCAGAGAGGAGAGACCCAAACGTTGAACTGTAGTCTGTGATATTTATTAAAAGAACACAAAAGTCCAAACAGTGCACAAACACAAAAATCCCAACGATTCGCAAAGCAAACTTACAGACCGATGCAACAAGTGGGTAGACAGGATAAACACAGGAATAAACATCAGAAAGAGGATAGGGTTCTGATGCAAATGAATCTTGAGACTCCAGCAAAGAGGGAGAGAAATAACAGTCCTTAAATAGCCAGAAACAAATGATCACAAATGATAGCAGGTGTGGGTCACATGAGCGGGCAGGTTGACCTAATTACTAGACAGCTCACAGCTGTGAACAGCAGGCCAGACAGAGCTCCTGACCAGACAGAGTGATGATATAGAGTGAAGTACGTGGCGGTAATGGACCTGTGAGCTGGTTGCCAACCACCAATCAAATCTAAAAGAAGCTGAACAACATAAGGATCGAGTCAGGTGAACATGAGCGCCAACCACCAATCAAATCTAAAAGAAGAAGAAGCTGAACAACATAAGGATCGAGCCAGGTGAACATGAGCGTCAACCACCAATCAAATCTAAAAGAAGAAGAAGAAGAACATGAGCATAGAGGGATGATATAGAGTGAAGTATGTGGCAGTAATGAACCTGTAAGCTGCTTGCCAACCGCCAATCAAATCTAAAAGAAGAAGAAGAAGAAGCTGTGACAACTAGTGAACTGAAACAGAATAAGCAGTCAGTGCGAGATGATGACCAGGTGGGAGTATCTGTGAGGAGGCAGTGAACACGTGTCACAAAGAAACAAAATATAAACACTAAGCTACAGAAACTGACAGAATAATAATAATAATAATAATAATAATAATAATAATAATAAGGACATGACTGAATAACAGAACCACTGACCACTGTGAACACATCTTAAACCAACACACAGGAAAATAAACACACAACCCAGGAAAAATACAGGAAATGCTCAAACATAAATTAAAAGTCTGAGCACGGTGACACACCGTGCTCAGCCTCGTAACAACATGATCAAATTACTTCCTCAGCATAGTAATTAGAAAGAGTTAATTATCACTTTTTAAGATCAAGATAATATGCAGGAAAACAGCAGGAATACAGTTATTCTGCTGAAAATGTTATTTTTATATAAATATAATGCTATGTTTGCTAGATAACTCAATAACCCTCTGTGGATTGCCATCTTTTTGTGGTGGAGGGGCTTGCCGTCATGATCCCAGGAGCTATGTTGTTGGGGGCAACTTGCCCCAAGACAAACTACTCCTTGGTAAAGGGCCAATCCAAGAGCAGTCCAATAGATCCCTATGAAAAAAGTTACATTCAGGACCCTGTGTACATCAAGGAGCCACATGGGTCTGACCTCCAGGGGCTCACTACCTGCAGGGAGGATCATGGGGATCATGGTGCTATGTGAAGAAATTAACCTAAATAATTGCTTGTTTCCACATTTTCTTTAACAGAAAGTCTGAATAAAACAACATCAATCAAAACTGACATACAGTTAAATACTGAAGTTGCACCAAAATGAACAAGAATGTTGTGAAAGTGAACAGTTCTTGAGGTTTATTACATCAAAGTTAGAAGCCTATGCTACTTTAGGCATAAGCAGTTGGGAAACAGTGCTTTCTGCCTCTGATTCAAAAGAATTAAGATTTTGTTATATGTTGCTCACTCTTATACTGTATATATGGTATGATTTACCAAGGTGTATAAACATTAATTAAAATGGGGCCGTTAAACTGGAATTTTTCCACATGCAGGCAGCAAGGTCTATCACAGCTTAATCTGCTTTATATTTACAATCATTTTTTTTTTTCCTCTGTGGAAATAGAGGCAGGGGTTATTCATCGTCAGTTGATCGAATTTTTTCCCATAATTGGGTTTATTGAAGAAGCAGTTTACTTTTTAAGCCGCTGAGATGCTGGATGTCCTGGGGACGTGCGCAGTGGAGAAAATGATGTTTACAGAAGCACTGCAGTTCCCTTCTCTCAGAGGTGCTAAACCACTTTACATTACAAAAGAGGGAAACGGCGACATGGAAAGCTCATTATGCACCTGATATTTACCATTCAGCCAGACAATCCAACATGGTGGGCTGTTTTCATAATTTTTGTTTTTGTATTTGATAAGATGTGGAACACAGAACTGACTTTTAATAAGGCACCAGTATCATGCCGCCTTTACGCTCCCCGAGAATCAACTTTCCACCAGCGAGGCAGAAAGATGCATACCAAATAGGAAATCATTATTTCTCCCTTTCACAATGCGGAAAATGAGGGGCATTAGGTTTTTCTTTGGTAGAAGAGTAGATGGAAACATCTAATTATTATATTTTAGTTTTTCTGTAACTTAGAGCTCAGCTCTCATATCATGTTAACAAATACTTGAGCTAGATCATCATACTTTCACTTCTGCATTTGAGGGGCAGAATGTCCCACTGCAGATCGGAAAACCAACAACCTCTAGTATACACATGTTGATTCTAAAAATGCAAATGATGACTTTTTGTCTTTTGCTAATGGTTATGAGGGCTTTAAAAAAAATCTATGTTAACTAGAGAGCACTCAGAGAGTGCATACCTCCATCTGTTGTTACCTCCATCCATCCATCCCCCCATACCTCCATCCTGCCATACATTGTGAGATGGGGCCTTGGTGAAGGTATGCAAGCATGGATCACCACCAAAATCAAACAGTTTTATCTGGAGGTGAAGGGCCACCTCTGGTGATAATTTCATCCAAATCTGTGCAGCAGTTTTTGCATAATCCCGCTAACATATTATGAGAAAGTCACGATCTGAGCACAGGGGGATTCCACCGGGCTCAGTCTCTTTGCCTTTTTTCACATTTGTATAGTGTTGTAGTTTTGAGTTGTACATCCTGTTATTTTATCTTTGGTTGGTTTTCACATATCCTGTATTGCTTCTTAGTATGATTTATTTTTCTGTTCATGTCATTGTAGTTTTTGTATTTACATATTTGGGTTTACCTGCCTTTATTTGTCATCCCATTATATTCATATTCAGGGCGGTACTCCTGTCAGCTGTCAGTCCCGTCTTCTCCCTCTCATTGCTCCCAGCTGATCCCAGTTGTAATCATTGTTACCTCCTGCCCACTCATGTGACCCACACTTGTTGTCACTTGTATCATTTGTTTCTGGCCCTATTTAAGGGCTGTTATTTTCATTCCTCTTTGCCGGAGTCTTACAATTTCTCATCTCCACCAGAACCCTTTCCCTGTTCTGGTGAGTTTTGTTCCCATCCATCCATGCGTAAGTTTGCTTTATCATCTATTTGGATTTTTGTGTTTGTGCACTGTTTGGGACGTTGTGCTTTTTGTTAATAAATACCACAAACTACAGTTCACCGCACGGATCCCCATTCCTGGCTCAAGGGACAATTCATGACAGAGAAGAAAGGACCTTGTGAGAAGTTAGGGCCCTGGAGGGGGTATGCGCTCTTGGATCATCTTCAAAAACTAATGGGTTCAGCCTTAGGCCAAGGGCCACCTCTGGTTAAAATGTTGTGAAAATCTGTTGAGTAATTTTTGCGTAATCCTGCTAACAAACAAACAAACCAACCACCCAGATTATATTACTACCTATTTATTATGAAAATTTGAGAAATCGGTCAAATATCCAACAGGTTCTCCATGTAGAATCCTTACTGTCTTTAAGCCGCTGTTGCCTTTTGCAACAGCGGCTCGATTCCGAGTCTTTTTCCCTTCCTCTCTCTTTTGATCCGTCTTTTTTTTTCACCCCACTTATATCACGGACACACAGATCGTCCTAAATGTCTCCTGAGCCGGTGGACGGAGCCACTGTTTATAGCAGGATACGATACAGCAGAGAACAGCTGCTAGCATTCAACCGCCACCCGGTCCCATTGGAAAAACTCGACATACCGAGAGAACTGAGGCGAAAACGCCGCGGCTGCCGGGCTGGAGTAAGGCGGAGGACAAAAAATATAAGGTACAGACCCTCCCTTCCATCTGTTGTCATGGGAAATGTACGGTCGATACTGGGAAAGTTAGATGAGCTAGCGGCTATCTCCCGTTATGATAGCACATACCGGGAGTGCTCTCTCCTTTTGTTTACTGAGACGTGGCTAACTGAACTAGCAGCAGATGCTAACATTGGGCTGGAGGGTTTTCACATGATACGAGCTGACCGAACACCAGACAGTGGCAAGGCTAGGGGCGGTGGAGTGATAATGTATGTTAACAACAACTGGTGCAGACCGGGACATATCACTGTTAAACAACGACACTGCAGCAAAGACATTGAGTTGCTAGCTGTTAGCATGAGGCCTACATATCTCCCGAGAGAACACTCACACGTGATCTGCATTGTTGTTTATGCAAATCCGACGGCGAACGCTGGGACAGCACGTGACGTCATCCATTCAGTAACCAGCAGGCTGCAGACAGAACACCCAGATGCTCTTCTCCTCATCTCAGGCGATTTCAACCATGTTTCACTGTCTCCCATTCTACCCACGTTCACCCAGTATGTCACATGCCACACTAGAGACAATAAAACACTGGATTTATTCTACGCAAACACTAAGGAGGCGTACACCTCATCACAACTCCCCCCACTCGGGAGATCGGATCACAACTTGGTTCATCTCCGGCCGGTGTACAAACCCCTAGTGCACAGACAACCTCCGGCCATGCACACTGTGGAGTTATGGTCTGAGGAGACAATGGACACCCTAAAGGGCTGTTTTGAAGCCACCGCCTGGAAGCAGCTCTGCGATCCACATGGTGAGGACATCGATGGCCTCATTCACACCTTCACGGGCTACCTCAGCTTCTGTGTGGACAAATCCGTTCCCACCAAGACCATACGGTGTCACTCAAACAACAAACCCTGGATCAACCCTGAGATAAAAACACTTCTGAGAGAGAAGAAGAGGATCTTCAGGTCAGGGAACAGGGAGATGCTGAAGTCCGTACAGAGGGAGCTGAGGAGAAAGATCAGAGAAGGCAAGGACAGCTTCAGGAAGAAGATGGAGGACAAGCTGCAACAGAGCGACATCAGCGGGGTCTGGAGAAACCTCAAAACCATCTCGGGGCTCCAGAATACCTCCCCCCAGGCCACAGGGGGCAGGGAGTGGGCGAACAACCTGAATCTGTTTTTCAATAGATTTGACCAACCGCCCTCCCCCCTGACTGCACAACAACCACTGCTGCCTCTAAAGAAATCAAGTCCTGCTGCCCACTCCCCACTCCACCAACACCCCCCCACTCCCAACACACAGCCCCCCATCCTGACCCTGACCAGGACCCAGGTGAGGACGGAGCTGAGGAAGATCAAGGCGAGGAAGGCGCCGGGACCGGACGGCATCAGCGCAAAGCTCCTCAAGTCCTGTGCAGACCAGCTGTGTGGGATTGTGACGTATATCTTCAACATGAGCCTGAAACTGGGGAGGGTACCACAGCTGTGGAAAACATCTTGTGTGGTACCTGTACCAAAAACTTCCCATCCCAAAGACCTGAACAGCTACAGACCGGTGGCCTTGACGTCCCACTTGATGAAGACCCTGGAGAGACTGCTCCTTGCTCACCTCCGCCCCCTGGTGGAACCAGCGATGGATCCACTCCAGTTCGCCTACCAGCATGGCATTGGGGTGGAGGATGCGGTGATCTTCCTCCTTCACCGTTCTCTGTCCCACCTGGAGAAGCCCGGGAATATGGTGAGGATCATGTTCTTTGACTTCTCCAGTGCTTTCAACACCATCCAACCGATGATCCTGAAGGACAAGCTGCTGCGCGCAGGGGTGGACCAGCACCTGTCATCATGGATCCTGGACTACCTCACGAACCGGCCTCAGTTTGTGAGAACCCGGGACTGTGTGTCCGACACGATCATCAGTAGCACGGGGGCCCCCCAGGGAACGGTGCTGGCTCCCTTCCTGTTCACTCTTTATACTGCGGACTTCTCACACAACACAACACACTGCCATCTACAGAAGTTCTCTGATGACTCTGCGATCGTTGGCCTCATCTCCAATGGAGATGAAGCTGAGTACAGAGGGCTTATCCAGGACTTCGTGGACTGGTGCCATCGGAACTGCCTCCAGATCAACGCGAGGAAAACTAAGGAGCTGGTGGTGGACTGCCGCAGGCATGGGCAGCCCCTCACAGTACCAGTAAATATACAGGGAACAGACATCGAGATGGTGACATCCTATAAGTACCTGGGTATTCATCTGAACAATAAACTAGACTGGTCACACAATACTGATGCACTCTACAAGAAGGGACAGCGCAGGCTGTTCCTGCTGAGGAGACTCAGGTCTTTTGGTGTACAAGGGGCGCTGCTGAAGTCATTCTATGACACGGTGGTGGCATCAGCCATCACTTTTGGAGTGGTCTGCTGGGGCAGTGGCATTACTGCAGCCGATAGGAAGAGACTGAACAAACTGATTAAGAAAGCTAGCTCTGTCCTGGGGCAGCGCCTTGATCCGATGGAGGAGATAGGAGAGAGAAGGACGGTGGCTAAACTGTCATCTCTGCTGGAGTCCGAGTTCCACCCTATGCAGGACATACTGAATGCACTGAGGAGCTCATTTAGCAGCAGACTACATCATCCCAGGTGCACAACCGAGAGGTTTCGTAGGTCCTTCCTACCAACGGCTGTCAGACTGTACAACCTAAGCAGGGCTGCTCGCAGAGATAGCAAAAAGACGTAACAAACTAATAGTTTTTTGAATGCAAAAGATGCAATAGACTTACACAATGGTCCCCTCCAGCATACAACTAGGAACATACCGGTCGCTATGGAGGGTGAGAATATGTATGGGCACATAATCATACCATGTAGGATAACTAAGTAGACGGTTATGCTGTTTCATTCCATCTAGCAACAATGCTCTGCACTGTGTGTGTTTATATATTTACATATTTATTCCATCTAGCTACAATGCTCAGCACTGGGTGTGTTTATATATTTATATATCTACATATTATTCCATCTAGCTACATTGCTCCGCACTGTGTGTGTTTATATACTTGCATATTTATTCCACCTAGCTGCAATGCTCCGTACTGTGGGTGTTTATATATTTACATATTTATTCCATCTAGCTACAATGCTCTGCACGGTGTGTTCATATATTCATATATTTATTCCATCCAGCTACAATGCTCTGCACTGTGTGTCTGTGTGTGTGTGTATATATATATATTTTATAGTAATACGTACATATGTATATTAGCTGCTCTTGCTTGCTTGTTTTTTTCTTGCCTTCTGATTGTTGCTCTGAGTGTTGCTATCCCTGTGCTGTTGCAATCCTGGAATTTCCCCGTTGTGGGACTAATAAAGGCTTATCTTATCTTATCTTATCTTATCTTATCTTACTGTCTTTAAGTTATTTTCCTATTGACATGACATAAAAAATATATGATGTGTTTCAAATGCAGAGAAATCCATTTTATAAGGTAGGTTGGGGATGGGTGGACGTACTGCACTCCTGAACAAAATCTTAAGACAGGGGAAAAAAATTACAAGTATTCATATTTGGCAGTGGTGGATCATAACCAGGTTGTAAAAAGAGCTTCAAAATGCAAAAAGAAGAAACAAGAGCAAGAGACAACAAATAGAGAACAGGCAATTTATTGAAAACTGCATCTGAAAGTTTAAGACCATAGCCCCCCAAAAACCCCAAAACATAACTAAAAGTGTCAAAAAAGGACTCAGTAGACAGCAGCCCCACCATTCTTGTTGATCACTTCAAAAATTTGTTTAGGCATACTTGATGCCAGTTTTTCCAGGAGGCTGGTGGGAACGTTGCTCCATGTGGTGAAGATGGCTTCACAAAGGGCATCCATGGTCCATGGGCATCCAACACGCAGGAAGGTCCAAAAGAGCTGAGCTGGAGGATCCGACGGGCTGTCTGTGAAAACAAATTCCAATGCTAGACCCATATCAATGCCCTTACTGATACTGACTGCAGCCCAATAACCATAAGATGGCATCTACAAAAGAAATGTTTAAAGAACAAAAAAACATCTTCAAAAGCCATGGCTCCTCCCACATGACAAATTTACCAGTTTGACCTTTGCAAGGGAGCACCAAACATAGGACACTGAAAGGTGGAAAAAAGTTTTATTCTCTGATGAGAAAAAAATTTAACCTCGATTAGCTATGTGGAGATGTTGCAGTGGGAATCCCTCTTGACTAAGGGTCCTCTTCTGTGTGACAATGACAGGGTCTTTCAACAGGACAATGCTGCAGTTCACAAGGCCTGCCAGACAAAGGACTTCTTCCAGGAGAATAACATCACTCTTTTGGACCATCCGGTTCACATTAATATATTTCCACAAGCGTAAGAGTACAGTGATCATAGAGTTTGCCACCAAAAGCAATACAAAAGAAAAAACGTTAAGGTTAGGGAAGAGTGTATCATGGTCTGAGCGCTGATTCTATTCGCGCTTGGGCTGTCTGGTATTTTTCCCCGTTCTGTTGTCATATGGCCTTCCAGGGCTTTTATTGTGACAGCATCAAGGCGGGACTCACAGCTGTCAGAGCCAAGCTGCACCGTGACAGCTGAATCACATTCCATTGATTACTTTCTCCTTTCCTGATTAATCGAAGCGCCTTATTTAAGGGAGCAGCTGAGGTTACTCCGGGCTATGACCTTGCATAACGTTGGGTCCGTACAACATTCGACTGGAGTCCCTAACCCTGGCTCCAGTCACCCTTTGATTCTCCGTGTTTCAGTGAGTGTATTTCCTAGCCTGTGTTTATCGATATTGTTTCTTCGCTGTAGCCAATGTTCGTGTTTTTTTTAATGAGAAAACTGTTGATGTGTTCAATACTTATTTTCCTGCTGTACATGTTTTTTCATGTTGATTTAACAGTACTGATGCTTATGTAGTCAAAACCAGTATGGTTACTGCTGTATTCTCTTGGTTATTATTATATGGCTTCAATACTCTCTAGCCTCCTGATATAGAGTGGGTTTCACTTATGGTGATATCATAAATCAATACACACAGAGACCAGACCGAAGCTATGACTGTGCTCTTTAGTAGAAGGCCGTGCACCAACAACAGACATCAGTAATCAAGCTCCGGTCATCATAGACTAACATAGCAGAGCACCGAGTGCTCGCACAGAATATACCACATCCCCCTTTTCCAGAATTGGGCTATATATTACAAATCATTTTCAGCAAGTATCACCTGTTGATGTAACACTTTCAAAAACACTTCTGGTTTACGTATCTCAGTAACTCTTTCAGTAAACTCTAGCATGCTAATTTTCAATGTAACATTTATAAATACTAAACATTTCCTTCAAGACACTTGTTCTTTTATTCTTCTCTCATCTGCTTTTTTGAGAACACTAACTTAACAATGTAATTATTGTACATAACATAATCCTTGGCAGGGTGCCTAACTTCGCTGCCACTTCTAGTGCTAAGTACAGGAGAATCTTCAGTGGTCTTTTCAGGAGGATTGTGTGGATGCTCGTCGGATGACGTTGTCTGAGAAGGTATCTCTTCTGATGACTTGTCTGGATCAGTGTCTTTGTAGAGACTGGGGTGCATCCTCCTCAGGTGATGTTTGTTCCTCCTGAAAGTCTTCCCTGCAGGGGTGTACACTGTGTAGGAGTGTGGCTCATCTCTTTGATGTACCACTACAGCAGGCTCCCAGCCATGCCATGTCTGCATGTGTACAGTGGAACCTGGGGGGCAGTACTGGTAGTGTCTTAGCACCTCGGTTGTAATAGTGCCGTTGACGAGACTGCAGATCCTGTAGCCTGTTGTACACATCCTGTGTAGCTGACTGCTGTAACACAAAACTGAAATATGGGAGTGTACGCTGCAGGACTCTTCCCATTAACAATTGTGCCAGCGACAGATTTAGACCTGTTACTGGTGTGTTTCTTAGTGAGAGTAGGACAAGACTTGGGTCTGTGCTGGTCTGTAGTGCTTTCGTCAGTGCATGTTTGATGGTTTTTATGGTTGTCTCGGCAAGCCCGTTCGATTGTGGATATCCTGGGCTGCAGTGTACAAGTTTGAACTCCCAAGATGCAGCAAACAACTTCATTTCATGACTGGCAAATGGTACATGATCACACACTACCTCCTTGGGGATACCATGCCTAGCAAAGATGGTCTTCATCTTCTGTATGACTGTGTGAGATGTCTTATCAGGCAGATGTAGTACTTCAGGGTACTTGGACAAGTAGTCTATGAGTAAGAGGT
Organism: Pholidichthys leucotaenia; assembly: GCA_020510985.1. Taxonomy (NCBI): domain Eukaryota; kingdom Metazoa; phylum Chordata; class Actinopteri; order Cichliformes; family Pholidichthyidae; genus Pholidichthys; species Pholidichthys leucotaenia. Next base: position 172,173,826 of record CM035844.1, read on the forward strand.
ATGACTTACAGCCATGGACAAAATTGTTGGTACCCCTCTGTTAATGAAAGAAAAACCCACAATGGTCACAGAAATAACTTGAATCTGACAAAAGTGGTAATAAATAAAAAATTCTATGAAAATTAACCAATGAAAATCACACAATGCTTTTGAATTGTGGTTCAACAGAATTATTTTAAAAAACAAACTCATGAAACAAGCCTGGACAAAAATGATGGTCCCCTTAACTTAATATTTTGTTGTACAACCTTTTGAGGCAATCACTGCAATCAAATGATTTCTGTAACTGTCAATGAGACTTCTGCACCTCTCAGCAGGTATTTTGGCCCACTCCTCATGAGCAAACTGCTCCAGTTGTCTCAGGTTTGAAGGGTGCCTTCTCCAGATGGCATGTTTCAGCTCCTTCCACAGATGTTCAATAGGATTTAGATCAGGGCTCATAGAAGGCCACTTTAGGATAGTCCAATGTTTCGCTCTTAGCCATTCTTGGGTGTTTTTAGCTGTGTTTTGGGTCATTATCCTGTTGCAAGACCCATGACCTGTGACTGAGACCAAGCTGTCTGGCACTGGGCAGCACATTTCTCTCTAGAATACCTTGATAGTCTTGAGATTTCATTGTACCCTGCACAGATTCAAGACACCCTGTGCCAGATGCAGCAATGCAGCCCCAGAACATAACAACCTCCTCCATGTTTCACAGTAGGGACAGTGTTCTTTTCTTGGTATACTTCATTTTTGTGTCTGAACATAGCGCTGATGTGCCTTGCCAAAAAGTTCCAGTTTTGTCTCGTCTGTCCATAGGACATTCTCCCAGAAGCTTTGTGGCTTGTCAACATGCAGTTTGGCAAATTCCAGTCTGGCTTTTTTATGATTTGTTTTCAACAGTGGTGTCCTCCTTGGTCGTCTCCCATGAAGTCCACTTCGGCTCAAACGATGGATGGTGCGATCTGACACTGATGTACCTTGACCTTGGAGTTCACCATGAATGTGTTTAGAGGTTGTTCTGGGCTCTTTTGTTATCATTCGTATTATCCGTCTCATTCATTTTTCATCAAGTTTCCTCCTGCGGCCACGTCCAGGGAGGTTGGCTACAGTCCCGTGGATCTTAAATTTCTGAATAATATGTGCAACTGTAGTCACAGGAACATCAAGCTGCTTGGAGATGGTCTTATAGCCTTTACCTTTAACATGCTTGTCTATAATTTTCTTTCTAATCTCCTGAGACAACTCTCTCCTTTGCTTCCTCTGGTCCATGTTTAGTGTGGTACACACCATGTTACCAAACAGCACAGTGACTACTTGTCACCCTTTAAATAGGCCGACTGACTGATTACAAATTTGTAGACACCTGTGATGTTAATTAGAGGACACATCTTGGTTGAACATGTCCCTATGGTCACATTATTTTCAGTCTTTTCTAGGGGTACCATCATTTTTGTCCAGGCCTGTTTCATGAGTTTGCTTTTTAAAATAATTCTTTTGAACCACAATTCAAAAACATTGCCTGATTTTCAATGGTTATTTTTCATAAAATTTTTATTTACCACTTTTGTCAGATTCAAGTTATTTCTGTGACCATTGTGGGTTTTTCTTTCATTAACAGAGGGGTACCAACAATTTTGTCCAGGTGTGTACCTCTAAGTTCAAAAATGTCTGCTCCAATTTTTATCCATGGTATTTCTCGGATTTCATGTGTGATGAGTGGCTCTTTCTGTTGCTGCGGTTGCAGTTGTTGGCACTGTTTGCACTTTTCCACGATCATCTCAATATCTCGTGACATTCCAGGCCAATAAAGGACTTTCCTTGCTCTGACCTTCGTGCCCTGAATGCCTTGACGAGCTTGATGCAGTTTTACTAGGATGAATTTTCTGAAACTTTGTGGTATGGTAATTTTGTTTCCAACCATTACAATGTCATTTTTCAGGCTGATATTATGTCTCATAGGCCAATAGCTGTGTAGACTCCTGTCCACACTTCCTTTTCTTGCTGGCCATCAAGTCATGTATTTCTTACATAAAGCTTTTAGCACGCTGTCTGTTGCAGTTGCCACTTTTAGTTGAGTGAGTGTGTCCTCACTCAGTGCATCTGTAGCTTATATTACATACACCACTTTTTCCTCTGAGGTGTTTTCATCTTCACCTGCTTTGCCTGATGTCACTCGTGATAGTGTGTCAGCAATGTACATTTGTTTGCCTGGTGTGTACGTAATTTTCAAGTTGTACTTTTGCAGATGAAGCAACATTCCTTGAATTTGTGCTGGTGCCTTGCTCAATGGCTTCTGCACAATGTTCTCCAAAGGCTTGTGATCAGTCTGCACTGCTACTGTCTTGCCATAAACATACTGGTGAAATCTTTTGGAAGCAAAGACTATGGAGAGCAGCTCCTTCTCTATTTGAGCCTATCTTCGTTCTGTTTCCATGAGCACACGTGAGGCATAACATATGGGATGACCTGCCTGGAGGAGGCATGCACCAAGTCCATCTTTTGAGGAGTCTGCTCGGAGTGTGAGAAGCTTCTTGTGATCAAAAAATTTCAGTACTGGTGCTTGCATTAATGCGACTTTCAAATTTGCCAGTGCTGCACTGTGCTGTGGGGTCCACTGTCATATGACGTCTTTTTTCAGGAGCTGTCTCAGAGGTGCTGTCAGTGAAGCCTCATTTGGAATGCAGTGTTAAGAACTTTGTCATTCCCAACAAATGTAGTGTAGCGGGTTGATTCAACCCCCCCACAACACACAGAGACAGTCAGCTCGTTACTCCTGGGTTTTTTCCGCCGCATGCTGAGTTTACAACTGTGAGGTTAAAGTGTCATCCATGCATTGTGTTCATGCATCCTGTCTGTACCTCTGATATGCAAATGCCCAGATCGACTGCTGTGAATGTCTTTGATGTATTGTCTGAGATGGGTATATATGCTGCACTGTTCTGTAAATCTGCCTCTCATTCTCTCACTTCAACTGCTGCTGCTGGACACGCACTTTGTGTCTCCTCTCTGAGATCCTGAGGACATCACCTCAGCCCGCAGCACGAGGGCTGGGGAGGTGTTCCGATGAAGGCGGTATGATTCAATAAAACCAACTTAAAACTCCATCGCTGCCTTTATTTTATCATGCCGCTTCAGTAGGGCTTGCTTGTTGGTGGGGGGTGGCATGTTAATTATTGCATTTACCTTTGTCTCATCAGCTCTTTGTCCCTCTGTTGTAATAATCCCATATTCTCATAGTCCCATATTCTTTACTGTGTTGACTTTGAACTGGCTCTTGTCTTTGTTGAATTTTACATTTGCTGTTTTTGCTTTCTCAATTACATTCTGTAGGATCTCATCGTGCTCTTGCTCTGATGAAGCTGCAATGATCATATCATCTGCAATGATATGTACCCCTTGTATGTCACCAAAGGTCTCAGTTCTTTTGCTGGAACACTTCACTTGCAGATTTTATCCTGAAGGGGAATCTGAGGAAGCGGAATCGGCCCCATGGTGTGTTGAAGATACTACATAGTTTTGATGATGCCTCATCCAGTTTAATCTGCCATTATCAATCTTTCTCGTCGAGGATGGTAAAAATGGATTCTCCAGACAGTTTGTTGCGCACATCTTCAGAGGTGGGAATGGAGTAGTGCTAGCGTTTGACTGCCTTATTCATGTCACCAGGGTCCAAGCACACCCTAAGAGAACCATTACTCTTCTTTTTGACAACAAGACTGTTCACCCATTCAGTTGGTTCTTATGACTTTTCGCCTCTCAAGGTCATGTAGTGTGTCCTTTAGTTTGTCCATAATTGACGGGAATGTTCCTGCATCCATGCACCACTGGTACAATACGTCGGTCCACATGTACTGTATGTAATGAACTCCTTGAAACTCACCCAGCCCTGTAAAAACTGTTGGATATGTCTTAAGCAGTTTTTCTTTAGTAGCTGGAGGTTTTTGTGACTTAAGTGGAGATGTCATGAGCGTCTCTACCCTTTTGATCAGCTGTAAATCTACACATGCTACACCACCAAGGATTGATGTGTCAGCCTGGCTTGTCACATAGAACTTTAGTGTGGGTGTGCATTTGGTTGTTTTGCAGTTAAGCGATGCAACACCTTCTGGGGGGCAGATGAGCCCCCCTGAAGCTAACCATTGTCTTTGTAGGCTGTAGTTGAGGGGACCTGGCAGCTGCTAGAAAATGGACAGGGGTAGCACATTTGCATCCGCATCTGTATGTAGTTTGAATTTAATGTCCATGCCTCTGATGTTTGCCATTGTGTATCATGTACTGTTTCTTTTGCTGTACATTGCCTCCTAGCTGCCCAACAGATAGAGAATCAACTTCACTCTAGATGCAGTTCACAGATTTTGTTTTATTGTTGTTGCTGGTGTTTATTGCTCTACACACCTTTGAGAAGTGGTTGTTCTGCACGGTGGCGCAGTGGTTAGCACTGCGGCAGCACAGTTTACCCTTGGCCGGGGGATTGTGGGGATCGTGGGATCGATCCCAGCCCCCGACCAACAGTGATCTGTGTGGAGTTTGCATGTTCTCCCCGTGTTGCGTGGGTTTACTCCGGGATTTCTCCGGTTTCCTCCCACATGCCAAAAACATGCATGTTAGGTTAATTGGCTGTTCTAAATTGTCCCTAGATATCTGTTTCCTATAGGCCCTTAGAATAGAGGGTTAGTATTAATGAAAGCGCTTTGAGTGGTCTTTGTGACTAGAAAAGCGCTATATAAGTGTAGGTTAGTTAGTTAGTTAGTTAGTTCTTGCCAAATTTATGACACACTGCTCCATAAGCTGGGCACTGCCACGGTTCATGTCTCCTACCACATTTCTGACAGTTATTGGTTGCATGCTTCGTGGTGCTTTTGTTCCGAGCACCTGCTGTCTTTCTTTCTATTGCTCTTGCTATAGTGTCCACTGGCATCTCCTGTCTGACAGGTGCCATCTGCATAGCTTGGATCTGTGTTCTAGCTACTTCTGTTGCTCTGCATATTTCTATGGCTCTGTGCAGCATCAGGCCATTTTCACGTAACAGTCTTTCTCTTAGGTGAGAATCAGCTATACTAAACACTAATTTGTCCCTGAGCATGTCATGTTCACTTGTGCCAAACTCAGTCTTTGCTCTTCTGGCGCAGCGCTGTAATGATTCTATCCACAGACATGCCTTCGGTCATTGGATGCGACCAGAATTGATGCTGCTCAAAAACAACATTTTTCTGGGGGCTGCAGTAATCCTTGAAGGCTTTTAGAATATCGTCCATTGTCAAGCTCTCACCTGATTGGGTCACTGTGAGTGTGTTGTACACTTCTAAGGCCTCTTCACTGATTGAGTGTAGAAGGATTACTGTTTTAACACCTTCCTCCGTTTCACACGCACCTGAGGCAACAACATACAGCCGAAAATGTTGTTCCCACCTCCTCCAATTTTCAGAAGGGTTGCCGGTGAGTATCTGTGGGGACGGTGGTTTGAATTGCTTCATATTAGCATTTGTTAGCTGCTGCCAACGTTAGCTTCTGGCTAGCTGACTTAGCACACTATACCTCGCCTGCTCTACTCCATGACTTCGTCTTCTGACACCATGTTGTATTCTCTTGGTTATTATTATGTGGCTTCAATACTCTCTAGCCTCTTGATATAGAGTGGGTTTCACTTACGGTGATATCATAAATCAATACACACAGAGACCAGACCGAGGTTATGACTGTGCTCTTTAGTAGAAGGCCGTGCACCAACAAAAGACATCAGTAATCAAACTTCGGTCATCATAGACTAACATAGCAGAGCACCGAGTGCTCATACAGACTGTGACACAGTTATCAGTATCAGTTGCTGCTCTGAATGTGTTGGAGATTGTAGTATACTATAAACAAACTGTTTTTTCTATTCTAATTGTTTTTCATATGGATAATCATTCATGTAAAAAAAAAAAAATAAAACTGTGTAGCATACGTGATGTGGAATCAAAGAGTACAGCTTGTTTCTTGAGCTAAAATATTTTACAAGCAAAATTGTGGATGAGAATGGAATTCAAGGTCAAACCTTTAATACCAGTGAGTTATTTGTTGTTGTTTTTTTTTTTTAACAGGGAGGATAATTTTGGATAATTTTGTTAACAATGGGGATAGCACTCCCCATAATCTCCCTTCAAATCACTTACCACATCCATATCCACCCTGATATGTTAAAATCTTGCTTTTTAAAATGGGGAAACACATCTCAGGTGAAAGTGCTTTCACATCTAAATATCACAGCATAGTGGTTTATTAACCTCTTGCACTCCGGGATACCGCGGGCGGTCACGTCTCTGCGTCCTCGTGCGTCCTAGTGCACACTGTGTGTCTCAGAGCGCTCTGGAAAAAAAAAGCTGCATTTCTGTTCTTCCACTACAGACACAGCTGCGAACAGAAAGCCAAAGGAGTGCTTTGATTGGTTTAGATTTGATTGACCTCTCATTCGACTAAGAAGAGCCTTGAATTGGGTTTCTGAAACCTTGAAGAACCAATGACTGAAAACCTAGCAAGAAGGACCCGCCTACCAACGACTGCGAATACAACGAGCCAATTGAAGCAGAGAAGTTCGACGATTGAAAGCCTGCGTCCTGTGCGTAAAATCTGTTTTGTGTAAGCCGCTGTGTGTAACGGTAGCTTTCGCCAGTGTTTTTTTCTTACTACTGTTATTTGTTTTGAAAAATCGTTCGCCAAAACCGCAATCATGGAAGCGCAAAACCACAATAATGGAATCATGGTTTGACCGGGTCGCGTGACCAGAACCACGAGTCGTAACAAGCGGACCAGCGTCATGTTCATCTGACAATGAGGAACAGATGTTCGCCAGCAACACTGCTGTTGTGGACAGGTAAGTGTTATAAGCTAAATTATTCTTTATCACTGAAAATAGTACTAAAAATGACTTTTGACCGATCAGTGATTACAACTGTGCGTCATCGCCACATGACGGACCGCAGCGCACGGTCCTCTGTAGCGGGGGGGGGGGGGGCTTTGTTATCCTCTACATTGCAGATATTTTAGTATAATTTTTATTGCACTGTAGGTTATTTTTTCTTGTAAAAAAAAGCCACACATTTTTTACGTGGCATGCTTCTTTGTGTGTGGGGGGCTTGTTTGTTCATTCATTCATTCATGAATGAATAAACCCCCCCCCCCACACACACACAGACACACACACAGCCCTGAGTGTCACCTTTCATTAGAGCCCAAGATCAAGCTTCTATATTGAATCATTCAAAAGTTATAGACTTTTTTCCAAACTGTGCCATTTGGCACAATTTGGCACAGTTCAAAAACGCCTGGGAACAACCTGAGAAAAAAGCTGTGTAATATATTCATTTTTTGTGATATTGTTACAAAATTTTGACCTCAGCTGGATAACACTTGGTTCTACATTTCTGTTGCATTTTCCAGCCAGTATCTGACAGCTGTGTGTTATTTGCAAGCATTTGTATCTAAAAAAAAAAAACACCCAGGCGAACTTTATTTTCTTCAAGTTCAGTATGTTTAGATGACTGTTACTCTGTGGCAGGAGCACTTTGAATTTTTTGGCAAAACAGTCATAATCTCTCTAAGTGTTTTCTTTTAAATGAGACCAACCCCATGAAGATGCTGCAAAGGGTTGAACAGCTTTTGATTTACTTTGGGTACATTATTTTTAGGCGTTTATAGGGAAATTGACCAGAGTGCAAGGGGTTAAAAGATAACTTCCAGGTCAAAACAAAGACACTGATGACATTTAGAGAAAATATTGCATCAATATTCACCATTCCTTCTCGGCATTTGTTTTGTTTCATATCTCCTCTTAGTGATGATAAAATAATAACAAATTATTATTTCTTGTTGATAATGGACACTGTTTAGAAGGTGTGAGTACAATGTGTTCTCCTTTCTTTAATACATATGTGGAAACATAATAATGTTTACAAATATCAAAAACAATACATATGCTAATGTATGCATCATGGAGGTAAAGAATTTGCCTCCAAATCAATGTAATATTATATATGCCCTCCAGATGTGTATGTAGACACATACAGAAAATCAATTAAAAAAAGCCATTTGCAAACCCGACTTGTGTTATTATTCCTGCATTAATACAACATCAACAAACATGGAAGGGAGGTTATTTTTAGAGGGCTGAAAGCAGAGGGAATACAGTTGGAGGTCTCATCCACTAGCTACTCAGAGGCTTGCTAACAGATGGCTACTCTGCCAGACCTGGACCATGGGTCAACATTATTTGCATATCAAATCACTCTCTGAGCAGGAGCCGCTCAGCTTGCTTTCACCTGTTTCCCCATCCTCAGAAGCCAGAGAGAAAACCTGTATGCTTGGTCTGTATTGTGTGGCTGATGCATAAATATAGTGCTTTGAAAAAATCTATAATTCTCCACAGGATCCATTGTTTTTCAGGGGATTAAACAAGGGCGTTTTTGTTTGGTAGGTCTGGCAGGATTTGTAGTTTTTACATCCAAATGGTCCTTCAATTCCCAAAAGCAAACAACACTGAAGCACCAATGAGGGCTCTTTTTACTCTCTTCACATACAAAAATACACATGTACAGTGGAGGAGATTAAGAGAGGAACAAAATCAGAGGTAGCATCATAAATATGTTTATAATTTTTTACTAACTTGCAAAACTTTGCCACAAAAAATCATAACTCGTAACAGGCAGGGGCGTAGCCGGGGGGGGGGGGGGGGGGGCTTAGGGGGCTTAGGGGGGCTGCAGCCCCCCCCCCCCCCCAAAAAAAAGGAAAAAAAAGGGAGATAAAATAAAAATGTAAATAAAGAGCAGGTTTTGAGTAATTTGCATTAAAAATGTTAAGAAATCTGTAGTTGGCAGGGGGCTGAAGCTAAAGCTTCACCCCGGGCAAACGCCTCGGGCATTCAGAATGGTGGTTGGGGTTCAGCCCCCCCCCCCCCCCCCCCTCACAAATTCCTGGCTATGCCTCTGACAGGTGGAGTTGTGTATTATCAACACTGACATCCTGCTGATTAAGCTACTTGTATAACAATACAATCCATCTGTCCTTTTATTACCTCCGCCAAGGAGGTTATGTTTTTACTGGGGTTTGTTTGTCTGTTTGTCTGTCTGTCTGTTACCAGCATAACTCAAAAAGTTATGAACGGATTTTGACGAAATTTTCAGGACAAGTCCGAAATGGCACAAGGAAGAAATGATTAGATTTTGGGAGTGACCCAGATCACCGCCTGGATCCAGGAATTTTTTAAAGGATTCTTTGTTATTGCGAGATAGGGCCATTTTGACCATATGTGTATATAACGCCACAATAAATGGTCAGGACTCTTGCCAAAAAAAATACAGGATAAGATCCCAATAGGTTCTAGTAAATATCAAAGACTGATCCGGAGCCTGCAAAAAATCCAGATACTGTGATCCAGAACAAGAAATAATAGGGGATCTTTGGAATTTTCATCACTGTAAGGTAACAAATTAAGAAAAAAAACCATACAACAAACACCAAAATATAGCCAAGACACTGAGGAATCAGTAGTGTGCCAATGGATTTCTTGTATCTTCAAAAGCTATGGAGCTATAGCCAAAAGAAAACCGCCATTACCGAAAAAGTGATTTTTGTCAATAACTACTGAACTAATAAAGATATCAATGTGAATCCAATTGCTAAAGGTATGTTTTCATGGTCAAGGAATCTGAAAATATAGATAAAATAAATGTTGGACTATTATATTTGGGGAAAATCCCAATATTAGGGGGAACTGAGGTACTTGGAGAAGGTCTGCGCTCTCCGAGTGCTTTACTAGTTCTGTAAAGCTAAGCCTTAGGCGTGAGTGGGGCTGTTATTAGCAATTATAGCATCCAGGAATCTGTAAAAAGAGAAGTTAAAAGTTAAGCAGTTAAAAAAATAACTAATGACTTTTAAAGATGGCATTAAATGTTCTAACTGAAAAGTTTTAAGAATATGCAGTTTTAATTAGCACTTACTTTGAGAATGATGCACAACTCAGCCTAGCTATATCCAGAGTGCATACCATGATCTGTGAGCAGGAATGGGGTCATTGGGGTCAATGGAAAACTTGAGCAAATCTTATGAGCAGCTCATCATGTTGATATATAGTCACTGGATTTTGCCACATTACATATTACAATTCTCAGACGTGAAAGAGAGTTGACCTACAGTGACTATAAATAAGATCCATCAGTAGAACTCAGTAGTCCTGGGATTGGAACTGAAATTGAATTGAGATGTAAAGATATTCATGAACTGGAATTGATCATCTAAATATCAGTGGACTTGAAAGCAGAATTAGAATTGTAAAGTTGGAGCTGACCCCATTGGGATGGCAGTGGCTCAGGAGGTAGAGCAGGTCATCCAATAACTGGATGGTTGGTGGTTTGAATCCCGCTCTCCCCAGACATCCCGCCGTTGTGTCCCTGGGCAAGACACTTTACCTATCTTGCCTCCAGTGTCCATGACACTGGGTATAAATGTTCGGTGGTGGCCGGAGAGGCTGTTGGTGTGGATTGGCAGCCATGTTTCTGTCAGCCTGCCCCAGGGCAGCTGTGGCTACAGTAGTAGCTTGCCACTACCATTGTATGTCTGGAGTGAATGAATAATGTATCTATTTGTAAAAGTGTCTATGATAAAGCGCTAAATAAATCTGACGCATTTTTATCCCTGTCTTTGAATGTGATGCTAGGCATCTGCCAACCATACAAGAGTGTAAACATACCTTCTTTAGCTCAGGTATTTTGTGGACAGCTCACATTTGATGACCTCAAATATCCAGACAGTACAGCTCTCCTCAAATCTAGTACTTTTTATGATTTTTAATGAGCACATTAAAAACTATGGTGTCGTCAGCATATTCAAAGTCTGCCAGATGGTAGTTGCCAAACTGAATGCCAGGGACCTGGTCGCAGACCTTGGTCATCAGATAGTCTACCATAGACACTATCATGTTCAGCCCATCTTACAGTCAGCTGAGAGAGGCTCTAGTTTTCTACCATGAAGAAGCAGCGAAGCTGGGCCTTCAGGTGAGCTGGACGAAGACTAAGCTAATGCATGTCAGCGACGGACCGGACCCACCCCTGTTACAGCTCAGGAATGATGCCATCGAGTTTTTCAATTCCATTGTGTGTCTGGGTTCCACAGTGACCAACAATGGGGACATGAAACCAGAGATCAACTGCAGACGTGACCTCGCTGCATCAGCCCTGCAGGCACTATGGAAACCTCTATGATGCCATTGTTCAATCTCCACGAAAGACAACATTCTGCATATACAATGCATCAGTCCTCTCCATTCTACTCTATGGGTCAGAGACATGGCCACTGAATGAGACTCTGGCCTCGAGAGTGGATGGGTTTGATAGTCGGGCCCTCAGAACCACCGAGAACATCAGGTAGCCCCAGTGCACTTCTAATGATGTGCTCTAAGCCCGCACACATCAGCCAGCAGCATCCCACCTTATTACACAGTGATGTATCCACTGGTTTGGCCATGTTCTCCGCCTCCCACCAGAACACCCGACAAAAGCCATCCTCATGTTTGACCCCAGGGCCTCAGGGTGGAAAAGACCTCGGGGCAAGCCATGCACCAGATGGTTCAATGTGGTGGAGAGAGACCACCGACAGCTTGGAGTTGCTGTTGATGATGCAGAGGAGCCGGCCCAAAACTGGCAATGTTGGCATGCACTGGTTAACCTGACTGGCTCTATGCATGGTGATGGCCACCCAGCCCTCAACCCGCAGGAGTAGTAAGCAACATTAAAAACTCTTAAGACTCATATTCATTAGAATATATAACCAATTATTTTTCTAACTTCATAGCTTAAATGCAAACAAAGTTTTAGTGTCATCATTTGTTAAAATAAAAACTGTGAAAGATGCTCCCCTTTTCTTTTGTGGTAGCGTTACGTATCAGCTGTAAAACCATAAATATATTTCATCTAATACTTCTGTCTGTCATAAATGCCCCTTCGGGGCGGGAAAACAGACACAGATGCTGAATTACATTTGTGACATTTATTAACAAAAAAGGACAGAAGTCCAAAAACTGTGCAAACATACAAAAATACAAATGAGGAAAGACTTACAACTGGCGTTTCAGAGCCGACATCGCTCTGCGAACGTGGAATTATACAGAGGAACATACGTGGAGACATTCAATAGTGCAGCAATGAGACAATGAACAGACAGTCCTTAAATAAATGTGGATAACAATGTAAATGATCACAGGTGTGGGTGCCCCTGAGCGGGAAAAGAGGAAACTATAATAGGGATTGGGATCAGCTGGTAATGATGAGAGGTAAGGGAGAAGCGGCTGGACTGACAGCTTGTCACTCAGAGCACAAACCCGGAAATAATGCCAGACAGCTGTCAGCCCACAAAATAAATACAAACATAACCAAATACAGACTAGATAACACAACAGAACAAAAATAATTTTTTTGTAAGTTGTCTGTGTTTTTTCAACTGATTTAAGACAATTTTGCACCACTGAATCTGAAAATGACATCCGTTTCTCTCGATCAGGTCAGGTTTTTATGCTAAATTGTAAGCAGTTGTACAGTTGTACTGTAAATTGAATAGTAGACATTAATAAAGGTAAGTACATGTAAATTGAATGTCACGTCATCATTGTTCAAAATTCAGAGAATTTCAAGAAATAAAGAATTTTGCATCATATAAAGCAAAAAATACCCGTACATGTAAACAAAAATGTAAAAAACATGTAGCCATAGTTCAAAAAGTTGACCTGATTGAGCAAAACCAATGTGATTTTTGGATTCAGCACCTCAAAATTGTCCTAAATCAGCTAAAAAAAAATTAGACAATAAATTTGGTGTTGACCAGTGTAATAATCACAAATGAAGCGAGACATGGCCAATACAAACATAAACAGAGAAACAGGAAGCAGCGTGACAACTCAAAAAGGCATAAAAAATACAACAAATAAATATACAATACAGAGAAGGAGCCACGAGACTGGGCCCAGCAGAACCTCCAGAACCCAGCTTGTGACACTGTCCAATAATTATCAATAATAAACAAATAATCATTTGTTCTGAAAATACACAGAACCCTTTGCCATATGGCCAAGAAACTAACAAAAAAATATGATGCAGTTTGTCCAGATTTTTGTACAATTTCACAAAAATCCCATCTAAATTTCATTTAGACTGATAATGATAATTAAACTGAAAGACTTTCTGGGGCGAAGGTGCATTATTCTTTATTTTCAGACAAACTTTTATTCTCTGTCATGGTTATGGACTATGTGATTTGTATTGAACTCACTAACTTTTTTTTTTTTTTGATTTGCAGGTTATTGAGAGGATGCAGTGTTTAACTTGGACTTTCCTTTCAGGTTTTCCTCCACTGCTTGCTGCCAGTGGCATTTGCTGGGATGGAATTGCTCATATAACGCTGGCTCCCCTCCATAATTTAAAGCAAGGAAATGTGATTTATCTCTTTCCTCTTGTGGTCCCTTTCAGCTGACTCCCTGAAATAACAGCAAACATAAATAGGGGGTATAAAAAGGGGCTCTGAACGCTTGAGAGAGTGGATTACACCATGAATCAGTTTATTAACGGTGGGCCATGGAGCAGTGTCGGCGCCGGAGGAATTTATTCATTCATAAAGTAGTGTTTACAGCATTTATCTTCACCCAAGAGCAGGGTCCTAAAATGTAACAAAGCACCCTTAGACAATGATATGGCATGATGGATCTGAGGGCTCCGGTGTCACGGCCGGCAGCAGACTCGGAAGCATCCCTCTGCAGCTGAAGGTTTGGAATGATATCATCAAAAACCCAATTAACACAGCAAACAATTTCACTGAGGTTTCACTAACATGATTGGATCTGCACAAAACATAATCTCCAGTGAGAATAAAAAGAATCAAACATCTCATTCAAATTTAGGAACATGCACGAACAAAAACACACAATTGTGACTTATTTAACAACTGCAGTTTCACATTTTTTTCCTCCCCTCTAGCCTTATCTAAATAAGTTAGAACCCTGCTGTGTGCAATAAGGACAGAAGAAAACCAATGGCTTTGATTTTTACATCCAAACCCTGCTTTTTCTTTTCTCTAGGTGAACATGGTTATGCCAGCCTTTGATGTTTGCTCAGTCTTGATAACTGACTGTGGTTAGAGCTATTTAGTCATGGGACATTCAGAAGATAGTTAGGATGTTTGAAATTTCAAGAGGTAAATGGTGTCAACACCAAGCCATAACAAAATCCAAGCAGGCCATGAACACTTCAGGAGAAGTTTGATGCTCCATACAAAAATGGGAAATTCATTCTCCATGTATGTTTGTGTCAGATTTTCATTCATTCATTCATCTTCTTCCGCTTAATCCTTTTCGGGTCGCGGGGGGGCTGGAGCCTATCCCAGCATCTTTGGGCGAGAGGCAGGGTACACCCTGGACAGATCGCCAGTCCATCACAGGGCCAACACAGAGAGACAGACAACCATTCACTCTGACACTCATACCTAAGGACAATTTAGAATCCCCAGTTTGATGCCAATTAACCTAACTTGCATGTTTTTGGCATGTGGGAGGAAACCGGAGAAATCCCGGAGTAAACCCACGCAGACACGGGGAGAACATACAAACTCCACACAGATCACTGTTGGTCGGGGGCTGGGATCGAACCCAGGATCCCCCGGCCAAGGGTGAGTTGCTGTGCTGCTGCAGTGCTAACCACTCCGCCACCGAGCTGCTTGTGTCAGATTTATGAAAATTTATTATCAGAGTATATGCAACCCCAATTCCGGGTAAGTTGGGACACTGAGTAAAATGTAAATAAAAAAATACACTGATTTAAAAACCCTTTTCAACTTACATTCAAATGAATACACTACAAAGACAAGTTTTTTGTTTTTTTTTTGTAAATATTCACTCATTTTGAATTTGATAGCAGCAATGCGTTCCAAAAAAGCTGGGAAAGGGACATGCTTATAACTGTGTTACATCACCTCAAAAAGCATTTAGGAACTGAGGACACTAATTGTTGAAGCTTTGTAGGTAGAATTCTTTCCCATTTTTACATGATGTACCACTTCAGTTGCTCACCAGTCTGGGGTCTCCATTGGTATATTTTGTGCTTCATAATGCACCACATATTTTCAATGGGAGACAGATCTGGACTGCAGGCAGGCCAGTCTAGTACCTGCACTCTTTTACTATGAAGCCACGCTGTTGTAACACGTGCAGAATGTGGTTTCGCATTGTTTTGCTAAAACAAGCAGGGATGTCCCAGAAAAATATATTGCTTAAATGGCATCATCATCATCATCATCATAGCAGTCTGTCACAGGCGACAATGACTGTTTCATTTAGGTCTGATCAGATTCCTCTACACAGCTCTGTTCACCACCCTCCGCTGCCAGGAACTCCTGACCCTGCAAACCCGGGCAACGTCCGAGCCAGTATGAGTTGCTTTCTGACTGGCCATTTCATGAAACTGCTTGCAAAGTATTTGAGTACCGCTAGCTTTTGCTTGATTAGCGGCACATTCTTGGCAGATAGAGGTATTATTAGTAGCAAGGACAGACCAAGACAAAGTGACTACAGTATCTTGCAGTGACTATATTGCTCCAAAACCTGGATGTACCGTTCAGCATTAATGGTGCCTTCAGAGATAATAATAATACGTCAGATTTATATAGCACTTTTTCATGGACACTCAAAGACGCTTTACAATGGATACATTATTCATTCACTCCGCAGACATTGATAGTGGTAAGCTACAACTGTAGCCACAGCTGCCCTGGGGCAGACTGATGGAAACACGACTGTCAATCCGCAGCAACGGCCTCTTCTACCACTACTGAACATTTACACACATTCATACCCAGTATCATGGACTTTAGAGGCAAGGTGGGTAAAATGTCTTGTCCAGGGACACAACAGCAGGATGGCTGGGGAGAACAGGATTCAAACCGCCAACCCTCCAGTTATTGGATGACTCACTCTTCCTCCTGAGCCACTGCAGCCCCAGATGTACAAGTTACCCATGCCATGGGCACTAACACACCTCCATACCATCACAGATGCTGGCTCTTGAACTTTGCGCTGATAACAATCTGGATGTTCCTTTTCCTCTTTAGCCTGGAGGACATGACTTTCATGATTTTCAAAAACAATTTGAAATGTGAACTCATCAGACAACAGCACACTTTACCACTTTCTGTCAGTCCATCTCAGATGAGCTTGGGCCTAGAGCAACTGGTAGCATTTCTGGGTGTTGTTGATATATGGCTTAATTAAATGCAATTTGTTAAGTATTAGGTCTCTAACTCCCAAGTCTCTGTTAGTCCATGATCTGTTAATTGATCATCAGATTGATGTATCTCTTACAGAGACTTTGTTAGGGCAAGAGGACTATGTTTGTTTAAATCAGGGGTGTCCAATCATGTGCCATGGAGGGCCAAGACCCTGCAGGTTTTCTCTCCTACCCTGTCTCTTAAGTAGGTGTTTTCACTTATCAGCAATCAGTGGGAAGAAATTCAGTAGAATCTGCCGTTGAAGACACTGGTTGGAGGTAAAGCCTGCAGGGTCTTGGCCCTCCATGGCACATGATTGGACACCTCTGGTTTAAATGAATCAACTCCCTCTGGTTATTTAAACTGTCAAAATCCCTGAAGTATTGTTTGAGGAGGAGTAGTAGCAACAATTTACCACTCCAAATTACTAGTTAACCTCTTTAGGATTACATTTGATTACATGATCTACCTCTCCTGTGGCTGGTGTCACACATCTGCACCTGTCATGTGATTGGTCAAAAGTTGTGACAAACCCCCCAAATAAGCCCAGATGTACCAAGCATTTCACATCACTAGATGGCAGACACATATAGCTTACTGGTCTTCACTGAAGGACTAAGATCAGCAAACCAAAACCGTGTCAAATCTAATATTACTTCCGGGGTGCAGAAGAAGAGCCGTATAAACAATTGTGCAACATATATTTCCACAGGGAGGAAGCATTTGCTCCAAATTTTGCCAACTATGATTCTAAAAGGGATTATTAGCTTTTGAAGGGAAATATTTACCTTCTGGACAACACAAGAGGGACCGGAGTGGAACACTTTTCCTCCACCATTGACAAAGCTGCACGTGACAGAGAGGCCAATACTGCTGGTTCCACGGGGTAAACTAACCAAAATCAAGGTAGAATAAATCAGAAGATAAATGTGATTGTTTCTGGATGTGGGAGAGAAAGCAAAAATGACTGACAGAAGATAAAATAAGGACTGGGGATGAGCTCACGGACGCATGGTGACACGTGACGAGTGGTAGGTCTAATGTTTTTTTTTATCAGTTTGTTTACATTCTACTGATTTTCTGGTTCATATATTTTGAAGGTAAGATAATAAACAAGCAAACAAACAAACAAAAAAACAAAAAAAAAACCCATCCTTTGTGTAAATATGTCCAAAGTCCACTTTGACCGAAAGTTATGTAATCTGATGTGGCTGCCACCTGTAACCGAATATTTTCTAACCCACTTATACAGTGGGGTAAAAAAGTATTTAGTCAGCCACCAATTGTGCAAGTTCTCCCACTTAAAAGATGAGAGGTCTCCAATTTTCATCATAGGTATACCTCAACTATGAGAGACAAAATAAGAAAAAAAAATCCAGAAAATCACATTGAAGAATGTGAAGAATTCACATTTAATGAATTAATTGGTAAATTCCTCGGTAAAATAAGTATTTGGTCAATAACAAAAGTTCATCTCAATACTTTGTTATATACCCTTTGTTGGCAATGACAGAGGTCAAACATTTTCTGTAAGTTTTCACAAGGTTTTCACACACTGTTGCTGGTATTTTGGCCCATTCCCTCCATGCAGATCTCTAGAGCAGTGATGTTTTGGGGCTGTCGCTGGGCAACACAGACTTTCAACTCCCTCCAAAGATTTTCTATGGGGTTGAGATCTGGAAACTGGCTAGGCCACTCCAGGACCTTGAAATGCTTCTTACCAAGCCACTCCTTCATTGCCCGGGTGGTGTGTTTGGGATCATTATCATGCTGAAAGACCCAACCACGTTTCATCTTCAATGTCCTTGCAGGTGGAAGGAGGTTTTCACTCAAAATCTCACGATACATGGCCCCATTCACTCTTTCCTTTACACGGATCAGTCGACCTGGTCCCTTTGCAGAAAAACAGCCCCAAAGTATGATGTTTCCACCCCCATGCTTCACAGTAGGTATGGTGTTCTTTCTCCTCCAAACACGACAAGTTGAGTTTTTACCAAAAAGTTCTATTTTGGTTTCATCTGAACATATGACATTCTCCCAATCCTCTTCTGGATCATCCACATGCACTCTAGCAAACTTCAGACGGGCCTGGACATGTACTGGCTTAAGCAGGGGGACACGTCTGGCACTGCAGGATTTGAGTCCCTGGCAGTGTAATGTGTTTCTGATGTAGTCTTTGTTACTTTGGTCCCAGCTCTCTGCAGGTCATTCACTAGGTCCCCCCATGTGGTTCTGGGATTTTTGCTCCCGTTCTCTTGATAATTTTGACCCCACGGGGTGAGATCTTGCGTGGAGCCCCAGATCAAGGGAGATTATGAGTGGTCTTGTATGTCTTCCATTTTCTAATAATTGCTCCCACAGTTGATTTCTTTACACCAAGCTGCTTACCTATTGCAGATTCAGTCTTCCCAGCCTGGTGCAGGTCTACAATTTTGTTTCTGGTGTCCTTTGACAGCTCTTTGGTCTTGGCCATAGTGGAGTTTGGAGTCTGACTGTTTGAGGTTGTGGACAGGTGTCTTTTATACTGATAATGAGTTCAAACAGGTGCCATTAATACAGGTAACGAGTGGAGGACAGAGGAGCCTCTTAAAGAAGAAGTTACAGGTCTGTGAGAGCCAGAAATCTTGCTTGTTTGTAGGTGACCAAATACTTATTTTACTGAGGAATTTACCAATTAATTCATTAAAAATCCTTCAATGTGATTTTCTGGATTTTTTTTCCTCATTTTGTCTCTCATAGTTGAGGTATACCTATGATGAAAATTGGAGACCTCTCTCTTCTTTTAAGTGGGAGAACTTGCACAATTGGTGGCTGACTAAATACTTTTTTGCCCCACTGTAAGATCCTGGAGAAAATAATCAGACACATTTGCCATGTTTAATTCCCTTTATTACTGCCGGCAGGAGAGGAGCAAAGAAACAATGAGCCTGAGGTTTCTGCACTGCTCTGCTCAAACAAAGGAGGCATCTGGTTTTAAAGGCTCCCCCAGAGCCCCTCCCCACATTACTTTATATGGATACATAGGAACTGGCCGAGCAAGTACGAGAACATTCTGGTAGTAGCTCTCAAGCCGAGCAAGTACGAGAACATTCTAGCAGAAACTTCCCACTGACTATGGTCACACTCAGGGCATGTATTAACGGCAGTTGTACAGAAGAAGAAAGACATTTGATCTTAACTGCACATCACCTAAATTAATAAATTTCTACCACATTTCCCTTCTCTTGATCATATATGATCACACGTAACGTAAAAGATAGTCAAAGCAAACATCAGTGAAAGTACACCCCAATTAGTCTTTACTGACACAGTCATCACAGTCGTTATCATATGTGTCAATTATTATTAATAATTATTATTAATTATTGGAATCATGCACTTCGCGTCTTGTTTGGTGCAAATCTGTTGATGGGGCAGAGCAGTGAACCGATGAGTATATGATCAGTCCAATCAGGAAAACGACAGGGCCACCCACACATATCATGTCTGTCGTGGTCCAAGCTTGATGATACCCCTGACGTCCTCGGCAGTGCTCCTCTTCAGCTGACTGGTGCTGCAACAAGTCCATGTTGTCCATCATATCAGTATCAGTGTAAATGGGATGTATGCTGTGTGTTTCTGCTGAGCAGCATTCGGCATACACTCAGGTTGTTTTGTGTCGGTTGTCAGGTGCAACAGTGCGTGGTCTTGTATCTTCACATGGCTCAGGTTCTTCTCGTCCTAGTCTACAAAGTGGGGTGGTGATTGTGGCTAATCACTCACATCTGCTTCTATTCCTCGTCTGGTCTGGATTCTTCTGGCTTGACTCCTGGGACCTTTCTGCAATGCGTTGTGTGAATCCACGTTGCCCTCTCAGCGATTTTCACAGCTGTAAACATCATCAAAAGAACTTGGTATGGACCCAGCCACCGTTTGCTGTGCCAGTTCTTCCGTTTGAAACTCTTGACCACCACCCAGTCACCTGGTCTTATGTCATGGAGGACTCCCTCTGCTGGCCTGGGCAGGGCAGCCTTTACCTGTTGTGAAATGTTTTGAAGTTGGCAGGACAATGCAGAGCAATAGGATAACATGGCATTTTCAAAATGTGAAGTGGTTTGTGGAGGCGCTGTCTTCCTCTCCACAGAGAAACCTAAAACTGGGGGGGCAAGCAAACAAAATCTCAAAGGGTGACGTGTTCTATTTCTTTCTAACTTGCATGCACATGTACATGAGTGCTAATGGGAGGCACTTAGTCCAGGGTAGGCCAGTTTCATCTTCAAGTTTGGCAAGTTTGTTTTTCAAAGTGCCATTTTCACGCTCAATAGCACCACCTGATTGAGGGTGGTAGGCACAATGTTTTCTCAAATCAAAGCCCAATGTAGTACTCAGATTGGTCAGTGCTTTATTTACAAAGTGTCTACCATTATCACTTGAGATTTTATCTGGTATTCCCCATCTGGGAATAATTTCTGACAGTAGTGCTCTGGCCACAACTGTGCTTGTTGCATGTTTGGCTGGAAAGGCCTCTACCCATTTGGACCACATGTCAACCATTACCAAACAGTACTTTTTACCATCAACTGGGTTCAATTCGATGAAATCCACCATGAGATGGTGAAACGGTCCTGCAGGGAGCGGGTGAGCTGCTGGAACCCGTTTGGAGACTCTGTGGGCATTGTTAGTGGCACAGATTAAGCACTGTTTTGCAAAAATTGTCAGCATAAACAGTGAAACCAGTAGTGAACCAATTTGCATGCAGTGGTTGTATCATCCCTTTTCTTGACACATGGTCTTTTCCATGTGTCAATTTAGCAAAATGATGAAAGAAAAGGGCTGGTAAATATGGGAGGGCATTAGGGCCCCTCCACACACCAGCCTGGTCTTTGTGACATCCTTTTCTTGGCTCATTTCTGACATTCCCATGGGGAGGAAAAAAGACTGCATGGTAAGAAGTGAGTCAACAGGAGAGGGGGTTTGGTCAGTAGGAGGGCAGACACATGAAGGGGAAGAAGGGGTCATGACATAGACTGCAGCAAGAGACAGGGCTGCAGCTTTAGCCACAGCATCAGCACGTGCGTTACCCTTAGACGCAGGGTCAGAAGATGAAATGTGGGCTGTGCATTTGCACACCACCACAGAAAAAGGAAGGAGAATAGCTTCCAGCAGGCATGACACATGTACAGAATTCTTCACCGGTGAGCTTGCAGAGGTAAGGAAGTTACGTTCATGCCAAAGGGCAACAAAGTCATGCACCACTTCAAAAGCATAACGAGAGTCAGTGTAAATAGTGAACCATTGCCCCGTAGCATAAGTGCATGCCTCTGCCAAGGCAGCCAGTTCTGCAGCCTGTGCAGAAAGATGAGATGGCAAGGAGCCAGAGAGCAACATACAGTGGTCATTACATACTACCCAACCCACTTTGTTGCGGCCTAGAGAGGCAGAGCCGTCAACAAAAATTCTGTCACCATGGGGCTGCAGGAGAACGGAGGTCATGCATCCGGATTTCTCATCAACATACTGAACAAAAGATTCAGATGGATCAGGAAGTGAAAGTGTTGGAGCAGCCAAAAGAGCTTTCTTCATGTTTTCAAAGGAGTCATTGGTAGTGGATATCCACTCAAGAGGGGAGTGTGAGGGACCCTTTGATGGAATGATGTCACGCATTGGTCTCTTAACGCATGAAAAATCAGGGATAAAAGAGTGGCAATAGGAAGCCATGCCAAGAAAAGAAAGGAGCTCCTTTTAGTTTTAGGCCTGGCCATGTGACAAATAGCATCCACACATTTGGGAGAGAAATTTGCCCTGGACCAGTATTTGATGACCCAAAGAGGTTACTGCAGGTTTACAGAACTGTAGTTTGGGCTTGGAGGCTTTGTGGCCTTCATCAGCCAAATGGCAGAGAAGTTTGATGGAGTCTGTTTGACACTGATTCACTAGGTGCACACAGCAAGAGGTCATCAACATACTGAATCAGGACAGACTCCTCTGTGAATGTTAAAGGGCTTACTGAGTCTTTTAACCTCTTGTACTCCGGTGTACCGCGGGCGGTCACGTCTCTGCGTCCTAGGGTGCACGAGGGCACCCTAGGATGCACACTGTGCATCCTAGTGCGCACTGGAAAAAAAAAGCTGCATTTCCGTTCTTCCACTACAGACACAGCTGCGAACAGAAAGCCAAAGGAGTGCTTTGATTGGTTTAGATGTGATTGACCTCTCATTTGACTAATAAGAGCCTTGAATTGGGTTTCTTGAAACCTTGAAGAACCAATGACTGAAAACCTAGCAAGAAGGACCCGCCTACCAACAGCTGCGAATACAGCGAGCCAATTGAAGCACAGAAGTTCAAAAGCGTGCATCCCTTGCGAAATCTGTTTTGTGTAAGCTGCTGGGTGACACATATGCATTCCCCAGTCTTTTTTTCTTACTACTGTTCTTATTTGTTTTGAAAAATCGTTCGCCAAAACCGCAATCATGGAAGCGCAAAACCGCAATAATGGAATTATGGTTTGACCGGGTCGCGTGACCAGAACCACGAGTCCATAACAAGAGGACCAGCGTCATGTTCGTCTGACAATGAGGAAGAGAAGTTCTCCAGCAACACTGCTGTTGTGGACAGGTAAGCGTTATAAGCTAAATTATTCTTTATCCCTGAAAATTGTAATCAAAATGACTTTTGACCGATTGGTAAATTACAACTGTGCGTCATCGCAACATGAAGACCACGGCGCACGGGTCCAGTCCGTGCGCCGCATCCGGACCGTGAAGGCCCCCCCCCCCCGCTACTCTTCTGTAGTGGATTGCAGATATTATTGCAGATATTTTAGTACAACTGTGCGTAGTAGACCACGGCGTGCACTGCGGTCCGTCATGTGGCGATGGACGATGTCCGTCCTCTGTAGCGGGGGGTGGGGGGTGGGGTGGGAGTTGTTATCCTCTACATTACAGATATTTTAGTATAATTTTTAATGCACTGTAGGTTATTTTTTCTTGTAAAAAAAAGCCACACTTTTTTTACTTGGCATGCTTCTTTGTGTGTGGGGACTTGTTTGTTCATTCATTCATTCATGAATGAATGAATAAACAACCCTCCCCCCACACACACACAGCCCTGAGTGTCACCTTTCATTAGAGCCCAAGATCAAGCTTCTATACTGAATCATTCAAAAGTTACAGACGTTTTTCCAAACTGTGCCATTTGGCACAATTTGGCACAGTTCGAAAACACCTGGGAACAACCTAAGAAAAAAGCTGTGTAATATATTAATTTTTTGTGGTATTGTTACAAAATTTTGACCTCAGCTGGATAACACTTGGTTCTACATTTCTTTTGCATTTTCCAGCCCGGATCTGACAGCTGTGTGTTATTTGCAAGCATTTGTATCCAAAAAAACACCCAGGCAAAATTTATTTTCTTCAAGTTCAGTATGTTTAGATGACTGTTACTCAGTGGCAGGAGCACTTAGAGAGATTATGACTGTTTTGCCAAAAATTCAAAGTGTTTTCTTTTATATGAGACCAACCCCATGAAGATGCTGTAAAGGGTTGAAGAACAGCTTTTGATTTACTTTGGGTACGTTATTTTTTGGCGTTTTTAGGGAAATTGCAAAGGGTTAAAGCAGCATTATAGATAGGACTTTCATAAGAATATCCTTGAGCTAACCTGGTGAAAGTGTAGAGCACCCCATTGAACTGGTATGTAAACCCAGAAGAGATTCAAACCCTTGAGTGATGCTGTCACGCGCCTCTGGTCTGAGTGGGTATCGCGAGCATTTGGGTCTAAAATCAGATTTTGGTGTGATTACCACTGGGGAGCAGTTCTTTACGAGACCAACATCATATTTGTGCTTTACCCACAAAGATGAAGGGACGCGTGACAGCATGTGATCCTCCCCTTCAGATGTAGCAGACAGAGCAAATGGGCGTACCCATCTATACTGTCCGTCCAAATCCAAAGTTTGTATGAAATGTTCACAAGGAAGTGAAACTGTGTACTCTACTCTGTACATCTGGAGAGAGGGAGGGAATGGGACAGTAATAAACTGTAGATGAGAAAGTGGTGTAGATGGAACCCAATCATCTGCACAGTATGCAGCCAGGGCACGAGGACCCATTTCACACCACGCTGAAGATGAGGTTTTGTAAGAGAAACATGTGGGTGACTGTGTGGAACTGAGAACATGTCTGACATGGGAGGTGTAAGTGCAATCAATGTAAAGCAGACGTCAGCCACCCATACGATATGTGTTGTTTGCAGTGGTGTGGGTTTAACTTGTAACCATTGTTTTTTTATATGCTGCTTCAGGGCCCTGTGAGAGGTGTGATGTGCAATGCGTCCTGTGTGGTGGCATGGAAACTGTGGCAGGTGGCGAAAGCTTCTTTCCTATTTCAATCAAATGTGAGCTTCGCCCTTCGTCTGTCAGTGCCCGTTCATAAATGCACGGCAAAGATGGTATTTTGGCAAAGGTTAAACTGGGAGTTTCAATTTGAGTCCCCTGCGGTGTGCAGGAGAGAGAGAGAGAGATAGTGACAAACTGCACATTAAATCTCTGCCTAACAGGCTGAAGGGGCACTGAGGTGAAAACAGGAAGTTATGAGTAAATGTTTTCCCATCCACCGTACATGACAGTGGCTCAGTGAAAAACTCATGTGTGAAACCTCCACTTGCCACTTGTGATGTGAGTGAGCGGGAGGTGAGAGGGGGCTTTAACCCAGAGGCTGATGACAACACTAAATTAGTAGCCCCAGAGTCTACCATAAAATCTATCATTTTCCCTGAAACCTTAACAGGCAGAATTGGTAAATCTCTGAGATGAGAAGTAGAATATGATGCAAATGTCATTGCCGGCATGTTATCAGTATGGGGTGTGTGTGTGTGGCTGTAGCGTGATTTTTTTGTTGGCAAGCATATGTGCAGCATCTGCTGGGGGTGAAGATAGAGAGAGCGCTCTGCACATGTCTTATCTGCCTGGCGTCACTGTTGTGGCTGTTGAGGCTGGAGTTGCGGTGGTGGCGGTTGAGGGAAAAGGTGTGGTGACTGGCCAGAGTTTTGTCGGGCCCAGGGTCCACGGCTGCCTTGCTGGAAGTTACCTCTGCCTCTTCCCCTTCCATGGGGCCTGGACCTCAGTCTTACAGGGCATGCTGTAGCCCAGTGTCCAGCTTGCTTGCAGTAGCTGCAGGCTGACAGTTGTGGGCACCGTCGCATCCAGTGTCCATCTTGGCCACAGTAGCAACACTGATTAGGGCCAGCAGAAGAGCCTGGGCGTGGCTGATTTGGAGTGGGGACCCACTGAGCCATTGTGAGCAGGGCCTTTTCCAGATGATCTTCCTTTGCCCTTACTTTCTTCTTTGTAACTGTCTCATGCTTTCTGGAATGATGTTCACCATGACAGAGTACCTCTTCCAGGGCTTAAGACTTCCATCCAATACAGGTTTGTTTCACGTCTGCTGCCAAGTTGGGAAGAAGTCCCGCCATGAACCACATGTTCAGATGAGTACCATAGGCCCCTTTGTCCGTCATGTTGTCTGTCGGGCATTTCATGGCCGCTGCCCCATTGAATACCTTCCTCAACAGATGAAAATAACCGTCAGGGGTCTCATCGTCTTTCTGCTTACACTGTGCTACCTTGGTCAGGTCTGAGGTCTTTCTACAATGTTCATTGATGACCTCCATGAGCCTGTTAATAGCATGCTTGTAGTCCTTATTGTGCTCATCCTCTGTGGTTCCCCAGTCCTTATGATCTGGCCTGATGTCCTCTTCAAAGTGTGACATTAATTTTGCCATATTGGTGGGAGTGCACTTTTGGGCCATTATACGGCACAGCTTATGGAATGTGGGGCGATATGTCTGGCAGAATGCCTTGAGCTGCTCGCAGAAATACACTGGATTGTTCTCCAATTGGGGCAGCGTGGCAGCAAACTTTGGAATATCTTCCGGTGCTCATGGCCTAAACACCACTTGGGGTCCATCGGGGCCCATGACTTCTACCATAGGCATAGTGGTAGACAGGTCCGGTTTAGGTTTAACGGTTTCCCGTCTACTGGCTGCTGGTGGTGGCCCATGAATTGAGACTTTCATCAATCCATCAAGTTCCTTGCTACCCTTGTGTGAAACAAGGGTAGCAAGGAAATTGATGCAGGGTCAGCAGGTTATGTTCACGCTCAGGAGGGGGCATGTCATCTTCAGGTGTGAATGAATGTGGCCCAGGCAGAGCTGGATACAATGCAGCAGTGAAGGATTAGTAGGATCGGGGTGGGGGGTAGAGGATGATCTCGCCTTAGGGTGGGGGAGTAGGATCCCCAGCAAAGTGTGAAAATTGCTTCTGTGTGGTGTGTGTGCTTTATATTGTCTGTCTTTCTTTGCCTGTTCATTCTTTTTTTCTTCCTCTTTTTTCTCTTTTCTCCACCCATTTCCTGCTTATCTCTCCATTTCTTTGCTTCAGTTAATCACATTTCCACAGCAGTTTTTTCTAACTGCAACTGCATCAACATTTTTTTTTGATAAATATTCAGTGAATCACTAAATCTATTTGTTAAAAATGCACAGGTTTAATCCTCCTTTAAGATCACTCTTGAATAAACATCAGCATTTGATAGAATCCTAAAGCTAAAATGGGTATTCTGTAGGAGGGACTCACACCATGTCACATTTAAAAATGGCAAAATAAACACACATATAGCTTCAAAGTTTGCAATTTTTTTCTTAAAAATGTGTAAATATGTTTGCTTTTAACTTAAAAAATTACAATATGTGGTTACATAAGTGCTTAAATACAATGTGGATGCTTTTACATGTTCCTACTGTGTGTATATCAATGCAGTGAATGGAGTTCCAACACCACTGGGAAAACTTTCAGCAACCAACAAGTTTCTTTTTCGCTTCTTTTGTATAGAAACTTTAAATTGGTGTTGAATTTAGGTTATTCTGAATAATATGGATTGCTTTGAAGTTACTTTGAAGACTTGATTTGGTTATAAAACGGCTTTAAAGATTAAAAGTTTAAATAAAAGCTGCAGTCCCTATGTTTGACCACAAGATGGAGGCGGTTTTCATCTGCACTCCCGGAAGAGGAAACCCAGTGATGTCACTAAGGGCCCAGGGTCTCTACTCTAAGATGGTGGCTAAAGGGCACTTGCTTTAAATGGACTTACGATGGCGTCGCTCGGCTGATCCTACACATGCGCAGTGTAAAGCTGTGTAGTGATACGCGGATGTGGGCGTGTTCATCCTCACAACAATGAAGCACGCCTTGTTTTTCAAAAGCGGGAGAGCTTAAATCTCCTTAAAGCTTTATTCATTGAAGACTAGTTTACACAGTGGTCAGTTCAAATGATTTCCACAGGGATTCCTTCGCCTGTGGATTTGAACCAACGGGAGACAAACAGGTTTGCTTTGCTATTTGTTCACAGGCCTACTTTAATTATTCAGCGTGTAATCACGCTTCTTAAGCATGCATTAAACAACAAACAGAAATGACTGAGCAAAGTGAGGTGGGGGAAGCAGCAGACAAAGCGGTTCACTTCCCCTCTCCCTTTCGCTATCAGCTCACGCACACACACACACACACACACACACACACACACACACACACACACACACACACACACACACAATATACTGCCCAGAGAGTGGGGGTAAGAGTGGTTGAATTCTCCCCTCCCCCTCGTGCTCCACAGAAACACACAGACAATGGCTGCAGGAGTCCTAGCCCTGCACCGAGAAACGCACCACCGTTGTTTTAAAAATTATAAGTTTGAGCAAATCACACACAGCTTATGCCTTATTGTTTAAAGTGAGAAGCCCCACCCCCACCCCCCACCCCCCGGAGGAAATTCAGCTCTGCAGATCTATTTTTCAATAAATTCCACACTCTCAGGACCACAACTGTCAGTCATAAATTTCACCTTCGGGCCGCTCATGCCGGAGGGACACCGTTTAGGTCTCATCTTGCAAGACCCCATTACTGACCAATATGACCGCTAAACCCGCGCAAGGCCCCCGGCCCAGACGGCGTGTCTCCCTCCACCCTGAGACTCTGTGCGAAACAGCTGGCTCCTGTATTCACAGACATTTTTAACACCTCCCTTAAGTTATGCCACGTGCCGTCCTGCCTCAAATCCTCCACCATCATCCCTGTCCCCAAGAAGCCACGGATCACTGGACTTAATGACTACAGACCTGTAGCGCTCACCTCTGTAGTCATGAAGTCCTTTGAGCGCCTGGTCCTGTCCCACCTCAAGTCCATCACCACCCCTCTCCTGGACCCGCTGCAGTTTGCCTACCGAGCCAACAGGTCTGTAGACGATGCAGTCAACCTGGCCCTCCACTCCATCCTGCAGCACCTGGACTCCCCGGGAACCTACGCCAGGATCCTGTTTGTGGACTTCAGCTCCGCATTCAACACCATCCGCCCCGCTCTGCTCCGGGACAAGCTGTCCCTGCTCAACGTGCCTGACTCCCTCTGCAGGTGGATCATCGACTTCCTGACGGACCGGAGGCAGCATGTGCGGCTGGGAAAGACTGTCTCAGACTATACTAGCATCAGCACCGGATCACCCCAGGGCTGTGTACTTTCCCCCCTACTCTTCTCCCTTTACACCAACTCCTGCACCTCCAGCCACCAGTCTGTCAAGTTGATCAAGTTTGCGGACGACACCACCCTCATCGGGCTCATCTCCAACGGCGACAAGTCCGCCTACAGGAGAGAGGTGGCCCAGCTGGCGTCCTGGTGCAGCAATAACAACCTGCAGCTGAACGCTCTGAAGACAGTGGAGATGATTGTAGACTTCAGGAAAGTCACTACTCCTCTGCCCCCCCTCACCCTCTCAGGCTCTCCCATCACCACTGCTGATTCCTTCCGCTTCCTAGGCACTACCATCACCAGGGACCTCAAATGGGAGCTGACCATCAGCTCACTCATCAAAAAAGCCCAGCAGAGGATGTTCTTCCTGCGGCAGCTGAGGAAGCTCAAGCTACCCACCAAGATGTTAGTGCAGTTCTACACAGCCATCATCGAGTCCATCCTCACCACCTCCATAACCGTGTGGTACGCAGGAGCCACTGCCAGGGACAGACTAAGGCTGCAGCGCGTCGTGCGCACTGCTGAGAAGGTGATCGGCTGCAAGCTCCCATCTCTCCAGGATCTGTACATCTCCAGGACCCGGAGGCGTGCTGGCCGGATCATAGCCGATCCCTCACACCCTGGTCATGTACTGTTTGCCCCCCTCCCCTCTGGTAGAAGACTTCGGTCCATCCAGACTAAAACCTCCCGTCACATGAACAGCTTCTTCCCCTCTGCCATTAGACTGCTGAACACTAAGTGACTCTCGTGCACCATGTACAGCAGCTCAACCAGACTCATGTCAATCATCACTGTTTTCTTCCTGCATTACCGACTGCACTATATAGTTCTCCACAGTATCTGCTGCTGGCTAATATATATTTTAACTGTTGACCAGTATCACTTAATCTTATCCTACACTTTATTACATGTATAGTTTATTTCTCTTATCTTATCATGTTTAATGTTGCAGCATTGTACCGAGACAAATTCCTAGTTTGTGTACTACATGAACAATGGCAATAAACCTGATTCTGATTCTGATTCTGATTCTGATTCTAAACACCACCAAACATCTTAAGTGTGTGCGTAATGCATCCTTTATCTTGACTGCTGGTCACCCCAGGCATCCCCAGGCATCTCACTGTGAATTCAGACTATGTCCCCAAACGTGCTTATAACAGGTACTGTACACCGTCTACTTTTTAGATATGTCTCCAAACCTGTTCATAACAGGTATTGTACACCACCTTCAATTTAGCTATGTCCCCAAACCTGTTTATAACAGGTACTGTACACCACCTTCAATTTAGTCCTGCCACAAGATCGACTCGCCGGACTCCAGAATTTGTCCACAGATATTGGTTCAGTGAGGTGAACTACATAACCGACAATTTACCAATAAGATTTGCATTAAGGGCACAATAAATTTTACTTACTTTAACTTTAGGAAACTTGTAAAATGGATTCTTCTGGATAGTGTGTCGCCCCTTCGCCGCCTCCACACTCCCGTCGCCAACTGGGCGGAAAGAGCCAAACTCCTTTCGGGGAGCTCCGTTTGGGGTGATCAGCCTGCGTCGATGGGCGAAGATTGGCGATCAACTATCCCACTTCCTGACACCAAGAAATGTAACTGAATTTTTTCTAATCCACTTATAAGGTCCTGGAGAAAATAATCAGATGAATCTGCCATGTTGAATTCCCTTTATTACTGCTGGCAGGAGAGGAGTGAAGAAACAATGAGCCTGAGATTTCTGCACTGCTCTGCTCAAACAAAGGAGGCATCTGGTTTTAAAGGCTCCCCCAGAGCCCCGCCCCACATTACCTTATATGGATACTGTTAGAATAATTTTGAGCTTAAATTATTCAAAGTCAAATAATCAGGCGGAAAGTTGAATTTATGTACATTTATTACAAAAATATAAGCAATCACCCCATTGGCCACCTTGGGGGAGAGGTTACAAGGCATAACATTCAGACACACCTAGAATCTCTAAAGGATCCCTTCTTCTAAGTCTGATATATCGTTGGCCTCCGTCGGTCTATGATGACCATGGAAGAGAATCCTAAACGTCTACTCTGCTGGAACAGCACCGCCTGTGGCTGAACAGGCCGATGCGCGAATGACAGTCCCTGTCACACAGGTCACACTTGTGGGTGGTCTCCGTGCTGCTGGGTCTGTGGCGGTTCTTCCTGCGGGTCCTTTTTTCATCTGCTGCAGCAGTCAGTCTCTCTTCACCCGCCTTGAGCTGTCTGGTCAGGGTGCCTCTCCATTTGGAGCGGTCCGTTGCAAGGTCCTCCCAGCGCTCTGTGTTGATATCCAGGGCCTTCATGTCTCTCTTGCAGACGTCTCTAAAGCGCAGCTGTGGGCGGCCAACGTCTCTCCTGCCAGTTGCCAGTTCTCCATAGAGGACGTCTTTGGGGATTCTGCCATCCTCCATATGGTGAACGTGGCCTAGCCAGCGGAGCCTGCGCTGCCTGAGTAGAGTGAACATGGAGGGAAGGCCGGCGCGGGACAGAACTTCTGTGTTGGGCACTTTGTCCTGCCAGGATATGTCCAGGATGTGGCGAATGCAGCGCAAGTGGAAGGAGTTCAGTCTCTTTTCCTGCCAGGCGTATGTTGTCCACGTCTCACTCCCATAGAGCAGTGTGCTGATGACGCAGGCGTTGTACACTGACATCTTCGTCTTGACAGAGAGTTTGGGATTCTCCCACACTCGTGTGGTGAGGCGAGCGAGTGTGAAGGCTGATTTTCCAATCCTCTTGTCGATCTCTGTATCAAGGGAGAGGCTGTTGCTGATTGTGGACCCCAGGTACGTGAACTGATTCACGACCTCCAGCTTGTAGTCATCAATGGTGATGGTTGGTGGTGCTTCCGTGCCTTGCGCCAAGATGTTAGTCTTCTTCAGGCTGATGGTAAGCCCGAAGTCCTTGCATGCCTGGGAGAAGCGGTCCATCAGGGTCTGAAGCTCCTGCTGTGTGTGGGTTGCGACTGCAGCGTCGTCTGCGAACAGCATGTCTCTGATTAGAGCCTCGCGTACTTTGGTTCTGGCTTTCAGGCAGGTGAGGTTGAAAAGCCTGCCGTCAGATCTTGTGTGCAGGTAGATTCCCTCTGTTGCTGTGCTGAAGGCATGCCTCAGGAGCATAGCAAAGAAAATCCCAAAGAGGGTTGGCGCAAGTACACAACCCTGTATCACTCCGCTGCGTATGTTGAATGGCTCTGAGACGTTGCCATCGTGCTGCACTATCCCCTGCATGTTGGTGTGAAACGATTCGATGAGGCTTTGCAACTTTGGTGGGCATCCTATCTTTGGCAGGATCTTGAAAAGGCCATCTCTGCTGACCAGATCGAACGCTTTGGTGAGGTCGATGAAGGCGACGTACAGAGGCATGTTCTGTTCTCTGCATTTCTCCTGGAGTTGGCGGATGGAGAATATGTCTACCGTCAATCGCTCAGCGCGGAAGCCACACTGAGACTCGGGGTAGACACGTTTGGCAAGCTTCTGTAGACGAACGAGAACAACTCGTGCGTAGACTTTGCCAACAACGCTGAGGAGGGAAATGCCCCTGTAGTTGTTGCAGTCGCTTCTCTCCCCTTTGTTTTTGTAGAGGGTGATGATCTTGGCGTCCCTCATGTCCTGTGGTACGGCACCTTCCTTCCAGCACTGGCAGAGGACGTCATGCAATGGCAGCAGTAGGGCGGTCTTGCAGTGCTTGATCAGGTCAGGGGGTATGCCGTCGTTGCCGGGTGCCTTGCCAGCGGCCAAGCTATCAATGGCCTTACTGAGTTCGTTGATGGTTGGCTCGGCGTCAAGTTCGTCCATGGATGGCAGGCAGTCGATGGCATCAAGGGCTGACGGTGTCACGGTGTTCTGTCTAGAGTAGAGGTCGGAGTAGTGTTCCATCCATCTCTCCATCTGCTTGTTCTTCTCTGTGATCATCTCCCCAGTGGAAGATTTGAGGGGGGCCGTCTTGCTCTGAGCCGGACCAAGTGCTTTCTTGATGCCATCGTACATACCACGGATGTTCCCTGTTATGGCAGTGGTTTGAATGTCTTGGCTGAGCTGAGTCCAGTACTCGTTGGCACAGCGCCGAGCAGTCTGCTGAACTTTGCTTCTCGCAGCCCTGAGAATCTGGAGATTCTTCTCGTTTGGGTACTTCTTGTACTCAGCAAGTGCTGAGCGCTTGGCTTCAATGACGGGGGTCATCTCGGTCAACTTGGCATCAAACCAGTCCTGTGACTTCGAGGTCTTCCTCCCAAAGGTAGCCAAGGCTGTGCGGTAGATGGTGTTTCGCAGCTCTTCCCACTTCTGCTTTGCAGATTCTCCTCCTTGTGGTACACCAAGTTCCTTCTCAAAGGTGGAGGCAAACTGCTCAACAAGTTCTGGTTGGGCCATCTTGCTGGTGTTAATCCATGCCTTTCCAGGTTGTCTAGCACGATGGAATTTCTTCAGCTGCAGCTTGACTTTGTAACACACCAATGAATGGTCTGTGTCGCAATCTGCACTCTGGAACGAACGGGTGATTAGCACGTTCTTCAGTGAGGTGCGCCTGGTCAGGATCAAGTCTAGCTAGTGCCAGTGCTTTGAGCGCGGATGTTGCCAGGAAACCTTGTGTTGGGGCTTGGTTTTGAAGAACGAGTTTGTGATGCACAGATCGTGATATGTGCAGAACTCGAGCAGCCGCTGTCCGTTGTCGTTCATTCTGCCCACGCCAAAAGGTCCAAGACAGGAGGGCCAGGAGTCGTGGTCAGCACCCACTCTGGCATTGAAGTCTCCAAGGAGAATGAGTTGTTCAGAGTTGGGGATGATCCTGACAGTTGTTGTGAGATTCTCGTAGAACTCGTCTTTTGCCTCTGGTGTGGCTGTCTGTGTTGGGGCATACACACTGACGAGGGTGACTGGGCCTCGAGTGGTGTTCAGGCGGAGGGTGAGGAGTCGTGCAGAGCCAGTGCTGCCCGGTTCCACCATCTTCAGCAAAGTGTTCTTCACTGCGAAGCCCACTCCGTGTTCCCTGTGTTCGTCACTGCCCTTTCCCTGCCCGTAGAACGTGTAGTCCTTCTCTCTCAGTGTGCCTGCATCAGCCAACCGTGTTTCCTGGAGACTGGCGATATCCACTCCCAGTCTCTTCAGCTCATTATTGATGATGGCAGTCTTCCTGGTGTCGTTGATGTCCTTGAGGTTAGCAGCAAGTCCTGTCATCATAGTGCGGACGTTCCAAGTTCCCAGTTTTAGAGTTGGTCTCTTTTGTTTTATTATCTTGCCTGGTGCGAAGGTTCTCAGCCTGCTGTTTGGATTTCTCCTTATCCCCATGCACCCAATGAGGAAAGCAAGCTGTGGCGGGACAACACCTTATTGGCTGGGGGCTGCCCAGCTTGAGGCGGGCGGTAGCTGTCCAGTGAGATCTGATGATCCCTCCCACCATCGGGAACAACCCCTGGCGCCACGCTCTACGCCAATTGAGCAGTGGCTTATAACCGGTAACTGTCATTCCCCGTGTTTTGTCTACGCCAAAGGCGAAGCTGGAGTGTCCTCTCCAGTGATCCAGTGTTCTACCTTCCAGCGTTGGGCGTTAGTAGGATTCAAGCCTGGGCAGGAAGATATGGAGGACAAGATGTTGCCCATGCAGCATGTCCCCCCTCTCCACGTCACTGATGAATCCAAAGGAACAGCAGGGCTGCTACAGTTTGGCACCAGCGCCATTGCAGGAGCTGCCAGAACGATGTTGAGCACAACATAGAACTGCCTTCGGGGCTCCGACTCCGGATTTTTCCTCAGGGTTGACTCCCGAAGCCTTTCCCGTGACCGGGTATGCCGCAAGGCAGCAGAGGTTTGAAATCAGGGTTTACCTTCCCCTAGATGGGCTACCTTCCCAGGTTGACGAGCCACCATCTACCCGAAGCATCTGGTTTTAAGGCGCCAGAGATCCGCCCTCGCCCCTTCTCCTATTAGTAAAAGCAGTTCCGCCGGGCTTAGAGACTAAACCACACGGGCAGGCTAGGAGTTGGACTTAGTTGCCAGAGGCTTTTCGAGACGCACGCCATAAGGAGCATTTTATGAGCACTGGGAGCTTAACCCCAGTGCCGCTCCTGGCTATGACAACCTTGGAACCAAGTCTGATATACAGTATATAGGTAGGAAAAAGGAGAGGGAGGATGAGGATAAGGGAAGGGACAGAACGGAACAGTCCTGACAACCGAGCTTATCCAGGCGGACGTCAGACACTCTGGAGACATGGGTCATGAAGACATGAGATCCATAAAACTAACAGAATGTCCATGAAACACTAATCTATAAGATGAGGAGTTCCTGTGCATTCCTGTGACCCGAAACAGGGCATGTCAAAGAGATTATAATAAATGGCTTAGATCATTGCTTACGCATGTGCTGATCCTCTTTCTGTGAGCAATTTCAGTGAGTTCAGACTCAGGCCAAGAATATATAAACTTATCCTATATGGAATGTACATATAAACCTTAAACATGGCATATGAAAGGTATGATACTTCTCAAATATAATATACATTATTAATATCAATAGTATAGATAATATGGAATTTTTCTATCAGATACATAGGAACTGGCCGAGCAAGTACGAGAACATTCTGGTAGTAGCTCTCAAGCCGAGCAAGTACGAGAACATTCTAGCAGAAACTTCCCACTAACTATGGTTACACTCAGGGCATGTATTAGTAGGATGTACCAGGTACTTGTAGGATGGCACCATAGATGGTGACATCCTACAAGTACCTGGGTGTTCATCTGAACAATAAACTAGACTGGTCACACAATACTGACACACTCTACAAGAAGGGACAGCGCAGGTTGTTTCTACTGAGGAGACTCAGGTCTTTTGGCGTACAAGGGGCGCTGCTGAAGACATTCTATGACACGGTGGTGGCATCAGCCATCACTTTTGGAGTGGTCTGCTGGGGCAGTGGCGTTACAGCAGCCGATAGGAAGAGACTGAACAAACTGATCAAGAAAGCTAGTTCTGTCCTGGGGCAACGCCTTGACCCAGTGGAGGAGATGGGAGAGAGAAGGATGGTGGCTAAACTGTCATCTCTGCTGGAGTCCAAGTACCACCCTATGCAGGACATACTGAACGCACTGAGGAGCTCATTTAGCAGCAGACTACATCATCCTAGGTGCACAACCGAGAGGTTTCGCAGGTCCTTCCTACCTACGGCTGTCAGACTGTGTAACCTAAGCAGGGCTGCTCGCAGAGATAGCAAAAAAACATCACAACCTAATAGTAGTGAATGCAAAAGATGCAATAGACTTACACAATGGTCCCCTCCGGTATACAACTAGGAAAATACCGGTTGCTACCGAGGGTGACAATATGTATGGGTACATAATCATACCATGTAGGATAACTAAGTAGACGGTTATGCTGTTCATTCCATCTAGCTACAATGCTCCGCACTGTGTGTTTATATATTTATATATTTATTCCATCTAGCTACAATGCTCCGCACTGTTTATATATTTATATATTTATTCCATCTAGCTACAATGCTCCGCACTGTGTGTTTATATATTTATATATTTATATGTACATATGTGTACTCGCTGCTCTTGTTTTTTCTTGTCTTCTGATTGTTGCTCTGAGTGTTGCTGTCCCTGTGCTGTTGCAATCCAGGAATTTCCCCATTGTGGGACTAATAAAGGCTTATCTTATCTTATCTTATTAACGACAATTGCACAGAAGAAGAAAAACATTTGATCATAACTACACATCACCTAAATTAATACATTTCTACCACACATCACATTATACAAATTAGATGCGTAAATTTACTCCTATCATAAACTTTCATATTCTACATCTTTCTCACTCTCTTGACAGTAAGCCATTACTGCTTACCACTTTCAAGACACAGCCTTTGGAATTTGTGATATCTAAACTAAATATTTTCTTGAAAAAAATTGTTGCCACCAGAGGGTGCATGAAGATGGTGTGGATCTGTGTTCAAAATCCTCTCAGGGTTCATGTAAAGCAAAAAACATGTTATAGTTATTTTTAGGGCCTGGTCCTCAGTATTAGGCATAGCAATTTTAGGTTAAAACCAGTTTTATTTGCTGTTGTTCATCGTTCTCCTACAGCTTACTCAGAATTCTTCTCTGAATTTGCAGAATTTTTAGCTGATTTAGTGCTTAAATCGGATAGAATAATTATAGTAGGGGACTGTAATATACATGTAGATGCAGATAGTGATTGCCTTAATGCGGCATTTAATTCAATATTAGACTTGTTGGCTGAGTCACCATGTAGAGGCTTATAACCCCACAACTTCAATGACCTGAGGGCCACCCTTCAAGAAGAGTGGAATACCATGCCTCAGCAGACAATAAGTAGACTTGTGAATAGCATGAGATGTCATTGTCAAGCTGTAATTGATGCTCAAAGGCACATGACAAGTTATTGAGACACTGACATTTTTTGTTGCGATATACCCACCACTGTTAGCTTTTGTTTCAATAAATTGTTTGAGATGAGGAAATCACCATTGCATGCTTCTACTTACACTACCGTTCAAAAGTTTGGGGTCACCCAGACAATTATTTTGTGTTTTCCATGAAAAGTCACACTTATTTACCACCATGAGTTGTAAAATGAATAGAAAATATAGTCAAGACACTGACAAGGTTAGAAATAATGATTTGTATTTGAAGTAATTTTTTCCAGATACTCAACCTGCTCAAAGGAAGGTCAGTTTTACAGCTTCTCTAACCAGCTAAACTGTTTTCAGCTGTGCTAACATGATTGCACAAGGGTTTCCTAATTATCCATTAGCCTTCTGACGCAATGAGCAAACACATTGTACCATTAGAACACTGGAGTGATAGTTGCTGGAAATGGGCCTCTATACACCTATGTAGATATTGCACCAAAAACCAGACATTTGCAGCTAGAATAGTCATTTACCACATTAGCAATGTATATTAGATATTAGAGTGTATTTCTGATTAGTTTAAAGTTATCTTCATTGAAAAAAACAGTGCTTTTCTTTCAAAAATAAGGAAATTTCTAAGTGACCCCAAACTTTTGAACGGTAGTGTAAATGTAGTGTAAACTTTTTACATTTTCAATAAATTTCACCAAAAAGCCAAATAACCTTAACTTTTTGTGAGTAGTGTATATAATTGATTCCCTGATAAAACTTTTTGGTTACTGAACTTACAGTTTACATTTAGTTTTCAAGTGCTACAATAAATATATGAGGACCTTAGCTTGTACAAATGAAGACAGTTACTTTTAATTCTCTCCAAAATATTGTAACCTTCTGTGTGAAAGCAGCCACAAGAGCTGATGAGAAATGGTAAATATCAGAAAAAAAGGCATGTTCGCCTGGGTTAGACTGTTCATTAGACAGTCAGACTGCCCAAAGAGTGCTAGTGCTGTGCAGAGAGGAGACTCCGGCCGAATGTTGAATCTCAGATTCAGGACGAGCAATGTGGTTTTTGTGCTGGCTGTGGCACACTCTTTACCCTCTCGAGAATCTTTGAGAGTTCATGGGAGTTTGCCCAACCAATCCACATGTGTTTTGTGGACTCCCTTGCTTCTCTGCAGAAAGCTTTTAATTGGGTGCAGCACACACTTCTGCAGCTAAAACTAGTCCTTAATGCTGACAAAACTAAACTGATGTGGTTTTCAAATTTTAGGAAGAGTCCACAAATTTTTCCCAGTGTCCACTTTTGAGGGAAATGAAATTGAGGTGGTTCACTCGTACAAGTATCTTGGTATCTTGCTTGATGACGCTCTGACTTTTAAGCCCCATGTTGAAAAACTTGTGAAGAAACTTAAACTGAAACTGGGTTTTTTATTTCGAAATAAATGCTTTTCTTTTGAGGTTAAAAAGCATCTTGTTACTGCAACTTTTTTTTATCTATTTTAGAATATGGAGACCTCTTGTATATGAACGCTTCAGCTCAGTGTCTGAGTAAGATTGACTCTGTATATCATGCTGTTTTGAGGTTTGTTACAAACTGTAGAGCCTTGACCCATCACTGTGAACTGTATTCTAGAGTGGGATGGCCCTCTTTGTCCACCAGGAGGTTGACTCACTGGTACTTTTTTATTTACAAGGCCATGCTTGGACTGTTGCCCCCTTACATTTGTAATTTGATCACACTGAGAAGTGTTGATTCTTATGGTTTGCATTCTAATGATCATTTGTTGCTTTCTGTTCCATTTACCCGTACTGAGCTGGGAAAAAGAGCTTTCATGTTCTCAACCCCCTCTACATGGAACATGTTGCAAATAGACTGGAAACTAACAGAACTTGTTTCATTGAACGACTTTAAAACCAGATTGAGAACACTTGAGACAGCCTCACTAATTTGTAACTGTTTTATATGATTTGCATGTCATTGTAAGTGTATTTGTGATTTTTTTGCTGCCTCTTGGCCAGGACTCCCTTGAAAAAGAGGTTTTTAATCTCAACGGGTTTTTTTCCTGGTTAAATAAAGGTAAAAAATATATTGATTTCCAGTCGTGTTGTAATAAATCACTTTTTAGTCCATCCATTGTTGGTTCATTTTTAATTTGTGGTTTATAAGGGAGATAATTGTTATGGTTAAGTATTTTGGTAAAATAACTGATAATGATTTATTTCACATACCTTTGCCTACATGCTTCCTGCGGGTGTCCGGGCAAAAGACTCTGTTAGGGGTTGACGGCCTTTTATAGGACACCAGCAGGAAGGAAGCATGTATGGTAAGTTAGAGGGGTGGTTTAACATTTGTAAATAAGGGTTTGAACTATTTATTGAATTATTTATATTGTTATTTATTATATGTTATTTATATTTATATTGTATATAGTTGGGGAACTATTTATGTATTTTTAGAGATTAGTGGGTATGTGCAAACAATGGAAATGTTTATTGTTTTACCTGGGGTTATGGTAGGGGCTAATCAGCCCTAATTATCTCCAGTAGTATATAACAGGTGTTAGGTTTAGTAGTAGTAGTTGAGGAGAGTTTATCTTCAGTCTTGCAGTTGAGGGTTTCGCTGTAACTTTTGTGGATTGTTGATGAAGAATTGTGTCGGATGTTGTGGAACTATTTACGTGTGAGTTATTGAAATAAAATCAGAAAATTGGAACCGAAGATCTTGCCTCAGACCGTGCCACTTCCTGACAATTTCCCAATAAAATGAAGTTGGCAAAAGTCATTCCATTATACAAAAATGGAAATAAACACCATCTCACAAATAAAAGACCTGTTTCTCTTTTATCACAATTTTCAAAAATCTTGGAAAAACTCTTTGTTGGTAGACTGGACAAATTCATTGACAAATATCTTCTTGCTGACAGTCAATATGGTTTTAGAGCGAATCGATCTGCAACAATAGCAGTGATGGATCTCATTGAGGAAGTGACAAATTCCTTAGATAATAAAGTTTTAATTGGGATATTTCTGAATCTTAAAAAAAGCATTTGACACAACTAACCATAATATATTATTAAAAAATGGAGAAATATTCAATATGGGGATTTATGCTGGACTGACTTAAACGTTATTTGACAAACAGGCAACAATTTGTGAAGATGGGAGAGTTTGAATCAGAATGTTTTGACGTTGTATGTGGTGTACCACAGGGGTCAGTGTTGGGACCAAAATTATTCATTTTATATATCAATGATACAGTGGTGTGAAAAAGTGTTTGCCCCTTCTTGATTTCTCATTTTTTTGTAGGTTTGTCACACTTAAATGTTTCAGATCATCAAACAAATTTAAATATTAGACAAAGACAACACAAGTAAACACAAAATGCAGTTGTTAAATGAAGATGTTTATTATTAAGGGAAAAGAATCCAAACTTACATGGCCCTGTGTGAAAAAGTGATTGTCCCCTACACCTAATAACTGGTTGGGCCACCCTTAGCAGCAACAACTGTAATCAAGTGTTTGTGATAACTGGCAATGAGTCTTTTACAGTGCTGTGGAGGAATTTTGGCCCACTCATCTTAGCAGAATTGTTGTAATTCAGTCACACTGGAGGGTTTTCAAGCATGAACTGCCTTTTAAGGTCATGCCACAGCATCTCAATCGGATTCAAGTCAGGACTTTGACTAGGCCACTCCAAAGTCTTCATTTTGTTTTTCTTAAGCCATTCAGAGGTGGACTTGCTGGTGTGTTTTGGATCATTGTCCTGCTGCAGAACCCAAGTGTGCTTCAGCTTGAGGTCATGAAAAGATGGCTAGACATTCTCCTTTAGGATTTTTTGGTAGACAGCAGAATTCATGGTTCCATTTACCATAGCAAGTCTTCCAGGTCTTGAATCAGCAAAACAGCTCCAGGCCATCACATTACCACCACTGTATTTTACTGTTGGTATGATGTTCCTTCTCTGAAATGCCATGTTACTTTTATGCCGGATGTAAAGGTCCACACACCTTCCAAAAAGTTCAACTTTTGTCTCGTCAGTCCACAGAGTATTTCCCCCAAAGTCTTGGGATCATCAAGATGCTTTCTGGCAAAACTGAGATGAGTGTTCTTTTTGCTCAGCAGTGGTTTTCCTCTGTTTTCTAACTGTGTGCTTGTGTGTGTGTTATTAATTCAATTCAATTCAATTCAACTTTATTTACGTATATAGCACCATTTCACAACAATAGTCATCTCATAGCACTTTCAAATGTAGGGGAAACCCCCACAATTGCAGAAAGATCCCAGCAATCAGACGATCCCCTGTGAGCAAGCGCTTGGCGATGGTGGAGAGGAAAAACTCCCTATAGATAGACAAGATGAAAAGAACAGACATATAGAGAGCAAACATTAAAGGAGTGAAGTCAAGTACATTATTGGAGGTCCCCCGACAGTCTAAATCTATTAGCAGCAGAACTAAGGGAGGGTTTAGAGACACATGACCCCTCCCTAATCGTAGGCTATATCAAAAAGGAAGGTTTTAACCCTCTTCTTAAAAACAGAGATGGAGTCTGACTCCTGAATCCAGATTGGTAACTGGTAACTCAGGAAAGGAGCTTGATAGCTGAAGACTCTGCCTCCCATTGTACTTTTGGAGATTCTAGGTATTACAAGTAATCCAGCATTTTGGGAGCGTAGTGCTCAGTTAGGATGATAGGGTAATATCAGATCTTTTAAATAAAAAGGGGCCTGATTGTTAAAAGCTTTGTAAGTGAGAAGAAGGATTTTAAACTTAATTCTTAACTCTATGGGAAGCCAGTGAAGGGAGGCCAGAACCGAAGAGATATGCTCTCTCTTTCTAGTACCTGTTAAAACTCTTGCTGCAGCATTTTGGATCAACTGAAGACTTTTTAAAGATATTTTAGGACAACCTGGTAATAAAGAGTTACAATAATCTAATTTAGAGCTAACAAAAGCGTGGATCCCTTTCTCAGCATCACTCTGAGACAAGATACTCCTAATCTTGGCAATATTACACAAATGATAGAAGGCAGTCTTAGAAACGAATTTAATTTCCTTAAGACAGGCGTCTAACTTGGCTAATTGATTACTATCATCTGGCTTCATTGACAAGTAAAATTGTGTGTCATCTGCATAACAATGAAAATGTATACAGTGCTTTCTAATAATGTTGCCTAGCAGAAGCATATGTAATGTAAAATGGGAATATTAATAAATAATAAATATGATCAGGTATGAATTATTTAATTTATATTGATGTATTGGAATCTGAGCTCAAATCTCATTTCATATACATCAGAAAAGTTAATAACACTCGTAAGGGGCACCAGCTTCTATCTTTAAGAAGCAATTTGATCTTTAATCTCACTTTATACCTGTTTGATCACTCAATAAATTAATCAATAATCAGTCTCAAAAATTTTCCGTGAATTCGATACCTGGGCTTGAAACAGACTCAGAATGAAATAAATTCCCAACAACTTCTCATTTTTAAATATTTATTAAACGAAATGATTAACAGACGTTGCAGTAATCATAAAATCAATCTTGTAAATGATAGATTAACAATGTCAATATTTTCGGAACCAGGGTTAAACTGAGAAATGAATTTCTATCAGTTTGAGTTAACAGATTATTAAAAACAACGCAAATTTATGGAGAAAGTTTACTAATTATGAAAAAGTCCTAAATTAATCTTAAGAAAAAAATAAAAACGGAATTTTAATGAAAAGAAGAGTTATGTTAAGGGCTTCTTAATTTGCATCTGATTAGATATACAAATTATTACCGAACCTCAGAAGTTAATTCAGCAGTGGAATTAAAGTTTTTGCAGCTCACGTGCTCCTCGGTGATGATAGTTCTGTCGTCCGTCTTCAGCCCAAGATTTCGTGGATGTTAGAGGAAATATCTGCCCGCAGATATTTCAGGGTCCACAGTTCGACCTTTAGATTCAAGCGGTCGAGGGAGGCTGGATTCTGGGCTGTATGACCCGGAGTTGTAACTGAGTTCTAGCCAGATGGTGACGATGCTTCTTCAGCGTGTGATGAACAGCTGCGCGTTGATTCCTCAGCTGCGTCTTTTCTTCCTGGTAGACAAATGGCTGCAGAGGTCTTCGATAATAATTAAAAGATATCTAATCCGATTTCAAATTGGAAAAGAAAACTTTCGGACTTTAGATAAAAATAGTAGCTTCTGGTGGGTGCTTGGTCAAGAAAAATATTATAATATAAAGTCAAGATTAAGTTTACATTAAAATCAAACAAACGGTGGTTTTACAGAAAGTTTAACAAAGAAAAAGTGATGAATAAAAATTGGAGTTTGACTCCGATTAAGAATTGAGCTCAAAGAAATAGGAATTCCTAGGTATTTAAGAGAAAAAGAAAAATACAAAGTGACATAAACCAATTACAAGTTATCTGCTCTGTGTTCAGAAAAGCGACATGTGGTCCTTTGTTCTTCCTTGCTGTGTTTAGACAATGAGAGCAGATCAGAAAAAAGCGAGCAGCCGGAAAGAAATCCGGGGAAAAAGAGGGAGGCGAGCCGGACAGAGGATCTGCCAAGAGTGTCCGGAGCAGAAGAGGGCTGACGAAAAAGAGCAGGCGAAAAGAGAGTGAAGCCGGGATCTCTCTGCTATTTATGTTCCGCGGGCTTCCGGGATCTCAGCCAATGAGAGTCCTTCGTGGGTGGGCTCGATGAACCTTTAGTCCAATAACAGGCCTTGTCTGTGAGAGACCAATAGGATGAAGAAGCTGGGATTCTATGAAGACTGGTGACACGTGATATCAGTCCACAGGAATACACAGTTTTAAATACATTGGAATGTACTGTTACACACTTATGTATAACTAAACTAACCTTAGTGAATCTTATAAGCAGTGCTTCTAAATCAACATGCAGGAATAAACATTCATTTAAAAC
Source organism: Pholidichthys leucotaenia (assembly GCA_020510985.1). Lineage (NCBI taxonomy): Eukaryota > Metazoa > Chordata > Actinopteri > Cichliformes > Pholidichthyidae > Pholidichthys > Pholidichthys leucotaenia. The sequence goes on from CM035844.1 coordinate 172,217,930, forward strand.
ATTAGCATGCATATATATAAAATCACAGATTAATGCATTTCACACATTGATTTTCCACATCAAAAACATCAGAGTCCATCTGCATTTTCATAGTTCTGAAAAGAATGAAGGTTTAGAATTGAGTTTGTAATAATGTACTTTTAAAGTTCACTGGTTAAATCCAGCATTTCCCAGAATTTAAGGAAATTTGTGGGTCTGTGTGGCCAGGTCTGTTGCATGTTTATGGGGGGCAATAAAAGTGAAGCCAGACATTGGGGAAATTCCTTAGGCTGGTTTTAACAAAGGAATGGGATTTCAGCTGTGGCCTGGAGGAAGAAAATCCATTTTTTTGATTGTCTTACTCCTGGGTGAAAAATGTCTTTAAGCAGAAAAATAATTGTTGCTGAGCCAAAGTGAGATGATGCTACACATATATAAACTAAAAAGAGTAGGGCCTAGCACAGATCCCTGTGGAACTCCATGACTGAGCTTAGAGATGGAAGAAAACTCATTATTGACATGAACAAACTGAAGCCTATCAGACAAATAAGATCTAAACCACTGCAGCGAAGTTCCATAAAGTCCAACATAGTGTTAGATAGATAGATATATACTTTATTTCGAACAAAAAAGTAAAACAAAACAAAACAAATGACAAATGCAATAAAGTAACAGTATACAGTGTTCCAAAGGGAGAAGGAAGAAGTGAACACTTATTAATTCCAACTCCTCTTTTCCATAAATACACCCATGTGAATTATATACAAATTACCACATTTAAGATCCCAAGTAAACAATTAACTAACTAACTAACCTGCACTTATATAGCACTTTTCTAGTCACAAAGACCACTCAAAGCGCTTTCACTAGTACTAACCCTCTATTCTAAGGGCCTATAGGAAACAGATATCTAGGGACAATTTACAACAGCCAATTAACCTAACATGCATGTCTTTGGATTGTGGGAGGAAACCGGAGCCCCCGGAGTAAACCCACGCAGCACAGGGAGAACATGCAAACTCCACACAGAAAGGTTCCAACCCCTGCCAGCCTGGGGATTCGAACCAGGAACCTTCTAGCTGTAAGGCAGCAGTGCTAACCACTGCACCACCGTGCTGATTAACTGTATTTTGTACATATTGTGGGACACATATGTATCGCTTTAGGCCTCACATCTCAGATTAGAACAAAGAACTGAGTCTCCTTGGAGATAACAGGAGGATGTGAAAGTTTAGCCTTTGGTATGCAAGAGATGGCCTTGGGGGATTTCCGGGTGGCCGAAGACTATGAAAAGGAGGTTATAGGATCAAAGAGTAGATGCATTGTTACTTGTGATTGAAATGCAATGTGACTGTGAACTGGGAGAGTCCTGGTATATAAAGGACGAATGCTTCTGTGATTTTCCTTTTTCTGCTTTGCTGATGTTGGAAGATGTGAATAAACCTGACTCGTGAGATAAACTCTGCCTCGTCATTTTCACATTTCCACACTGGTGACCCTAAGACATATCATGGACGAAAGAAATTCCCCCGGGCCAGCCGAGTCAGGAGCTCCCAGCCAAGTGTATGCCGCTACGGTCCAGTTACCGGACTTTTGGCAGGACAACCCGCGCTCCTGGTTCCACTTGGTCGAAGCACAGTTCGCCCTCCGGGGGATAACGGTAGATGACACGAAGTTCTACCATGTGATTGCAAAGCTCGACAACCGCACGGCTTGGCATGTGGAGAGCCTATTGGAGCGGCCACCGGCCAACGACAAATACGGCGGATTGAAGGCTGCGCTTATCCAGCGCTTCACTCTCTCAGTCGAGGAGAGAGCGGAGATGGCAGGCCCATTGACCTGATGGAGAACATGCTGAGGTTGAGGGGCTCAGACGACGATGACTTCATCTTCACCCACATTTTCCTCAGGACCCTACCGTCGGCCACGAGAGCGGCCCTGGCCAGTTCGCCGTTGGACTTCCGCGCGCTGGCCCAGGAGGTGCATAGGATTCTCAACGCCAGCAAACAGCACGCGGCCACCGCAGCAGCGACGGAGTTCAGCGTGGCAGCCGGAGATGGTGGGGGGCCAGAGACGGCGGTAGCAGAATCACCGACGACAGCGGCGGCGGGGGCCAAGGATCGCGGAGGAGACACCCTCTGTTTCTACCATCGCCGCTTTGCAGAGAAGGCACGCAAATGTATACCACCGTGCCAATTCAAGCGCTTGGGAAACGCCAAGACCGGGGGTCGATAGCAGCTGCAACCCTCGGGGAGGAGAACAAGCTGCTCTACTTGAAGGATGCATGCTCGGGGAGGCATTTCCTCGTGGACACAGGCTCCCAGTTGAGTTTCATCACACCTTCCTCCGCTGACCGGATGGCAGTTTCCAGAGGTCCCGGGCTGGCAGCAGCGAACGGCTCGGAGATTAAGACCTTTGGTGAGAGGACTCTGTTTCTGTCTTTACACGGCCGTACATTCGAGTGGACTTTTGTCATAGCAGCAGTGAATTTCAATATGTTGGGGGCTGATTTTCTGTGCTCACATGGTTTGTTGGTTGATCTCGCTAACAGGTGCCTGGTTAATGCACTTTCTTTCGATTCTATTCCCTGTACAGCCCGAGTGGCCCCGCCAACAGCACAAGCCAACATCACAGCTGCAAGCGGTAAGTTCCACACACTGCTCACTCAGTTCCCAGCACTCACGGTTCCCACATTTTCAGCAGCCGTTGCTAAACATGGGGTGGAACATTTTATTACTACCACCGGCCCGCCCATTTTTGCAAAAGCTCGGTGTTTGGATGCAGCTAAACTGACCATAGCGCATGAGGAGTTCGCCAACCTGGAAAGGTTGGGCATCATCAGGCGTTCTAACAGTCCGTGGGCTTCCCCGCTTCACATGGTCCCGAAAGCTGATGGCTTCTGGCAACCTTGCGGAGATTTCCGCAGGTTGAACAACGCCACAGCACACGACTACTACCCAATCCCCCATATCCAAGATTTTTCCGTTCATTTGCGTGCGTTTTTTCTAAGATAGACTTGGTCCGCGGTTACCACCAAGTCCCAGTGCGCGCTGAGGACATACCCAAAACAGCGATAATAACTCCGTTTGGTCTATTCGAGTTTTTGCGCATGCCATTTGGGCTTAAAGGCGCTGCGCAGACGTTCCAATGCATGATGGACGCGGTGCTGTGGGATCTCCCTTTCGTATTCGTCTACCTGGACGACATCTTAGTAGCCAGCGCGTCCGAAGATGAACACGAAAACCACCTCACGGCAGTTTTCCAGAGGTTGGGAGAGCACGGTTTAATAATCAACCCAGCGAAGTGTCAGTTCGGGGTGGCGCAGATTGATTTTTTGGGGCATCGCGTCTCTCCAGAAGGAGCAGTTCCGCTACCTGATAAAGTGCGCGCGGTAACAAATTTTCCCCAGCCACAAACGGTCAGGGCGTTACAGGAGTTTTTGGGAATGGTGAATTTTTATAATCGTTTCCTCCTCTGCGCAGCGCAGCTCATGTAACCACTGTACGCCGCGCTCAAAAAACAAAAACCCGCAAATAAAATTGAATGGTCCCCGGAGCGAGAGCGAGCGTTCTCGGAAGTCAAGGCAGCCCTGGCCAATGCTGCGTTGTTGGCGCATCCGGACCCAACGGCCCGCATAGCGCTCACTACTGACGCGTCAGATGTGGCTATAGGGGCGGTCGTGGAGCAGCATGTAGCCGGGGCTTGGCAGCCGCTCGCCTTTTTCAGCAGGACTTTGCGCGATAGTGAACTTAAATACAGTGCGTTTGACAGGGAGTTATTAGCTCTCCATTTGGCCATTCGCCACTTCCAGTTCTGGCTGGAAGGATGCCGTTTCACCGCGTTCGTTGACCACAAGCCGCTGACTTTCGCGATGGCCAAGGTTTCAGAACCGTGGTCAGGCCGGCAGCAGGGACAGCTGGCCGCGATCTCAGAGTTTACTACCGATATTCAGCATGTGGCGGGTAAACTTAATGTAATGGCAGACTGCCTCTCGCGTGCCGTGGTGGCCCCAGTCCACGTAGGGATAGATTATGCAGCCATGGCCGCGGATCAGGCTAGTGACGCAGAAGTGTGCGCGCTCCAGTCTGGACCAACAGGGTTAAGGCTGGAGAACAGGGTGCTGCAAGACGGTATGTCCCCCCTAATCTGCGACGTCTCCACTGGACGACCGCATCCTGTGGTACCGGCTGCGTGGCGCCGCCGAGTTTTTGACTTGATTCATTCTCTGGCTCACCCAGGAGTGCGCGTGTCGGTCAAAATGGTAGGAGAGAAATTTGTATGGCCGAGCCTGCGCAAACAAGTTAAGGAGTGGGCAGCAGCCTGCGTGGCGTGTCAACGAGCCAAGGTACACAAACACACGAGAGCTCCCTTGGAGCCCTTTCACATCCCGGCTAAGAGGTTCGATCATGTTCACGTGGACCTCGTAGGTCCCCTCCCGCCATCACAGGGGTGCGCACACCTTCTGACAATGGTGGACCGCACCACGCGCTGGCCGGAAGTGGTTCCACTGGCGTCAACCACAACCGAAGAGGTGGCGCGTGCATTTTTAACTGCGTGGGTGCCGCATTTTGGAGTCCCATCGGACATTACGTCCAACAGAGGCCCTCAATTTGTTTATGAACTTTGGTCAACAATGGCCCGCAGCCTGGGTGTCACAATTCACCGCACAACCACGTACAATCTGCAGGCTAATGGGTTATGCGAGCGTTCTCATAGATCATTGAAAGCAGCCCTCAGCGTCACTTATGGATGCAAATTGGGTAGACAAGCTACCGTAGGTTTTATTGGGGTTGCGTTCTGCACCTAAAGAGGAACTTAGAAGCCTCCCTGGCTGAGCTAGTTTTTGCACGGCCATTTTGGCTGCCCGGGGAGTTTCTCCCAGATAATCCTGCGCCAGATAGCTCCCCGTCTCAGCTGTTGCAGCGTGGCACGGAATCGGGCACGCTGCCTGGCCCCGTTCACCACAGTTTTCCGCGCGTTTTTGTACCTAAGACTTTGAAAAACGCAGAGTTTGTTTTTGTCAGACACGATGCTCATCGCCCACCGCTGCGGCCACCTTATGATGGACCGTTTAGAGTGCTGGAAACAGGGGACAAACATTTTTTGCTAGATTTGGGGGGCAGGAAGGAAAAGATTGGCATTAACAGGCTCAAACCCGCCTTTGTTGTGGCGGACGAGGATGTGCTGTTGGTCAGGGCTCCTCGGCGCAGCAGACCCCCTCGGGGAAATTCCCCAGAACACCCACAGGGACTGACAAACAGTTTTCACCCCCAGACAGCAGCCCCTCAGTATGATGGCGCCGCAGAAGTGGTGAAGCCCACTTACAGCAGATACGGGAGGAGGCTGAGGCCCAAGCAGCACGTGGGTTGATGTGTAATGATTTTATCATGACATGCAGACTGTTATTCTGTTGTTCCATCTTAGATGTTTGGCGGGGGGGGGGGGTCATGTGGGACACATATGTATCGCTTTAGGCCTCACATCTCAGATTAGAACAAAGAACTGAGTCTCCTTGGAGATAACAGGAGGATGTGAAAGTTTAGCCTTTGGTATGCAAGAGATGGCCTTGGGGGATTTCCGGGTGGCCGAAGACTATGAAAAGGAGGTTATAGGATCAAAGAGTAGATGCATTGTTACTTGTGATTGAAATGCAATGTGACTGTGAACTGGGAGAGTCCTGGTATATAAAGGATGAATGCTTCTGTGTTTTTCCTTTTATCTGCTTTGCTGATGTTGGAAGATGTGAATAAACCTGACTCGTGAGATAAACTCTGCCTCGTCATTTTCACATTTCCACAATATCAACATTAAATCCCATCCATCCTAACATACATTGATGTCGATACATCAAAACCAGCCTCAAACAACACAGATATACACAGTACTGTCCCACCCACCATTCCATAGTGTCCCAGAGTGAGCCTAGTGAATCGTACATATAAATACTACCCTTCTAACATACTGTATATCCTTTCAGCAAATAATATTTATACCTCTTTTTGAATTGATTTCTGTTTGTACATAGTTTCAGTTCAGGCTCCAGACTGTTCCACAAGTCCACCCCACAGACAGATATGCACATACTTTTCTTGGTTGTTCGTATCTTGGGTTTTGTAAAGTTTAAGTCTCCTCTCAAATTATAATCATTGTCTCTTTTTTAAAATATTTTTTGTATATTAGTTGGGAGTTGATTATTAATTGCCCTGTACATGACTTGTGCTGTCTTAAATTTAACTAAATCGATGAACTTTATGACATGTGACTTTAGAAACAACGAATTGGTGTGGTCTCTATATCCTACATTATTTATTATCCTTATAGCTCTTTTTTGTAATGTGCATATTGACTGTAGGTTGGTCTGGTAGGTGTTTCCCCAGACTTCTACACAGTAGTTAAGATAAAGTAGAAACAGTGAATTGTACAGTAAGAACAATGATTTATAGTCCAAGATGTGTCTTGTCTTCCCCAGTATCCCTATACATTTTGCCAACTTGGCCCGGATGTGACTGATGTGAGGTTTCCAGCAGATTTTATTGTCTAGCATCACCCCCAGAAGCTTATTTTCCTGTACTGTTTCTATTCTGGTATCATCTATCTATCAAGTAGAAAATCATGGTCGATAGTATCAAAGGCTGCACTAAGGTCTAAAAGGACAAGTACAGAAACAAATCCATTATCAGATGCGATAAGGAGGTCATTAGTGACGTTCACTAAGGCTGTTTCAGTATTCTGAACCCAGATTGAAACTCTTCAAATAAACCATTTCCCTGCAAGTGGTCAAATAATTGCGTAGCAACTACTCTTTCTAAGATTTTTGAAATGAAAGGCAGATAGATAGATAGATAGATAGATAGATAGATAGATAGATAGATAGATAGATAGATAGATAGCCTTTATTGTCATTATACAAACAAATGTACAATGAGATTTAAGCATCTCCTTCAGTGCAACATATGGAAAAGAGAAAAATAAAAAGCATAAAAAGAATAAATTCCTGCAATAAATAATGTATAATGTGTACAATCTAAGATAAAATGAGTCATATATACAATATAAAAATAAAAATATTAGCGATTAGAGATAAAAGATTAGAGATTGGTCGATAGTTAGCTAAAACTCCTGGATCGAACATTGGCTTTTTGAGTAAGGGTTTAATTACAGCAGTTTTAAAAGCCTGCGGTACATGGCCTACTGTTAAAGAAGAATTGATTATTTAAAGAATATGGCTATCAATAAATGGGAAGTCTTTTTTAAATAACCTGGTAGGAATATGGCCTAAAAGACAAGTTGAAAGCTTGGATGAGGAAATTATTTTATCTAACTCTAAAAAGTCAATTGGAGTGAACTTATCCAAACAGATATCAGTTGAAGGAGTTGTAGTAATTACTGTAGTTGAGTTTACGGTGGGAAGAATCTGACTGATTTTATCTCTAATAGATGAAATTTTATGATTGAAAAAGTTCATAAAGTCCTGACTAGTAAGCTCTAGGGGGATGCGAGGATTGACAGAGTTCTGATTCTTTGTCAGCCTGGCTACAGTGCTGAAGCATCCATTAGTATTAGGATTGAGTTACTGTGTTAGTGTGTCAAGACCTATTAGAATTTTTGTTTCTGTACCTTTTACCTTGGTATTCGTTTGGAGAGCAAAGTAAGAATTTCATTACTCAGGAAATGTCGCATTTCTTAACTGCGCAAATGATAATAAAGCCTTTGAATCTTGAATCTTCATCTTGGAACTCTGCCATGCAGGCCATTTTTGCCCAGTCTCTTTGTTATGGTGGAGTCATGAACACTGATCTTAACTGAGGCAAGTGAGGCCTGCTGTTCTTTGGATGTTGCTGTGGGGTCTTTTTTGACCTCTTGAATGAGTCGTTGCTGCGCTCTTGGGGTAATTTTTGTCAGCTGGCCACTCCTGGGAATGTTCACCACTGTTCCATGTTTTCGCCATTTGTGGATAATGGCTCTCACTGTGGATTGCTGGAGTCCCAAAGCTTTAGAAATGGCTTTATAACCTTTTCCAGACTGATAGATCTCAATTACTTTGTTTCTCATTTGTTCCTGAATTTCTTTGGATCACAGCATGCTGTCTAGCTTTTAAGGATATTTTGGTCTACTTCACTTTGGCAGGCAGGTTATATTTAAGTAATTTTTTGATTGAGAACAGGTGTGGCAGTAATCAGGCCTGGGTGTGGCTAAAGAAATTGAACTCAGCTTTCCAAAGATGTGATAAACCACAATTAATTTATGTTTTAACACAAGGGGCAAATCACTTTTTCACACAGGGCCATGTAGGTTTGGATTTTTTTTTACCCTTAATGATAAACACCTTCATTAAAAAACTGCATTTTGTGTTTACTTGTGTTATCTTTGTCTAATATTTAAATTTGTTTGATGATCTGAAACATTTAAGTGTGACAAACATCCAAAAAATGAGAACTCAGGAAGGGGGCAAACACTTTTTCACACCACTGTATATGCACACTGTCAACTCCCTGGAATTTATTTTATTTGCATCTGACACAAATATTTTATGCACTGTGGAAAATGTACATCAACTTTTGAACCGTATTACTTCAGAAACAAACAAAATACTAAAAAAAAAAGGTTTGATACTAATACACTGTCACTATGTCTGAGTAAAACAAAATTTATCATCTTTGGTAACTGCAAAATGAAGAATCAAATTCACATTCAAATTGATGGTGTAACTATTGAAAGACTGAATGAAATGCAGTTTTGAGAGTGATCATTAATGATAAAACATGCTGGAAATCTAAAAGTATTTTTATTTTATCCAAACCAAAACATGTAATTAATCAAAAATCCCTTTTTATTCTGTATGGTTCCTTGGTGTTACCATATATAAGTTACTGTGTGGAGGTCTGGGGAAACAGTTATAAAACTAACTTACAACCATTGTATTTACTGCAAAAAAGAGCTGTGAGGATCATACATCGGGTACATTTTTTTAACATACCAATACACATTTTTTTACAGTTAAAAATATTAAAAAAAATTGATCTTGTTGAATTTAAAACAGCAATTTTAATGTATAATATAAGGAACCAAGTTTTGCCTAAAAATGTTCTAGATTTGATTTCTGAAAAAGAGGGTGGTCAAAATTTAAGGGGCTCATTAAATTTTAAGATGCACAGTTGTCGCACAACTAAAAAAAGTTTTTCTATTTCAATATGTGGTCTAAAGCTTTGGAACCAGTTAAGTGAGTCCCTAAAACAATGTCCAAACATTATTCAATTCAAAAAGAATAATAAAAGCAGTATTTTCACCAGATATGAGGAAAATGAAAGATGCTAACTGCAGTATTTTGTATTTTTTCTGTTGTTAGGTTTGTGGTATATATTTTTTTTCCAAATTTTGTTATTGTATTTAAAATTTGAGAGCTTTTGGTTTAAAATAAGTCTTTGATTTAAGGGGTAGGATTAAATAAGTGTTGACTTCATCCTACTCCTTTTCAAGCATGTAGAGTGTGATACATCTGAATGAAGAGAGAAAATTGTAATTTATTATGTTCTATTTTTGCCTTGTATTTTACTGATTTTACATTTACTTGTTTGAAATAAAATATTAAATCAATCAATCAATCAATCAACCAATCAACCAACCAATCAATCAATCAATCAATCAATCAATCAATCAATCAATCAATCAATCAATCAATCAATCAATCAATCAAATGCACTACTTTGTACCCCCTAGTGGATCATAAAATGCTGTCTTATAAGAGCAAAACAGATAGTCAAAGAACTGAATTTCTCAAAGGCTAGCATGATGTGCTGTATGGCTTGGGGGGCCTATTGTGTTTGGGTATATTGCCCTATGGAGGAAGTGGCTAGGCACATACAAAAATCTAGTAGTATCATGTCTGTGCCCTCATTTATCTCCTTCAATCTTGTGTCTGTTCACATGTGTGTGCGTCCTATCCTGGTTATTGACAAAAACACATTCAGCCATTGTTTTTTTTTTTTTTCTGTTAAATGTATAATCTGATCTGAGAACAGTCAAATATGAGCTATTCATACTGTATCTGCACTGGAATATATTTAAAATCATTTGAAGAAACAGAGTTTTTCACTGCACAGAGAATAAAACTGCATGGGTTTACAAAATTATTCAGTGGATTCTTCAGCTTCAAACCCATTCATGTCTGCCTGTTGCATAATGAGTGGAGTCAGAGTCAGGCATGCATCTGTGCATATACTATGTTAAACCTAAATTAATTTAATTTCAGCATGATTGTTGATTGTTCATCCAGATTGTTCAGTGATAGCCTCCTCTTCCTCCATCCATCTTCTACCGCCTTTCTGGGGCTCGGGTCATAGGGGAGGAGTCTAAGAGAAGCCCAGACTTCTCTCTCCCCAGCCACCTCCTCTGGCTCTTCAGGGATTTCCCAGTCACGTATACATCTTTTTGTTTTTATCCTTGAGATCAACTGTAATTAATGCCTGGCTTAATGCCAAGCTGTGGTACTATTGCATGCATTCTCACTCACGTGCATGCTGCTTGGCCAGTCCAAAACCCATCTTAAATAAGCCATGATGACCACAGTTCATTTTTGATCATGCACTTGCGTTCATTAAAGGGAAGGGCAGGGAAGCTTTGAATTGGATAACCTAAAACACACCTCTGAATAATTAGACCAGCCTTTTCCCACTTTTTGCCAGGGACAAAATTCATTTTTGCACTGTCGTGATAACAAATTGGACTTGGACACACTCATAAATGTGCTCTGTGCTTTAGACAATTGACTATTGACTAGTGAAATATGGCCCTAAATGGCATAGACAGGTACAAAATCCTTTAAAATATAACAGGAAATAAAAGAGAGACCCGTAACAATAAAGATTGCAATAAAGATATCACTGCAGTGCAGGTCTGACAGACACTTTGCTGTTGTTAGTGATTTAAATTTTGCACCAGCTGTCATAAGCAGGTGGTAAGTGTCACTTCACATACTTTTGTCTTCTTTTGAGAGCTGATCTAAATTTTTGTGGCATGAAAACAATAGGACAGGCTTGTAATGTATGGCAGACCAATGATTTGTCCTTTTTTTTTTTAGACAGAGAAAAACTGAGTCAAAAGTTGTACTGACAAACAAACTTGTTCACTACTATAAACACTATACAGCAGTTTACTATGAGTCACCGAGAAATACCACTAATAAAACTGCAGCAAGTGTGTTAACATACAGTACGTCATAAATAACAAAGTAACAGAGTAAAATTCTTTGCATGCAACACTGGCAAGATGTTTTGGGATATTTGCACATTTTACATTTGAAACCTTTAAATTTGGTGCCTTACCACACAGACAGTGTGGTAAGGCTGGAAACTACCGAGAAACAGATTAAAGTGTTCTGGCAGTGTTATGATAGCACTTGCCAATAGTAAAAAAAAATATATAAAGAAGCACAGCTGGCCTGTTGATGTCTGGGCATAGACATAGGATTTTACTGGCTTCCAATATGTCAACCAGCCATAAATGTTTTTATTCATATGCTGTACATTGTGAGTCTGTATTAGATACTCCACTCTGGTGTCACAATCTACAGTAGCTGCAGCCCTGACTCCTCAGATAGTCCACTGAATATACACCAAGTTAACACAGAGATAGTAAAGGCACTTTGAGATGACATGTAGAGCAGATGGCACCTTGTGGGTGGTACCGGCCATCTCTGATATGGGCAGTCACGCTGGGTGAGACAACGTCTGTGGCTGATTGGTGTCTGTCTGACCCACTGGTTGGTTGATTACAAGCATCACACACCACAGGATATAGGCCTCATGCTTGTATGGTGACAGCACAGTGAAAGAATCATTATGACTATTATGGATCAACACCAGCAGTCGTCGAGGCATAGTCCACTGAAAGAAATAACAAAGCTGCAATCCCTGTCACATAGCCAACATCTAAAGAAACGGAACAGAAGTGCTGTATTATGTATCCATGTTGATTCAGACCTGAGTCGAAATGCAACATTTCAGGCATGGGATAAGCTGTTGCGCTGTGTTTCATAAACCCATTTCCAATATTTTCACAGCCCATTTTAAATGTGTCACAATTTCCATGCCCACACAAAGGTCCCAAGGCATTGTTGCATCATTTGGTCCAATTTAGTTAAGCATATGACCCAGCAATTTTTCATGTACCCTCTATAAAAGTAATAGAAGGCAAATGTATTATGCCAAACAACATGTCAAAAGTGCATTAAGTGTGGCCAATTTATTGGTGCTAACCTATATAAGCACTGAACTCAGCCCCTGTGTTGGCCAAATTACTGTCTGCAGTATGATTGCACTACACACAAAATGGCATTTTCCTCTGAGCTCCTGTATTTAGCTGCCACTGAAATCACAACACTGACTTGCTGCAAGTAAAATATTGAGGGTGTATATAACCCATTTTGTAGATTCAATGCCAAATGTTTTGAGCATTAATGTAACTTTCCAAAAAAAAAGTTTCAATCAAGGCAAGGAGAGCATTGTATTATCAGAGTAGAGAGAACTATTAATTTGGGGAAAAAGGTAGATAAAATTAGATTGCAAAAGAGCAAACAGTGTATGCTATTTAAGGATTTCTCTGGATTTTGATAAATATAATAATCTCCCCATCCATCCATCTATTGGTCTTAATGTAATCAGCTCTTTGAGGTAGTAATGAGTCAACAGTGATACTGTAGTTAATATCTTATGAAGTTAATCTAATCAACACACATTCACTCACATTTACAGTGCTGTGAAAAAAGCATTTGCTCCCTTCCTGATTTCTTATATTTTTGCACATTTGTCACACTTAAATGTTTCAGATCATCAAACAAATTTTAATATCAAACAAAGATAACCTGAATAAATACAAAACACAGTTTTCAAATGAATACATTTATTAAAGAAAAAAAAAACTGTCCAAACCTACCTGGCCCTATGTGAAAAAGTAATTGCCCCTCTTGCTACATCATGAATAAACTGCGATTAACCATATTTTTTGGAAAGCTGAGTTCAATTTCAGTAGCTACACCCAAGCCTGATTACTGCCAGACTTGGTGAATCAAGAAATCACTTAAATAGAACCTTTCTGACAACCTGAAGTAGGCTAAAAGATCTCAAAAAGCAACACATCCCACTGTGATCTAAAGAAATTCGAGATAAGATGAGAAACAAAAACCCAGAACAACATTTAAAGAACTGCAGGTTTCACTTGCCTCAGTTTGGACACTGGTCCATGATGGTACAATAAGAAAGAGACTGGGCAAAAATGACATCCATGGCAGAGTTCCATAACAAAAACTGATGTTGGACAAAAAGAACACAAAAACTCGTCTCACATTTGCCAGAAAACATGTAGCTGATCCTCAATTACCTCTTCCGGTGCCACACGAGTCGGCAGCCTTTTGCAACAACGGTTCAATTCTGAGTTTTTTTCTCATAATTTTATTTACTCTCTTTTTTTTCTTGCCACAACTTTCTGATCCTGTTACCCCATATCCATCACGCACGCCAAGGACACATACATCACTGCACTGGCGTTGATATTAGCAATCTTTCTGCTCATATCGCCAATGACTACTGACCTGGTGAGTGGAGGAGCTATTGTTTACAGTATGAGTCAATTATTAGCATTGGGCTGTTCCATGGTGCTAACGCAAAGACCCGATATCCCACGAGAAATCAGACGAAAACAATGGGAATGTCATGCTGGAGTGAAGCGACGTGTAAGGAAAATAAGGTACAGACCCATCCTACCATCCGTTATTATGGGAAATGTGAGATCGCTGCTTAACAAGACGGACAAACTGGTGGCTTTGTCCCGGTATGAGAGCATCTTCAGAGAGATTAGCATTATGTTGTTTACTGAAATGTGGCTAACAGAACTAGTAACAGATGCTAACATCGGACTGGAGGGTTTCCACTTAACACGGGTAGATCGAACACCAGATAGCAGGAAGAGCAGAGGTGGGGGGCTAATAATGTATGTGAATTACAGATGGTGCAATTCTGGACACACCACAATTAAAGAACAACACTGCGGCAAGGAGATTGAGTTGCTAGCCCTTAGCATGTGACTGGCATACCTTCCCAGAGAGTTCTCACATGTCATCGGGATTGTTATTTAAGTACCCCCCTCTGCGAGTGCTGAGGCAGCCTATGATGTCATCCACTCAGTCACCAGCAGGCTGCAGATGCAGCACCCAAATGCTCTCCTGCTCATCTCTGGTGATTTTTACATTTTTTTAAAAATGTATTTATTTTATTTTGTATACTTTATTAATCCCAGACAGAAATTCAGGGCATCCACGTAGATGGATGAGGCAGCCATGGTGCAGCGCCAATCCCTTCACCATTCACCCACACTTTCACACCTAGGGCCACTTTAGAGTCTCCAATTAACCTAACTTGCATGTTTTTGGCCTGTGGAAGGAAACCGGAGCACCCGAGGTAAACCCACGCAGACACGGGGAGAACATACAAACGCCACACAGAAGGGTCACTGATGGTCAAGGGGTGGGCTCGAACCCACGACTTCTTACTGTGCTTCCGCAATGCTAACCACTGCGCCACCAAGCTGCCCATTTTAACTATACAGTACTTCACTGTTCTCCATTCTGCCCACTTTTATCTAGTATGTCACGTGCCACACCAGAGAAAATAAAACACTGGATTCATTTTATGCACACACCAAGGAGGCTTACACCTCATCACCACTCCCCGACCCTTGGAAGATCTGACCACAACTTGGCTCACCTCCTGCCTATGTACAAACCCCTGGTACACAAACAACCTCTTGTTACCTGCACAGTGAAAATATGGTCTGAGGAGGCGGAGGATGCTCTGAAGGACTGTTTTGAAACCACTGTGTGGGAGCAGCTTTGTGATCCACATGGTGAGGACATCGATGGCCTCACATACACCATCACACACTACATAAACCTCTGTGTGGAGAACACCGTACCCACCAAGATCATACAGTGTTTTTCAAACAACAAACCCTGGATCAACCCCAAGATAAAGTCACTGCTGAAGGAGAAGAAAAGGATCTTCAGTTCGGAAAACAAGGAGGAGCTGAAGTCCATACAGAGGGAGGTAAGGAGGAATATCAGATAGGGGAAGGACAGCTACAGGAAGAAGATGGAGGACAAGTTGCAGCAGAGTGATGTCAGCGGTGTCTGGAGAAGCCTCAAAACCATCTCTGGGCATCAGAATACTTCCTCCCAGGTCATGGGGAGTAGTGAGTGAGTGAACAACCTGAACCTGTTTTTTTTTTTAACAGGTTTGACCAACTGCTTTCTTCTCCACCTGCCCACCAACCACTGCTGCCTCCACCTTCATCTAGTCACACTGTCCACGGCCCTCCCCCCATGCCCCCTCATACATCCCCGCTGTTTTTCCCCTCACAGACCCAACGACCCCCCCCCTCCCAGCGCACAGCCCCCCTGACCCAACCTAACCCTCACTAAGACCCAAATGAGAGTTGAGCTGAAGAAGTTTAAGGCGAGTAAGGCTGCCGGTCTGGACAGCATCAGATCAAGGCTCCTTAACCGTTTGACTGCCTGAGGAGCTCCGTTGTGCCATCAGCCCCTAGTGGTCAAGATTTTTTTCAAGAAAATATTCAGTTCAGATGTCAGAGATTTCCAAAGCTATAACTTGAAAGTGGTAAGAGAAAATGGCTTACTATCAATTAGAAAGATGTAGAATATGATCCAAAGTTTGAGATAGGAATAAATTTACACATCTAATTTCATAATGCCACAGCAGCCATATTGAATTACATAACTTTCAGTCAAAAGTGGACTTTGGACATATTTGCACAAAGGATGGTTTTGGAGCACAGTGGTGCAGTGGTTAGCACTGTTGCCTTACAGCTAGAAGGTTCCTGGTTCAAATCCCCAGGTTGGCAGGGGTTGGAACCTTTCTGTGTGGAGTTTGCCTGTTCTCCCTGTGCTGCGTGGGTTTACTCCGGGGGCTCCGGTTTCCTCCCACAATCCAAAGACATGCATGTTAGATTAATTGGCTGTTCTAAATTGTCCCTAGACATCTGTTTCCTATAGGCCCTTAGAATAGAGGGTTAGTACTAGTGAAAGCGCTTTGAGTGGTCTTTTGACTAGAAAACGCCATATAAGTGTAGGTTAGTTAGTTAGTTAGTTAGTTTTTGTCACCGTTTTTTATTTTGGGGTTTTTGTTATCTTATCTTTAAAGTATATGAACCAGAAAATCGGTACAATTTAAACAAACAAAGAAATTTGTCAGACTTACCGCTGGCCAGGCGGCTTGCTTCATCCATTTTCATCCATTCTGGTCATTATTTTGTCTTCTGTCGGTCATTTTTGCTTTCTCTCCCACATCCAGAAACTGCTATGATTATTCTGTTATGACCCGAGTGCCGGTTCTGATCGCGCTCGGGCTAAGTTATTTCTCGCTGCCGGCATTGACAGCTGCGGGCTGTATTCTGGCCTCACCGGGCTCTTATTGTGAAAGTGCTCGGTGGGGCTTCCGCCTGTCAACGGCCGGTCAGCTGATAGTCATTACCGTCGTTAGTGCTTCGCCCTTTTAAGCCCGGCACTGACGACGGTAAGACGCAGGAGTATTAGTCGACATTGGTCAACGTTACGTCTGAGTGGCTTCGTCCTGCCAAGCCCTGGGTCTGCGCCTCGTCGTACTTGAGAGTGCTGTAGACCTTCATGTCAGGTTCGTCATCATAGTTTTGTCACAGTTAGCTCGTAGCGGCTGGGTTAGCCCTACGAGCCCAAGTCTCAGTCATGTGTGTGTTTAGCCCTAAGGGGTTCATAGTTGTGTTTTGTCACGTCTGGAAATAAATAACATCTTAGCCAAACTCTCTGGTGAACTCTGTGGCATCTCTTGGTGATCCGCGAGGATCACCACATGACAGTATACTCCTGCCAGGTCGCCCAAACGGGGGCGCCGCATTGAGACGCCGTTTCACCAGGAGTTTGTGCCTTTATTGGACTGTTGTTTCTTCTCGTTTGGGTGTCAACGTCTGGAGAATGCCGTCTTCCAGGGGCCGCGGTCGGCGTCTGGACCAGGAGCTAGCGAGCGCGTTGGAATACGCCGATGGGGCGCTCCTCGCTGCTACATTTGACGACACCTCCAGTTACATGCGTTGGCATCTGGGCGTCGCTGAGGAGTATCTGGACAGCCTTCCCCTCGACTACGACAATCATCCGGAGGTGATATCGAGGTGGGAGGAACTCGCTGCTCAGCGCGAGGTTCTTCGTGGGCTGGAGGAGGAAGAGAGTGGGAAGCAGAGGAGGAGGCATCCTCGCTCCCCGCGTTGGTGTCCCTTTCCCGTCCCGGAGCAGGTCCAGGAGTACGCGCCGTCTGGGGGCCGACGAGGACGTCGGCGTAACGGCACGGGCAACCCTCAGCGGAATCCCTGGCTGGACTTGCTGCCGGCGTATCCCGTCAGCGAATCTTCGAGAACGGCCCCACCTCGTTTTCCTAGGGGGCCCTCTGTCGCCATTCAGCGGGGAGAAGGAGGAACGACGTCCCCCACAGCAGGAACCATCTCTGCCCCAGGAGGAAGGCAAGTGATCGTTTGTTTGCCACATCTTAATAATGATCTGCCTTGTCTGATTCTGGGGGGGGCGGAGTTCGGGGTTCGCAGCCCCCCGAGCTCCCTCCACCTGCTGTGGATGAAATTATTAAACCTACTGCCTCTGTTTTCTCCCCCGTTGAGCGGTCCACGACGCCAGGCCAGCGTCACCGGACGAAGAGGGCCCCTGCAGTGCTGGATAAGATAAGATAAGATAAGATAAGCCTTTATTAGTCCCACAATGGGGAAATTCCAGGATTGCAACAGCACAGGGATAGCAACACTCAGAGCAACAATCAGAAGGCAAGAAAAAACAACATCTAGTAAACATATGTCCATATTACTATAAATGTATATATATAGACACAGTGCAGAGCATTATGGTTGGTTGGTGAATGTGCAGCAGAAAGTCTAAGCTCTCTCTCCGCGGATGCGGCGGGCCAGCATCCGGCCCTGCAGTCACGTCTTGGACGGAGGAGAGGAGCGGACTGCGGCCCGGAGCCTGAGCCGATGAAGAAGCGTCCCCGGGTCTCCTCGCCGGAGCGGTCCGAGCCAGTGGGTCAAGGGTTCTCTGCCTCCACACCATACGGGTCGTCAGCGTGGACGACAGCGTGGGAGGAACCTGAGGCTGCTGATGACATCATGCCAGCTGCGGAGCCCGACGCAGCTGAGTCCGAGTCAGCTGACGAGAGTCGCCCTGAACCCGGATCGTCGGAGTCCTGGGTGGCAACGGAACCCGAGTGCAGGCAAGTGCTCCCTCTTTTGTCTCTGTCCTCTTTTGTTGAGCATTTTTGCCTGCCTCTCGGGGAGACGAGTGAGGAGCAGCCGTCTGCTGCGCCCGAGCTCGTCTCGCTGGGTTCCGTTGCTACCAGTGATGCTGATTCCGGTTTTCCTGTCCCCGAGCTTTGTTTTAGTGTCGCCGGCGGGGAACGGGTCGGAGTCACCGAGGTGGAGGTCCCAGGTTCGAGGGTGGAGTTCGTCAGCGGAGCTGCACTGGAGGCCCAATCGGGTCCCACCGCAGGGGCGGTTTCGGCCCAATCGGGGTCCGACGTGGGTTCGTCGGAGGCCCAATCGGGGTCCACCGCGGGTGTGGTTCTGGCCCAATCAGGGCCCAACGTGGGTGCAGCTGGGACCCAATCTGGGTCCAGCAGTGATGCAGCGCGAGCATGGTCCATTGGCGGAGGAGGAGCTGCAGACCCTTCTTCGCGGAGCGGATTCTTGGCTCGTCCTGCTCATCAATCCCCTCAGAATCACCGCCCCTTTTCATCATCGCCAGGGGCCATGGGGGTCCCTGTTCACTCGCCCCGGTTCTCCCGAGTTTTGTTCTCGTCAGGGAGGCCGCTGCGGGTTGTTGATGCCCTGGACTGGTGGCTGAGGGACACGGGTCGGCCGCCGGAGGGACTGTTTCGCCAGTTTGGCGCCTCGGTTCGGCCACCCGACCTGTTATGTGTGCCATGGGGCTACCTAGTTCGACCACCGGAGAAGCGGATGTGCGGGACTTTGGACTCTGGTGAGCCGCCTGGTCCGCCTCCGTTGACCATCAGGTCGACATAAACTGTTGGGGGGTGGTAGTGGTCCCTGGGTGTGTCTCAGTATTTGTGCTTTTTTTTCCTTTGTCTTGGTTATTTTGTATCTAGTGCTCATGCCTTGCAGTAGCCCTGCTGTCTTATGTATAGTCTGGGTAGAGCGTGTGGTGCTCTGTTTTTTTTTTTTTTTTTTGTTTCGTGTATAGTTTGATATGAGCGAGTAGTGCTCTGGTTTTTTTTTGTTTCATGTAGTCTGGTATGAGCGTGTAATTCTCTGTTTCTGTTTTGTATAGTTTGATATGAGCGAGTAGTGCTGTTTTTTTTTTTTTTTTGCTTCATGTAGTCTGGTATGAGCGAGTAATGCTCTGTTTTTTGTTTTTTCATGTATAGTCTGGTATGAGCGAGTATGCTCTATTTTTGCATTTAATTTTCTGAACCTGTAATTCTGTTTTTTTTTTGTTTTCCCTTGTACATTTTTTTCTTGTTAGTCTTGCCGTTGTCTTGTATGGTTTTTTTAGTCTTGTCATTGTCTTGTATGGTTTTTTAGTCTTGTCATTGTCTTGTATGGTTTTTTTGTCTTGTTCATGGGTTGGTTTCTCTCCCTCCGCACCTGTCCCCCAACCTCCCACCCTGGGGGGGGCGGGGGGGCAGGGTGGTTCCTTGGGGCGTTCGGAGTCCGCCCATGGAGGGAGGGTATTGTTATGACCCGAGCGCCGGTTCTGATCGCGCTCGGGCTAAGTTATTTCTCGCTGCCGGCATTGACAGCTGCGGGCTGTATTCTGGCCTCACCGGGCTCTTATTATGAAAGTGCTCGGTGGGGCTTCCGCCTGTCAACGGCCGGTCAGCTGATTGTCATTACCGTTGTTAGTGCTTCGCCCTTTTAAGCCCGGCGCTGACGACGGTAAGACGCAGGAGTATTAGTCGACATTGGTCAACGTTACGTCTGAGTGGCTTCGTCCTGCCAAGCCCTGGGTCTGTGCCTCGTCATACTTGAGAGTGCCGTAGACCTTCATGTCAGGTTCGTCATCATAGTTTTGTCACAGTTAGCTCGTAGCGGCTGGGTTAGCCCTATGAGCCCAAGTCTCAGTCATGTGTGTGTTTAGCCCTAAGGGGTTCATAGTTGTGTTTTGTCACGTCTGGAAATAAATAACATCTTAGCCAAACTCTCTGGTGAACTCTGTGGCGTCTCTTGGTGATCCGCGAGGATCAACACATGACATATTCCACCTAAATTTCACTTTTATTCCACAGCAGTTTATCTCATATGATGACTGGGAACCGGCGTGATTGTTCTGTCCAGTCGCATGGCGCTGGGGGTCGATGGCAGGTGCAAATCAACCAGCTTCGCCCACCCTCTGTTATAACAAAATGTAGATATTTACCTTCATAAGCTAAATATTCCATTGTTAGACTCATAGTTGGCAAATTTGGGAGCAAATGCCTCCTCCGTCTTGTGATCGATCAACATTTGTTTACAAACTCTTCTTCTCTGGTGTCCAGAAGTGTGTGTGTGTGTGGGGGGGGGGGAGTATATGGGGGCCATTACTTCTCCAAGGCAAGAGCAGTAAGTTATACGTGTCTGCCACCTTGTGAGGTGCAATACTTAGTACAACTGGGGATTTATTATGGTTTAAGGCCATGTCACATGACAGTCACAGAACTGTGACAGACAGTCCACAGCGCTACCTGTGCATGAACCAAGGCAGTCAAAAGGTTAAGTCTGCGCAGACCAGCTGCGCGGGATTGTGAAGCACATCTTCAAGTCTGAGCCTGAAGCTGGGGAGGGTACCACAGCTGTGGAAAACATCTTGTGTGGTACCCGTACCAAAGACCCCTCACCCCAAGGACCTGAACAGCTACAGACCAGTAGCCCTCACATCAACAACTAATGAAGACCCTGGAGAGGCTGCTCCTCACCCACCTCCGACCCCTGGTGGGACCATCGATGGATCCACATTAGTTTGCCTACCAGTATGGCATCAGGGTGGAGGATGCAGTGATACATTATTCCCTGTCCCACCTGGAGAAGCCTGAGAGCACTGTGAGGATCATGTTCTTTGATTTTTCCAGTGCTTTCAACACCATCCAACCAGTGATCCTTAGGGACAAGTTGCTGCGCACAGGGGTGGACCAGCACCTGTCATTGTGGATCCTGGACTACCTCAAAAACCGACCACAGTTTGTGAGAACCCAGGACTGTGTCTGACACCATCATCTGCAGTACCCCCCCCCCCCCCACCCCAGGGAACAGTTCTGGCTCCCTTCCTGTTCACCCTCTACTGCCAACTTTTCACACAACACACCACACTGTCATTTACAGAAGTTCTCTGATGACTCTGCAATCATTGGCCTCATCTCTGATAGGGATGATACAAAGTACAGAGGACTTAACCAGGACTTTGTGGACTGGTGCCTGCAGAACTGCCTCCAGATCAATGCGAGGAAAACCAAGGTACTGGTGGTGGACTGACGCAGGCGAGGACAACCCCCCACAGCACCGGTAAACATCCAGGGAACAGACATTGAGATGGTAACATCTTACAAGTACCTGGGTGTTCACCTGAACAATAACCTGGACTGGTCACACAACACCAACACGCTTTACAAGAAAGGGTAGTGCAGGCTGTTCCTCCTGAGGAGACTCAGGTCTTTTGGAGTGCAAGGGATACTCCTGAAGACTTTCTATGATTCGGTGGTGGCATCAGCCATCACATTTGGAGTGGTCTGCTGAGGCAGTGTTATCACGGCAGCCGACAGGAAGAGACTAAACAGGCTGATCAAAAAAGCTAGCTCTGTTCTGGGGTGACACCTTGACCCAGTGGATATAGGAGAGAGGATGATTTTTTTTTTTTTTTTTTTTTTTTGTTACTTATTTGTACCCGTAGGTAGATTTGGTTTGCAGTCTGGTGACAAGCCACCGGCTGCCGGTCGCTGCGTGCGCGAGCGCCCTAAACCTACATGTTTTTGGTATGCGGGAGGAAACCGGAGAAATCCCGGAGTAAACCCACGCAACATGGGGAGAACATGCAAACTCCACACAGCTCACTGTTGGTCGGGGGCTGGGATCGAACCCACGATCTCATGATCCCCGCGATCTCCCGGCCGAGGGTAAAACTGTGCTGCCACAGTGCTAAACCACCGCGCCACCGTGCAGCCAGCACGGATGATGATGGCTAACCTGTCATCTCTACTGGAGTCTGAGTCCCACCCCATGCAGGACATGCTGAATGCACTCAGAAGCTCATTTAGGGGTAGGCTGTGCCATCCTAGGTGCAGGACGGCGAGGTTCCACAGGTCCTTCCTACCTACGGCTGTCAGACCTTATATGTAACCTAACCAGGGCTGCTCGTAGAGGTCGTATTAAATGCACTAAACATAACAACTTTGCACAATAGAGATCGTCCCCTCCAATACACAACTAGGACAATAACAATCATTACCGAGGGTGGAAATAACACTTGATTCAAATGCAAAATATACTGTCTGGGTACATATTCACATTCTGCAGGGTAATTTTACAAACTTTAATGCTGTTTATTCCATCTAGTTGCAATGTTCCTGCACTGTGTATATATCTGAACATATGTGTATTCATTTACTGCTTTGGCTAACCAGTTCTTATTATCTTATTAACTATTGCTCTGAGTGCTGTTATCCCTTTCCAAGCTCCTCCCTTCTGGGGAGCGAAGTTTAAACCAGAAGACACAGTCTTCATGCCCTTTTTGCTGTCTTGCCTCTTCTGCTACAGACCCTGCTGGCATTCCCGTTTCCTTCATCCTTTGCCACACTCTCTCTGCATCTCTCTTCTCTTTTAAGTTTTCCTGCCCAGGCGACTGCCTGCATTTGTTACTGTTTTGTAGATTTTTGTGGTTCACGTTTTTGTCATCAGTCTGAGCGCGGTGTTCCACCAGCTCAGACTCTTAATGTATCTTTGAGTGTTTTATGTCTGCTATTATTAGTTTGTTGGTTTTTTGTGTACATTTTTTGGTTTCATGACATGAGTGCCTTCCTCCCTTCCCAGACATTCCAACCTTCTCTTCACTGCCTGTTCCCCTAGCCATCTCAACTGTGAGGAGTTAGCTAATTAGGTCACCTGTCCGCTCCTCGCCCACACCTGCAGCTCATTATCTCATATTGGTTTGCATTATTTAAAGGCTGCCTGTTCATTCTGTCTCTGTGGCAGTATTGAATGTTCCCATGAATATTTCCACGACTTATCCACTCTCATTCTCTGCTGCATTTGCAGAGTGATTTCGGCTCTGAAGCACCAGCTGTAAGTTACTCCTTGTTTGTATTTGATTTTCCCTGCATAGCTGGGACTTTTCTGTTCTTTTTGTTAATAAATATCATGACTGCAATTCAGCGGGTCTGTCTTTTTGCCTGGGAGGGGCTATTCTGACTACTGAATAAAGCCGCCAGGAATTAAGACCCAGCTGTTGCAATTAATACATTTTTTCCTTTTTTGTGTTTTTTCACCCACCTGTTACTGGAGCTCATCATGTCCCCGGCTTGTCGGCCTCATCCAAATAAACGAAGATTGGCAGTGGGATCTCCAAGCCTGGAGGAGGAATGGTCGGCGGACTTTATCCAGAGTTTTGTGGATGAAGCACTTTCACCCGTGGTCTCAAGAAAACCTGGGAGAGTCTAAATGGAGCTGTGGGGATTCTGGAGGCACACCCCAGCCTCTGGAAATATCCACAATATGCAGGACTGCTGTCCATGGTCCCCGCCCTTCAACGCTCGTTCCCTGGGCTGACGATGGGGTTGCCTTCCACTGGACCATAGCCGTTGTGGAGGCGCTCACCTCGGCAGAAGTCCATCCTCTCTCCCCGTTCACCAACTCCAGCTCCACCACAACAGCGTCCTCGCGTTCCGGACAACCAGAGGAATCCTCCCACCTCTCCGGCAGCCATTTCCCTGACGTCGAAGCATCAGCCCCCCTTGGCAGTACAGCCATCTCCTCTCTCTCTCCCAGCTGGATCATCAGCCTCTCCCTGTGCTATAGCTGCCGTGTTTTGTTCTATTTTGTTGCCCTCTCCTGCCGAGAGCTTATCTGTTTTTTCCACAGCTCAGTCCATCTCTGTGTCAGCAGGGGCAGCTCTTTCACAATCCTCTGAGAGTCCCATTGCCACCACAGCCACAGAGAGGAAGGACACTACACTTGCTGCAGCAGGCAACACTGAAGACTGGGAAAACAGGCAAGTGTCATTTTACTCCCATTCAATCTATGATGATATGCCTTGCCTGATCCCTGGTAATGAGGCTCATGGTATGCAGTCCCCTGAGCTCTCACCACCTGCTGCAGCCACCATTTGCTCACCAGCCCTCTCCGTGTCTCCTTCTTTTCCCCCTGAGTATCCATCGGCCCCAAAACTGAGCTGCTGGATGCGGAAGTAGCCTGAGGCATTGGAGAACCTAATTCCAGTACCAGCAGTAAACCGACATCCAGCTGCAACGCCGGATGAGCCACCAGCGTGGGCCACTTCGCCTGGGGGGAACGAGACTACATCTGCTATCATGCCTGCTGCGGAGGCCGCCGCAGCAGAGTTCAAGACTGAGCTGACCTTCAAAAGACTGGCCCTGAGACATTGTCGTTATCTGGATCGACGGAGTCCTGGACGGCGGTGGAGCTCGAGCTCAGGCAAGTGCTCTCTCTTATTTTTCTCTTATCAGTTTTGGGGAGGTCTTGTCTTGCTCTTGGTGAGGAAGGCTGAGTGCAGCCGCCCGCTGTACTTGAGCTCACCTAGCCGGGCTCCGCTGCTGCTGGTGACCCTGACCCTGTTTCTCTGTCTGTTTCCTCTGAGCTTTCTCCCAGGGTCACCGGAGATGTTCCAGCACAGCAAGAGGTCTCCGTGGGTACAGGCTCGCCATCCGAGGTCACCAAAGGTCCAGCTTCCCAGGCAGTGGAGGTCGTCACAGAGGCTCTGTCCCAGCCCGGGACCTCTGTGGGTGCAGTTTCTCCTCTGCCTGAGGCCACTGTCTGGGTTCCTCCTCCTCAGTCCGGGTCTTCATGTGTGCTGTGTCCCGGTTGGAGACCCTCGTAGGTGCTACACCCCAGCTTCAACCTGATGTGGGTGCTGCACTCCGGTATGGGCCTGCCATGGGTGCTACGCCCCAGTCTGGGGTCCACTGTGGGTGCAGCATTGGCCCAGTCTGGGCCCACTGAGGATGTAGCGTTCGCCCAGCCCGGGCCCACCGAGGGTGCAGCTCCACTCCTGCCTGGAGCCACCGAGGGGGCTGCAGTGCTCCAGCTCGGAGCCACCGAGGGTGCTGCAGTGGTCCAGCCCGGAGCCACCACAGGTGCTGCATTGCTCCAGCCCGGAGCCAATGCAGGTGCTGCATTGCTCCAGCCCGGAGCCACCGCAAGTCCAACTTCATTCAATTCAGCTTTATTTATAATGCGCCACATCACAACAAAAGCCGTCTCGTGGCGCCACAGTGCAGAAAAAAACCACACAGTCACAGAAAGACCCAGCAATCAGACGATCCCCTATGAGCAAGCACTAAGCGACAGTGGAGAGGAAAAACTCCCATTTGGAAGGAAGAAACCTCTAGCAGAACCAGGTTCAGGAAGGGGCAGTCGTCTGCTGTGACTGGTTGGGGATGAGGGTCCAATCCATGACCATGGAGGGTGCTGCTGGCCAGACTAAGGGCATTGTGGCCCCCCTTCCTCCTCTGCCAGACGCTGTTGTGGTCCCCCTTCCTCCTCTGCCAGACGCCATCGTGGTCTCCCTTCCTCCTCTGCCAGATGCCGTTGTGGTTCCCCTTCCTCAGCTCCCCTTCCCGTGGCTGGGTCTCCCAGTGGAGGAGATGCCTCCTGGGCCAACCCTTCTATTCAGGTGGCTCAAGAACTCTGGTCGGCCACCTGATGGACTGAGCCGTTGGGTTGGGTGGCCCACGCTCTCTGGTAGGCCACCTGACTCAGACCACCTCACTGTCCGCCAGGCCTGGGACTTTGGTCGGCCCCCTGAACTCCCTAGCTCCTTGGCTTCGGGGGCCTAATTCTGTTTTTTCTGGTGTGAGCCCTGAGCAGTTTTTTTGTTTTGCTCCCTCCAAGCCTGTTTCTTTTTCTTTTGGGTGTTAGCTTGGGGGTTTCTGGGATCCACCCCTTAAGGGGGGAGGGGGGGCTCTGTCATGAGTCTGAGCGCGGTGTTCACCAGCTCAGAGTCTTAATGTATCTTTGAGTGTTTTATGTCTGCTATTATTAGTTTGTCTGTTTTTTGTGTACATTTTTTGGTTTCATGACATGAGTGCTTTCCTCCCTTCCCAGAAATTCCCACCTTCTTCTCACTGTCTGTTCCCCTAGCCATCTAAGCTGTGAGGGGTTAGATAATTAGGTCGCCTGTCAGCTCCTCGCCCACACCTGTAGCTCATTATCTCACATTGGTTTGCATTATTTAAATGCTGCCTGTTCATTCTGTCTGTATTAATTGCCAAATTCCTAAGTTAAGTTGGTCCATAAGAGTTTCCGCATCTATAAAACGCAGATGGTGCCCCTACTAGTGTTACAAACCAGTTTTACAAGTATTATTAATAAGCTTTAAAATTAATTTAACATTTATTAATAATTACATTATTATGTAATAATAATGGTGCCATCTTGGGACTCCAAGATGGTGCCGCGGATGGCAGCCACTGCCTTCTGCTCTCTGATGTTTTTGATAATTTTGTGTGTTTTTTTGGACTTCTGCTCTTCCGTCCGAGTCACCTATTCAAGGGAGGAACTACTTTCACTCAGACTATCTCCCAGTGCAACTTCTCCGCCAGTTTCTGCTGCTGATCTGAAGTTTTTTCAGTCGATCTTAGCTGTGGGAGCAGCGGCTATTGGCACTGGCCGGAAACGAAGGCGGCGTGGTAAACGTGCCGGTGCGCTAGTCAGGCTGAAGAAACGAGGATATCGCACGCCGCTCCCATCGATCCATCTGAGCAATGTCTGCTCTTTGGCAAGCAAAATGGATGAACTGCTGCTCCTGACTCACAAAAACCTGGATTTTAGCAGATCTGGCGCCCTGTGTTTCACGGAGTCCTGGCTGAGTGAACACATCCCAGACAGCGCGGTCCGCCTGGACAGATTCCAACTGTTTCGCGCTGATCGCAGCCGAGAATTCTCTGGAAAGACTAAAGGTGGTGGAATCTGCTTCTACATAAACAAAGGTTGGTGTACTGATGTCACAGTGTTGAAGAAGTCTTGCAGCCCTAACCTAGAGTCACTGTTCATAAACTGTAAACCCTTTTATTCACCGCAAGAGTTCTCCTCGTTTATTCTGGTCGGAATTTATATCCCGCCTGCTGCTTGTACAACGGAGGCACTGCAGCACCTCGCTGACCAGATAGCAGACGTGGAGGAAAAACATCCAGACTCTCTGCTTATCATTCTGGGTGATTTCAATAGAGCTAATCTCACAAATGAGCTTCCTAAATACAGACAGCATATTAAATGTCCCACCAGGGACACAAATACACTCGACCACTGTTACACAGTTTTAAGAAACGCCTATCATGCCGTCCCCCGTGCAGCTCTGGGTTTTTCTGACCACTGTCTGCTCCATCTTATTCCAACATACAGACAGAAACTAAAAACTTCCAAGTCTGTTGTAAGGACTGTGAAGAAATGGACTGAGGAATCAAAGCTGGAGTTACAAGCCTGCTTTGACTGCACAGACTGGAGTGTTTTTGAAGATGCAGCCATTAACCTATACGAACTCACTGACACTGTGACATCATACATCAGTTTTTGTGAGGACATGTGTGTGCAGACCAAGACCTTCTGCACATACAACAACAATAAACCCTGGTTCACTCCTAAACTGAAGCAGCTACATCAGACCAAGGAGGAGGCCTACAGGACTGGTGACTGGACTCTGTACAAGCGGGCCAGAAACATGCTGACGAAGGAGACCAGGCTTGCTAAGAGGAGCTACAGTGAGAAGTTACAAAAAAACTTCTCAGCCAACAACTCTGCTTCTGTATGGAGAGGCCTGCAGAATATCACCAACTACAGGAGACCATCCCCCCACCCTGTGGAAAACCTCCAGCTGGCTAACGACCTAAACAGCTTTTACTGTAGGTGTGAAAAGAACCTACAGTTCTCACCTCCCACCCACACAAAAGGATTATCTGCAGCCCCAGGAACTCCATCCCTCCTCCACTCTGACCTCCCACCAGCACTAACGATCTGTGAAGAGGAGGTGCGCCGGGTCTTTCAGAGACAAAAGATCAAGAAGGCTGCAGGACCTGATGGTGTGTCTCCATCCTGCCTGAGAGTCTGCTCCAACGAGTTGGCCCCCATCTTCACCCGGATCTTTAATAGATCACTGGAGCTGTGTGATGTGCCTTCCTGCTTCAAACGCTCCATCATCATTCCAGTTCCCAAGAAACCCTCTGTTACAGGATTAAACGACTACAGACCTGTTGCCTTGACCTCTGTGGTCATGAAATCCTTGGAGAGATTGGTGCTGAACCACCTGAAGGTTGTCACAGGCCCCCTGATGGACCCACTGCAGTTTGCCTACCGGTCAAACAGGTCAGTGGATGATGCAGTGAATATGGGACTACACTACATCCTGCAACACCTCGACTCCCCAGGGACGTACGCCAGGATCCTGTTTGTCGACTTCAGCTCAGCGTTCAACACCATCATCCCAGGCATTCTTCATCAGAAACTCCTCCAGCTCAAGGTGCCCCCCTCCACCTGCCAGTGGATCTCCAGCTTTCTGACTGACAGGTGGCAACAGGTGAAGCTAGGGAGATTTACATCCAGCTCCCGAAAAATTAGTACTGGCGCCCCCCAAGGATGTGTCCTTTCCCCACTGCTCTTCTCCCTCTACTCCAATGACTGCACCTCAGAGGACCCTTCGGTGAAGCTCCTGAAGTTTGCGGATGACACCACAGTCATCGGTTTGATCCGGGATGGTGATGAGTCTGCATACAGGTGGGAGGTGGAGCAGCTGATCCTCTGGTGCGGCCAGAACCATCTTGAACTTAACCCAGCCAAAACGGTGGAGATGACTGTGGATTTCAGGCGACACCCTCCTTCATTCCCCCCACTCA
Organism: Pholidichthys leucotaenia; assembly: GCA_020510985.1. Classification (NCBI taxonomy): domain Eukaryota; kingdom Metazoa; phylum Chordata; class Actinopteri; order Cichliformes; family Pholidichthyidae; genus Pholidichthys; species Pholidichthys leucotaenia. Next base: position 172,247,047 of record CM035844.1, read on the forward strand.
CCATCCTCAACAGCACAGTGTCCACTGTGGACTCATTCAAGTTTCTGGGTACCACAATCTCCCGGAACCTGAAGTGGTCCTCCCATATAGACACTGTCCGGAAAAAGGCCCAGCAGAGGTTGTTTTTTCTGCGTCAGCTCAAGAAGTTTGATTTGCCTCAGGAGCTGCTGGTTGTCTTCTACACCACCATCATCCAATCTATCCTCTGCTTTTCCATCACTGTCTGGTTTGGATCTGCCACTAAACAGGACAAGACCAGACTGCAGCGGATCATTAAGTCTGCGGAGAGGATCATTGGTACCGACCTACCCTCCATTGAGAACTTATATCGGTCCATAACCAGGAAACAGGCGGGAAACATCTGTGCTGACCCGTCACACCCCGGCCACAAACTGTTTGAACTTCTATCTTCTGGTCGTCGTTACAGATCACTGAAGGTCAAAACCACCCGTCACAGGAACAGTTTCTTTCCTCAAGCCATCACTCTGATGAACTCCTAACATTCACTTAGTCCTACCTGTTGCTGTACTCATGACTTTTCATCCATTCTTACATTGCACATAACTCTCACACTGCTTTTTACTTCATTCACATTATATCACTGAATCTGAGTTCACATTGAAATACTGTATGACTGTATATTTTTTTCATATATTTCTGCAAAGTGTGGATAGTCTGAGTAAATAACTGCATATATTCCTGTATATATTTGCATCCTTTTATAGAAACGTGGACAGACTGTAATTTACTGTACATACTCTGTTGTCATTGAATCCTTATTTAAATCTTATTTAAATCCTCCACCTGAACAACGAGAGCAAGTTTTTAGCCAAAGTCAAATTCCTTGTATGTGTTGTGCATACTTGGCCAATAAAGCTGATTCTGATTCTGATTAATTAACTATCTGCTAATTATTAATAATTAATTATGGGTTAATTATTAATAACTAATTAATTATTAATACCCCTCATGGATCATCATCTTATCGTGGAGGGGGGTTTGTGTGCCCTAGTGATCCCAAGAGCTATGTTGTTCGGGGCAATTTGCCTCTGGTAGGGTCACCCAAGACAAACTGGTCTTGGGTGAAGGACCAGACTAAGAATGATCCAACAGACTCTCATGATGAATGCTAGAACAAGGATTCAGTGTACTCCGCCCGGTATGGGGTTACCGGGGCCCCACCCTGGAGGCCGGCCTGGGGAGGGGCTTGATGGTTAGCGTCTAGTGGCCGGGTTTCTGCCCATGGGACCCGGCTGGGCTCAGCCCGAAGAGGATCTTTTCCAAATTCTAACTTAGTTGTATTTGAGATTAATATCAAAACTCTTCTTTTATGCTCCTGTTTGCATGAGCTATAATATGAGTTTCTAAATCCTAATCTTTTAAATTTGTCATGCTCTTTTGGGGATTTCTCTTGCAAAAATGTATTTTCCACCTTTTCCTTCTTCACTTTTGTTAGGACCTTTGCTCTCTTTACAGGTGTATTTAGACCATTTACATTTACACTGCACGGTGGCGCAGTGGTTAGCACTGCGGCAGCACAGTTTACCCTTGGCCGGGGGATTGTGGGGATCGTGGGATCCTGGGTTCGATCCCAGCCCCCGACCAACAGTGATCTGTGTGGAGTTTGCATGTTCTCCCCGTGTTGCGTGGGTTTACTCCGGGATTTCTCCGGTTTCCTCCCACATGCCAAAAACATGCATGTTAGGTTAATTGGCTGTTCTAAATTGTCCCTAGATATCTGTTTCCTATAGGCCCTTAGAATAGAGGGTTAGTATTAATGAAAGCGCTTTGAGTGGTCTTTGTGACTAGAAAAGCGCTATATAAGTGCAGGTTAGTTAGTTAGTTAGTTATTTAGCGACATAACACTTAAACCATGTTTTCATATGCTTCCCCGACCAGTTTGAACCAAGACTATGCACACATTTGAAAATCGCAATATGCACACATTTGAAAATTGCAATAAAAAAATAACTTCCACCTGGGGGTCTCTCGGTTTTCCCCAGTGTCACTGCTAGTAGGTGGATAGGGAATCCTCATCTTCAATAAGGGCCCATCCCTAGACTTGGAAAACCATTCTACTGATGGATCCCCCTCAGTCTAATAAAGTCCAACATTTACACATGAACTCTCAGTCTATTATGAATTAAGAAACTTAGCATAAGGCCATACAGTATTACAAAGCTCCTATTATGTATTCATATGAAAATTTATTTCTCTTGTTTTTTATGAGTAAAGATGAGTCTGTACAGCAGCGGGTGAGAACGCTGTTCTTTTATCCCAGATTTCGATTCTTCATCTCTAACTTTTGCACATGAGTATTTTGATTTGATTTTGTGTACTTTATTGATTCCCAGAGGGGAAATTCAGGGCATCCACCTGGATAGATGAAGCAGCCATGGTACAGTGATATCCCTTCACCATTCACACACACATTCACACCTAGGGCCACTTTAGAGTTTCCAATTAACCTAACCTGCATGTTTTTGGTCTGTGGGAGGAAACCAGAGAAATCCCGGAGTAAACCCACACAGACAGGGGGAAGAAGATGCAAACTCCACATAGATCACTGTTGGTCACTGTTGCTGGGATCAAACCCGGGATTCCATGGCCAAAGGTGAGTTGCTGTGCTGCCACAGTGCTAACCACTGCACCACCGCACCACCACAGTCTTACCATTTGTAGTTCGTTACTTAACCCCTGAAGCTCTCCGTCTTCCTCGTTATTATTTCCTTTGAAACTCAAGCAGTTTCTCCCTCACTCGGTGCACTGTATCCCGGTTCGGGGACACAGCTGTCCAGCTGCCTCTCTTCATCTCTCCACCTTTCACCTGTTGCCATCCTGACTCGCTGCGGTTCCCTCCTTCATTGTCACCGTCGGTGTTGTTTGGCATGTCCAGCTGGAATCCCCTCGCTCTCATGTCCCGTGCAGCTTCCCCGGTTGTAGCTCTTTACTCCATCACTCCAGTGAATTCATATTTTCCTGTATGGGGTTTGGAAGTGTATGTTCCTGTCTTTTAGCGTCTTCTTTATGTCATGATATGCGCTGCGTTTCTGTACAATTTCAGCAGGATAGTCATGGTTGAACTAAATGCGTGCATCTCCCACTTTAATTTTCTTCTGCCACGCTTTTTTTAGTACCATGTCCTTGGTTTTGAATTTCTGAAAATTAACCACTATTGCTCTCGGTGGAGCACCTATGCTCGGTTTCTGCAGCGGGGTTCTGTGGGTGCGTTGGATCTGCAGACTGAAATCCCCAGGAATCTCCAGGTCTCTTTTTAATAACTGTCCCAAGTAATCCTTCACAGAGCTTCCTTCAATATCTTCCAGTAAGCCAAAAATGCATACATTATTTCTCTGAGACCTTGCTTCAAGGTCTGCCATTTTATCTTGCATGTAGTTTGCTTCAGCATCTTTAGCAGCATCTCGTTAACCTCCGCGTTCCACTCTTCCAGCTCGGATATGCGACCCTGGGCCTCAGCTATACTCACCTTTTGGTCCTGTACTTCTTTGTTGCAGTCTGTGAATTTATGGTCCATATCTTGTCTGAGGGATGGGCAACGCTGTGGCGGAGTGGTTAGCACTGCGGCAGCACAGCAACCCACCCTTGGCCAGGGGATCCTGGGTTCGATCCCAGCCCCCGACCAACAGTGATCTGTGTGGAGTTTAAATGTTCTCCCCGTGTCTGTGTGGGTTTACTCCGGGATTTCTCCGGTTTCCTCCCACATGCCAAAAACATGCAAGTTAGGTTAATTGGCATCAAACTGGGGATTCTAAATTGTCCTTAGGTATGACTGTGAGAGTGAATGGTTGTCTGTCTCTCTGTGTTGGCCCTGCGATGGACTGGCGATCTGTCCAGGATGTACCCTGTCTCTCGCCCAAAGATGCTGGGATAGGCTCCAGCCACCTCGCGACCCGAAAAGGATTAAGCGGTAGAAGATGAATGAATGAATCTTGTCTGAGGGACACAATTTCTTGTATCAAGTCCTTCTTTATTTCGCCTTTAATTTGTGTTAGTTCCTCATGAAGATTTTGTTGCAGCTCTTTTATATCTTTGCTAATGCTGGCTAGCCCTGTCTGTAGGACGTCGGTGTGATCGTGGTCCATTTTCCCCGCTGTGGTATCTTCAGGTTTACTTTCGCTGTGCTCGGTGACTCCCTCCACTTCAAGTTGTTCTGTAGGTGACTTCTTGATGCTTTTGCAGCCTCTGCGTGTATTTCCGCCATTCATTCCTAAAATTTTTGTATATATGACTCGAGTTACGTGTTCTAAGTGGCGTTTGAATATAAAGACTGATACAAGTTCTTAACTACCCAGCCGCTCAAGACACCATCTCAGAAAAAGGTAATATTAAAATTTGTTTGATGATCTGAAACATTTAGGTGTAACAAATATGCAAAAATATAAGAAATCAGGAAGGGGGCAAATACTTTTTCACAGCGCTGTATTACTTCTGCTAAGGAGGTTGTCTTCATGCTTACATTCATTTTTGTGTGTTTTAACAGCATAACTCAAAAAATTATTCATGAATAGTGATGAAATTTTCAGGAGAGGTTGAAAATGGACCAAGGACCAGTTGGATTTTGATCACTATCATCCATCCATCCATCCATCGGTCCAGGTCACAGGGGCAGCAGTCCAAGCAGAGAAGCCCAGACTGTTGCAAGTTCAAATAGCACCGTGATCCCATGATTCCTCCAGCAGGTGGTGAGGAGGTCAGACCCATGTGGTTCAATCTTGCTGAGCCCAACTGGGTCCTCTGGACAGAAACCAGTCACAAAGCACTTGCCCTCAAGCCCCAGTAACCTTAAAATGGGTAAAATACACTGGATCCTTGTTGTAACGTCTTTATGGGGATCAACTGGACTGCTCTTCATCTGGACCTTCACCCAGGACCAATTTGCCTTGGGGAACCCTACCAAGAGCAAAGTTGAAATTGTGAAAAACAATTAATTGCTGCCATTTGGCCGTACAATTTGTGGGACCTAATATAATTAGTCAAAAGTACATAAGTTATAGGCATGACCAAGAACATTTTGCTATTACCACAATAAAAAAAAAAATTGCATTGATGAAAAGCGCAAAAAATGTTCTTTTCATTCTCCTAGTTATTCAAGGGTGTGTTTTGGGTGTAACATGCAATAAACCATCAGAATGCCTTGTCACCTCACCTTTAAAAGGCAGGTATGTCATGATTTACACCAGAGAGACTCAAACGCAGAGCAACCACACCGGATGAACACAGACTCAAGTGGTGAAAATGAACACGACTTTGATGAAAACACAAAACTCAAAATACACAAATCTAAACAAAGCAGCAATAATACTGAATAATGTAAAGGCGATATACATTTAAATAGACACAAAATCACAGGAACATGCAGGAGTGCATATAGCCAAAGGGAAGAGAAGAGAGAGATAATTAGTGATAAGGAACACTCAGGGAAAAGGAGAGTGGAGATGAGAGGAGGGTGCTTACTGTATGGACCAGAGGGCCCGACAGCACACTCTTGCATGAAATAAGAAAGTGAAGAGGACGAGGAACTGGCAGGTAGACCTGGGTGGAGAGTACATTGTCTTGAAGGATGAATGGTTCAGGCAAGCCTGACCAGCCCCGGAGAACACACCGCTGAGATGGCAGCAAACCTGAGGAGAGGAGAACATAGAGGTAAGACAACAAGGAAAATAACACCAAACAATATTTCACTGAGTTGTTGCTTGGCAGCAAAATCCAACGGTCCAGCAGCGAAGCATTCACACACTGGCTCTTAAATAGGCTGGAGATCCAGAGTAGCAGGTGCAGCAAATCATGCAGGTGTGCAGATAACTCCGGAGCCGGAAAAACAGAAACAGGAGGGAGGGGCTGCATGCTCGCCTGATTATCACAGTGCCCCCCCTCAAGGGGTGCCTCCTGGCGTCCCACTGGGCTTCTGAGGGTGTGCTCGATGGAACGCCCGCACCATACCCTTATTGAGGATGAAGGACCCAGGAAAGCATGACCTCTCCTCCAGTCCATACCCCTTCCAATGGGCGAGGTACTGGAGACCTCGGCCCCGCCGACGGACGTCCAAAGTCTTCTGCACAGTATAAGTGGTTTGACCATCGATAATCTGGGGAGGAGGAGGAGGGGGGTCTGGAGGAGGGCAAAGTGGGCTGGTGGAGAAGGGTTTAATCCGGGACACATGGAAGGTCGGATGAATGCATAACTAAGGCAACAGAGCCAGCCGAACAGTGACATTATTGATGATGCGTGTGATGGTATACGGACCCAGGTAGCGTGGCGACAGCTTCCGGGATTCAGTCTTCAATGGAACCTGTTCAGCGGACAGCCAGACCTTCTATCCCCCAGCGTACTTCAGCACCAGCACACGTCTGTGGTTTGTGTAATGTTGGTTTTGTTCTGAGAAGCGTAGAAGAGCAGCTCACATAGCCCTCCACAGACAACGACAGCGGTGTGCATGGACCTCCACAGACAGAACAATGGTCCCCCTCTCCGCCATCAGTAGCAGAGGCGGAGTGTAACCCATCGAGGCCTCAAAAATCATCAGCCCAGTAGCGGAGGACACAGCAGAGTTGTGGGCGTACTCCACCCAGGTCAGGTGGGAGGTTTAGGTGACCGGATTACAGGATGCCACGCATCTCAGGGTGGCCTCCAAGGACTGATTGGCACGCTCAACCTGACCATTGCTCTGGGGATGGTATCCTGACGTGAGGCTGGCAGTGGCACCCAGGGAATGACAAAATGCCTTCCACACATGTGATGTAAACTGAGGACCTCAGTCAGAGACAATGTCTATGGGGATCTCATGCAGGCGGATGACATGGAGAGTTAGCAAATTGGCCGTTTCTGCAGCTGAGGGCAATTTGGGGAGGGGATTAAGGTGGATAGCTTTGGAGAAATGATCAACGATGGTAAGGATGACCCTGGGATGGAGGGAGGCCCTTGACGAAATCCACAGCGATATGGGACCACGGATGACTCGGCACCGGGAGGGGATGGAGGAGGCCAGCTGGAGGAGAAGAGTCAGTTTCATTAGTGATACAGACATGACAGGCCTTCCACATACTCCTGCACATCCCTTCTGAGCGAAGGCCACCAAAACACTTACTGCAGCAGCTCGACAGTCTGTGCGATTCCAGGATGGCAGGCAAAAAAACTGGTGTGCCCCCAGTTGATGACTTCGCTGCATAAGGAGGAGGGCACAAACAGGCGGTCTGACTGACCTCCCTCTGGGATAGGTTCAGAGGACTGGGCCTGCCAGACCCTCTGCTCGGTGTCCCACGAGACAGCCCCAAGAAAGCAGGAAGAGGTAAGGATGGTGTCCGGCGGAGAGGCGGCAGCCGCGAAGAAGGAGGATGAGGACTCGGGAAAGGACTGATGTGAGAGGGCATCAGGCTTGGCATTATGGGACCCTGGACGGTACGAGATGGAGAGATTGAATCTAAAGAAGAACAGGGCCCACCGACCCTGTTGAGAATTTAATTGTCTGGCAGATCTAAGATATTCTAAATTTTTATGATCTGTCCACATAATGACCGGCTGGCTAGTCCCCTTGAGCCAGTGCCTCCACTCCTCCAATGCCAACTTGATAGCCAGCAGTTCGCGCTCCCCCACATCACGATTCCTCTCGGCTGGCATCAGCCGCCGAGAGAAATACGCACACAGATGGAGCTTCTGATCGGAGCGGGAGTGCTGGAAGAGAACAGCACCCACCCCCGAATCAGAAGCACACACCTTGACCATGAACTGTGCTTGAGGGTCAACCTGTGCCAAAATATGCGCATTGGTGAAGAGGCCTTTATTCTACTTCCGGCGCCACACGAGTCGGCTGCCTTTTTGCTACAGCGGATCAATTCTGAGTTTTTTCTTCCTCTCACTTTCTGACCCGGTGACAACGTTCTGATTTGGCGACACCTTACACACCTTATACATCACGGACACACCGATCGCCCCAAATGTCTCCCAAGCCGGTGGACGGAGCCACTGTTTATAGCAGGAGATGGTACAGCAGGGAACAGCTGCTAGCACTCAACTGCCACTCGGTGCTAACGGAAAAACTCGACATACCGGGAGAACTGAGGCGAAAACGACGTGGGTGTCGTGCTGGAGTAAGACGGCGGGCAAGAAATATAAGGTACAGACCCACCCTCCCATCAGTTGTTATGGGGAATGTACGATCGATACTAGGAAAGGTAGATGAGCTAGTGGCTATCTCCCGCTACGATAGCATTTACCGGGAGTGCTGCCTTCTTTTATTTACTGAGACGTGGCTAACTGAACTAGCAGCAGATGCTAACATTGAACTGGATGGTTTCCATGCGATACGGGCAGACCGAACACCAGACAGTGGCAAAGCAAGGGGCGGTGGAGTGATAATGTATGTTAACAACAACTGGTGCAGACCGGGACATATCACTGTTAAACAACAACACTGCAGCAAAGACATCGAGTCGCTAGCTGTTAGCATGCGGCCTACATATCTCCCGAGGGAATACTCACACGTGATCTGCATTGTTATTTATGCAAATCCGATGGCGAACGCTGGGACAGCGCGTGACGTCATCCACTCAGTAACTGGTAGGCTGCAGACAGAACACCCAGATGCTCTTCTCCTCATCTCGGGCGATTTCAACCATGTTTCACTGTCTCCCATTCTACCCACGTTTACCCAGTATGTCACATGCCACACTAGAGACAATAAAACACTGGACTTATTCTACGCAAACACTAAGGAGGCGTACACCTCATCACCACTCCCCCCACTCGGGAGATCGGATCACAACTTGGTTCATCTCCGGCCGGTGTACAAACCCCTAGTGCACAGACAACCTCCGGTCATGCACACAGTGAAGTTATGGTCTGAGGAGGCAATGGACGCTCTAAAGGACTGTTTTGAAACCACCGCCTGGGAGCAGCTCTGCGATCCACATGGTGAGGACATCGATGGCCTCACTCACACCATCACGGACTACATCAGCTTCTGTGTGGACAACACCGTACCCACCAAGACCATACGGTGTTGCTCAAACAACAAACCCTGGATCAACCCTGAGATAAAAGCACTTCTGAGAGAGAAGAAGAGGATCTTCAGGTTGGGGAACAGGGAGATGCTGAAGTCCATACAGAGGGAGCTGAGGAGAAAGATCAGAGAAGGCAAGGACAGCTTCAGGAAGAAGATGGAGGACAAGCTGCAACAGAGCAACATTAGCGGGGTCTGAAGAAACCTTAAAACCATCTCTGGGCTCCAGAATATCTCCTCCCAGGCCACGGGGGGCAGGGAGTGGGCGAACAATCTGAATCTGTTTTTCAATAAGTTTGACCAACCGCCCTCCCCCCTGACTGCACAACAACCACTGCTGCCTCTGAAGACATCAAGTCCTGCTGCCCACTCCCCACTTCACCAACACCCCCCCACTCCCAACACACAGCCCCCCAACCTGACCCTCACTAAGACCCAGGTGAGGACGGAGCTGAAGAAGATCAAGGTGAGGAAGGCATCGGGATTGGACGGCATCAGCGCAAAGCTCCTCAAGTCCTGTGCAGACCAGCTGTGTGGGATGTGGAGTACATCTTCAACCTGAGCCTGAAGCTGGGGAGGGTACCACAGTTGTGGAAGACATCTTGTGTGGTACCTGTACCAAAGACTTCCCACCCCAAAGATCTGAACAGTTACAGACCAGTGGCCCTGACGTCCCACATGATGAAGACCCTGGAGAGACTGCTCCTTGCTCACCTCCACCCCCTGGTGGGACCAGCGATGGATCCACTCCAGTTCACCTACCAGCATGGCACTGGGGTGGAGGATGCGGTGATCTTCCTCCTTCACCGTTCTCTGTCCCACCTGGAGAAGCCCGGGAATGCGGTGAGGATCATGTTCTTTGACTTCTCCAGTGCTTTCAACACCATCCAACCGATGATCCTGAAGGACAAGCTGCTGTGTGCAGGGGTGGACCAGCGCCTGTCATCATGGATCCTGGACTACCTCACAAACCGGCCACAGTTTGTGAAAACCCAGGACTGTGTGTCCGACACGATCATCGGTAGCACGGGGGGCCCCCAGGGAACAGTTCTGGCTCCCTTCCTGTTCACCCTTTATACTGCGGACTTCTCACACAACACAACACACTGCCATCTACAGAAATTCTCGGACGACTCTGCGATCGTTGGCCTCATCTCCAACGGAGATGAAGCTGAGTACAGAGGGCTTATCCAGGACTTTGTGGACTGGTGCCATCGGAACTGCCTCCAGATCAACGCGAGGAAAACTAAGGAGCTGGTGGTGGACTGCCGCAGGCAAGGACAACCCCTCACAGCACCAGTAAATATACAGGGAACAGACATCGAGATGGTGACATCCTACAAGTACCTGGGTGTTCATCTGAACAATAAACTAGACTGGTCACACAATACCGACGCACTCTACAAGAAGGGACAGCGCAGGCTGTTCCTACTGAGGAGACTCAGGTCTTTTGGTGTACAAGGGGCGCTGCTGAAGACATTCTATGACACGGTGGTAGCATCAGCCATCACTTTTGGAGTGGTCTGCTGGGGCAGTGGCATTACAGCAGCCGATAGGAAGAGATTGAACAAACTGATCAAGAAAGCTAGTTCTGTCCTGAGGCAGTGCCTTGACCCAGTGGAGGAGATGGGAGAGAGAAGGATGGTGGCTAAACTGTCATCTCTGCTGGAGTCCAAGTTCCACCCTATGCATGACATACTGAATGCACTGAGGAGCTCATTTAGCAGCAGACTACATCATCCTAGGTGCACAACCGAGAGGTTTCACAGGTCCTTCCTACCTACGGCTGTCAGACTGTACAACCTAAGCAGGGCTGCTCACAGAGATAGCAAAACGACGTGACAACCTAATAGTATTGAATGCAAAAGACGCAATGGTCCTCTCCGGTATACAACTAGGAAAATACCGGTCACTATGGAGGGTGAGAATATGTATGGGTACATAATCATACCATGTAGGATAACTAAGTAGACGGTTATGCTGTTTCATTCCATCTAGCTACAATGCTCTGCATTGTGTGTGTTTATATATTTATATATTTATTCCATCTAGCAACAATGCTCCACACTGTGCGTGTTTATATATTTACATATTTATTCCATCTAGCTACAATGCTCTGCACTGTGTTTATATATTCATATATTTATTCCATCTAGCTACAATGCTCCGCACTGTGTGTGTTTATATATTTACATATTTATTCCATCTAGCTACAATACTCTGCACTGTGTTTATATACTCATATATTTATTCCATTTAGCTACAATGCTCCGCACTGTGTTTATATATTTATATATTTATTCCATCTAGCTACAATGCTCCGCACTGTGTGTCTATATATATATATATATATATATATATATTTATATTTATATGTACATATGTATACTTGCTGCTCTTTTTTTTCTCTTGCCTTCTGATTGTTGCTCTGAGTGTTGCTATCCCTGTGCTGTTGCAATCCTGGAATTTCCCCATTGTGGGACTAATAAAGGCTTAGCTTATCTTATCTTATCTTAAGAGTCACAAAAGCCCATTCAGACGCTTTGGACCACTTGAACAGGCTCTTGGTAGATGTCAGTTGTGTCAGAGGTTGTGCCATCTTGCTGTAATCATGAATAAATCAGTGGTAGAAATTGACAAAGCCCAGGAAATGTTTGAGTTGTTTCCTGGACTGGGGGGATCAGCCAGTCTATTACTGCCTTGATTTTTGCTGGATTGGCCTTTTATGCGCCTTTGGCGATAATGAACACTAAGAAATAAGTGAAGCAGTTGGTGATCTTGCACTTCTCGGCTTTGGCAAAAAGCTGATTTTCCAGCAGCCACTGCAGGACAGTCCAGACATGGACTATGTGCTCCTCCAGCATGCGGGAAAAAAAATCAAAATATCGTCCAAATAAACAAAAACAAACTGGTTCACCATGTCCTGCAGGACATCATTGATCAACCGCTGGAAGACAGCAGGAGTGTTGGCCAGCCCAAATTGCATGACCAAGTATTTGAGCTGGCCAAGGTGTGTGTTAAAGGCTGTCTTACACTCGTCCCCCTTGCGAATACGAACCAGATGGTACGCATTATGGAGGTCAAGTTTGGTGAAATAACGTGCCCACTGGAGAAGTTCAAAAAAAGCAGAATTAATTAGGGGAAATGGGTATTTATTCTTATGGGTAATAACATTGAGCTCACGGTAATCAATGCATGGCTGCAACGTCCCATCCTTTTTCCCTACAAAAAAGAACCCAGCGCAGAGAAGGGTAGATGACGAATGAATAAGACTGGCGCTGAGGAAGTCTTTGATGTAGGTCTCTATCGCCTCCCTCTCTGGCCCAGATAAACTGTTGAGCCGGCTGGATGGCAGCCGCGCACCCGGAAGGAGATCACTAGCACAGTCGTAGGCCCTATGAGGTGGTAAAGAAAGGGCCTTTGACTTGCTAAAGACCTCCCCTAAGCAATGATTGACCTTGGGCATGGAGATGAGATTCACCGGCTCAGCCAGAAGGGAGGAGATTGGGAGAGAGGGCGAGCATGTGGCTGAGCGGAGACACGCAGACAGGCAAAAAGGACTCCATGAGGAAATTGAGCCATGACTCCAATTAATTATAGGATTATGTTTATGGAGCCACGGATACTCCAGGATCATGGGAGTAGATGACTGGGGCAGTACAAAGAACTGGACAGTCTCGAGGTGGGTACCGGACAAAATGACTGAAATGGGTTTCGTTTGTAAGGTAACTGCCGTGATCCTACTGCCAGATAGGGCCAAGACATTCCATCGTATCGAGAGGTTCCTGATGGGAATCTTAAATTTTTGGACCATCCCCTGATGAATGAAATTCTTCTCCGCCCCAGAATCAATCAGAGCAGATGTTTTGAACTCGGTCCCCGGTAATTGAATGAGGGCTGGAAGTTCAAAAGGGTTGGGAGGATTTTGGGAAGATCCTCCTCCCGCCAGACCCAACACGATTACTGATGGGCCAGATCTTTTGGTCGAATTGGGCATTTCGATAATCTGTGGCCAGTGTTCTCGCAATACAGACACGCCCCCACCCTCCCTCGATGCCGACCTTCCTCCAGAGTCAGATGAGCCCTACCGAGGGCCATCGGCTCTGATGACAATGCCGATGGAGCAGCATCAGAGGACAGGGGGGCTGGCCGTGAAGCGGATGAGGAAACGGTGGCCTTCTGCTCCCTCGCATTTTCCCTAAACCGGTTATCGAGGGCCACCACCTGTTCAATAAGCTCATCCAGAGAAGAGGGAGAAGCATGGATAGCCAGCTCATCGTGGAGATTAGCATTTAGACTCCAGAGGAAGACATTGCATAAGGCAATGTCATTCCATCCAGACACCACTGCGGCGACCCAGAACTCAATGGAGAAATCGGCTGCAGACCAGTTCCCATCAGCTGACTAGCAAATATTCCCCTCACTCTCTGTATGATCGAAAGCCTGTGAGAATTCCCACACTAATTGTTCAAATGTCTACAGGGGCCCCTCCGGACTGCTCAAGATGGACTGTGCCCACTTGAGCGCCCGGGCCCAAAGTAACAGGGTCATGAAATGAATTTTGGCTGAATCTTCCTTATATTCCCCCTCCACCTGATGGAAATAAAACCAGCAGTGAAGCAAGAACCCCTTGCATCCCCCCACCTCCCCCGCATAGGGGGCAGGCGAGGGAACAGAAGTGGTTCTGTGGGTGGGAGGGGCTACTGGAGCAGCAGGTGAAGGAAGAGCCGCCGCACCAGGAAGCCAACACAAATGCTCGGTAACAGTAGCCAATTGCTGGGTAATAGTTTGAAATTGGTCAGATAAGAACATGACCTAGCATTCCAAGGCATCCAAGCGTGTGACTGGTCACCCGGTGAAGCACTCGCTGAGCCTTGATCCTGGCTGGACCATTCTGTCATGATTTACACCAGAGAGGCTCAAAGGCAGAGCAACCACACCGGATGAACACTCAGACTCAAGAGGTGAAAATGAACATGACTTTAATGAAAACACAAACCTCAAAATACACAAATCTAAATTCTACCAGTCTAAAATCTACCAGGTTATTTAAAGAAGTCTTTCCATTTATTGATAGCTCTATTCTTCAAATAATCAATTCTTCATTAACATTAGGCCATGTACTGCAGGCTTTTAAAACTGCTGTAATTAAAGGATAAGGACCTGCACTTATATAGCGCTTTTCTAGTCTCAAACTACTCAAAGTGCTTCACTAGTACTAACCCTCTATTCTAAGGGCCTATAGGGGACATACCTAGGGACAATTTAGAACAACCAATTAACCTAACATGCATGTCTTTTTGGACTGAGTAAACCCTTACTCAAAAAGCCAACACTGGATCCAGGAGTTTTAGCCTACTATAGACCAATCTCTAATCTGCCTTTCATTTCAAAAATCTTAGAAAGAGTTGTTGCTACGCAATTATTTGACCACTTGCAGGGAAATGGTTTATTTGAAGAGTTTCAATCTGGGTTCAGAATCCATCATAGTGCTGGAACAGCCTTAGTGAACGTCATTAATGACCTCCTTATCGCATCTGATAATGGACTTGTTTCTGTACTTGTCCTTTTAGATCTTAGTGCAGCTTTTGATACTATCGATCATAATATTCTACTTGATAGATAAGAACACCATGCTGGACTTAATGGAACTTTGGTTTAGATCTTTTTTATCTGATAGGTTCCAGTTTGTTCATGCCAATAATGAGTTTTCTTTCAACTCAAAGCTCAGTCATGGAGTTCCACAGGGATCTGTGCTATGCCTTATTCTTTTTAGTTCATATATGCTTCCGCTAGGCAACATTATTAGAAAGCACTGTATACATTTTCATTATTATGCTGATGACACACAATTATACCTGTCAATGAAGCCAGATGATAGTAATCAATTAGCCAAGTTAGACGCCTGTCTTAAGGAAATCAAAGCTTGGACGACTTGTAATTTCCTGCTATTAAATTCAGATAAGACTGAAGTCATTTTAGTTGGTCCAAAAAACCTTAGAAATACATTTCCAAGTCAATCTCTTAGTTTGGATGTGGTTACTCTTTCTCTTAATAGTTCTGTGAGGAACCTCAGAGTCATTTTTGATCAAGATCTGTTTTTTAGTTTATATATTAAACTTGTTTCTAAGACTGCCTTCTATCATTTGCATAATATTGCCAAGATTAGGAGCATCTTGTCTCAGAGTGATGCTGAGGAATTAATCCATGCTTTTAGCTCTAGATTTGATTACTATAACTCTTTATTATCAGGTTGTCCTAAAACATCTTTAAAAAGTCTTCAGCTGAACCAAAATGCTGCAGCAAGAGTTTTAACAGGTACTAGAAAGAGATCATATCTCTCCGGTTCTGGCCTCCCTTCATTGGCTTCCCATAGAGTTTAGAATTAAGTTTAAAATCCTTCTTCTCACTTACAAAGCTGTAAATAATCAGGCCCCTTTTTATTTAAAAGAGCTGACACTACCCTATTATCCTAACAGAGGACTATGCTCCCAAAATACAGGATTACTTGTAATACCTAGAATCTCCAAAAGTACAATGGGAGGCAGAGCCTTCAGTTATCAAGCTCCTCTCCTGTGGAACCAGCTGCAAATCTGGATTCGGGAGTCAGACTCGATCTCTGTTTTTAAGAATCGGGTGAAAACCTTTTTTGATATAGCCTATAATTAGGGAGGGATCATGTGTCCCTGAACCCTCCCTTAGTTATGCTGCTAATAGGTTTAGACAGCCGGGGGACCATGCTGTTTGCTCCCTACATGTCTGTTCTTTTCTTCTTCTTCTCTATCCCCTCACCTCGCAGCCGCAGCCAGTCATAGCAGATGACTCCCCCTCCCTAAGCCTGGTTCTGCTGGAGGTTTCTTCCAGTTAAAAGGGAGTTTTTCCTCTCCACCATCGCCAAGTGCTTGCTCACAGGGGATTGCCTGATTGCTGGTGTCTTTCTGCAATTGTGGGGGTTTCCCTGCAGTTGAATGTGCTCTGAGATGACTGTTGTTGTGAAATGGTGCTATATAAATAAAGTTGAACTGAATTAAATAAAGCAGCAATAATACTGAATAATGCAAAAGAGACACACTTAAATAGACACAAAACCACAGGAGCACAGGAGCTGGAGCGCATGTAGCCTAAGGGAAGAGAAGAGAGAGATAATTAGTGATAAGGAACACTCAGGGAAAAGGGGAGTGGAGATGAGAGGAGGGTGCTTACTAAATGGACCAGAGGGCCCAGCAGAGTACTCCTGCATGAAATAAGGAATTGAAGAGGATGAGGAATGGGTAGGTAGACCTGGGTGGACAGTACATTGTCTTGAAGGATGAATGGTTCAGGAGAGCATGGCCAGCCCCGGAGAACACACCACTGAGATGGCAGTAAACCTGAAGAGAGAAGAACATAGAGGTAAGACAACGAGGAAAATAACACCAAACAACATTTCACTGAGTTGTTGCTTAGCAGCAATACCCAACAGTCCAGCAGCGAAGCATTCACACACTAGCTCTTAAATAGGCTGGTGACCCAGAGCAGCAGCTGCAGCAAATCACGCAGGTGTGCAGATAACTCCAGAGCCGGGAGAACAGAAACGTGAGGGAAGGTGCTGCACGCTCGCCTGATCATCACAAAGTATGCAAGATCTATGGAAGATTTCTATTATATTAGCATGTTTAAGGGCAGATTAGTTTTCCCCTGAAGAAACATATCTTTTCATGCATCATACAACATCATTACTTGTGGGTGTGGGGTAAAGTATCGCTCCAACTTTGTCCTTATTTTATTTTAACGGCATGTTTTTAAAACACGCTGCATGAATAGGGATTGATAATGCGTCACTGACTTTAGACGTGGGTTTTGTTGGTCAAAAGTGCTCTGTCAGTGCACTGCGGTAAACGAGCAACACACTGACTTTGCATTCAGCTGCACCCCTTTTAAAAGACACCACTCCTATTAGTACAAAGTCATTTTTATTTGGGCAACAGGGGTGCAAAGCATGAAAATGGGTGATGTGCGGCCAGACATGACCAAAACCACTGGTGGAAGCTACAAATTTGCTCTGCACTTTAGTCCATCATAATAAGGCGTGATGACAGAAATAAAAAAGTGTTCACATGCAGCACCACAGACCAAAATACAGAGAAGGTAGTTGGTAAAGCATTTGACAAACAGCAGAAGAACCTGTTTTCTTTTCAGGTGGGTGTTCCCATAATAATGCAATGTCATGTGTAAGCTATGAATACTAAATCAGAGTGGCGCCCTTCCCCTGAAAGGGTCAAGTGCTAAACAGGTAGAGACTGAACAGTATCTGATGTTATCTTTTAATAATTTAAGCAGGATGCATCTTCCCATTGAATAGATTATATATACCTAAAAAGCTTGTTTTCATGACCTTGCTTTTCCTGCTGTTTCTTTCCCACTAAACAGTGAACTCCCACCTTGACTCGCAGCAGCACATTTTTCCCTTTTCTGTTAGCAGGGTGCTGAATATTGATGCATGTCAGAATCTGTTTTTTTTTTTTTCTTTTTTCTCGGTTAGTATGTGACTGAAAAAAGAAAATAGATCTGAACAAATGGGAAACATGATAACATGATGATTGCTGTTGCAGTGACATATCTGTCCATTATCAATATGCAAATAGAATGACTTGTATCCCTGCCCATCACCACAGGGAAACTGGCCAACCATGTACAGAGTTCAAGAAACTGAGATTTTCGGTTTCCATATTTTCATCACAGCAGACACAGGTTTTTTGATCACAGTGGAGCAATGTGAGGTTTCCTGGGTCTGTTGTTCACATCCAACATTTGAACATGTGAAGGCAGAGCTGTGATCATTTCACTGAATGAGACTTTTTTTCCTTCTGTTATGTGTAATGTTAATAACTGCTAACCTTTTTGCTAGTGCAGAGGACAGTCATCAAAGACCCTGCATTTACATACAGGAGCGTTAGTATAGAGACTGGATTCCATGTCGACACACTTACGTGAACTGTATATTTTTTGTGTGATGCTATTTATAGCGACTTAAATGCTGTAGATAGGCCTAATGAGCCTACAAGTTCACAAATCTGTAAAGTGTGTGTGTGTGTGTGTGTGTGTGTGTGTGTGTGTGTGAGCCTCCTCCGGGGCTTTCATGAAGCAGCTGTGGCCAAGACTGGCTGTTGCTAGGAGGCAGTGAGACGGCTACATATGGCAGGCAAAAGCACAAGCCAGTGGGTGGGCAGCTAAGAGACAGGGTGGCAGGGACATGAGGCCATTTTGAACCAGGAGCCACTTAAGTGACTGTGGCCGAGATCCTGCTAAGTGCGGAGTGTCAGACCTGTGGACAAAAAAAAGAAGCATCTATGAAGAAAAAAAGCCTATTAATGCATACATACTGTACATGTTCCATATGAATACAATATTACAACAGAACCCTGAACTGGAGTGGTGGATTAGAGGTAGAGCATCCACCCCACATCCAGGAGGTTGGGGTTCAAGTCCCGGCCGGGTCATGCCAAAGACCATATAAAAATGGAACTTCCTGCTGTCCAGCTTGGTGCTCAGTAAAAAGAGAACAGAGGAGGGGAATGTGGGCGGCAGTGGCTCAGGAGGTAAAGCGGCTTGTCCAATAACCAGAAGGTTGGTGGTTCAAATCCTGCTCTCCCCAGCCATCCTGCCGTTGTGTCCCTGGGCAAGACACTTTACCCACCTTGCCTCCAGTGTCCATGACACTGGGTATAAATGTTTGGCAGTGGTCAGAGAGGCCATTGGCAGCCACGTTTCCATCAGTCTGCCCCTGGGAAACTTTGACTACAGTAATTGCTTATCAATGTCTGACTGGAGTGAATGAATAATAGATTCACTGTAAGCACTTTGAGATGTCACTTGGTATATAAAGCACCAGCTAATCTATTATGATCCAATATCTGTAGAGAAAGACTTTTTTAAAAAATAGCTATAGAGACATTCATGAGCAGTGTTGGACAAGTTACTAAAAATAGTAATTAGTTAGTTACTAGTTACTTCTTTTCAAAAGTAACTGAGTTACTTTTGAGTTACTGCATGATTGAAGTAACTAGTTACATGGAGAAGTAACTTTCACGCTACTTTTAAATGCACACTTAAATCATCTTGCATACATAGCAAGATAATTTAATTAATGGATTACATTAGGGTCTTATTAGTGTCAGGCTGAAAACAAACTGTTTCAGACAGAGCTTTTAGAACATGTTCAGTCTACTTTGTCCTGCCTTGAGAGCTCTTATTGTGGGAAAAAAATCTGAAGAAAATAAACACAAAATTGCCAGTAATTTCGTCATTTTGAAGTGAGAAATAGGAATTGCGGAGTGAGAGAGGGAAAAAGAGTGAGTTGGCAACACTGCATAAAGCTGTCAGTTTCTTACCTTTAATATTATGGATTTAATCCGATGTGCAGTGATCCAGAGAAAATGTCCATTATCCACAGTCCAAATGTCTGCTGTGATAGAGACATGATCTTGTCCTTTTGGAGATCAAATCCATTTTTGAATAATCTTTATCCAGGTAGCAAGTAAATGTGTTTTAACTTCAGTGGATAACAGCTGTCGGTTTAATTCTTGCTGGCTCACAAACAGTCCAGATCCATACCTGTGCTCGAAATCCAGCTGCTGTTCCACTAACACAGTGTTAGCTTAGTGTAGCACAGCACTAGCTTTGCAGGACCTTGTTGCTGTTCTTAGGTGCTTCTGGAGATTGCAGTCTTCTTCTTCTTCTTTTAAATTTGACTGGCAGTTGGCAACCAACTTACAGGCGCATTACCGCCACGTACTTCAGTCGGTCTCAAACGCATTTAGCTTGCAACCCACCAATATGCTTTTATCTTTAACAGCGACAAAGAAAAAATAATCTGTCTATTTCCGCAAAAACAAAGTAGCTTCATCTTTTCCCAGAAGGCGCAAACTCCATTTGTGGCTGCAGCAGTGAAGAGGCTCTTTGACTGACGGCTCGTTAGCTAGGTAGGGTCAGTTTGTATCTATTTGCGCTAAAAGTATCTATCCATATTAATAAAACGAGTAACGCGAGTAATGGATCTTATCAAATTTTAGTAACTGTAATGCATTACTGAATTTTTAAACAGTAATTTTGTTACACAGCACGTTACTGCAAAAGTAGTGGCATTACAGTAACTCATTACTTTGTAATGCGCTACTCCCAACACTGTTCATGAGTGATGTCACACAGATGCAAAGATGTAGAAATGACCAGCTGGCAAAAAGGGTGGAACTGACCATCTGCTCTCAATTGTTCTATGTTGATAGAACATGAACACTGTAGAATCTACAGTGTAGATATTATGGACAATTAGTTTTTACCAAATATTGTGCTTCTGTTACCAGTATTTTACTCCAGACAGTGATGCCAAATGCGTTAAGGTGTTGTCACACGAGGTGAAAGGTATGATGACTCTTCCATTCATCTATTCTGGTGTTAATGCTACTGAGGCTAATTAATTAGTCTCATCCTGCTAGCTCGAGCTGATATTGTACAACGCTGGCAAAAAAACAACCCCCCCCCCCCAAAAAAAAAACCCAACAACTCTTCAATACATCAACAGGCTGCTCAGCCTTTGAAGGTGAACAGAATTGTATTTTCATGAAAACAAGTATTTAAAAAATATCATAAAATGTGTAGAAAGGTGCAGAATTAAAGTCTTTGGATTCTTCAAAAAATTACATGAAAATTATTAATAATTTTTGCAGAACGTAAATAATCATAACATTTACTTCTGAGCAGCTGGATGATGAGACTCCAGTCTGTACTCCAGTGGCTGGTAACATAAACAGATGATACTCTAGATAGGACATGGTGAATGGCGAGTCCACTCACACGTAGTCTTAAAGTTCACAACCCTATGTTAAAAAAACAGCACAATAAACTAAAAGTTTAAAAGAGAGGATTGTGCCAAGTATTAAGGCTGAGTGTGGTGACTGCGAGTTCTGTGAAATGGGATTGTAGAAAAGGCCGCAAAGAGGAGACAGAGAGAGACACACCAGGACCAGAAGTTTTAACTTTCTTTATAAAATCAGGTTATATGGCGCATATTTAGAGCGCATATATGGCATTCATATTCACCCACATATACCTAGTAGGCATGATGGTGCATATTCTGGAAGCTTCACGTCTCAATGGCCAAAGAAGACCTGACCCTGCAGAGACCTACAGGAGGTGTGAAGTTGGTTGCTTAGGAGACGAGAAGTGGGAGAGAATGTCCCAGCAGGAGCCCCGGAGGCTAGAAGGATGGGAGAGACAATGGAGACGCCAAGGAGCCTCGGGGGCTGTATGTTTGCTCAAGGACTGTGGGTTGGGGGTGTGTTATTTGATGTTGGGGGTTTTGTGTCTTTGGAGGGTATAAGAACTGTGAAGGATGATTGTTCCCCCTCTTTTTTTGAGATACTTTCTTGATAGAGGATGTAGACTCTCAATAAACCTTTCCTGAGAAATAAACTCAGTCTCGTTTGTGAAGACATCCTCTACACCGGTGACCTACGACAAACCATGGCCGGTGACGGTGAGCTTTCCGCACCGGACTCTTCAGGAGCCAACCGGGTTAACGCAGCTACCGCACTACAGCTGCCCAATTTCTGGCAACATAACCCGCGCTCCTGGTTTACCACTGTGGAGGCGCAGTTCCACCTTCAGGGAATCTCAGCGGACGCAACAAGGTTATACCATGTCGTCGCGAAGCTGGACAGCCTCACAGTGCAGCGGGTGGAGAGCCTGACCAACCACCCGCCCCAAGACGACAAGTATGGCACACTGAAAGCCGCCCTCATTCGAGCCTTCACTCCCTCGCTGGGAGAGCGAGCAGAGAAGCTCCTGGCGCTGACAGAAGGGGAAGCAGACAGGCCGGCAGATCTGATGGCGAAGATGATGAGCCTGAGAGGCGAGGATGACGACAGCTTTATCTTCGCCCACCTCTTTCTCAGAACGCTACCGCCAGCGGTGAGAGTCACCCTGGCCAGCTCACAGCCACTCAACAACCGTGACTACCACGAGCTGGGCCAGGAGGCGCAGCGGCTCGTCGAGGCCCATAGACGGCACGCAGCCACGACGGCAGCAGCAGAGCTGAACGCACCCCCGCGAGACGAGGGGAGACCAGAGGCTGCAGCACCGGACCCACTGACGTCGGCAGCGGCAGAGGCCAGGAGAAGCGGGGCTGACAACACCCTCTGTTTCTACCATCGATGCTTCGCCGAGAGAGCGCGCAGATGCACCCCACCGTGCCGATACCAGCGCCAGGGAAAACGCCAGGACCGAGAGCCGGTAGCAGCTGCGACTCTCGGCACGACGAACAAGCTGCTTTTCGTGACAGACGCAAATTTGGGGAAAGAATTCCTGGTGGACACAGGCTCCCAGCTGAGTTTTGTCAAACCTGCCTACACGGACATGCTGACGCCTGCCAGCGGACCTCTGGTGTTAGCGGCGAACGGCTCCACGATCAAAACCTATGGGGAGAAGACGGTCCTCCTATCTCTCCACGGCCGCACCTTCGAGTGGACCTTCGTCGTGGCCGCAGTTAGCAACAACATGCTAGGTGCTGACTTTTTATGCTCAAACAGTTTATTGGTTGATCTTGCTAATAGACGTATTGTAAATTTTTACTCTATCTCCTGCACAGCTCGGGTGGCCCTGCCTTCTGCACATCCCAATGTCACAGCTGCGGGTGGTAAGTTTCATGCACTACTCAATCAGTTCCCAACACTCACGGTCCCAACATTTTCAGTGTCAGTTGCCAAACACGGGGTCGAGCATTTCATAACTACCTCTGGCCCCCCTGTTTTTGCAAAAGCTCGGCGCTTGGACCCAGCTAAACTGGCCATCGTGCGCGAGGAATTTGCCAACTTGGAAAAACTGGGCATTGTTAGACGCTCTAACAGCCCTTGGTCGTCACCCCTGCACATGGTGCCCAAGGCTGACGGCTCGTGGCGCCCTTGCGGTGATTTCCGCAGATTAAATAATGCTTCAGCACACGACCGCTACCCCATTCCGCACATCCATGACTTTTCGGCACATTTGGCGGGGGCGTGCATCTTTTCCAAAATAGATTTGGTGCGCGGTTATCACCAAGTCCCAGTCCGCGCGCAAGACATACCCAAAACGGCAGTTATAACCCCTTTCGGGCTGTTCGAGTTTTTGCGCATGCCTTTCGGCCTCAAAGGCGCCGCACAGACGTTCCAACGCATGATGGATGCAGTGCTGCGCGGCCTCCCTTTCGTGTTCGCTTATTTGGATGATATTTTGGTAGCCAGTACATCTGAAGCCGAACACGAACGCCACCTCACAGCCGTTTTTCAGAGGCTGACAGAATACGGGCTGATAATTAACCCAGCAAAATGCCAGTTCGGGGTAGCGCAAATCGATTTTTTGGGGCACCGCGTGTCTCCAGAGGGCGTGGTCCCGCTGCCTGATAAAGTGCGCACGATAACGGATTTCCCTCAACCGCAGACAGTTAAGGCACTGCAAGAATTTTTGGGGATGGTCAATTTTTATAACCGCTTCCTCCCCAACGTGGCACGGCTCATGCACCCATTGTATGCGGCACTAAAGAAGCAAAAACCTGCATCTAGGGTCGAGTGGTCCCCGGACCGGGAGCGCGCTTTCTCACAAGTCAAATCGGCCCTCGCGAACGCTGCGTTATTGGCACACCCGGTGCCAGCAGCTCGCATGGCGCTAACCACGGACGCTTCCGACGTGGCAGTGGGGGCGGTTGTCGAGCAACTAGTAGCAGGGAGCTGGCAACCACTTGCGTTTTTCAGCAAAACATTGCGCGATAACGAGCGTAAATACAGCGCGTTTGATAGGGAGCTTTTAGCCCTGCATTTAGCCATCCACCGCTTCCAGTTCTGGTTGGAGGGGCGCCGTTTCACCGCCTTTGTAGACCACAAACCCTTAACATTTGCAATGGCCAAAATTTCAGAGCCTTGGTCGGGCCGACAACAGAGGCAGCTGGCTGCGATTTCGGAGTTTACCACCGACATTCAACACGTGGCGGGCAAACACAATGTCGTGGCAGATTGCCTCTCGCGCGCAGTTGCGCTGCCATGCCCCCAGGGGGCAGACTCGGCGGCTGTAGACTCGGGCCAAGCTTGCGGCGCGGAAGCACTCACAGCCCCGGTCTGCGTTGGGTTAGATTATGCAGCCATGGCCGCCGAGCAGGTTAATGATGCGGATGTGCGCGCGCTCCAGTCTGGGCCAACAGGGCTAAGGCTGGAGCATAGGGTGCATCAGACAGGTATGCCTCCTCTAATCTGCGATATCTCCACGGGGCGCCCCCGCCCCGTGGTCCCAGCTGCGTGGCGCCGCCGCGTTTTTGATTTAATCCATTCGCTGGCACATCCGGGAGTTCGCGCATTGATCAAAATGGTGGGAGAAAAATTTGTTTGGCCGGGGCTGCATAAACAGGTCAAAGAGTGGGCCGCAGCCTGCGCAGTGTGTCAAAGAGCAAAGATACACAAGCACACGCGGGCCCCCTTAGAACCTTTTCACATTCCGGCCAAACGCTTCGACCACGTGCATATCGACTTGGTGGGACCCCTGCCGCTGTCGCAGGGTTTCACACACCTTCTAACCATGGTGGACTGCACAACGCGCTGGCCAGAAGCAGTCCCCCTGGCGTCAACTACAGCAGCAGACGTGGCGCGCGCGTTTTTAACGGCTTGGGTCGCGCGTTTTGGAGTCCCGTCAGACATAACGTCTGACAGGGGTCCCCAATTCGTTTCCGAGCTCTGGTCATCCATGGCCCTCAGTCTGGGGGTGAAAATTCACCGCACTACAGCTTATAACCCTCAGGCCAACGGTTTATGCGAACGCTTTCACCGGTCATTGAAAGCAGCCCTCAGAGCAGCTCTCACGGACACAGATTGGGTTGATAAACTTCCATGGGTTTTATTAGGGTTGCGTTCAGCACCTAAGAAAGATTTACAAGCCTCTCCGGCTGAACTAGTTTTTGCCCAACCCCTCCGGTTACCGGGCGAATTCCTTCCAGAGAACCCCGCACCAAATCGCCCACCCGCTCAGCTGCTGCAGAGCGACACAGGATCAAACACCCTCCCCGGCCCAGTTCATCACAGCTTCCCACGCGTTTTTGTGCCTAAAGCCTTAAAGAACGCAGAATTTGTCTTTGTCAGACATGACGCTCAGAGGCCAGGTTTAAGACCGCCTTATGATGGACCGTTCAGAGTGTTAGAAACTGGGGAAAAACATTTTTTGCTCGATTTGGGTGACAGGAGAGAATTAGTCTGCATTAACAGACTCAAACCCGCTTTTGTGTTGGCTGATGAACAAGTGCAATTAGCCAGGGCCCCCCGCCGCGGCAGGCCACTGGGGAGACACTCTTCTAAGCTTTCACAAGAATGTGCTAATGACTCTGATCCACAGATGCAAGAAACAGCTACAGGCAGATCGAAGCCTGCTTACAGCAGTTATGGCAGGAGGTTGAAGCCCAAGCAGTTGGAAGTGTGAAATTTTGCTGTTCTGTGTGATATGATATGTTTCTATGCATTTTGGGGTGTACTTTGTCCTTATTTAGACGTTTGGAGGGGGGTTATATGGCGCATATTTAGAGCGCATATATGGCATTCATATTCACCCACATATACCTAGTAGGCATGATGGTGCATATTCTGGAAGCTTCACGTCTCAATGGCCAAAGAAGACCTGACCCTGCAGAGACCTACAGGAGGTGTGAAGTTGGTTGCTTAGGAGACGAGAAGTGGGAGAGAATGTCCCAGCAGGAGCCCCGGAGGCTAGAAGGATGGGAGAGACAATGGAGACGCCAAGGAGCCTCGGGGGCTGTATGTTTGCTCAAGGACTGTGGGTTGGGGGTGTGTTATTTGATGTTGGGGGTTTTGTGTCTTTGGAGGGTATAAGAACTGTGAAGGATGATTGTTCCCCCTCTTTTTTTGAGATACTTTCTTGATAGAGGATGTAGACTCTCAATAAACCTTTCCTGAGAAATAAACTCAGTCTCGTTTGTGAAGGCATCCTCTACAGTTAGAGCTTTAAAGTGCAAACATTTCTGCAGAACACTTAACTGAAATCCTGACATATCAACCACATTAAATTTAACTGAACTGTCCACACTGTCTATACTGCCTCTTAAGCTGGGTTCACACTATAGCGTTTGGATCGACTTTTACAGACATTTTGAAAAATCAGAGAAATTAATCCAAACATTGGTGAAATTACATTCGTGAGCAGGTTTTTTTTTAATCCATTGCACACCAACTTTTACAAACTTTTGCTAGCATTTGCCAACTCTGCATTCAGCGTTGGCAAACTTTTGCCAACTTAGGCTAGTGTATGTGTAGCTGTTGCCAACTTAGGTTAACTTAAGCAAACAAATACTCGGCGCAGGTCAGCTGACATCAGCGTTAGGCGATACTCATAGAAAGTAGGGATGGGTGTATCGATACTCAAATATCGATACTTCGATACAGCTGGTCGATACTTTGGAGTTGATACTTTTTTTAAATATCGCGATACTACAGTGTTAATACAAAACATGCAATTTGTTTTCCCTTCTGAGAGTTTTAGGCAATACATTTATGTGTGAAAGCTGGTGAAAAACCAACCCAGGCATGTTTTAGAGATTGTCTGCCATGTGACGTTATGGCAGCCTATCAGATGTCAGTGCCGAAGACTCACTGTGGTAGCCTCCAGTCAAGCAGTCACTACTGACTCCGGTGCAAAGTGGAGTAAAGCTCAGCAGCGTCAGGGGCAGCAGAAGAAGAATTACTTCTGAAATATTATACCATTCATCCAAATTCTATGGTGATACCAAGCAGCATAATTTTGAAAAATAAACAAAATAAGCACTATTTAATTTTGTAAAAATAATAGTCTGAAAATAAAATAGATAAATAAATAATAAAATAAAATAAAAAACATTGCTGTCACCATACCAAAAGCCAGTTTAGAAAGCTTGGGATCAGTCCGCCAAGGTCTCCGCCTTTGACTGCCACCTAATCCACATAGCACCGGACTTCCATGATCCCTCCTGCAGGTGGTGAACCTACTGGAGGGCGGACCCATGTAACTCCTTCGGGCTGAGCCCGGCCGGGTCCCATGGGTGGAAACCCGGCCACCAGACGCTAGCCTTCGAGCCCCTCCCCCAGGCCTGGCTCCAGGGTGGGGCCCCGGTAACCCCATACCGGGCGGGGTACACTGAATCCTTGATATACAATTTATCATGAGAGTCTGTTGGATCGTTCTTCGTCTGGCCCTTCACCCAGGACCAGTTTGTCTTGGGAGACCCTATCAGAGGCAAATTGCCCCGGACAACATAGCTCCTGGGATCACTGGGGCACGCAAACCCCCCCACCACGATAAGGTGACGATCATCATCGGTCTCTGTACGACCGTTGTGAGAGTTTAGTTCGCATTGCCAACACTCGGTCGGAGTCATTCCCAGTGAGAGTTGGACTCCGCCAGGGCTGCCCTTTGTCACCGGTCCTGTTCATAATTTTTATGGACAGGATTTCTAGGCGCAGCCAGGGAATGGAGGGTGTCATGCTTGGTGACCACAGGATCTCATCTCTGTTGTTTGCAGATGATGTTGTCCTGTTGGCTTCATCCAGCAATGACCTACAGCTCTTGCTGGGACGGTTTGCCGCTGAGTGTGAAGCGGCTGGGATGAGAATCAGCACCTCCAAGTCCGAGTCCATGGTCCTCAGCCGGAAAAAGGTGGATTGTCCTCTCCGGGTTGGGGACAGGCTCCTGCCCCAAGTGGAGGAGTTTAAGTATCTTGGGGTCTTGTTCACGAGTGAGGGGAAAATGGAGCGAGAGATCGACAGACGGATTGGAGCAGCATCTGCAGTGATGCGGACGTTGTACCGGTCTGTTGTGGTGAAGAGGGAGCTTAGTTCTAAGGCAAAGCTGTCGATTTACCAGTCAATCTACGTTCCTACTCTCACCTATGGTCACGAGCTTTGGGTAATGACCGAAAGAACGAGATCGCGGATACAAGCGGCTGAAATGAGCTTTCTCCGTAGGATTGCTGGACTCACCCTCAGAGTTAGGGTGAGGAGCTCAGTCATCCGGGAGAGGCTCAGAGTAGAACCGCTGCTCCTCCACATTGAAAGGAGTCAGTTGAGGTGGTATGGGCATCTGATTAGGATGCCTCCTGGACGCCTCCCACTTGAGGTGTTTCAGGCACGTCCCACTGGGAGGAGACCCCGGGGCAGACCCAGGACTCGGTGGAGAGACTATGTCTCCCAGCTAGTCTGGGAACGCCTTGGTATCCCCTCTGAAGAGCTGGAGCAGGTGGCTGGGGAGAGGGAAGTCTGGGCTTCTCTGCTTGAACTGCTGCCTCCGCGACCCGGACCTCCGGAAAAGCGGTAGAAGATGGATGGATGGATGGATGGATGCTGTCACCATGGAGTGAGACGCCGGCTCGGCGCTCAGCCCATGCCCCTTTCATCCCTGCCTCTCATTGGGCAGTGCCTCAGCTGGCTCCCAGCTGTCAGTGTCACGGGACGGCTGGGGCCAATTAATCCTCATCAGCTGGGGCGCTGCTAATGAGTATAAAGAGGAGCAGCCACGATCATTCGGCGCTGCGACATAAGCACTACTAGGCTGGAGCCCCTTCGTCCGGTGCCAGCCCTTGTCTCATCATCCAGCATCTCTCGTAAGTGTTTTCCCGTAAGAAGTATTTGTGCCTCTGTGCCCCCATGTCCGGCGCAAGCCCTCTACTAGTCTTAGCGAATCACTTGGGAGCGCCACCTTATTAACTGTTAACTCTGTTGCTGTACTGCCCATGAGTGTAACTATGTATGAGCATCTGTGCTTTCCTCATCCCTTACCCCTGTCACTATTAAACATCACAACTGACTGGCTCGCCCTTGGCTCTCTTATTCCGTGGCTCCCTAGAGCCACGTGTGACAGTATGTCGCAGCCCGAACGAGTTGCCGGCGGCCGTAAATGGTTTGGACTTGTACCTTCCTGTCCGGGTGTTAGCGCCGTTAGCATGCCGTTTCCCAGGAGTCACCTCTGACGCCAGGGCGACGAGCTGAGGTCCATCCTGGGGGCTGTCGACAGGACGCTCTTCACCCTACACGACGCCTCCAACACGAGACGCTGGCATCCGGGCCGTGCTGAGGATCTCCTGGACAGTTACACTCGCTCCTTATTCCATCTCGAGGTCGGTGCCAGGATTGACGCCATGGACACACAGCGAGAGAAGCTCCGCGGGTTGGATGGAAACCCTGGCAGAACGCCGAAGTGGATGACGTTGCCCCCCGCTTCGGGACCCCGTTCCTACTGCAATTCCAGCCCGGGAGTTCGCGCCACCCAGAGGGCTTCCCCCGTTCTGCACCACGTCACTCGGGATCCCCCCCATGGAGCCGCAGCTGACAGCAGTTACGTCTGGGACTGAGCGGCTGACGCGATTCCCGCTGTGCATCCATTCACCATCTGCAGGCACGTGGCGGCGGCAGTGAGATTGGTGGAGAGGACTCCAGGGCAGCGAAGCTTTCCCGAGCTCAAAGCCTTCCTCGCCTCGGTCTCTGATCAGGAGCGGCGATTCCTGGGTTCCCCCCTCGCTTCGTCCCCTGGGAATAGCCGTCATCACTTCGCCAAGTCACCTCAGCATGAACCCCGTCCGGATCCAGTTCTGGGCTTCCACCAGGACCTCTCCTCCCACGCAGCTGTCACCTTTTCGCCTCGTCAGTGTGGAGATTTTACAGCCTCGTTCCCTGAGCCTCATTCCCCCGCTGTCACTCCAGGGCATTCGGGCTGGCTCACCCCGGCTGATACCCCCTCCTCCTCGATGCGCTCCCCGACTGCTGTGTGTGCCTGGAATCCCGGCCTGGTGAGCCCTCTCCTGGAGACAATGCGAGCGGTCCCCAGACGATCTCCCAGGGGGTCCTCCGTTATCGCCTGGCGGGGAGAGGAGGAAGCAATGTTCACCGCAGCAGGCTCCACCCAACCTCCAGGAGGCAGGCAAGTCTCAGTTTATTTACATCAGTGGTCTTTCTGCAACTGTGGGGGTCCTCCCTACAGTTGATAGTGCTATGAGATGACTGTTGTTGTGAAATGGCGCTATATAAATAAAGTTGAATTGAATTGAATTGAATCAGTTTAATGATTTGCTCTGTCACACTCCTGGAGGTGGAGTTCGGGGTTTGCAGCTCCCTGAACTCCCACCACCTGCTGTAACCTGTGCCTTTAATCCTGCATCCTCTGTGTCTCTCTCCGCTGAGCGCTCCCCGGCTCCGGGTCAACGTGGTGGGACGAGGAGAGGGCCTGCGGTTCCGCAGCTACGTTGTGGGCGGAGGAGGAAGACCGACTGCTATGTGGAGTCTGCGCCGACGACCAAGCGTCCCCGGGTCTCCACGGAGGTGCGGTTCGGTCCAGCAGGACGAGGTTCTCCTACCATCACGCCGCGTGGACTGTGGGCGTGGCTACTTGCGCTGGAGGAACCTCAAGCTGCGCTGACCATCATTCTGGCTGCGGGGCCCGACGCAGCCGAATGGGAGCCTGACAACGACCTCTGGACAACGGATCCTGGATCTTCGCAGTCCTGGACGGCGTCGGAACCCAAGATCAGGCGAGTGCTCCTCTCTCTTTTCTCCCTCTATTTCTCTGAGCATTTTAGCCTGTCTCTAGGGGGGATGAGCTGGGTGCAGCCACCCGCGGCATCCGAGCTCATTCCGCCGGGTTCTGGCACTGCCGGTGATCCTGACTCCGGTTCTGTTTTTTCCTCTGAGCCTTCTTCCAGGGTCACCGGCGAGGAGTTGCCGTTCCTCGTGGTGCTGTGGGGTCCAGGTTCAGTGTTGAAGGTCGGTTCTGGTGCGGTGCCGACCCAGTCGGGGTCCGTCGTGGGTGCTGCTCCAGCGGTGCTCGACGTGGATTCGCCCGAGACCCAATCGGGGTCCGACGCGGGTGCCACCCCAGTGTTGTCCAGGTCCGGTGGGGAGGTGGCTGTTCCCCTGCAGCCTGACGCTCGTCTACCTCATCATCGGCTCTCCCCTAAGCCTCTTCCTCCGGGGTCCGCTCTGACCCTTTGCCCATCTCAACGGTCCTGGTGGTTGAGTTACGCGGGTCGACGGCTCGACCTGCAAGTCTTCTGGTTTGGCGAGCTGGTCCAACCTCCCGACAAACTGTATTGTTGCTGGGTGGCCTGGCACGGCTACCGGTGGCCTAGTTTCTTGGAACTTGGGTTTGGACTTGGCCGCCCGAACATTGTCTCTTCCCCGGGTTGCCAACTGGACAATGGGCGGGGAGATTACCAGAACAATTCCGGCCATTTTGGACTCTGCTGTCATATCCGGCTCTAGGGAGCCGGGCAATCAGAGCCAGGGGCAAGCCAGTGAGTCGTGATATTTTATTCAGGGTAAAGGGGAAGGGATGAGAGCACAGATACTCATGCAGACGTACACTCACAGGTTGCACAGCGCAGAGGTAAGCAGCTCGTACCGGACGTGGGGGTAACAAGACGTACATACTCACAGCGGGATACAAACACAGGAATGCTGCAAGAGGAGTATAAGCTGACACCAGACGAAGGGGCTTCAGCTTAGCAATGTGTTTATGTCGCAGCCCCGAGTCATCGAGGCTGCTCCTATTTATCCTCATTGGCAGCGCCCCAGCTGATGAAGACTAATTGGCCCCAGCCGTCCATAATGCTGCCAGCTGGGGGCCAGCTGAGACGCTGCTCAATGGGAAGCAGGGATGAGGGAAAACATGGGCTGAGTGCCGAGACGGCATCTCAACCCATGGTGACAGAGCCCCTCCCTCAAGGTCGGGCTCCTGAACGACCAGGAACATCCCAGCCCCCCCCCCCCCCCCCCCACCTAGGGTGGGAGGAAGGGAGGCGGACCGGAGGGGAAGAAGCCAAGGGAAGGACAACACCAATGGGGCAATGTAGGGTAGCGGGAAAGAAAAACCCAAATACAATACTGACAAAACAGAATAATTAACCCAGGTACAGATGGGGAGAAGAACTGGGTCAGCACGCCGGTTACATACTACCCAGAGAGTACCAACCATGCGTGACCCAGAGCAAGGAAAAAAGAACCACCAAAAAGGTACAGGGCAAAAAATGCTGAGTACGGTTAAATAAAGGGGAACCTATACACAGCGCTAATTTAAGTACATACACACAGTCACCAAGAAAAGTGAGGGTGACTGGAACAAATGACAATTATAGAGCATGGTGTTACAGAAAACAAGGCACATGACTCTATAATGAACCAACAGGACAAAAAAGAAATACTGAGTGCAGGCAAAGAAAACCCCCCACACACAAATATATAAATACCCAGTCACCTAAAGAAATGAAAGTGACTGGAATAAATGGATAACTGCAGAGCATGGTGTTACGGAAAACAAAACATAACTCTACAATACAAAAAACGAGGCTAAAAACATGGCACAAAAAGTAAAATGCTGAGCATGAGCGATGGAAAACACAGCACTATAAAAACGAATCCACCAACAGGACAAAACATTACACCCGAGTGACCTTAATAACAAAAGAAAAAGTGACACCCGAGGTGAATGGCAGGCAGAGTCCAAAAATGGCCGAGATGGCTCCGGAGATCTCCCCGCCCATTGTCCAGCTGGCGAATCAGGGGAAGAGAAGTGTTCGGACGGCGAACTCTGGACCCAGATCCCAGGAATCCAGTCCACCGGCAGCCGAACCAGGCTGCCCAGAGGGAAACACAGACCAGTGGGGGGAACCAGATCACCGAACCGAAAGTTCTGTGGGTCGGGTCGTTGACCCGCATCACTCAACCACCAGGACCGTTGAGACGGGCGAAGGATCAGAGCGGATCCCGGTGGAAGAGGCTCAGGGGAGAGCCGATGACGAGGGCGGCGGGCGTCAGGCCGCAGGAAAACGGCCACCTCCTCACCGGACCTGGACAATACTGGGGCAGCACCCACGTCGGACCCCGATCGGGCCTCAGGTGAACCCACGTTGGACCCCGACTGGGTCTCGGGCGAACCCACGTTGAATACTGCACCAGAACCGACCTCCAACGTTGAACCCGGACCCTCCAGCACCATGAGGAACAGCAAGTCCTTGCCGGTGACCCTGGAAGAAGGCTCAGAAGAGAAAACAGAACCGGGATCAGGATCACCGGCAGCGCCAGAACCCGGCGAGACGAGTTCAGACGCAGCGGACGGCTGCACCCGGCTCGTCTCCCCTGGAGATAGGCTGAAGTGCTCGGGGATAAAAAGAGAGAAAAGAAAGGAGAGCACTCGCCTGATCTCGGGTTCTGACGCCGTCCAGGACTGCGAAGATCCAGGATCCGTCGTCAGGAGGTCGTTGTCAGGCTCCCATCTAGCCGCGTCGGGCCCCGCAGCCAGCACGATGGTCAGCGCAGCTTGAGATCCCTCCAGCTCAGGTAACCCCGCCGACGATCCACTCGGCGTGAAGCCAGAAGAATCTCGTCCCGCCGGACCGAACCGCTCCTCCGTGGAGACCCGGGGACGCTCAGTCGTCGGCGTAGACTCCACGCAGCAGTCAGTCCCCCTCCTCCGTCCGCAATGTAGCTGCGGAACCACAGGCCCTCTCCATATCCCACCACGTTGACCCGGAGCCGGGGACCGCTCGGCGGAGAGAGACACAGAGGATGCGGGATTAGGAATACAAGTTACAGCAGGTGGGGAGAGTTCAGGGAGCTGCGAACCCTGAACTTCTCCTCCAGGGATGTGACAGAGCAAATCATTAAGCAGGTGTGAAAAAACAATGACTTGCCTGCCCCCTGGAGGTTGAGTATCGCCTGCTGTAGTGGAATCTGCTTCTTCCTCTCCCCGCCCGGCGATAACGGAGGACCCCCCGGGAATTCGTCTGAGGGTCGCTCGCGTTGTCTCCAGCAGAGAGCTCACCAGGCCGGGATTCCAGGCACACACAGCGGTCAGGAAGCGCGTCGAGGAGGAGGGGGAAACAGCCGGGGTGAGCCAGCCCGAATGTCCAGGAATGACAGCGGGGAAACGAGGCTCAGGGGACGAGGCTGTGGAATCTCCACACTGACGAGGCGAAGGGATGACAGCTGCGTGGGAGGAACGGTCCTGACGATGACCCAGAACTGGATCCGGACGAGGTTCGTGCAGAGGTGACTCGGCGATGTGATGACGACTACTCCCAGGGGACGAAGCGAGGGGGAAACCGAGGATTCGCCGCTCCAGATCGGAGATCGAGACGAGGAAGGCGTCGAGCACGGGAAAGCTTCGTAGCCCTGAAGTCCTCACCATCAATCTCACTGCCGCCGCCACATGCCTGAAGGTGGTGACAGGAAACACAGTAGAGCTCGCGACAGCCACTCGACCCCGGACATAACTGCTGTCAGCTGCGGCTCCTTGAAGGGAATCCCGAGTGACGTGGCGCAGGTCGGGGGAAGTCCTCTGGTTGGCGCGAACTCCCGGACTGGAATGGCGGCAGGAACGGGACTCCGAAGCGGGGAAAGACGTCGCCCACTTCGACTCCCTGCCGGGATTTCCATCCACCCCGTGGAGCTTCTCTCGCTGTGTACCTGCAGCGTCTATCCTGGCACTGTCCTCCAGATGGTACAGAGAGTGAGGGTGACAGTCCAGGAGTTCCTCAGCACGGCCCGGATGCCAGCGTCTCGCGTTGGAGGCGTCGTGCAGGGTGAAGAACGTCCCATCGACAGCCTCCGAGATGGACCTCAGCTCGTCGCCCTGGCGCCGGAAGTGACTCCTGGGAAACGGCATGCTAGCAGCGCTGACACCCGGACAGAAAGGTACATTTCCACGGCGACTCACGGCCGCCGGTAACTCTTCTGGCTGCGACATACTGTCATATCCGGCTCTAGGGAGCCGGGCAATCAGAGCCAGGGGCAAGCCAGTGAGTCGTGATATTTTATTCAGGGTAAAGGGGAAGGGATGAGAGCACAGATACTCATGCAGACGTACACTCACAGGTTGCACAGCGCAGAGGTAAGCAGCTCGTACCGGACGTGGGGGTAACAAGACGTACATACTCACAGCGGGATACAAACACAGGAATGCTGCAAGAGGAGTATAAGCTGACACCAGACGAAGGGGCTTCAGCTTAGCAATGTGTTTATGTCGCAGCCCCGAGTCATCGAGGCTGCTCCTATTTATCCTCATTGGCAGCGCCCAGCTGATGAAGACTAATTGGCCCCAGCCGTCCATAATGCTGCCAGCTGGGGGCCAGCTGAGACGCTGCTCAATGGGAAGCAGGGATGAGGGAAAACATGGGCTGAGTGCCGAGACGGCATCTCAACCCATGGTGACATCTGCCTGCCGTCTCCTCAGGTGTCCTTTACTTCTTTTATTATTATTGAGGTCACTCGGGTGTAGTTTCTTTGTCCGTTAGGGGAATATATGTTTTTGTGCTGTGTGTTGTGTTTTTTTTATTAACCATACTCAGCATTTTTATCTTATCATTATCCTGTGCTCCTGTCACCATTATCCCTCTAGGTGACCCTTGTATTTAGTGCTGTGTATCGTGTTTTTTCCCCTTATAACCGTACTCAGCAATTTACCTTATTGTTACCCTGTTTCACCTGTCACCATTATCCCTCTAGGTGACCCTCCTTGTATTTAGTGCTGCGTATTGTGTTTTCTCCCTTATTAACCGTACTCAGCATTTTACCTTATTGTTATCCTATGATCCTGTCACCTTTATTCCTCTAGGTAATCCCCCGTTTTTTTTTTGGTGCTGTGTATTGTGTTCTCCCCCTTGTAAACCGTACTCAGCATTTTTCCCTCATGTTCATCCTGTTCCTACCCTGTCATCGTTATTTCCCTGGGTGTCCCTCTTTGTATATGGCGCTGTGTATTGTTTTCCCTGCCACCCGTACTCAGTGTCTTTCATCACCCTTATTTTATCTTTAGCTTTGTAGGAGTGCGTTATGGAGTAGTGTGTTTCATTCCCCCTTAACCATACTCTGTAATAGCTTTATTTGTCCTGTTACCTCTTTGGGTTTTTTTTTTTCCTCCCTTTCTTGCCCTGGGCTACACGTTGTGTTATCTGAGTAGAGCGTAACCTGTGTCCTACTCAGTTTTCTCCCCATCTGTGCCCTGGGTTAATTTTTCCCTGTTTTGTAACGTATTGTGTTTGGGTTTTTTCCTCTCTCTGCCCTGCGACCCTACATTGTCCATTGGGGTTTTTTGTTTTGTCCTTCCCTTTGCATCTTCCCCTCCGGTCCTGCCTCCCTTCCACCCACCCTAGGTGGGGGGGGGGGGGGCTGGGATGTGGGGGAGGCTCTGTCACCATGGGGTGAGACGCCGGCTCGGCGCTCAGCCCATGCCTCTTTTATCCCTGCCTCTCATTGGGCAGCGCCTCAGCTGGCTCCCAGCTGTCAGTGTCACGGGACAGCTGGGGCCAATTAATCCTCATCAGCTGGGGCGCTGCTAATGAGTATAAAGAGGAGCAGCCACGATCATTCGGCGCTGCGACATAAGCACTACTAGGCTGGAGCCCCTTCGTCCGGTGCCAGCCCTTGTCTCATCATCCAGCATCTCTCGTAAGTGTTTTCCCGTAAGAAGTATTTGTGCCTCTGTGCCCCCATGTCTGGCGCAAGCCCTCTACTAGTCTTAACGAATCACTTGGGAGCGCCACCTTATTAACTGTTAACTCTGTTGCTGTACTGCCCATGAGTGTAACTATGTATGAGCATCTGTGCTTTCCTCATCCCTTACCCCTGTCACTATTAAACATCACAACTGACTGGCTCGTCCTTGGCTCTCTTATTGCGTGGCTCCCTAGAGCCACGTTTGACAATTGCATTGTGAAAAAAAATGACATATACTGTATGCTTCTTGGTATCACCATAGAATTTGGATGAATGGTGAAACATTTCAGAAGTAAAAAATATTTGAGTCCAGTTGACTTGACTGAGCTTTCATACAGCACACTTACCCACCTGCATGACTGAGAATCTTCCCCAAATTAAGAAATTTAAATAATTTTGCATTCATTTTAAGTCATGATTAGTTTTATTACAATTGAATTATGTTTCATTTTATTTTTATTTACTTTCCTCATTGTTCTATTTTATTATCATTTCATAAGTATTTCTTTCAAGTATTTATGTTCATGAGTTTTATTCATATTTCATATTGGTCTTGCAATAAAGTTGTTAATGAAACTGCAATCATGTGATTTTCCTTTTAGGGGCAAAAAGTATCGGTATCAGTATAGAAGAAAAAGTCCCATAAATTTTAATGGTATCATATCGAAAGGAAAAAATGCTGGTATCACCCATCCCTAATATAAAGATCAGCATTTATGGAGGCTTCCTGCCATTCTGGACCTGCTTTTGGAGTGAACACATCTCCCTTGGGCATACGTTTCAGTATTTATTCTTGTTTTATATTCCTATGTAGTTACTTTTGTATGCCCTTTTTCCCTGTTTGTTCATTCATTCATTCATTCATTCCTCTAAAAAAATAATACAATAATGCCTATCTATAGACTCCAACAGTAAGTCTGCAATTAAAATGTGAATGTGGATGGAATAAAAAAACTAGTGTATCATCATATAAATAAAATGACGGGTGATTATATTTTAACTGTTACAACTCTCTCCATTAAAATGACATGAAATCCCATTAAATGTCATTTACTTTTTGGCACCACATCAGTGCTGTTTGATTCCCCACAATGGAAGCCGAGCCAACAAATCCTGGAGAATGATTACGCATGGAGCAGAAAGTTAAGAACAGTAAATTTTGAAAAGAGGATTTTTTTTTCGTTTGCACTGTCACATTTTTGGGGGATTATATATATATATATTTCTCTTTTTTTTAAATTTCCCCCTTCTCTCAGTTTTTGGCATTCCAGAACCATGGACAGTGACACTTCTTCACATTTCTCTTGCGTCTGCGCATGTCTGAAGTGAGTTTCGGTCTAAAAACATTTGTTTCCACCAGCATTTCAGTCAATGTTTTCCAATGGCGCTTAACTTAGGCTGACTTAAGTGAGCTCTGCATAACAGCCCAGCGCTCAGGAATTTTTACAAACTGCACACAGTTTTCACCAACGTGTATTTCCAAATTTACAACTTTTATCATTGTTTGCCAACAAACACCAATTATCATTAACTTTTACCAACTTTTGCCAGCAGAGCCAGACATTTGCCAAAATGTCAGTAAAAGTTGGTCCAAATGTTGTAGTGTGAATCCACTCTTAGGAATAAAAGTACTTGAGCAGCTGTGGCATAAGCAAGGACAGCTGTGATTTTTTTTTTCATTATATTCAGTTGTCTAAGGTGAGCAGAGTTTATGAGACACTGCTTGCTAAATGATGCACATGTATGTGTTAGTTTCTTCTTTCCTTATTAACTGTCATCTTGTTGCTGGAGCACACATCGTATGTGTGTGTGTGTGTGGTTAGAGCGATGTCACGACTGCTGCTTATTCGCCTCTTTCTCGTAAGCATTTTCAGTTCTATTGTGGATGTAGGCCAAGCCTGAGCCGAGCCCATACAAGTGGCCACAGTACTTTGAGTCATTGATATGATCCTCAAAGAACATCTCTCTCATCTTGAAGAAAGCCATGCCCGTGAGTAATGAGTCAGAGCCTGCCAAATGCTGTGGTCCAATCCCTCCAGCTCAAGCCGCTCAGTTACTTCCTGCAGCCCACCCTTCAGGTTTATACAGCTTTTCATGAGGTACTTGACATCATAAATGACTGGGAAGTACAAGTGAAGAATCTCAAAGAAGTCAACCTCCTCTTCAGGCAGGTTGACTGACGTTGGACAGAATCTTTATCAGGTATCCAAAGTCGTAGCTCCTGTGAAAGGACAACCACTTGATCCCATCACACAGCACCACATCGGATGTTATTAACAGCTCTTCAAAGTGAAGCGTCTCTGTGCCTTTGTCCTTGTGCTTCTTGAACTGGATCCCCAAAAAAGTCAGGAGCTCTGTGGAGTCCTGGGCGCACATGTCTTCTGTGTGGTTGAACTTAAAATTAAACTGCCATGTTCATGTTCCTGGCTGGTAGTCCCCTTGCTCATTCAGAAATGTGAGGCCCAGCTGTATTATCTTGAGCAAATTCACACTGCAGTGCAATAACTGGTACTGGTAGTCGGCGTTACTCCTGAACTCTCTGATTGGTCTGGCAACAACATTAGATTAGATTATTTGTTTATTTGACAGGGACAGTGCAATAAACATAGACAATTAATGAAATGACAATCAATCTGATGTGTTGCACAAAGAGTGTATAGCTGTTAGCTAATTTGCAACTCTTGTCCCTGGATGGGCTTTAGAAAGGAGAAACAAGTAAAAAGAAAAAAGGAAAAGAAAAGAAAAAATGAAAACAGACTAAACAATAACCACATACATCAATGCAAAAATGATTATAAATACATTATAAATACACAATTATAAATATTATAAATATTATAAAGACTATAAAATATTATAAATACACAATATAACAACCTGACTCACATTTGCCTATTTCAGGCCTCCCTACCTTTGTCGCTCACTATAAACAAACACATTCATTCCTTCCCTTCATTCACTCTCACCCTGCAGACAATCATTTCATACATGGGTACATTCTTAATTATTTTTCAGCCAGTTTTTAATCTTTTTAGTGAATGTTTTAAAGTCCGTTATTATTTTAATTTCATTTGGCATTGTGTTCCAGATGTGACTGCCCTTTATAGAGAAAGCTGTTTGTCCAAATGTGGTTCTGCGGTGGAATATTTTACAGTTATTGTTAACAGAACTCCTGGTGGCTCTGCTGCTGTCCTGTCTTTGGATGAAACCAGCAAGTGGCTCGGGCACTGATTTATGGAAACATTTGAAAATTAATTTCAGAAAACAGAGGTCAATGAAACTCTCAAAACTCAATAGATTGTATTTTTTAAAAATATAACAGTGATGCCACCTAATGGGCTTTTTGTCCAAGATTTTTAGAGTTTGATTATATAATGAACCTATATGTCTTATTGTGGAAGGGGCTGCTTGAGCCCAGACTGTCAAACAGTATGATATATGAGAAAAAAACATAGAATGCATATACAGTACAGCTGCTTTGTATGGTATGTAATAGCTAATTAATTTAAAGCACTTCAGATTTTTTTTTACTGTTTTTGAAATTTTCTTTATATGAAGATTAAATTTGAATTGAGGATCTAGTACAATGCCAAGGTATTTGAATTCTGTAAATAAACTGATGTCTTGATCATGTATATTAACTTTAAAATGTTGCAGGTTACATTTTTTGATTGAAAAGCACATTGAAACTGTTTTCTGAAGGTTCAGCAATAGATGGTTCTGGAAGAGCCACTCTTGGACATCAACCATACTTGTGGACAGTACATCTGCAGCCTGTGCTGGAGTCTTGGCAGCTGTGTAAATAACTGCATCATCTGCATAAAGTTGACATGTTGCAGCTGAGCAGTGTAGCGGCAAGTCATTAATAAAAATGCTGAAAAGTAAAGGACCAAGAATGGACCCTTGTGGGATACCCATACGGTTGTTTAAAAATGAGGATTTATCCTGGTGAACTTTTACACACTGTTCTCTATTCTGGAGATAAGAT
Source organism: Pholidichthys leucotaenia (assembly GCA_020510985.1). NCBI lineage: Eukaryota > Metazoa > Chordata > Actinopteri > Cichliformes > Pholidichthyidae > Pholidichthys > Pholidichthys leucotaenia. Next base: position 172,287,563 of record CM035844.1, read on the forward strand.
GCAAACCATTCTAATGTATCTGGAGAGAAGTTAAAAGATACCATTTTGGATAAAAGCAAACTGTGGTTTACAGTATCGAAAGCCTTTTTGAGATCTAGAAAAACAGCCCCTACCACATTACCCCTGTCCAAGGACTGTTTGACATTTTCAATAAGGCAACAATTTGCTGTTTCTGTTGAGTATCCTGGTCTAAAACCAAATTGATGTGGATGAAGAAGTTGACTGTCTTGTAAATAGTCTATCAGCTGTGTAGCTACAACTTTTTCAAGAACCTTAGACAGGACTGGTAAAATAGAGATTGGGCGGTAATTGCATATATCGTCTTTACTGCCTGATTTATGAACTGGCATGACGACAGCTTTTTTTCCAATCAGATGGAAATGTACTAGACCTAATGGAGAGATTGATGAGATGAGTCAGTGGTTTGATTAATATTTTGCTGTGCGTTTTGAGAAAGGAAGTGCTCATATTGTAGATATCATTAGTTTAGTTTAGTTTATTTGAAAAGGGACAATGCAATTTCATAAAACACATGATTATACATGGTTAAAAAAGCCAGAATTAGCCAAAAGGCTAGTTTTCATCTGTAGTCCCCTGGCCAAGATGTAAAAAAGCAGTAAAATGCATCTACAAAAAAAAAAAAAATTGTTTAGACATTTAAGAGGGCACTGTTAGTGCACATTAGTTTTTGACTTTGACAGTGTTTTAACAATACCAGCAATTAACTCCTCATTTACCTCATCGATGCGAAAAGAATCTGTTGAAAGTATTGATTTTGTGTTGTTGAGCACATTTGGCAGCACAAAGTTTTTTGTTAAGTCTTCCACAGAGTCCACAAAATATGAATTAAATTCATTTGCCAATGTAGCCTTGTCACTGATGGTCTTGCCATTGATTCTAAGTTACTTTACCCGCTTCTGAACATTTTTTTTATTAGTTATTTAAATGCCTCCATAGGGAACTGTTGTTACCCTTTACATGATCTATCAGTTTATTGTAATAAGATACTTTTGATTTTCGCAGCTCTTGTACCACTTTATTTCTTAAACTTTTGTACACAAGGTGATCATTATGTAGTTTAGAGGTTAATGATGTTTTCAATGCAGAGTCTCGCCTCTTCATAAGTTTTCTTATTTCATTATTTAACCATGGTAGGTTAATCTTCTGTTGTTTACTTTTAATTTGCTTTGTAAATTTTTCTATAGACTTTGTAATTGTTGCAGTTATAAAATTACAACAATCATCTACTTCATATATTGACATGAGCTGCTCCCAATTTTGATTCTCTAAGTAATGTTCAAACTCCTCATTTTTTGATTTGGGAATAATAAAATTTGATTTGTCAATATCGACTCCCCCAAAATACTGTAGTCGCTTTTCAGTAAGTTTTCTGACAGCAAGAACCATGTTATGATCTGAGAGACCAGTTACAAGATTATAGGTTCTGATTATTCGTTCTGGTTTATTAGCAAATGCCATGTCAATAAGTGTTCTAGATTGTTTGGTTATCCTGGTGGGTCCTTTGATCATTTGTTGGTAATTAAATTTAGTCATGGGGCTTTTCAGTTTCTGTTTGTCCTTTTTATCAGACCAGTTAATATTAAAGTCACCATACAATATTGTTTCTCTGCTCCTCTCAGGTTGTTTAACCAGATCACTTAATTCATTATAAAAAGAAGAATTGTGTGAGGGTGGGTTGTACAATACTGCAATGTTGAAATTCATTACCGGTGAGAGACATACATTAACAGCTAAACATTCAAGTGAAGTATTCAAATCAACCAATTGACATTTAAATTTCTCTTTGATGTAAATTAAAACACCTCCTCCCCTCCCTCCCTGCCTGTCTTTTCTAAAACACTGATAACCCACAATATCGATCATATTAGTGTCTATGTTCCTGTGTAGCCAGCTTTCTGAAAGTCAAAGATAGTCCAGATTTGAGTCAAACAGCAACACCGAAATCTCATCTCTTTTGGGGATTATGCTCCGTATGTTTAAATGTCCACCGAGGATCCCCTTTGGTTTAGCCTTTGCGTCCCAATGAACTCGTGCATGATTAACAGTTTGGAAAAATAAATGTTGTTTTTGCTTTTGTACAGCTTGGTTTTCGGCTCTCGCCTCATTTGCATTTTGTTTAACCCCTCCTGTTTCCAAAAGTTTGGACGTAGCGCAGCTGTTAACAGCAGGATCAGATATGTGAGTCTGTTCAGTGCTGTTCGACTCACCCGACTCGCTACGTCCAGCTGTACTGGGGCGAAGACCGGTATTATGCTGCTCCACCAGTTCAGATGTTAGCCAGGCCGTTGATAGCAGCGGGCGATCAGCCGATTCAGATGTAAGCATGTCCGCTGATAGCAGCGGGCGACCAGCCGGTTCAGATGTTAGCATGGCCGTTGATATCAGCGGGCGATCAGCCGATTCAGATGTCAGCAGTGCCGATGATAGCAGTGGGCGACCAGCTGATTCAGATGTTAGCAAGACCGTTGATAGCAGCGGGCGATCAGCCGATTCAGATGTTAGCATGTCCGTTGATAGCAGCGGGCGATCAGCCGATTCAGATGTTAGCATGGCCGTTGATAGCAGCGGGCGACCAGCCGGTTCAGATGTTAGCATGGCCGTTGATGGCAGCAGGCGACCAGCCGGTTCAGATGTTTGCAGGGCCGTTGATAGCAGCGGGCGATCAGCCGGTTCAGATGTTAGCCGGGCCGTAGATAGCAACAACCAATCCGCCGGCTCAGATGTTTGTGCTAACCCAGTGGTCTGCTGTTTAATACTAACTAACTAACTAACCTGCACTTATATAGCGCTTTTCTATAGTGGCAGGTCCAGGGTTAAGGTGAATATCCCCTGCCAGAAGTAGCAGTACTAACAGCACTTTAACTGTATAGCCTCTGCCATATTGTGATATTTGCTTAGCAGCCATGTTTGCCTTGTTTTGGAAGCTTTTTCTCAGGGCTTTTGAAGACCAGATAGAGTACAGGGTGAAATGCCCATGTCCATATCCATATAAATTAAACTTTTTAGCTTCACCTTTAGTTGAGTTGGCCAGAAAACCCTTCTTGTTGCAGGTCCAGACACACAAAGACAATAATAAGAAGAAGTAGATAAGCAGAAAGTGGCTAGAAGTGGAGCCCATCAAACCACTCCTCACTCCGGTGGCAGCCATCTTCCTGGGAGCTCAGTGTCTGTAGCAATGTAGATGTATTTTTGGATGACATGTCAGAGTTTGAGTTCATTTTCAAAAATTCAAAGCATGGATTATGATTGAAAATTTTAGATTTATGAATATGTGACTTTACAATTAGTAAAATTAGATTAATAATGTAGTATTTGTTATGACCCAAGCGCCGTCGTTAGTGTTTCACCATTTAAGCCCAGCACTGGCGACGGTATGACGCAGCAGTGTCAGTCATTATACGTCTGAGCTACGGATGACTTGGACTATCATCTACCTTGTCTGCTTGTTGTTGAACGTCACTTCTCCGGCACCAGTAAGTGAGCTATTAGCCTTACCCCTTCCGGTGAAAGTGGACCTTTGTGTGTCTTTGCTTCAGCAGCCTGTGTAGCTAATTACTTAAACAACCCTTGCCTGTGTATGACCGTCTCCTCTTAAGGACCCGTAAGAGAGCTGTCTAGCCTTACGCCTCCGGAAGTGTATGGACTTATGTGTCATTGCCCCTGCATCTTGTGTTGTTCACTTTTCACCGTAATAAAACTCACTGTAAACTCACTGGTGACTGTGTGCGTCTTATGCTGGCTCGTGAGGGCCAGCGCATGACAGTACACTGCTGCCAAAACAGCGTGACGCCAACCCGAGACGCTATTCACCAGTGGGTTTGAGTTTTTTGGACATTTGCTTTTTCCTGTCTGGGTACCGTGTATGTGAAGAATGCCGTCGCGGAGGAACCGTGTGTGGAGTCCGAGCCACGAGCTGACTGACGTGCTGGAAGTGGTGGATGAGCTGCTCATCTCCGCTTCTCTGCTAGATTACGACCACGGCATACACTGGTACCTGGACACTGCCGAGGATATACTTTGTCATCTCTCTCCCCGCTACGCTGACCACCCGGAAGTCGACGCGAGGAGGGAGGACATCGCTGCGCAACACGAGATCTACCTGATGATGGAGGAGGAACGCGGCATGAAGCAGGAGAAGAGGCACTCCTGCTCTTTGCTCATGGATCCCGATCCTTTCCTCGATCCGTTCCGGGAGTTCGCACTGTCTGGGGGCCGGCGAAGGCGTCGGCGCCGCGGCCGGGCGCATCCTCGGCAAGCTGCTGCTCCGGATCCAGTTCCGGGCCGCCGGGATGACCCCCTCAACCAGCCGGCTGCTGTGAGTGAGCTGAGTCCTGTGCCGGTGGGCTCCGTCCATGGGTCCGTTTCTACCACCCAGCGAGCGAGGGAAGGAGCGATGTCCGCTACAGCTGATACCATCCTCCCCCCGGGAGACAGGCAAGTTCAAGTTCACTTACCTATCGATCATTGTGATCTGTCTTGTCTGACTCCTGGGGGTGAAGCTCAGGGTTCGCAGCTCCCTGAGTTTCTTTCCCCAGCTGTAGCCATTAGTATTAAACCTGCTGCCTCTGTGTCTCCTCCTGCGGAGCGGTCCTCAGCGTCAGTCCCACACCATCGAACGAGGGGGAGGCCTGCAGCTCTGGGAAATATCCCGGCCCTGCAGCCTAGCATTGGACAGAGAAGAACGGACTGCAGTGAGGAGCCAGAGCCGACGAGAGAGCGTCCCCAGGGTTCCTCAGGGATGCAGCCCGAGTCAGCAGGTCCAGGGTCCTCTGCCCCCACGCCATACGGGTTATTGGCGTGGACACCAGCGCGTGAGGATCCAGCTGCAGAGACCATCAGGCCGGCTGTGGAATCCGACGCAGCCGAGTGGGAGCCCGACGACGAGCTGCTTCTTGAACCTGGATCGGCGAAGTCCTGGACGGCTCCAGAGCCCGAGTGCAGGCAAGTGCTCTTTCTTGTTTTCCTGTATGGTGTATTAGAGCATTTTTGCCTGCCTCATGGGGAGGCGAGTGAGGGGCAGCCGTCCGCTGCACCCGAGCTCATCTCGCTGGGCTCTGGCGCTGCCGGTGGAACTGATCCCGGTCCTCTCTTGTTTTCTGAGCACCTCCACAGCGTTACCGGTCCGGAGCCAGTCAAGGTCACGGGACTGGGGGTTCCAGGTTCGGAGATGGAGGTCGTCGCCGGAGCAATCCTGACCCAGTCGGGGTCCGACGTGGGGGCTGAGATGATCCAGTCGGGGTCCGACATGGGGGCCGAGATGACCCAGTCGGGGTCCGACGTGTGGGCCGAGGTGACCCAGTCGGGGTCCGACGTGGGTGCAACGATGACCCAATCGGGGTCCGACGAGGTCCAGTGGGGGTCCAGCGCAGGTGCGGCTGTGACCCAGTCGGGGTCCGACGTGGGTGCAACGGTCCAGCGCAGGTGCGGCTGTGACCCAGTCGGGGTCCGACGTGGGTGCAACGGTGACCCAATTGGGGTCCGACGAGGTCCAGTGGGGGTCCAGCACAGGTGCCGCTGTGACCCAATCGGGGTCCGACGAGGTCCAATGGGGGTCCAGCGCAGGTGCAGCTGTGACCCAATCAGGATTCGAGGGGGTCCAAGTTTTTGGTTGTCCCCCTCTCAGGAGCCACCAGCTGGGGGCCGTTAGAGGTTTTTGTTTGACGGTCTGGCGCTCCCCTGTCTTGTCATGTGCAGGTGAGCGGCTGCATGCAATCCCTCCACGGTCCTGGTGGTTGTGGGATGTGGGTCGGCCACCTGAGGAACTGCCTGGAGCGTTCGGCGTCTTGGGTTGGCCACCTAATAAACTGTGTGTGTTACGGGGTGACCTGGTTCGGCCACCAGAGGACTTGTTTCTGGGGGCATGGGACTGGGGCAGGCCACCTGATTATCATGTACTGTGGGACTATCTGTGGGCCCATACGGGGCCTGGTCATGTTAAGTACGTCTAGAGATTTTTTTTTTTGTTGTTTCTTTGTAAATCCAAGTCATAGTCTTAGTCAAGTCTGAGCAATTTTTAGATTGCCTCTTGTTTCCTTGTAAGTCGAAGTCTTAGTCAAGTCCGAGCAATTTTTGATTGCCTCTTGTTTCCTTGTAAGTCATAGTCTTAGTCAAGTCTGAGCAATTTTTTAGATTGCCTCTTGTTTTTTTTTCTTCTTTGTAAGCCACAATCTTAGTCACAGTCTAGTTCTGAGCAATTTTTGATTGCCTCTTGTTGTTTTGGAAAACCATAGTCATAGTCATAGCCAAAGCAAAGCAATTTTAGATTGCTCCCTGTGTGTTGGTGTGTTTTTTTTTTGTTTTGTTCGTGTTTTGAAAGCCATAGTCAGGTAAAGCAATCTATATTGCCTTTTGTGTTTTGTATCCATAGTTTGGTCTTGTTTTGCTAATTGTTCTTTCCTCCCCTTTTTTTTGAGGGGCTATGGTCAAGTCTTGTCTTTGTTTTTTGTTTTCCCCTCTTTCTTTGAGGGGCCATTGTATGGGAATTTTGTTCTTTGTTTCCAGGTATTTACATGTATTTTTTGGGGGTTTCGTATGTTTTTTTTTTTTTTTTTTGGTCTGGTCATGGTCTTGTTCAGGGGTTGGTTTCTCTCCCTCCGCACCTGTCCTCCCACCCTGGGGGGAGGGGGGGCAGGGTGGTTCCTTGGGGCGTTCAGAGTCCGCCCGTGGAGGGAGGGTACTGTTATGACCCGAGCGCCGGTTCTGATCGCGCTCGGGCTAAAGTTATGTCTCGCTGCCGGCCTTGACAGCTGCGGGCTGTATTCTGGCCTCACCGGGCTCTTATTGTGAAAGTGCTCGGTGGGGTTTCCGCCTGTCAATGGTCGGCCAGCTGAGTGTCATTACTGTCGTTAGTGTTTCGCCATTTAAGCCCAGCACTGGCGACGGTATGACGCAGCAGTGTCAGTCGTTATACGTCTGAGCTACGGATGACTTGGACTATCATCTACCTTGTCTGCTTGTTGTTGAACGTCACTTCTCCGGCACCAGTAAGTGAGCTATTAGCCTTACCCCTTCCGGTGAAAGTGGACCTTTGTGTGTCTTTGCTTCAGCAGCCTGTGTAGCTAATTACTTAAACAACCTTTGCCTGTGTATGACCGTCTCCTCTTAAGGACCCGTAAGAGAGCTGTCTAGCCTTACGCCTCCGGAAGTGTATGGACTTATGTGTCATTGCCCCTGCATCTTGTGTTGTTCACTTTTCACCATAATAAAACTCACTGTAAACTCACTGGTGACTGTGTGCGTCTTATGCTGGCTCGTGAGGGCCAGCGCATGACAGTATTGTTTTGTTTTGGAGCAAGGGTATATGTAAGAAATCCAAACAATACATTTTCAAAAGAAAGTGAAGATTCTGGGTCAAGAAAATAACAAATAAATGTCCATTTAACAAAAATAACAAATAAATGACCATAAGGACATGTTCAACCAAGATGTGTCCTCTAATTAACATCACAGGTGTCTACAAACTTGTAATCAGTCAGTTGGCCTATTTAAAGGGTGACAAGTAGTCACTGTGCTGTTTGGTGACCACACTAAACATGTACCAGAGGAAGCAAAGGAGAGAGTTGTCTCAGGAGATTAGAAAGAAAATTATAGACAAGCATGTTAAAGGTAAAGGCTATAAGACCATCTCCAATCAGCTTGATGTTCCTGTGACTACAGTTGCACATATTATTCAGAAATTTAAGATCCACAGGACTGTAGCCAACCTCCCTGAAAGTGGCCGCAGGAGGAGATGGATAATACGGATAATACGAATGGTAACAAAAGAGCCCAGAACAACCTCTAAACACATTCATGGTGAACTCCAAGGTCAAGGTACATCAGTGTCAGATCGCACCATCCATCGTCGTTTGAGCCAAAGTGGACTTCATGGGAGACGACCAAGGAGGACACCACTGTTGAAAACAAATCATAAAAAAGCCAGACTGGAATTTGCCAGACTGCATGTTGACAAGCCACAAAGCTTCTGGGAGAATGTCCTATGGACAGACGAGACAAAACTGGAACTTTCTGGCAAGGGACATCAGCTCTATGTTCACAGACGCAAAAATGAAGCATACCAAGAAAAGAACACTGTCCCTACTGTGAAACATGGAGGTTCTGTTATGTTCTGGGGCTGCTTTGCTGCATCTGGCACAGGGTGTCTTGAATCTGTGCAGGGTACAATGAAATCTCAAGACTATCAAGGTATTCCAGAGAGAAATGTGCTGCCCAGTGTCAGACAGCTTGGTCTCAGTCGCAGGTCATGGGTCTTGCCACAGGATAATGACCCAAAACACACAGCTAAAAACACCCAAGAATGGCTAAGAGCCAAACATTGGACTATTCTAAAATGGCCTTCTATGAGCCCTGATCTAAATCTTATTGAACATCTGTGGAAGGAGCTGAAACATGCCGTCTGGAGAAGACACCCTTCAAACCTGAGACAACTGGAGCAGTTTGCTCATGAAGAGTGGGCCAAAATACCTGCTGAGAGGTGCAGAAGTCTCATTGACAGTTACAGAAATGGTTTGATTGCAGTGATTGCCTCAAAAGGTTGTGCAACAAAATATTAAGTTAAGGGTACCATCATTTTTGTCCAGGCCTGTTTCATGAGTTTGTTTTTTAAAATAATTCTGTTGAACCACAATTCAAAAGCATTGTGTGATTTTCATTGGTTAATTTTCATAGAATTTTTATTTATTACCACTTTTGTCAGATTCAAGTTATTTCTGATCATTGTGGGTTTTTCTTTCATTAACAGAGGGGTACCAACAATTTTGTCCATGTGTGTAGCTTGCCAAAAAGTGGAGGAGTGGGGACAGTTTCAGAATGAGTGGTGAACATCTTCAGGAGTGTGTAGACAAAAGCCCCTTTTCCACTAGCACCTACTCAGCCCTACTCGGCTCGACTCTACTCAGCTCGTGTGGTTGGTTTTCCATTACAATTGAGTACCACCTCAAGTGGGTAGGTTCATTCCAGGAAGGCTGCACGTTATCCCCGTTATGTTGTTTATATGCTGACATTTTCACTGATAAATAATGTAAAAGATACTTAAAATCACAAAATGCTCACCATCTTCTCCATGAGCAGCCATCAGATCGGAGACCTCCTGGTATACTTTTTCATTTCGGGTCGCTCCGCCGGACCAGGGCCAACGGGGCTGAAAAGTTCATAGGCTGGAAAGTTCATAGTTGTGAAATTTGACCAAATGCAGTTTATTTTTCAAGCACAGGGATCCAAGCACTGCAACACCGATGGCAGAACTGTGTAGAAGACTGTTGATAAATAACCACATTTGGTCAAGTTTGACCACTAGATCAACTTTTCAGCCTATGAACTTTTCAGCCCCGGCGCCGGCAGAGCATTCCGAAATGAAATACCAGGAGGTCTCCGAGCTGATGGCTGCTCACAGGGAAGATAGTGAGTGTTTTGTGACGGTGTTGATTTGTGTGTAGCCATTTATTTCGTTGATTATCACAGATATAATAAAAACTCACGGTTGAATTTACAAATGGCGGTTTTGAATCTTGTGAAGACGCTTCTCTCATCCACTGATGTTACGCCCTCCAATCAGTGGGCTGCAATCTGTTGACGTCACATTGTCACCTCGACTCAGCACAGTTGGAACCTCACTGAAGTAGTTCCCAAAAAAGTACCCTACAAACCAAGTAGATTTGAGACAAAAGGGCCAAAAAAGTACAGTTCACTTTAATGCCCTTGTATTTTTGTTAAAAAAAAAAAAAATAAAACTTTGGATGGATAAAAGCAGTAAATGAGTCTGAAAGTCACATGTGATTTTTGTTTGATCAGGTATTTAGAGGTAAGGCTCCATATCTTCTTCCAGTCCACACCTGACCAAAGATTGCTCCAGTATGAGACTGCATTTAGAACGGAGACAATTTCTCTTTGAAATAAAGCCCATATGTCACTGTTATTCTTCTTTTTGGAGGAAAAGCAGATCTGACCAACATCAGTGGCAACAGGATCCAGTGGGAGTAAAGACAGTTCAGAGGTTGCTGAGCTTTTAAGAAGCATAATGGTACCAGAAGGGACTGCCTCAAAAACTACTGCATAGTCCTTTGGTGATACCGGGAGACGATATTTTGGAAATTCTGATTATGACGTGAACATACCACTGGAGTTAAGGAGTTGAGCAACAAGAAGAATACCATTGTCAAACCAATTTTTCAAAAATAAAGATTTTATGCTTATATATTAAGTCTCTATTGTTCCATATATAATATCTATGAGGGGAAAAGTTGTGTTTATATATTCAAGTCCAGGAGAGAAGCATCTGTTTGTGGAAATTTGATAATTTTGAGGGGATTTTTTCAACGTTGTATTTGCAGAGTAATAAAAATTTTAGGCCTCCAAGTTTAGAAAAAAGGTAACTGGGGATAAAATTCCAGATTGATGATGGGTTTCTAATAAATTGTATAATCCAGTTAATCTTAAATGTGTTGTTGAGGGTGTTGATGCCAAGGGAATTTCAGCTGCCATGTTCTTCAGAGTTCATCAGTATTGATTTTCTAATAAAGTGTGTTTTATTTTTCCATACAAATTATAAAGCATAACATCAATAGTTTTAGAGGTCTGCTTGTTTACCTCTAGAGGTAGGGCTGCATAGATGAGCCTGGAAATACCCTCTGCCTTTGTTAACAAAATTCTATCTTTGAGAGGTAAGTCCTTTTGGAGCCATGAGTTTTTTTGAATTCTTAAAATCTTTTCTTAACTTTTTCTATGATGGAGTTAAAGTTCAAAGAGCGTCTAGTGTCTTGGTTTTTGTTAATGGTAATGCCAAGGTAGGTGACTGTGTCTTTCACAGGAATATTAGAGGAAACATTGCAGTTTTTGAGTGTGAGTATCTTGCATTTACTGATGTTCAAAGAGTCCACGTGTTAGAAAATGTTTTTATTGATGGCAATTGAGACCTGTGAAGCATACCTTAAAAATAGGGTTGTATCGTCAGCCAGCTGATTAATTACGATCTCATTTCCAGCTACTGAGATGCCTTTTAATGGGCTAAGCTTAATAAAATCTGAGAGTAGTTGAGTGCAGATCAGAAACAGATATGGTGACAGTGGACAACCATGTCTGACTCCATGACTCATGCTAAAACTAGGACAGATGCCCACATGTAATTTGACCAAACAATTTATATTTTTATACATAGTTTTGATAACAGTACAAAAATATGGGCCAAATCCAAACATCTTTAAGGCTTGAAAAATAAACTTGTGCCCGATTGTATTGAATGTCTTACAAAAGTCTATAGATTATCACCATTGCACAGGTCAGCATAGTCAATAAGGTCAAGCACAAGTCTGATGTTATTAGAAATATCTCTATTCATCATAAAGCCTACTTGGGTTTCATCAATGATATCATCCAGAACAGCTTTTACTCTCTTTGCAAAGATTTGGGCTGGAATTTTATAATCGTTATTAAGAAGGCAGATTGGTGGCCAGTTGTTGAGACTGAGAGGATCTTTTGGGGGCTGTGGAATAAGGGTTAAGAGTTCCTGAGATAGTGTGGGAGGGAGAATTTGGTTTTCTATGCTTTTTGTATGAGTACCAAAGTGGTAGCCTAGTTGGTAGAGCATCCGCCTCACAACTGGGAGGTCTGGGAGATTGTTGTTAAAGGCATTTTCTGCACTTCTTTGCACTTGCTTTTATACCCACTTGTCTAATTGCGCACACTTGGATGTTTGTTCATCATGTGTCTCTGGTGTGTACAATAATTTTCATATCATTACCAGTCTCTCACCATCACCTCTAAGTGTTGCCAACGGACCAATATCAGTAGAAACGTACGTATGCCAGCCATGAAGTTGGCATGGTGCTGCATATATTTCCACGGTCATTTCATTCTTGATACATTTGAAATTTTCTATGGAAAAGGATGTACGCCATGTTTCTGTGCGTAAGTACCCTTTGTCTGTTTGATGGCGGCGTGCCTAGACGCAGCGGCCCCTCTTGGCATCAGCGAGTGTGAGAGTTTTAATCATCCCAGACGTACATTCTGTAAAACTTACAACCGTGAGACCTTATTAAACATCAAGGTACTGCACGCTGCAAGAATCGCGGCGATCGGTTGTGATTTGGACATTCTACGCCAGCATGGAATTTTGGCGGAGTCCCTGCTGGAAGCTACCCGGGAGAGGAGGAAGCGCAGACGGTGCGAACGCAAGCAAAAGCAAGGAAAAAGGGCCGGGATCCATGCTAGGCTAAAGGCTAACCCCTCCAGACCAGCGGTACCGTCGCTTCTTCTCTCAAACGTCCGCGCCCTCGAAAACAAGGTGGACGAACTGCGTCTGCTGAGAGAAACCCGGAGAGAGTGGAGGGACTGCTGTGTGTTTGTTTTCACCGAGACATGGCTCCACGACAACATTCCTGACGAGGCCATTCAACTGGAAGATATGGCGATGTTCCGTGCCAACAGGGAAACGGCGAGCTCCGGTAAGAGCCGGGGGGGGGGGGGGAGGCTATGCATCTATATTAACAAGAACTGGTGCGTTAATGCCACGTTAGTGTCTAAACACTGCTCTCCGTTGGCGGAGTTCCTTATTGTTAACTGTCGGCCATTTTATCTGCCGAGGGAATTCAGCAACGTGTTTGTAGTTGGTGTTTACATAGCGCCGAGCGCTAACACTAAAGCTAATGCTAAGAAGGCACTCGGGGTACTGCACAATGCGATCAGTGAAATCCAAACTTCACATCCGGACAGTTTTGTGGTGGTTGCGGGGGATTTTAACCACACCAGCTTAAAGACTGTGCTCCCCAAGTTTAAACAATGTGTAGACTTTAAGACCAGAGGAGAGAATATGTCGGACTTAGTGTACACAAACACAGATGCATATAAAGCGATACCCCGCCCCCATCTCGGCCGTTCTGATCACATGTCCGTGATGCTGGTGCCTGCCTACAAACCTTTATTGAAGCACAGCAGGCCAGCAGTGAAACAAATCAGGATTTTGCCAGAGAGTGCAACCTCTGCACTGCAAGACTGTTTTCAGCACACAGACTGGAAGATCTTCAAAATAGCAGCCTCCCAGAAAGACAAGACAGATGTGGAGGAGTATGCTGATATGGTCACCAGCTACATCGCGAAGTGCACAGAGGATTTCACTACAGTGAAGACCATCACTTTGCGGGGTAATCATAAGCCCTGGATGACTGCAGAGGTGCGCTCGCTGCTTACAGCCAGAGATGCAGCCTTCAGAGCGAAGGACAGGATTGCCCTCCGCTCAGCCAGGTCTGCACTTTCAAAGGGAATTAAGGCGGCAAAGCGTGCCTATGCGGACAAAATCCAGGGACACCTCTGTGACACTAGGAACACCAAGCAGATGTGGCAGGGAGTTCGGACACTGACGGGCTTTAAGTCTAGGCAGGGGGTCGATGATGACGACGCTTTGCTTCCAGACAGGCTTAACGACTTCTGCACGTTTTGAAGCATCAAACTCAACAATCAGAGGGAGGGCCGGCCCACCCCCACCATCGGTCGGACCAGCTTTTACCATCAACACAGCGGACACACGGAGGACCCTATCCAGAGTCAACCCACGCAAAGCTGCAGGTCCAGATAACATTCTGGGACGTGTGCTCCGAGACTGCGCGAGCGAGTTGGCAGATGTCCTGACTGACATTTATAACATCTCCCTGAGTCAGGCCATCGTTCCCAGATGCTTCAAGACCTCTATCATTGTACCGGTGGCAAAGAAACCAGTGGTGTCCTGTTTGAATGACTATCGTCCTGTTGCACTGACACCAATTGTGATGAAGTGTTTTGAACGGCTTGTCAAACCACACATTACAGCCTGCCTCCCTGCATCACACGACCCGCTCCAGTTTGCATATCGTTCAAACCGCTCCACGGAGGATGCTATAGTCACCACCCTACACTCTGTCATCACCCACCTGGACCAGAAAGACACCTACGCCAGACTCCTGTACATTGATTTCAGTTCAGCATTCAACACCATTATTCCCCAGAGACTGATGGAGAAATTACTCCTTCTCGGTCTGAACACCGCCACATGTTTCTGGATCCTGGATTTCCTGACTGAGAGACCTCAGTCTGTCCGGGTTGGAAACAACATCTCCAACTCTGTCACGCTGAGTACCGGAACCCCTCAAGGCTGTGTACTCAGTGTACTCAGTCCACTGTTGTTTACACTTCTAACACATGACTGTGTATCCAAACACAAGGGGAACCAGATCATTAAGTTTGCAGATGACACCACGGTGGTGGGACTTATTCAGAGGGATGAGGAATCAATGTACAGGGAAGAAGTGAGAGACCTGGAGGCTGGTGCAGGGAGAACAATCTGGTGCTCAACGTGGACAAAACGAAGGAGATGATTATCGACTTCCGGCGGTCACAGCTGAAGCACGTCCCCCTCAGCATCGGCGGCCGTTTAGTGGAGAGAGTAGAGAACATCAAGTTCCTCGGAGTGCAGATCTCGCAGGACCTGACCTGGAGCAAGAATTCCTTGGAGATCAGGAAGCGGGCTCAGCAGAGACTACACTTCTTGAGGAAACTCAAACAGGCCTCTCTCCCCATCTGCATCCTCAGAACCTTCTACAGAGGTGTGGTGGAGAGTGTTCTGACGTACTGCATTGCTACATGGTACTCCAGCTGCAGTATGTCAGACAAAAAAGCCCTGCAGAGGATAGTCAAGGGGGCGGAGAGGGTAATTGGAGTCTCCCTCCCCTCTGTCCAAGAACTTTTTCAGAACCGTTGTAGGAGCAGGGCACTGAACATTGTCAAGGACCGTTCTCACCCTCTGCATAAACACTTTGAACTTCTTCCATCTGGTAAACGATTCCGGAGCATCAGAGGCAGAACCACCAGACTGATCAACAGCTTCCTCCCACAAGCTGTCAGGATGCTGAACAGCTGACCCAGAATCTCTCATACACACTACTGCACCTACGGACATTTTGTATATTATAGTTAGTTATTCTTTTCCCCAAGTATGTCTCAGGGATGTGTGAATGGATGGGGGGTGGGGTTGGGGGGTGGAGTTATGTGGGAGTGTGTCTTAATCATGCTGCTTCTTATATGGATGCCGAGAGAAACGCAATTTCATCTTGCCTGCACTACAGTTGTACGTACAGCAATATGACAATAAAGTTTGATTTGATTTGATTTTGATTTACATGAGGCTCCAGGACTTCCTTTGGACTTATTTGATTGTCACAGATATCTATCTATCTATCTATCTATCTATCTATCTATCTATCTATCTATCTATCTATCTTAGTGGCTGCCATATTATATTGTGAGTTATTTTGCTTCCTATAAAAACTACAGCAGTAATTAAGACAACTTAGTAGGGTCTTCAGTAACAGCTCCATCAATATTTATGTCATGCGGTGGCCCTCGCAAGCCACCATAAGACGCCACAAGACGCTGGTGAAGTTTGCACAGTTTATTATCGAACAAAAGAAATACAAAATAATGAGCCACGGTGGGCTAAAACATACAACACTACATACAGGTGACCATAAGGCAAATAAGGAAGCACACTTACGGTCATAACAGCGGGATGGTCGATGCGTCAGACCATGAAGGAATCTTTGACGACCGACAATGGAGAAACCTTTGACGAGACTGCCGCGTCTTTCTGCTCCCAGTTGCCCTCTTAAATGGAGGACCGCTAATGAGCCGAAATGCAGCTCAGCTGTCAAATTTGACGACCGGAAGCTCCTCCAAGCACTGTCACAATAAAGGCTCGGGGAGTCGGAAGGTACACACCACTGTCAAAACCGGTGAGGATGATGCATGGCTCGAGCGTGGACGAGATCGGCGCTCGAACCATGACAATTTAGTTTTTGGATAGTGTTTGCTTTGATCCTAGATTTTTCTAATTGGAAAAAATATGCAGTATTCTGTTCCCCTTCTTCCAGCCATTTTTTCCTTGATCTAATGAAAGCTCTCTCTCTCTCTCTTTTTTTCTGTATATTTCGTTTAGCCTACCAACGTCCTACCGGAGTGGTGGCCTAGTTGATAGAGCATCCACCCCACAATTGGGAGGGTGTGGGTTCAGATCCCGGCCGGGTCATACCAAAGACCATACAAAAATGGTACCTCCCGCCTTCTAGCTTGGTGCTTAGCATAACAGAATGGGGAAAGGAAAGTTAACGCACAGAGCTACCAGAGGACTGACCCCTCCTCTGTAGCTTTCACTACTCACAGTAGCTGTGTGACCTAGTGTCAGTGAAATGAAGATAGGTGCCGCCCCATACACCACATGGTGTTCCACATGCTGTGGAAGGGATTAACTTAATTTATGTTTTCTGTATATACATCGTGGAGAAAGGGGGCTAACTGATCTGCAAAAGTAATATAGAATTCTGAGGTTAGTCCATCTACCCCTGGAGACTTGTTAAGTTTTAGGTGCTGGATGGGAACCAGGGGCCTCATGTACAGACACTTGCGTGCATTTCCTACTGAAAATGACGTATGTTTAAATCAAGAAAATGCCATAAGCAACCCCCCCCCCCCCCCAAATCCAGATATATGAAACAGTGCGTATACAGGAATCCAAGCACATTTCCTTTGTACATCCCAATCTACTTGAAATTGAACACACGTGAGGAAACACCGGACTCCCCCCTTGACACGCCTCCATTTGAATATGCAATTAAATGCAAATAGATATGCAAATAGATACAATATATACAAGCCCTGCACATTTGATTCTCCTGTATCCCCAATCAAAAATAATGGATTTAATGGAATTTCACAGACTGTGAGTTGGAGGCGCTCCTGAATGAGATAGTGGCACAAAAAAAAGTTTTGTTTGGCACACTCTCCTCCGGCATTAGTGCTGGATACAGGTAATAGCTCACAGTCCTATAAGATTAGTTTACTGTTTTCTTTTATTCAGACAGGGATGAGAAGATGTTTATTTAACCTTGACATGTTTCCACTGACATCTGCAGTCATCCTCAGAAGCATCAGCTGATCATTGTGATTTGTGACCAGCTTGGTGGATCAGCTGGTTGAATAAAGGAAGAGTAATGAAAAAGAAGACAACCTGAACCTATTTAGTGGGTAGCCATGGTCACCTGTCAGTTGAAAGCAGATCATATTAGACATGACAAGTATATATTTTATGTCCAAAATGCAAATTTCATCCTTTATAGTTATATACGACTTACATGGATTACACACACTACTAGTGTAAATGAATGAAGTGTGCCGAAGAAAAGGTGAGACTGTTGCATTTCAAACTTTACGCATGTGTTTATTGACATAACGACTCTACGCACAGAGGCAATTGAGGGCTTGGTAGACTGATGTGAAACTGTAGTTTAATCAGCAAAAAAAGAAAGTCACTTACTCGACCCACTGACTTGGAATGAAGTCTTGAAGACAGGGTGATATTTGAGGGCGTACAGGCATGTTGCGCATGAGGTGGGTTATTATTAGGACAGTTACATGAATTTACTCACCATGAAGCCACCCATCCACACAGTGCCAGCTTGTAGTTTGTTCCCAACAATACCGTTCATTAGAATCATTGGGAAAACCAGCTCTTGCTGCAAATTGTGCTTTGATATTTGCCTGTTCAACTGCATTGTATGGGAATATGATGTACCTGGGTGACAGCCGGATAATGCCATCTCACCCAGCTGGCATAGCTTGGTTCAGGGTAAAGTGGGAAATTCCCGATGGGTCTACCAGCTCCCTCTGGAATGCCCTTGTTTCCAGGAATCCTAGTGTTGTCAGCACCGGCACTGGGATGGGCAGTGCTCGGCTTCTCGCTGTGTTGCGTTCCAAGAGCAGCTGTAGCTCTGAGCGCAGTTCCACAAGGACTGCCTGTGGCACATTAAACTGGCTGACAAGCCAGTCATCATCCTGAGACAGAAAATCTTCTCTGTCTCTAAATACCCCTTTCTCTTCTCACTGAGTGATTCGTAATATCCTTTAATAATGCTGACGCCATTGTTGTTAGAGGCATTTTCTGCACTTCTTTTTACTTGCTTTTATATCCACTTGTCTAATTGTGCACACTTGGATGTTTGTTCATCATGTGTCTCTGGAGTGTACAATAATTTTCATGTCATTATCAGTCTCCCAACATCACCTCTAAGTGTCTCCAATGGACCAATATCAGTAGAAACATACGTACGCCAGCCATGAAGGTGGCATGGGGCTGCGTATATTTCCACAGTCATTTCATTCTTGATACATTTGGAATTTTCTATGGAAAAGGATATATGCCATGCTGTTGTGCATTAAGTACCCTTTGTACATGAAGCCCCAGGACTTCCTTTGGACTTATTTGATTGTCACCGAGCTCTTTTTGGTTATTTTTAATGGACTGTGTTTTATTAAGACATATACGTATATATTGTGTCATTTTGTTTTCTATAAAAACTACAGCAGTAATTAAGACAACATTGTAGGGTCTTCAGTAATAGCTCCATCAATATTTAGTTTTTGGATAGTGTTTGCTTTAATCCTAGATTTTTCTAATTGGAAAAAATATGCGGTATTCTGTTCTCCCTCTTTCAGCCATTTTTTCCTTGATCTAATGAAAGCTCCCTCTCTTTTTTTTCCTGTATATTTCGTTTAGCCTACCAGCATCACACCGGACTGGTGGTCTAGTTGATAGAGCATCCACCCCACAACCAGGAGGTTGGGGGTTCAAGCCCCCGCTGGGTCATACCAAAGCCCATATAAAAATGTTTCTTCCTGCCTTCTAGCTTGGTGCTTAGCATAATAGAATGGGGGAAGGAAAAGTTGTTTGTGGCGGCACCTTGCATGGCAGTGACCCCTCTGAGTCTAGGTGTGACTGACATTGTAGATAGGAGAAATGTAATTTTGTTCTACTGTACATGATGAGCTGAATGACAATAAAGTTGTGTTCTTCTTTCTTTATTCTGCAGTAGAACTAATTCTTCTTTTTCATTTCTTGATACATTTTCAGGTGAAACCTAAGACAGAGCTGTTATTTTAGAAATTAATTATATTTTCTCTTTTTTTCTAGACTTACATAGAGCGGAACTATAATTTCTTAAGAATTGGCTCAACTTAAATTTAAAAAGCTTTCAATTTTTGCAAAAACAATTATCAAAAAGGGCTTTATTCCAAAAACATTTTATTGGTCTGTGAACTTTTGTGATTACCTCATGTTTTAGAATGAGCCTGTAAAGACACATTTGGGTTTGAAACGAATTTGAAGTGATATGGCCCTGTGGTCTGTTAGTGGGACTGTTATTACCATCCATCCATCCATCTTCTTCCACTTAATCCTTTTTGGGTCGCGGGGGCGCTGGAGCCTATCCCAGCATCTTTGGGTGAGAGGCAGGGTACACCCTGGACAGATCGCCAGTCCATCTCAGGGCCAACACAGAGAGACAGACAACCATTCACTCTGACAGTCATACCTAAGGACAATTTAGAATCCCCAGTTTGATGCCAATTAACCTAACTTGCGTGTTTTTGGCATGTGGGAGGAAACCAAAGAAATCCCGGAGTAAACCCACGCAGACACGGGGACAACATGCAAACTCCACACAGATCACTGTTATTACATTAACAGAAATGATATTTTAGTGTAGACAGACAGAAACTAGCCAATAGTATATGTGAGACATAGAGTTACAAGCTTTATTACACCATGTAAGGGCTTTCACATAGGATCAAGTTCTCTCCATATGTCTATTAAATTGAACTTTTGCATGAACATCTGTAAATCAGAGGCTAAAAATATTTTATTACTTGGAGGCCATCTGTCAGAGGAACCGTCTAAGATGATGTTGAAATCACCACCTACTAAAAAAAATAGGTTTGGATATTTAGTTAACCATTAAAGGAAACAGGATTGTAGTACATCAAATAATAACTCATTTTCAGGTTTAGAATTATAACCATAGATGTTGGCAAGAAGGACAATGATGTAATTGACATTTATGAGGAAGGGGGCTGAAAAGTTCATAGTGGTCAAATTTGACCAAATGTGGTTTATTTTTCAACCATAGGGATCCAAGCACTGCAACATCGATGGAAGAAGTATGTGGACTGAAGGGAAGAGTATGTTAAAAAATAAACTGCATTTGATCAAATTTGACCACTATATGAACTTTTCAGCCCACCCTTGTAGGATTAGTAACAAGTAGTGGCCTTTAGGGTCACTATCTGAATGCAAAACAATGTCTTTGAAATTATCTTTTAAGACTGTAACCCGTGCAGATCTTTCCATGTGAAAACCAAATGTTATTCCCCCACTGGGCTTTCCAAAATCAAGAGTCATTTGCTGTTGAATGAGATTTTTGAAAAAGAAAATGGAATTCAGTTTTCTGTTGCTTGTTATATGCTTAACATTTTCTCTGAGTCCCCTGGCATTAAGAGAAAAAAACAGATAAAGACACTGTAAAGAGTAAACAACCCTCTTCTTAAATCCAACACAAGAATTAACAGAAAAGAAATCTCACAAGTTTCAGAACATTAAACCCTTCTGCCAACAAAATTTATATGCAACAAGTTGTCATGAGGCTGAGCGCGGTGTGTCACCGGGCTCAGGCTCTTAATTTATTTCCGATTATTTTCTGTATTTGTCCAGTGTTGTGTCATTTTCCTGTATGTTGGTTTATGATGCCTCTTTGGTGGCTTATTGTTCTGTTAGTTATTTATGTTCTTAGCACTATTATTCTTTTGTCAGTTTCTGTAGTTTAGGAATTATATTTTGTTTCTCTGTGACACGAGTCCCCTACCTCCTCTTCCAGACACTCCCACCCTGTCATCTGCTCACTGTCTGTTCTCTAGTCATCTCAGCTGTGAGTGGTTGCGTAATTAGGTCACCTGCCCGCTCATGTGCCCCACGCCTGCTGCCTATTGTTTCATCTTGTTCCCTGCTATTTAAAGACTGTCATGTTGTTTTCTCACTGTGGCAGTCTTGGTTAAAATTCTCTTCCTCATTGCCACCAGAGCCAAACCCTGTTCTGGTGAGTCTGTCTCGAGTCATCTCAGTCTGTAAGTTTTTCTCAGTGTCTGTTTTTGGGTTTTACGTCGTGCACTTTTTGGGACTTGTGTAAAAAATTCCACTAACTGTAGTTCAGCGCGTGGGTCTCAGTTCTCTGCCCTAAGAGGCAATTCATGACACAAGTAGTGAGTGTAAATACTGAAAAATTGTGTTACTTTAGTACATTATGAGGGGCTTAAGGTGATCATGGGTGTAGGATGGGTGTCAGTAGAAGACAACGATGGCTGAACCTCTTTTCCCTCTATTATCACACAAACTCCGGCAAAGTGTGCTCTTTTCCCTTCTTTTTTTGCAGTGTTGATGAGAGACCAGAGCTTTGCTCACAGTGCTCTGTCAGCAGATGTGAGATTCTCTGTGAATTTCAGGGTGTTCTCTCGGAACAACCTGAAACCTGACCTTTTTGCCTTTCTCCACATCGTGTCCCACAACATTCTGGTGGAAAAACGGATGATGGTAGTATTCAATCTCATCTTCTGCTTGTTGCTGAAGCTACCCAGGCAATGGACAATATCAATAGCTTTGCTGATTTTTATGTGAGGTTCCCCAACGACAGTACAGTAGATATAAGTGACTTTAGCTTTGATATTTTCCTCTTTGTTTTCAGGGGTGCCATGGAGCTTCAGGTTCATCTGCGCTGGTACCTTTCCGCTTCATTAATTTTCATGTCTGACAGCCTCAGAGCATTTTTTTTCCTCCTGTGGATTTTGTTGACTTCATGTCAGTTTTTAAGGTTTCAATTTCAACAAATACATAGCCAACTGATTTCTTTTAAGAGTTTTGATTCTAACAGTATTGTGAGTATTCATGTTCTCCAGATTGTCAGCACACTCATTACTTAAGGCGGCAATGTTGTTTTGTAGCTTGGTGAGTGTTAAGTCACCTTTCATTCTCTTCCCATCTGATTTGACTGGAGTATTGGGGCCAGACTCCGGCATGGGCTGAAGGACAGGGCTCCGACTGTGGCCGCTGGAGCTGCTATAAGTGTTTTCAGAGATGGAGTGGGCTGCGGGTGTAGAGCAGGTTTGGGCATTAGTGCAGCACACCTTCGGTACCTTTTGGTGAAAGTCTTGTAGTGTTCTTAATAGGGAGGTTCTCTTGGGCATGGTGGCAGCAATTTAGGTATGTTGACTTGAGCTAGTTGACAATATGTCACCAGACCATGTTGCTGTAGGGCTTGATGTTTTCCATAAAAAACACAAATTTGGCTGTGTATCTTCTTCCAGGATAGGCGTGGAGATAAAGTAAATACTTTCTAAACATTCTTGACTTACAGACTGTTCGAAAAGTAATCATGAGGGATGAAAACTGAAAACTTGGCCTCAAGCACAAAATTCTATGTCTTCGCTTGGCACCATCTCCCCCCCCCCCCCCCCCACTCCCCCATGTTCTATCTAATGTTTACATATCTATGGCTGGTAAAGATGTCACAGACAGTCACAGCCAATACCATGGCTGGGTTGATGTCATATGTCTCTACCAACCAGTTAGTGCAAGAGTAAGTACAACACCTACTGGTCAGGTGGTCAGAGTCTTGTCTCTATCATCTTTAACCAAATAACTTCCAAATGCCTATGTTGTAATAGTCATAATAAAAGAAACTGCAACAAAGATACCATTAAACAGGCATTCAATTAACACAGCAACGTTAGACTGTAGCTAGATAAAATACTAACAACACTTTTGTCATCACAGGAGAATATTCATCAGGGACCATGCTTTTGCAGAAGCTTGCAGACTGTCTCATAACCTGGCAGGTGTCGTGAAGGAAGGTGTATAAAATCTCCATACATCACAGAAGCTCTTCCAGACTGAGCAGTCTTCACTTGTTTATCTTTGTTGATATGTTTGCTGTTTGGTGCCTTTTAAAGTATGAGATATGGAAGTTATAAGTCTGAGCTGCCTCAGTTGGTTATGAATTCTTCATCTATAAATCATTCAGCTTATTGTTAGCCTGTTGATTTAATGTGGGATATGACAGGCAGGTGTCAATCTCCCACTTTCAGCTTTTCTATATGCCTCACTCATCACTCATCATTTGGTTGGTTTGTGCAGTACTAATCACTCCCATCGGAGTTTGCCTTGAATATATGTAATAAGGTGTCTTTGTTGAGAGGAGTAAAAGAGGAGCCTTTTGTCATAATATCTCAATTTTATCATCTGTTGATGAGTATTCTTTTTTTATTAACTTAATTGCATTTGGCTCATGTTGTAATTTGATTTTAAACAAAAACAGCTGCACTGGCCCAGATATCACTTACTTATCCAGACAGCAGCTGGCTGCATTGAAAGAAAACACTGCTGTTGCTCCAGTCATCTGGCGGTAGCCAATAACAGACTGCAGACACCATAACTCTTGACTGCTTAATTCTAATCAATTCATCCTTGAGTCCAGGTAAATATTTGATTTGGAGATATTCCTTTAAGGTGTTTTTCCTGAGATATCAGATTCATAACAATAGGATGGACAGGCATCAAAGGACGAGGACCTAAAATACATCAATGTCATGTTATGGAATGGAGGAGGGAACTCTGTGGCGGCGCCTTGCATGGCAGCGGCCCTCTGATTCTGCACTTGGGGTGTGTGTGATTTACACTGTAGATAGGTAAAGCACAATCTCGTTCTGCTGTACATGATTGGTTGTACGGCTGAATGACAATAAGGGTGATTTAATTTAATTTAATTTATCATTGCAGCATAAGTTACAAATCTGGACCAAAGGTGTTTAGTGAAATAATAATACATATCATTACAACTTACACAAAAACTACTCTAATATTATTTATAGTGCTTAATTAATTATACACAATATCTGAGACGTGAGGATATTCCAAATATTTGATTCCTAGTAATGGACATCATCACATTCTCACTTATGTGTATTATGTGTTACAATTTAACAACTACAGTATGGTTTTAAAATATATAATTTCATGTTGAAAGCTGTAAAAAGACAAAGTATGTCTAGTCTAGACATACACTAACTCAATAGCAGTTCTATGCTACCGACCGTGTTTCTAAAGACTGAGGAGGTGTGAAAGAGTGGTCAGAAATGTGGGGTACTTAAGTGTTCCCTCCTGCCGTGATGCTCTTGATTTGTCCGTGGCCCTTTGCACAGAGGAAACATAAAACTCTGTTCACGGTGCTGAATTCAATCAAGCCTGTATGGACACCCCTGACAACCATTTGTTACAACAGCCTCTGAGACCTTCAGGAACATGTTCTGAAAGTTTGTTTGGTTTGGCTTCAGAAACTCGAGCTGTTTGAGCTGCAGCAACTTAAAAGCACTCAATGTATTACATATGGAGGCCTTTCAGGGGAAAGGATACCAGTCAGCGTTAGATACTACATAGTTTCCACTAAACATTAAAGGACAATGCTATTATGAATGGCTACATTACCCTGTGCTTAAGAAAGGCTACATTAAAGCGTTGCTATTTCCACATCCATTTGTTTGGACTGTCCAGCTGAAATAGCACTGTGTGTTTTGTAGTTTAGCATTTATTTTAGCATGGTGCTGATCAAGTTGGGTTAGTGCTTTTAAAGAGATTCATTTTATGATGGTTATATTTACAAACAGAAAAATGCGTCCCCTTCTTTATACTAGAGAAAAGACATCAAAGGTTTTCCCAGTGGTCTCTCCAAGTAACCGTACATTCAATGATCAGCTGAATTTAAAATTTTTGTTATTGATTCTCTTTTTCAAAGAAAAAATGTGTAGATGCGGTTCAAAGAAAATACTCTACTCTGAACTTGAGGTATTTTATTTTTCAATTGATAGGCATTTGCACATCATATAGGCAGAACATTTACCTTCAAATAAAACATGTAAATGTGTCTGTTTCTTATTTATTCTGTTACACAGAAAAGTAAACCAGTGCACCACTTCTTATTTATAGTGGAAGAGTATCATTATGGCTATTATTCAGGGCAGCAGTGAGTCAGTATTTCAAAGATATTTTAAAGCAAAGATTCTGCACAAAATCCTTTAGCAGTGCTGAATGCACTTGCATACTACTGGCTTAGCATTCATACATAAATTCATAATCCTCTTTGAAAGGCCTCCCTTTCCCCCACAGTTATATTGTTAGCATGCTATAGTTCTACAACCTGATCTCAACCAAGGACCTTATTAACTACTTGAGAAGGGTCTTATGTTGGGGGTCTTTCCTCTAGAGTCCTGATTAGGCTAATAAAGCATATCCACGGGCATGTACCGCACACTGACTTGGCAAATTAGGAAGGTGACAAACCCTGGACGTATTCTCTGTGCAGACACTCAGAATCTCATGTTATGGTAATGATGCAGGGGAGGATTTGGAAGCTGGACTTTAAAAAAATGACCTGATAAAGCAATGTGCAATACATTACTACAACATCCTTTTTATAATGTTTTACCAGGCAGGATACAGAAGTACTTGTATAAGAAATGTCAGGTTGTGTAGGATAAAAATTCATTTGTGACTATGAAGAAATGAAAGCGTCACATAGTCCTTGATTTATCTGTTACATTATATACAATCCCATTAAAAAGTTTCTGCGATAGATAGATAGATAGATGTATTTTATTGATTTCAAACTGAGAAATTACAGTGTAACAGCAGCATAACACAATAGAGGACCAAAACGACAGAAACACACACACAGCATAATAGAAAAAGGAATTACCCAGGGAAAGCAAAACTGTCTAGATAACTTTATATACATTGCAGACCACCTCTAAGATGATTAGATGATGACCCGTATAGACACATGGATTGTACTAGCTGTACAACGCAGGACTATTGGGCACAGGGTGAAATGTGAGGTACCAATTAGACTGTAAGGTGCAGTATGGCAGCATTGTTGTGACCAAAATTCAACATAAGAGTGAGTTATTGTACAGTGAAATGGCAGGGGGCAGGAAAGATTTCCTGTACCTGACTGTTCGACAGTGGAGCTGTAGCAGTCTGCTGGAGAAAGTGCTCCGCTGTCTGTCCAGTGTGTGGTGGAGGGGGTGATCAGTGTTGTTCATGATGGATAACAGTCTGTTCAGTGTCCTCCTCTCCACCACATTCTCAAAAGTCTCCAACCTGAGACCAATAGAGCCAGCCTTCATGATAATGTTGCCAAGTCTGTTGGTATCGCTGGCTCTGATACTGCTACCCTATCAGACAGCAGCAAAGAAGATGGCGCTGCCAACAACGTTCTGGTAGAAAAGCTCCAGCATCCTGTTGCGCACATTGAAGGATCTCAGCTTCCTCAGAAAGTAGAGTCTGCTCATTCCCTTCTTATACAGGAGAAGGCAAGGACAGCTTCAGGAAGAAGATGGAGGACAAGCTGCAACAGAGCGACATCAGCGGGGTCTGGAGAAACCTCAAAACCATCTCGGGGCTCCAGAATACCTCCCCCCAGGCCACGGGGGGCAGGGAGTGGGCGAACAACCTGAATCTGTTTTTCAATAGATTTGACCAACCGCCCTCCCCCCTGTCTGCACAACAACCACTGCTGCCTCTAAGAAATCAAGTCCTGCTGCCCACTCCCCACTCCACCGACACCCCCCCCACTCCCAACACACAGCCCCCCATCCTGACCCTGACCAAGACCCAGGTGAGGACGGAGCTGAGGAAGATCAAGGCGAGGAAGGCGTCGGGACCGGACGGCATCAGCGCAAAGCTCCTCAAGTCCTGTGCAGACCAGCTGTGTGGGATTGTGACGTATATCTTCAACATGAGCCTGAAACTGGGGAGGGTACCACAGCTGTGGAAAACATCTTGTGTGGTACCTGTACCAAAAACTTCCCACCCCAAAGACCTGAACAGCTACAGACCGGTGGCCTTGACGTCCCACTTGATGAAGACCCTGGAGAGACTGTTCCTTGCTCATCTCCGCCCCCTGGTGGAACCAGCGATGGATCCACTCCAGTTCGCCTACCAGCATGGCATTGGGGTGGAGGATGCGGTGATCTTCCTCCTTCACCGTTCTCTGTCCCACCTGGAGAAGCCCGGGAATATGGTGAGGATCATGTTCTTTGACTTCTCCAGTGCTTTCAACACCATCCAACCGATGATCCTGAAGGACAAGCTGCTGCGCGCAGGGGTGGACCAGCACCTGTCATCATGAATCCTGGACTACCTCACGAACCGGCCTCAGTTTGTGAGAACCCGGGACTGTGTTTCCGACACGATCATCAGTAGCACGGGGGCCCCCCAGGGAACGGTGCTGGCTCCCTTCCTGTTCACTCTTTATACTGCGGACTTCTCACACAACACAACACATTGCCATCTACAGAAGTTCTCTGATGACACTGCGATCGTTGGTCTCATCTCCAACGGAGATGAAGCTGAGTACAGAGGGCTTATCCAGGACTTTGTGGACTGGTGCCATCGGAACTGCCTCCAGATCAACGCGAGGAAAACTAAGGAGCTGGTGGTGGACTGCCGCAGGCATGGGCAGCCCCTCACAGCACCAGTAAATATACAGGGAACAGACATCGAGATGGTGACATCCTATAAGTACCTGGGTATTCATCTGAACAATAAACTAGACTGGTCACACAATACTGACGCACTCTACAAGAAGGGACAGCGCAGGCTGTTCCTGCTGAGGAGACTCAGGTCTTTTGGTGTACAAGGGGTGCTGCTGAAGTCATTCTATGACACGGTGGTGGCATCAGCCATCACTTTTGGAGTGGTCTGCTGGGGCAGTGGCATTACTGCAGCCGATAGGAAGAGACTGAACAAACTGATTAAGAAAGCTAGCTCTGTCCTGGGGCAGCGCCTTGATCCGATGGAGGAGATAGGAGAGAGAAGGACGGTGGCTAAACTGTCATCTCTGCTGGAGTCCGAGTTCCACCCTATGCAGGACATACTGGATGCACTGAGGAGCTCATTTAGCAGCAGACTACATCATCCCAGGTGCACAACCGAGAGGTTTCGTAGGTCCTTCCTACCAACGGCTGTCAGACTGTACAACCTAAGCAGGGCAGCTCGCAGAGATAGCAAAAAGACGTAACAAACTAATAGTTTTTTGAATGCAAAAGATGCAATAGACTTACACAATGGTCCTCTCCGGCATACAACTAGGAACATACCGGTCGCTATGGAGGGTGAGAATATGTATGGGCACATAATCATACCATGTAGGATAACTAAATAGACGGTTATGCTGTTTCATCCCACCTAGCAACAATGCTCTGCACTGTGTGTGTTTATATATTTACATATTTATTCCATCTAGCTACAATGCTCAGCACTGGGTGTGTTTATATTTATATATCTATATATTTATTCCATCTAGCTACAATGCTCCGCACTGTGTTTTTATATATCTACATATTATTCCATCTAGCTACATTGCTCCGCACTGTGTGTGTTTATATACTTGCATATTTATTCCACCTAGCTGCAATGCTCCGTACTGTGGGTGTTTATATATTTACATATTTATTCCATCTAGCTACAATGCTCTGCACTGTGTGTTCATATATTCATATATTTATTCCATCCAGCTACAATGCTCTGCACTGTGTGTCTGTGTGTGTGTGTGTGTGTATATATATATTTTATAGTAATATGTACATATGTATATTAGCTGCTCTTGCTTGCTTGTTTTTTTTTGTTTTTTTTTTCTTGCCTTCTGATTGTTGCTCTGAGTGTTGCTATCCCTGTGCTGTTGCAATCCTGGAATTTCCCCGTTGTGGGACTAATAAAGGCTTATCTTATCTTATCTTACACAGCATCGGTGTTAGATTTCCAGTCCAGTCCATTACTGATCACAACACCCAGGTATTTGTAGTCCTCCACTACCTCTACATCCTCCCCCCCAATCTGCAATGGCTTTGAAGGCGTCCTCTTCTTCCTGAAGTCAATCACCATCTATCTGGTCTTGCTAACATTCAGCCTCAGGTGATTCTGCTCGGTCCACTCCACAAATCTGTCTACCAGTGCCCTGTACTCTTCCTCCTCTTCCCGTCTTATACACCCAACAACAGCCAAGTCATCGGAGAATTTCTGCAGGTGGCATGACTCGGAGTTGTACAGAAAGTCAGTGGTGTATAAGGTAAAGAGAAAAGGAGAAAGCACAGTCCCCTGAGAAGCTCCTGCATCACTATCCACAGCATCAGACAAGACACTACCCAGCCGGACAAACTGTGGCCTGCATGTCAGGTAGTCAGTAATCCAGGAGATCACAGAGCTGTTGACCCCCATCACCCGCAGCTTCTAACCCAGTAGCAGCAGCTGAGTGGTGTTAAATGCACTGAAGAAATCAAAGAACATAATTCTCACAGTGTCTCTTCCACCATCCAGGTGCAAATGGGCTCGTTGCAGCAGGTAGATGACAGTGTCTTCAACTCCTAAATGGGGCTGACATGCAAACTGCAGACGGTCCAGCCATGTCTTCACCTGTAGCCTCAGGTTGGCTAAGACCAGTCTCTCCAGGACCTTCACCACGAGATGTGAAGGCAACTGCACTAATAAATGAGTCCATCACTGTTTGTTTGGGCCATTCATAACGACCTGATAAAGATAAGATAAGATAAGCCTTTATTAGTCCCACAATGGGGAAATTCCAGGATTGCAACAGCACAGGGATAGCAACACTCAGAGCAACAATCAGAAGGCAAGAAAAAACAAGAGCAGCTAGTATACATATGTACATATTAATGTAAATATATATATATATAGACGCACAGTGCGGAGCATTGTGGTTGGTGGATGTGCAGCAGAAAGTCTAAGCCCTCTCTCCGCGGATGCGGCGGACCAGCTGGATGTCTTTGGGCATGATGGTGACCTGAAAAAATATAGTATATAATATATATAACTTATAAATAGATACTTGATATTTGTTTTATTGGTTTTTATTGAGTTGTTATGTTTTTATATATTTATTCATTTTTACTTTAACCTCTGTGTTGTTTTGTAATTGATTGTTTTTGTAAGTGCTGCCATCCTGGCCTAGGGCACCACTGTAAAAGAGGTCCTTACCTCAAGTGGTTTATCCCTGGTAAAATAAAGGCTAAAAAAAATCCTGTTTAAAAGCTGCCTAACTGGGAATAGTTTCATAACATGAATATTCTCCCCTTACAACAATCGCAGGGATGTGCAGAGACAATTTGAGGGGCTGAAGTAAGGGCACCCTCCCACTCTGATTTCTATTACTTGAGTAATTAACAGCCTACTGTAAATCTTCTAATACTAGAAGCTCTGTTAATGACTTCATGTCCACTACAAACAATCTGTTAAGTAGTAACATTCAGCCATCACACTTAATGGCCTAACAGAGGTCAGAATTTTCCCACTTTTGCCCTTGACAAGAAAATCCCTGTTTTGAAGAAAGAGAAAGAAAGAAAGAAAGAAAGAAAGAAAGAAAGAAAGAAAGAAAGAGTTACTTTATTATCTACTTTGCATAAATATTTTGTTAAAGTCTCAAAATTTTTCAGAGGTGCAAAACTTTGAGAAAAAGCCACAAAATTATAAGGAAAAAACATCACAAATATATACAATAAAAGCTTCAAATTTACATTTGTAAATTACTTTATTTATAAAGTAAAAAAATTCATCAGGACGACTGCCCATTTATTTAAAATATGTACTAAATTCATGAGGAAAAAAATGCTAAATTACAAGCAAAACAAACTTGAATTGAAAAGATAAAAGTTACAAATTCTTGGCAAAAGTTGCAAATTTATGAGGAAAAAATTCACATGTATAATTACAGTCATTGAGAATGTAAACACAGGAAGTTATTTAAAAGATTTATTAAATTAATTAAGAAAAAAGTAAATTAATAAATTGTTGAGACAAAAGTCAGAAAATAACAAGAGAAATGTAGCTCGATTGCAATAATTAAAGAAAAATTAAAGAAAAAAAAATCAATGAAAAGAGGAGGGAAAATTATTGAGGCAAAAGTGCAAAGACAGAAGAAAAATTTATGCCAGGTTATGACACAGAAGTCACAAATTCAAGAAAAATTCAATCCATGAGCAAAATTTTTTTATGAAGTTTCAATTTTCATGAACTTTCAAAATTTTAAGTATAATTTAAAAAAGAGTTCAGAAAATCACAAGAAAAAAGTAGCTAATTTATGAGAACTCTCCAAATTCACGTAAAAATTCCACATTTTCAATTAAAAAAAATCTCTAATTTAAGTGGTAGAGGAGCCTGAAACAGTATACAAGTAAAACTAGGTTATTATTACATATTATCACTCAAATATACATAAGAGTAATGACCCAAATATAGTTTAAGAAAAAGTTACTGAGATGTCTTGACAGTTTGAGATTTTTGTCCTGAATTTATGAGAGTTTAATTCTAAATTTACTACCTTTTCCTTGTAAATTTGATTTTTTTTTTCCTCTTAAATCAACTTTCTCATAATTTGTGTGTAGTGCTAATTTAGGGCATTTTTCTTATACATTTGAGACTTTACTTATAAATTTGTGAGGTATTTGCTCCTAAATTAAAAATCAAAAATAATATGAGCAAAGATGTGCTATTTTCTGTTATATTATAGGCTATTTATAGCCTATTGATAGCCTATTTTCTAACCCTCACCCAAAGTGAAAATCTCATGTATTTTGAAACCTAAATGTATCAGGTATGCATCCTATGCTTATCGAATAAATTCATACAGACCCAAAAACTATTCATGACTTTGCAGAATATTCCAGCTGAGCCTGGTGTCATACAGCATGATATACAGTGGGGCAAAAAAGTATTTAGTCAGCCACCAATTGTGCAAGTTCTCCCACTTAAAAGATGAGAGAGGTCTCCAATTTTCATCATAGGTATACCTCAACTATGAGAGACAAAATAAGAAAAAAAAATCCAGAAAATCACACTGAAGGATTTTTAAAGAATTATTTGGTAAATTCTTCGGTAAAATAAGTATTTGGTCAATAACAAAAGTTTATCTCAGTACTTTGTTATATACCCTTTGTTGGCAATGACAGAGGTCAAACATTTTCTGTAAGTCTTCACAAGGTTTTCACACACTGTTGCTGGTATTTTGGCCCATTCCTCGATGCAGATCTCCTCTAGAGCAATGATGTTTTGGGGCTGTCACTGGGCAACACAGACTTTCAACTCCCTCCAAAGATTTTTTATGGGGTTGAGATCTGGAGACTGGCTAGGCCACTCCAGGACCTTGAAATGCTTCTTACGAAGCCACTACTTCATTGCCCGGGCGGTGTGTTTGGGATCATTGTCATGCTGAAAGACCCAACCACGTTTCATCTTCAATGCCCTTGTTGGTGGAAGGAGGTTTTCACTCAAAATCTCACGATACATGGCCCCATTCATTCTTTCCTTTACACGGCTCAGTCGTCCTGGTCCCTTTGCAGAAAAACAGCCCCAAAGTATGATGTTTCCACCCCCATGCTTCACAGTAGGTATGGTGTTCTTTCTCCTCCAACCATGACAAGTTGAGTTTTTACCAAAAAGTTCTATTTTGGTTTCATCTGACCATATGACATTCTCCCAATCCTCTTCTGGATCATCCAAATGCTCTCTAGCAAACTTCAGACGGGCCTGGACATGTTCTGGCTTAAGCAGGGGGACACGTCTGGCACTGCAGGATTTGAGTCCCTGGCGGCGTAGTGTGTTTCTGATGTAGTCTTTGTTACTTTGGTCCCAGCTCTCTGCAGGTCATTCACTAGGTCCCCCCATGTGGTTCTGGGAATTTTGCTCACCGTTCTCGTGATAATTTTGATCCCACGGGGTGAGATCTTGCGTGGAGCCCCAGATCGAGGGAGATTATCAGTGGTCTTGTATGTCTTCCATTTTCTAATAATTGCTCCCACAGTTGATTTCTTCACACCAAGCTGCTTACCTATTGCAGATTCAGTCTTCCCAGCCTGGTGCAGATCTACAATTTTGTTTCTGGTGTCCTTTGACAGCTCTTTGGTCTTGGCCATAGTGGAGTTTGGAGTCTGACTGTTTGAGGTTGTGGACAGGTGTCTTTTATACTGATAACGAGTTCAAAGAGGTGCCATTAATACAGGTAACGAGTGGAGGACAGAGGAGCCTCTTAAAGAAGAAGTTACAGGTCTGTGAGAGCCAGAAATCTTGCTTGTTTGTAGGTGACCAAATACTTATTTTACTGAGGAATTTACCAATTAATTCATTAAAAATCCTTCAATGTGATTTTCTGGATTTTTTTTTCTCATTTTGTCTCTCATAGTTGAGGT
The DNA here is from genome assembly GCA_020510985.1 of Pholidichthys leucotaenia. Lineage (NCBI taxonomy): Eukaryota > Metazoa > Chordata > Actinopteri > Cichliformes > Pholidichthyidae > Pholidichthys > Pholidichthys leucotaenia. The sequence continues at coordinate 172,320,728 of CM035844.1, forward strand.
ATACCTATGATGAAAATTGGAGACCTCTCTCATCTTTTAAGTGGGAGAACTTGCACAATTGGTGGCTGACTAAATACTTTTTTGCACCACTGTATTAAGGCGTCAACTGTAGAAGAGCTGCAGCAGCCTCCTGTCCCCTCATCTTTCTCGCTGTGGGGATAAGGAGGGCCCGGGGGGGGGGGGGGGGGGGGATGTAATATGATGTTGCATTCAATTACACTCAAACGTTTGACTTCTTATATCGGAATTAGTAGGGTAAAACATAAAGTTTGACAATTAAGGCTTTATCTGGGGTTTTCTTTTTCTTTTTTCTTTTTTTTAACCAAGAATAAATGTCCTTTATTTTAATAAGATTATTGACATATATTTTCATTTTTAATTTTTTTCCCCCTAATCTTTTCAACTCCACTTTTACCCTTTTATTTGTCCATTTTCATCCCACACCTGCTGCCACACAATTTCTTCCACGCTAAATTCAGCTCTGAAAGGTGCCGGTGTGCACTGGGAATGAAGGGGTGGGGGTGTTAGAGGTGTGTTAAGAGATTTGATTGGTCAGTCCAGTGTCATTAATGTAAATAAATGAATGAGCTGCTGTCAGTACTTCAAAGGCCAGCGCACAGCAGTCCTTGAAGCCGTGGTTATATAATTATATTGATGACAATGCACTGGCCCACATGTGCACCGGCCCATCAGGCAAATGCCCAGTATGCCAGATAGCCAGTCCAGCCCTGCCACCTGCCCACATAAATTTTATGTTTTTCCGCAAACTTACAGCTTAGATATTTTTCATGTAAATTTAAGACTTTTTTCTGGTAAATTCGAGGCTTTTTTTTCCTCATCAGTTTTATTTATCTTTCTTTATGGAAGATCGTCTACCTTAAAGCCAAGATGTAACACAGCCCTGAAGGGGGCATCCCAATCTCCTTAATTTAATGTAGGCTGCAAAACATCTATTTTTATACATATTTTCATGCTGCTTGTGTCACACACCACCAGCATGGGGACACTGATTCAGTCTAGGGGCTTACAAGGCCAGTGGCCCATGCATGTATATATGAGACAACGTTTGGCTGTCAGATTCTTTCACTGGGAGACAGGAGCTTACCTGTTGGCTTCTATCGTGTAGCTCCCAGCACATGCACTCCGCTGACAAGCCCTCTCGGTCCTTCGCTGGGAGTCTCCTCAGGACTTCCAAGCCCTCATTCCTAGACAGTTCTGTTTTATTGTGTAAAAACTCATACAAAAATAAAGAAAATAACCAAAATGCTGGGGAGAAGGAAAAACAGCATAGTGTTCATTCCAAGTTGGTATCTTGCTCTTTCTACCTGCTCTCTCTAATTGAATTTTTCAGTCGGGTTCAGAAAGCCCCCGCCCACTGAAACCTGACAGCCATTTAACCAATCAAAACCGTACCATAACACTTGAGAACAATAAACTCCAATTTTTCAATTTTTAAAATGCACACTGTGTGCTCAGCTGACTGCCAGCTGCCACAATCTACACACACCTTGTTGTGAAAACATAAGCCACTTCAAGTCTGTGCTCCACTGGCATGCATGACACACACTGCCTGCACGTGACAAGAATGGGGAGAACCGTGCTAAACAAAATACAATGCAACTACAGCTGGTGCTGACCCCCCACTGAGAGGTTCATGTCACCTCAGCACAAAACATGGCAAACAGCATCAGTGAGAATGCAACCTAAAGGTCTCATTCATTGAAAAATTGTGTTTTTGTAAGTTTTAACCTTCTGAAATGAATATGTTGGTCATGTGAGATTGGAAAAAAAACATCAACAACTCACTTCTCTTAAAAACACACATCCTTTTTGTAATTTTTGTGTCTGATAGATTAGCCGTTTAAATTGTCTCGTGTTTTTTCCTCTGCGTCAAGAAGAGGTAAGCCCAGCCTGATGGACCTGACAGATTCACCAGGCTTGCCCCACCCCCTACTGTCAAATGGTCTTTGGAGGAGTGCACATAAAAACAATCATGCCATGGACTTGGACAATACAAAAAACTAGAAAAGCACTCAGAGAGCGCATACCAAGGCTCCTTCCGTCAGTCATGGATCACCTCCAAAATCTAAAGGGTTCACGTGTAGCCCAAGAGCTCCCGCTGGTGAAAATTGCATCAAACTCTGTCCAGTACATTTGGAGTATTCTTGTTAAGACGAGAAGATAAGAGCCTTAGCGTCGTGTACGTGTATGTTCTTGGATCATCACCAAAATGTAATGGGTTCCTCTCTAACCCAAAAACTACTTCTGGTGAAAATTTAATCAAAATCCTGTCATACGCACCTCTACGAGGTGCAGAGAGAGACAAACCAAAACGCTGAATGGTGTTGTGTATTTATTAGACAAAAGACATAGCAGTCCAAAAAATGAGCAAAAGTTCAGGGAAGCCAAACGAGAAAAAACTTACGAGATGTGCCTCAGAGCGGGGAAGCGCTCTGGAGGGAAGAACAGCACACCTGGAATCAGACGGAGTAGCGATCCGTGGATAAACAGGAGAGACATTCAACGTACTGACAATGATTCAGGGAAACAGCAGAACATAAATACATGTGAATGTGATTAGTGAGAATGAGTCCTGGTGTAGGCTTGCGTGAGCAGGCAAAAGGGGAATACACAAATAATTGAATTTAGCTGGTGGTAATAAGAGATGAGGGAGGAGCAGCTGATCTGACAGCCTGACAGATGACGCCCACGCTGGCAAAACCCGGACACCATCTGACAGCTGTCAGCCCACAGAAATGAAATGAGAAATAAACATGATCCAAAACAAAACAACTCAAACAGGAGATGGTCAAAATAACAGAAACACAACTGGAGAAAATAAACGGCAGAGAAAAACCAAAAGGAGCATAATATACAAGGGACAAATAAATACATTGAAGAAACCACGAGACTGGGTCTGGCAGAAATCCCAGCCCCAGTTCATGACAGAGACCCCCCCTCAAGGGGTGGGATCCAGACACCCCAACGTAACACCAACAGAAAAAAGAAAAAAAACTGCCCCCCTCCCCCCAACAGAACACATAATAACCCACCCAGGGTGGGTGGTGGGGGGAACAGGCTAGGAGGGCACAAAAAAGCCTGCCCAAGACCCATACCAGAAAAAACAAAAAAACAAAAAACACAGAGTTAGACCCCCCAAGTCCAGAAGCTAGAAGGCTCGGGAGGCCGCCCAGAGTCCCAGGGCCAGTGGATGGCATGGCGTACCCAGTCTGGTGGCCTGCCAAAGTCCCAGACCAGCCGGACGGCCAGGTAGAAAGAGTCAGGTGACCTGCCAGGGAAAATTGGCCACCCAACCCAACGGCACAGTCTATCGGGCAGCCAGCTTGACTTCTTCAGCCACCAGCTCAGGACAGGTGGCCAGAGGGATGGCTCCCCCACAGGGAGACCCACAACTGGAGAGGAGAGCTGAGGAGGGAGAGCCCCGACATCGTCTGGAAGCAAAGGAGAGGGAACCACGATGGCGTCTGGCAGCAAAGGAGAAGGAACCATGATGGCGTCTGGCAGCAAAGGAGAGGGAACCACAATGGTGTCTGGCAGCGAAGGAGAGGGAACCACAACATAATCAGGTTGAGGAGGAGAGAGGACCCCGATGGCGTCGGACTGAGGAGCAGGGGGCACCCCGATGCCATCAATGGCCTTGGACGGAAGGCAGGTAGCTCCCGCGGGGGTCCCAGTCTGGGACATTGTTGCACCCGCAGGGGTCCCAGTCTGGGACATAGTTGCATCCGTGGTGGCTCTGGGCTGGAGCACTGCATCACTTGTGGGGGTCCCGGGCTGGAGCTTTGCATGGCCAATGCTGCGCCCAGGGTGGGCCCCGGCTGGGCCAATGCCTCACCCACGGTGGACCCGGCCTGAGCCACAGCTGCACCCACAGAGGTCCCGGGCAGGGACGGAATGCCTGTGATGACCTCAACGGGAGGAGGTAGACCCTGGTCAACCACCAGTGGCAAACCTGCATCTTTGGAGACATTAGGTGCTGCAGAATCCTCTCTGGCGACCCTGGGAGAAAGCTCAAACACAGCACAAAGAGAAGGGGGGTCAGGGTCGCTGGCAGTGGGGAGACTGGCAAGGTGAGCTCAGGTACAGCGGATGGCTGCACCTGGCTCTCCTCACCAAGAGCCAGGCAAGATTGCTCAAGGACTGAGAGGAGAAAAACAAAAGACAGCACTTGCCTGAGCTCTAGCTCCACCACCGTCCAGGAGTCCGACGATCCAGGCAATGATGGCTCTTTGGGTTCAGCCCACAGGAGACCCAGCTTGGGCTTCCACTCTGCTGTGGCAGCTTCCACAGCAGGCATGATGGTTGTAGTAGTCTGAGAGGCCCCAGGCGAAGTGGTCCACGCAGGAGGTTCATCCAGCATGGCAACTGGGGTCCGGCTCTCCATTGGCACTGGAACTGGATCTTCGAGGGCCTTGGCCTCCTCCATCATCCGGCGAACACTCAGAAGGGACAGGAGGAGACACAGAGAGGATTGGGGGGAAATCATCCACTGCAGCAGGCGGTGAGAGCTCAGGTGAATGCAAAGCCCAAGCCTCATCACAGGGAATCAGGCAAGGCATAATATCATAAATTGAAGCAGAAATAAGTGACACTTGCCTGTCATCCTGGTGTGCGATGTTTCCTGCTGCAGCAAGCGGGCAGTCACCCCTGTCTGTGTCCATGGTGGGTCTGTGTCCCTCTGTGGATTGAGGAGGAGCTGCCTCAGCAGACACGGAGGCAAGCGGAGCTGGGGAGATAACGACCAAACTCTTGATTGCGAATGAACATAAAGAGGAGAAGGAGAAGGCAGCAGCTGCAGAGTGAATAAGTGCTGGCGAGGCAGCTAGGAGGGAAGATTGCTGAAGAGGCTCTGCTGCTGAAATCTCTTCCCTCTGTGAAGGAGGGGTTGCTGGCTGAGAGGTGGTGAAATTCTTCTGCCAAGATTTCCGGTATTAGCGGTGACGAGGAGGAAACGAGGGCGTGGACTCGTCGTGGAGGTGAGGATGCTCCAAGGTCATGGAACACTCGATTGTAGGCACAAACTCAGGTTCCCTCGGAGAAAACTCTTCTAATTCCAGGGCCAAATCTGGGAGGAGCCACGGCTTCACCTCCAAGAGGAAGTCAGTCTCAGCCAGCATTACCTGTCTTTGCTCTTCCAGCTCCTCGGCTGATGGAGCGGGCCAGGACTCAGGAGGAGGAGGCAGAGCTGTTGCAGGAGAGCTGCGAGAGGTGGAAGGCTTCATACGGTGCGAGTGTTTACTCTTCGTGAGACAGCTCAGGCGTTGGAGCTTCTTCCCCCAGCTCATCACTCGTGCTCAGCAAGGAATATATAGAGAGGAGAATGTCTGTTGCCTGATTCCATAGACTGGGGCATGCCTCCATCACTCGTGCTGCACTGTCGTTACCCTCCTGGACTGTCTCGACAGTACAGGAAGCCTGGATCCATGACAAAATGTCCTCCAGGACACACACCCCATGCAGCTCCGTATCGTCCAGGTTGGACACGGTGAGCTCCAAACAGGTTGGTGGAAAAAACACAAATACAGTGAAAAAGATCACACAACACCACAGCTGGGTTCTTAGTCTGTTTGCTATGTTCTGTCATATGCGCCTCTGTGAGACGCAGAGAGAGACAAACCAAAATGCTGAATGGTGTTGTGTATTATTAGACAAAAGACATAACAATCCAAAAAATGAGCAAAAGTACAAGGAAGCCAAACAAGAAAAAACTTACGAGATGTGTCTCAGAGCAGGGAAGCGCTCTGGAGGGAAGAACAGCACACCCGGAATCAGACGGAGTAGCGATCCGTGGATAAACAGGAGAGATATTTAATGTAGCAACAATGATTCAGGGAAACAGCAGAACCACACATCTGGGACTCACTTCTCCAACCACCATCTGATGGTGGAGGGCATGGGCATAGGAAAAACAGCTGATAAATGACACATCACAGCAATCAGCTGAGGCTTCTGAGGAATACTGCAGATGTCAGTTGAAACATCAAGTTAAAACAAACATCTCCTTCTCATCTTGTCTGATTGAAAGGAAACAGTAAATTAATAATTGGAAAGGAAGACAAAATGAGCTTACTTGAGCTATATATCTTGTATCATTCTGGCTTACTTTGTTATATTTTCACCATGATGCTATATCAAGCTGTTAGTATTAGCTTGGCTAAGTGTCGGCATTGCATTAGGAGAGGTGATAGGCCGCCTGGCTTTATATTCTCCTCACTGGAATCCTTGTTCATCTACAACACCTGACCATACACATCATTCTTTGACATTATTTTAATAATGTCAAAGAATCTTTGACATTATTTTCTGTGCTTATTATACTCCAGGGACCGGTCATATCCTACCGACCAGTGAAATCACACCCCTGTCCACCAGTGATGCATTATTTTATTCCTGCATTAGGAATAGAAGGGCAGAGTTAAATTCCCTTTTAAGGAATTTAAAGAGACATGTACTGAAACCAGTCATCTGGAGTAAGATTGCAAAAGATGATTCACAATGATGCTGCAATAATTAAATATTTTAAAGCAATTTGACCAATATATGTCACAAACCTTTCATTAAGACCAGTGGGAGCTGTCAAGATGTATGAAAAGTGCAGTGAACTTTTAAGGCAGTAGGCCAAAGTTGCAACTTTTGCATCAACAATCAGCAAATGACATGTTGAGAGTAGGCAAGGACCACTTGTTGCCAAGTGTTTTCCGAGGCATACTTCGGAGGAAGTAAATTCTTTTTCTTAACATTTAACATTTTTTACCCTGTCCTGTCTAGAGGCTAGGTAAGCAGAACAGATATCTGCTTCCCTTATTGTGCCAAATAGATCTACTTTGCCAAAAGAAGCTTTGCTCATATTTGATATGTACTGTATACATGATGGAAAAATTATGTTACACTGAGTTATATGAATTTTTATGAATATGAATATGATTTTTTCCTTAAAAAGCTTAATGTGTATACCTAGGAAATCCTTTTACCATATTTGGAGTTGCTGAGTAATGGAAAAAAAAACTGATTGAATGATGCTGATTTAAGTGTGAATGTTCAGTTCTATCACTGACTGTTCAGCTGATCAAAAGTGTACTCTGCATGAACTGTCATGCGATGGCCCTCGCGAGCCACCATAAGACGCCACACCGTCACCAGAGAGTTGTGTTAGTGTCTTTATTCACTGTGAATTCACAATAATACAAGCCGCTGAGGCTATGACACATAGTCTACACACACAGGGGGACGTAAGGCTAACAAGCTCACTCACGGGTCCACAGGATAAGACAGTCACGCCACAGACGACCAATAAGACGATCAGTATGACGATCAATGACGTTCGGTACAACGAACCATAGACAATCACACATGATCAACGACGACACTGCTGCAAGGATGCAGCCGCTGGCGCCGGTTTAACAAGCCAGCCGCTAACGACCGCAAATGGAAAACAGCTGTTCAGGCCTTGACAGCTGAGAGAAAGCCTCCCCGAGTGCTGTCACAATAAGAGCTCGGAGAGCCAGGATAATAACGCCGCTGTCAAAGCCTGACAGGAATGATGGATGGCCCGAGCGCGAATAATAATAGTGCTCGGATCATAACAGTACCCCTCCCTCAAAGGCGGGCTCCGAACGCCCAGTAACACCAAGCTCCCCCACCCCCACCCCCACCCACAGGGCGAGTGAATGGAGGAACAGGCAAGGAGGGAGTGAAACAAACACCAACAAGGCCCCAGAAAAAAAAAAAAACAAAAAAAAACCCACATCCCCTGACATACCCATCACATTCACACAGAAAACAACGGAACAAATCGGGCACTACTGACAGGACATGCAAGAGTTACAATACACGGGGCACAAACCATGCAGAGCATAATTTACAAGACACAGAAAGGTTTTCTTTCTTTTTTCCACAGTGACCACAGACAAACTGTTTAACTCCAGTATGCATGACTTCATGTGGTCTTAAGGAACTCATCTGAGTGAAGGTCTTCCAACACTGTTCACACACAAACTTTTAATTGCCACAATGGATCAGTTTATGCTACTAAGTTACCCAAGTGCATGAAACCTCTACCACATTCACAAAAGTACCGTTTATCCCAAAAAACATCAGCCTCAAACACCAGGATACCTATGAAAAACCACAAGGTAACATGCTATGACCCCTCAGATAAGAGAGGGGGGAAAGAAAAAAAACAACATGCTACATCAAACATACATGAGGCAATCTTATCATTCCAAATGACCTTCACACCACACAGTTCAAACAGACGATGGCAGGCGGAGACCAAACGCCCCAGGCACAGTTCCGGCGGTCTCCCCGCGTCCGATGGCCGACGGGTGGTCACAGGGAACAGTACGTGGTCGGGCGGTCACAGCAGCACCCGCATCGGACCCCGATTGGGCCTCGCCGGACCCCGATTGGGTCACAGCTGCACCTGCGTCAGACCCCCGCTGGGTCACAGCTGCCCCCGCGTCGGATTCCGACTGGGCCTCGTCGGACCTCGACTGGGTCGGCACCGCATTGGCGACGACTTCCACCCTCAAACTTGGGGCCTCCTGCACCGTGACCTCGACAGACTCCAAGCCGGCGACACTGTGAAGAGGCTCAGAGGAACAGAGAGGACCGGGATCAGTATCCCCGGCAGCGCCAGAGCCCAGCGAGGCGAGTTCGGGCACAGCGGACAGCTGCCCCTTGCTCGCCTCCCCGCGAGGCAGGCAAAAATGCTCTAACACACCACAAAGGAAAACAAAGAGGAGCACTTGCCTGCACTTGGGCTCTGGAGCCGTCCAGGACTCCGTTGATCCAGGTTTGGGTAGAAGCTTGTCGTCGGGCTCCCACTCAGCTGCGTCGGGCTCCGCAGCCGGCATGATGGTTTCTGCAGCTGGACCCCAATTGGGTCACAGCTGCACCCGCGTCGGACCCCGATTGGGTCAGAGCTGCACCCACGTCGGACCCCGATTGGGTCACAGCAGCATCCGCGTCAGACCCCGATTAGGTCACAGCAGTACCCGCATCGGACCCCGATTGGGCCTCGCCGGACCCCGATTGGGTCACAGCTGCACCTGCGTCAGACCCCCGCTGGGTCACAGCTGCCCCCGCGTCAGACCCCGACTGGGCCTCGTCGGACCTCAACTGGGTTGGCACTGCATCGACAATGACCTCCACCCCCAAGCTTGGGGCCTCCTGCACCGCGACCTCGACAGACTCCAAGCCGGCGACACTGTGAAGAGGCTCAGAGGAACAGAGAGGACTGGGATCAGTATCCCCGGCAGCGTCAGAGCCCAGCGAGATGAGTTCGGGTGCAGCAGACGGCTGCCCCTCGCTCGCCTCCCCACGAGGCAGGCAAAAATGCTCTAACACACCACAAAGGAAAACAAAGCAGAGCACTTGCCTGCACTCGGGCTCTGGAGCTGTCCAGGACTCCGTCGATCCAGTTTCGGGTAGAAGCTCGTCGTCGGGCTCCCACTCAGCTGCGTCGGGCTCCGCAGCCGGCATGATGGTTTCTGCAGCCGGATCCTCTCGCACTGATGTCCACACCGATAACCCGCACGGCGTGGCAGCAGGGGACCCTCGACCTGCTAGCTCGGGCTGCTCCTCCGTGGAGACCTGGGGACGCTTCCTCGTCGGCTCAGGCTCCACACTGCAGTCCGCTCTTCTCCTCTGTCCAAGACGTTGCTGCAGGGCCGGGATTATTCCCAGAGCCGCAGGCCTCCTCCTCGTTCGACAACGTAGGCCTAACACCGAGGACCATTCAGCGGAGGAAGACACAGAGGCAGCAGGTTCAGTACAGATGACTACAGCTGGTGGTGGGAGCTCGGGGGGCTGCAAACCCCAAACTCCACCCCCAGGAGTCAGACAAGACAGATCACTATTATAAGTAGGGGAGTGAACTTGAACTTGCCTGTTTCCCGGAGGGAGGATGGTGCCAGCTGTAGGGGGCATTGCTCCCTCCTTTGCCCGCTGGATGGTAACAGAGGGCCCCCTGGGAGGACAAAGTGGAGCTGCTCTCAAGGACCCATGGATGGGGCTCGCCGAAGCAGGACTCTTGTCACACACAGCAGCTGGAGAAGGCGTCGAGGATGAGGGGACGAAAGCCGAAATGGGCCGGGCACGGCGTGCTGACCGGACAGCAGGGGAAGATGGCCTGGGAAGAGAGGCTGCGAGGATTCCCTCCAGGTGAGACGCCGAAGAGACAGCTGGCTGGTTGATTGCTGGGGATGCCCTTGGCCGTGGCGCCGACGTCTACGACAGCCCCCGGACGGTGCGAACTCCTGGAGTGGATCGAGGACAGGAACGGGATCCCATAGTGAGGAGCGGGAACGCCTCCTCCCCAGCTTCACATTGTAGTCCTCCTCCACCATACGGAGTATTTTGCGTTGCGCGGTGATGTCATCCCTCCTCGCGATGACTTCTGGGTGGTCGGCGTAGCGGGGAGAAAGATGATTGAGCGAGTCCTCAGCACAGTCCAGGTACCAGAGTACGCTGCAGTCGTAGTCGAGGAGGGAAGCAGAGATGAACGTCTCATCCACATATTCCAGGACGTCCGCCAGCTCGTGGCTCGGACTCAGAGCGCGGCCCCTCCGCAACGGCATTCCTCCAGCACACCGTACCCAGACAAGAAAAGAGCAATGGCCAATTAACACAAACTCACTGGCGAAAGGCGTCTTGGGTTGGCGTCACCGTAAAAACGCCATTTTTGGCAGCAGTGTACTGTCATGCGATGGCCCTCGCAAGCCACCATTAGACACCACACCGTCACCAGAGAGTTGTATTAGTGTCTTTGTTCACGGAGAATTCACAATAATACAAGCCGCTGAGGCTATGACACATAGTCTACACACACAGGGAGGCGTAAGGCTAACAAGCTCACTCACGGGTCCACGGGATAAGACAGTCATGCCACAGACGACCAATAAGACGATCAATATGACGATCAATGACGTTCGGTACAACGAACCATAGACAATCACACACGATCAACGACAACACTGCTGCAAGGACGCAGCCGCTGGCGCCGGTTTAACAAGCCGGCCGCTAACAACCGCAAATGGAAAACAGCTGTTCAGGCCTTGACAGCTGAGCGGAAGCCTCCCCGAGTGCTGTCACAATAAGAGCTCGGAAAGCCAGGATAATAACACCGCTGTCAAAGCCTGACAGGAATGATGGATGGCCCGAGCGTGAATAATAATAGCGCTCGGATCATAACATGAACTCAGCAAATGCAATCTTAGTCATGAATGAAATATCAAGAGGCTCAGTAAACCTTATCACACTGAGTCATGAATCAACTCATCAAGAAGAGACCCCACCCCAACCGTCCCTTGGATATATATTAGCCAGAAACACTCTGTTAGTTAAGCCAATGCACTGCAGCAGTCTGTGACAGCTGTACTCTGTATTGTCTTCCATTGATCAGTGCATATTAAATTTGCTGAAACTTTGATCCGGCCTGATTTTTAAAAAGGAATTTTTCCAACATACTTGGCGCCCGAGCACAGGGACTCCAAATATCCCTCTCCTCCTGTTTCCAACATTTTTGGACCGAGACAGCTAGTGCACAGCTGCAGAGAAGACCTCCCTCACTTTTGTGGGGTTAGAGTCTGCGGTCGGTCTGAAAATACATGTAAAGAGTTGAGTAAACAGTTAAGTGTTACTTACCATAGGTACAGGTCCATTCGGTAAAGCTTAACTGTGCCCCAGTTAGAGTCCGTCAGTAAAATGCATTTCTGCTGAGTAAACGGGTACAAAAAGCATGCAGGGGATATCGCTGCAGGATATCCCGGAAAAATACAGCGACAGGTTACCATGCAGTGATATAAATGGCAGAGAGAGAGAGAGAGAGAGAGAGAGAGAGAGAGAGAACAAAAATAAAAGACAAAAAATAGAGAAGATAAAGGTTATAATAAGAAATAACTGTAAAATATATAGAGAGACAGACAGAGAGAACAAAAAAGAAAAAAATAGAGAAGACAAAGGTTATAATAACAACAGATTTCTTGAATTATATATAGAGTGAAAGATATAGAGTGATGATAATCATTCCGACTCCGCTGGGAGGACAAAGTCCAAGTACGGATAATTTTTTCACACATAAGGAGTTGTTCAGAACTTCTTATAAGAACTACGGCCAAGATATACTGTAGAGTGATAATACAGAGTGAAGTACGTGGCGTAGTGCACCTTCAAGCTGGTTGCCAACCGCCAATCAAATCTAAAAGAAGAAGAAGAACCTTAAAATAAAAAGAGAGAGAGAGAGAGAGAGAGAGAGATTTTGATTTTTAAAGGATCTTTAATAAACACACTTGTCCATCAGTCAATACAATTTCTATATCATGCTATGTTACACAGAAAATTAATCCCCCAAAAAACGCCCAAAAAAAAGCTGTCCATCATGAACTGAACAGAGGACATTCTCCAGGGACCAGAGGGTCCTGAAACCTTCCACATCCCCATTCCCCATAAAAAACTGAAAGTCCAGCCTGATTCTGGCTTTAAGTAGCCTCACAAATAAAATTTCGACATCAACATCACTCTCAACATTCTCAAGTTTTCTTCTCCGGCTTACATAGATAGCCAACTTTGCCTGCCCTAAAACAAAGTTCAGTAGTTGACACTTCTGCTTAAAACGACGATTGTACATAAAACCACAAATGAAAACCTGCTTAGAGAAAACTTCCTTAAAAATATGAAAAAGTTCTGTGAGAAGTTCAAAGAGGCCACTCAGGCGCTGACATTCAATAAAACAATGAAAAACAGTCTCCCTAGAGGAACAAAAAACACACTGATCACTGACACTGCTGTTAATCACAGAAACAAAAGCATTGACTGCTATAATACCATGCAAGACCCTCCACTGTAAGTCTCCATGCCTCTTAGGGAGAGGGGCTTTATAAAGAGCCCTCCAGGCAGGCCGATGCCCTTTTCCTAGCTTAAAATAGGCTCTCCAAGGAGTGTCCACACAGGTGTTCAATCTGTCCTTGTTGAGTGCCATCACAACCAGTCTGTAGAGTGCCTTACCACTGGCTCCTCCAAAGTCCACACCAGTGGGAGCACAGAATGCCAGTAAGGAGCAAGGAGCGACGTCAAAGTCCATATAGAGCGTGAGAGAGGGAAAGGGGTCAGTGCTTTCCGGCTGCAGCGTGCCATTGCTAAAGTCCAAGAGTAGGGAGTGCTCAAGTCCATGAAGCTCCTGTTTCCAGTGTGCAAGAAGACCATCGATGAAACGATTCGACCTGACACCAAGATGAGCTGCTAAAGCTGAGGCGTTGTTGAGGCCAGGACCAGCCAGTTCCACCACTTGCTTCAGAGTGAGAACGTTCCTGGAACACAGCCTATCAAGGAAGGTCCTTCCAACTCCCGGCAGGACACCAAGGCGACCACCAAAAACCAGCGGCTCCCTCAACAACCAGTAGAGGGAATCGCATGGCCCTCTTTGTTTTTTAAAAAGAGTCCACACTGAAAAGAGACTGCGGTAAAAACTGGGTAAAGACAGTGCATTAGAGTTCTTAAAATCCATTAAAAACACAGGGAGGTCTAGCCCAAGCCCAAGGACTCTCTGTAAAATAACACAGGCCAAAGGCCTCCATACCAGGTCCTGGGGGCCCGTCAGCAGTCTCTGTATGAAAGTCAGTCTAAAAGCAGCACCTCTACTAGCTAAATGAATCACTCCTTGCCCCCCCTCCTCTTTGGGAAGAAATAACAGGGCTTGAGGAACCCAGTGGAGTCCACCCCCCCAAAAAAAGTCCACCAAAACAGACTGAATTTTGGACAACAAACCAGCAGGGGGGTCCATGCACATGAGGCGGTGCCACAGGGATGAGGAAACAAGATTATTTAAAATGAGCACTCGTCCTCTAAAAGATATTCTTGGCATTAGCCACTTCCATTTGTTTAGTCTCCCGTTAATTTTCTCTATGACCCCATCCCAATTTTTTTGCTCAAACTGCTGATTTCCAATAAAGACACCAAGATACTTAAAACCTCCTTTTTTCCAAATCAACCCACCAGGCAGCGTAAGCTGATTTTCTAGTTTCTCCCCCACCATCAGAGCCTCGCTCTTTCCCCAGTTTATTTTTGCAGAGGAAAGTTGGCCAAAAAGATTGACACTCCTAACCAGAACGTCAATGTCACTCTGCTTGTTTAGCAGAATGACTACATCATCTGCATAGGCCGACAGCTTGAACGTGGTGTCACAGCCAGGAAAAGTGACTCCTGATAGGTCCCTTCTCAGGCAGTGAAGCAAAGGCTCTATGGCGAGGGAGTACAGCATCCCTGAGAGAGGGCAGCCCTGCCGAACCCCCCTCTGGACTTTTAAAGGGGCAGACAGGCCCCCATTTATCTTCAGTACACTCTCAATGTCACTGTACAAGACCCGTATCCTGGCTATGAAGCCTGGGCTGAACCCAAAAGCTGTTAAAACTGTCCATAAATATTGGTGTTCAACCCGATCAAACGCCTTTTCCTGGTCAATTGAAATCAAACCAGTTTCTACCGCCAATGAACCAGAGACCTCCAAAATATCCCGAATTAAAGTGACGTTGTCACTAATCAGCCTGCCAGGCACACAGTAAGTCTGGTCTACATGAATGAGCTCGCTCATCACCTTTCTCAGTCTTCGGGCCAGAGCTTTTGAGAGAATCTTATAGTCTGTGCAGAGCAGAGAGACCGGCCTCCAGTTCTTTAGGCTCTGGAGGTCCCCCTTTTTCGGCAACAGTGTGATGATGGCCCTCCTGCAGGTCGTGGGTAGGGTCCCCCTTTCCAAGCTATCTTGGAGAACCTCCAGCAGGTCTGGACCAAGCAGGGGCCAGAATTCCTTAAAAAAGTCCACAGAGAGACCATCTATGCCTGGTGATTTTCCATTCTGGAGGCTCATTAGCGCCGTATGCAGCTCAGACAGAGACAGTGGAGCATCCAAGCCGGCAACAAGGTCCTCTGAGAGCACTGGAAGACCATCAAGGAAAACCTGGCCCAGTGACGTGTCCTCCCTCCACTCTGCTCTAAACAATTCACTGTAAAAGCTAGCAGCGTGTTTCCTGATCTCTGCTGCTGTGGAGATTGTTCTCCCGTCATCGCCCAACAAGGAGTGAATGAGCTTTCTCTGTCCATTTTTCCCCTCCAGTCCAAAAAAGTACTGGGAGGGCGAGTCCATCAGAGCTACATCCATGTAGCGTGAGCGGACCAGAGCACCCTGTGCGGTGACCCCTAGCAAGCTAGCCAAGGCTGACCTTTTTGACTTGAGAGCCTCTAAGTGCTCCTGTTTTCCTGTAGAACTGAGCAACTCCTCTAGTTCTACCACCTCAGTCTCCAGAACTTTCAAGGATTGGGTCAAGCTACGAGTGACATTTTGAGTGTACTGTTGGCAGAGTTGTTTTATCTGGGCCTTACCAAAATCCCACCACAATTGGAGAGAACTAAAAGAGGGTTTTTGTTCCCTGTGTGACTTCCATACATCATGAAAAACTCCCTTAAAAAACACATCATTTAAAAGTGTATTATTAAAATGCCAAAAAGCACTCTTACACTTTACATTTTCAATGAAAACAGAACAAATCAGCAGGCAGTGATCAGTGAAACCAACAGGACAGATACAACTATTTTTAAAAACACTCATTTGGTGTTTAAAACCATAGAAACGGTCTAACCTAGCCATAGATAAGAGGTTATCTTTAGCATGGCTCCAGGTGTACTGCCTCTGGTCCCCATGATGTGATCTCCACACATCGGCCAGTTCATGCGCCTTCACTAGTTCCCTCAGCCTATTGGCAGAAGCAGGGTGAGGTTCCTGATGGTTCCTGTCCAGTCTGTGGTTTAATGTACAGTTAAAATCACCCCCCAGAAATAAAAAACTATTTGGATTACAGGATCTAACTGTATCTGATAGCATATTAAAGACCCTGATCCTTTCTGCTCTCTGGGTTGGCACATACACGTTTATAAGAACCAAGTTTACATTTTCAAGCTGTACCTTTAGCAAGAGTACATGTCCTTTCACCACCTCTTCTACCTCATAAGAGACAGGCACACAACCCCGAGAGAAAAGAACAGCCACCCCTCCACTATTATTGGATTTGTGGCTAAAAAAAATGCAGCCATCCCACTCTTTTCTCCACTGGCACTCAATGTCTACAGTGCTGTGAGTCTCCTGGACCATCAGCACGTCAAGTGCCTTTAAATTAAAAAGCTTGTATAAAGAGGCCCTTTTTACATCATCCCTGGCCCCGTTTATATTAAGAGTGCCAATTCTAAGGTGGGGCATTAAAAAGGATAAAAATAAGGTACAGTAAAAAAACACACACATAGCATAAAAGGGAAGAAACAAACTAAGAGTCAACATGACTGTTAGTAATTTGTGATTTCAGTTTGGCAACCAGTTTCTTTAAACGAAAAATTTCCTGATCAGTAAAAGTCTCATTCCCATCATTCGGTTTCATCAGCTTGCGAGCTGATGCCACAAATAACTCCAGATCTGGAAAGTAATTTTCCACTTTCACAGCTCTGCTCCCCTTAGTCACCTGGAGAAATTGTCTAATTTTAGCAAAACAATAGGAGCTTTGCTCCTCCTGCGTCTGCGTCTGCATCAGTTCAGACTCATCTCCACTTTCGTCAGAAGCGCTCTCATTCAGTAAATCTAAATTCCCAACCCTACTAGATTTAGCAGAGCTCTGCAAGTTTTCCGCACTTTTCCTTTTTTGTGCAGCTTTAAAAGGATCCTCTTCAACAAAACTACATTCCTGCATTTCTTCATGAAACGCAACGTTTGTCATGCAGTGTTTGCTCTGTGTGTCCGCTACAGCCTCAAACCGCTCCTCCCCCGCCTGCAAAGTCTGTTCATTCACGTTCCTTCGTTTAACTGCACTTTTACTTACACCCTCCACCTGTCTACCCCGGGCGACAGGCTCGTCACAATGATCAGAGCTGCCGCCAGACAGAAATTCCCCACCATCACTGTTTGGGGGGACAACTACCGCGCCCGCCGCGGCCACCCCAGCAGAGGCGGCCGCGGCCGCCCCAGCACAAGCGGACGCGGACGCGGACGCGGACGCCCCCGCAGAAGTAGAAGCGGACGCGGCTGCGGACGCGGATGCGGCCGCAGTCGCGGCCACGACCGCCCCAGCAGAAGCGGGCGCCGCAGCGGCATCCGCCGCACCAC
The DNA here is from genome assembly GCA_020510985.1 of Pholidichthys leucotaenia. Taxonomy (NCBI): domain Eukaryota; kingdom Metazoa; phylum Chordata; class Actinopteri; order Cichliformes; family Pholidichthyidae; genus Pholidichthys; species Pholidichthys leucotaenia. Next base: position 172,337,886 of record CM035844.1, read on the forward strand.
ATGTAGCGCTACCCTCCGGACCACCAGAAACAGCGGCGTCACCTTTCTTACCGCCAGTGCTCTTTGTGTTCGCCTTTTCAGGACATGACCTAATAAGATGGCCTTCTGCGCCACACGCAAAACACTTCATGGTTTCAGATGTTGCAAACACCAAGTAGCTAAAGCCATCAATCCTGAAATTAAAAGACGCGTTCAGTTCAGCAGAGCTGTCTTTCAACACCATGAAACACTGCCTCCTGTGACATACAACATGCTTCAGCAGGGGTGATTTACTACCCAGAGAGACCATTCTGATAGGGGACACAACCTGGCCAAAACGGGACAACTCTCTAATCAGCTGATCATTTTTAACGAAAGGAGGAGCGTTTGAGATGGTGATCCTCCTAGACGGATTCGCCAGCGGTAAAACGGGAGTAAAAGTGTCACCTATGACCACTCCCTGTGCCACCACCTGATCAGCTTTTTCAGTCGAATCCAGAAAGATCACAATTGCGCTGTTCATCCTCGATGCTGATTTTATGCTGCCATGCCCAACCACCTGTCCTACAGCGAGGCTGGCCTCCTCCACAGAACAGGGAACTGTCGGGAGGATTCTCACACCATGACGCCGGGTTAAGCGCTCAAACTCCACACCACCATCAATCACCGGCATGATGCCGGCTGGGAAAAACCGGCAGCAGAAGCTACCGTTCCCCAACACACTCACTCCAACACTCACACCCCAGCACACACACACTCAACCCACTATATTAAACACACACACCTCAAACACACAAGATAGAGAAAAAGTTAGAAAATACAAAGTTTAAAGTACTCACTCGACACCACTCCACACCCCTGCTCCCACAAACGCCCACGCATGCGCACGAGAGAGAGAGAGAGAGAGAGAGAGAGAGAGAGAGAGAGAGAGAGAGATTGATTTTGATTTTTAAAACCAACTTTATTTACAATCATACATAATCACAGACAGACCGGTGTGAACAAGTAACCAAAAAAAAAAAAAAAAAAACAAACCCACAAACAAAACAAAACAACAAAAACATCTGTTAAATCAGAGGCTTACCCCCCACCCACCCACCCAAAAAAGGACTAAAGTTGATCTCATTTTCTGACACAGAACAGATTATATTCTTATAACGCCACTTGGAGCTGAAATCCTCTAAATTGTCCATAGTTTTGCAAAATTTAAATTTAAATTTAAATTTAATTTAAACTCCATCTGAATTCGGGCTCTAACCATAGAAGTGAACAGCATTGTAACCTCTTGACCCTGCTCCCTATTCCTGCTCATGTAAATGGCAAACTTTACTTGACCAGATAAAAAATTTAAGAGCTGCCATTTCACTGCACTGACCCGTTTGTATCCGGCACCAAAATACCAAATATAAAAATCATGCTGGACCACATTACATCAAAACTCATAAAAATGTTGCTCAAAAGCATGAACAGTGGTTTCAGTCTAGGGCACTCAACAAAACAATGAAAAATGGTTTCAGATGACCTACAGAAAGAGCAGTCTTTACATGTTCTAGGATTGATGCGTGAAATAAAAGAGTTGACGGCCACAGCTCCATGCAAAATCCTCCACTGGAGATCATCTGCTCTTTTATGTAGAGGGGATTTGTAAAGGACCCTCCACACGGGCCTGATATTGTCTGTGACCTCCAGTCTCTTCCTCCACATCGTGTCCACTCTGTCATTTAACTGCCTTCTATTAAAGACCTTCACACAATAGTAATAAAACAGTTTAGTCTTTGCTGAGTAAAGACTTGTGCATTTATTACGCAACATGGGCCCCTCTGCACCCTCTGATCTCACAGCAAAGCCCAACTCAGGAAACGGGTCACCTTCATCAGGCTCTTCGCTCTTGGAGCAATAGTGCCTCACCATCTTCCTCTCCTCAGCTGTCAGTTGGAGCAGCCACAACTGCAAAACTTTGTTCACAAGGCATGCAGACTTAATGCCAAGAGCTTCAGAAGTTGCCAGAACATTGTCCAGCTCTGGTCCTGCTACATCTACTATCTTACGCAGTGTAATACTGCCAGAGGAAACCAAGATGTGTGTCAAGGCAGGTAGGGACCTGACCTGGAGCTCCAATCTAGCTCTGAAGATCAGGGGTTCCCCCAATAGCCAGTGCAGTGAGAGAGCAAGTTCCAGTCTCTTCCATGCAAACAAACTCCATATTTTGAAAATGTTCTGATAAAAGGTAGGCAGGGTGGACAGGTTTAAACAGCCAGGATCCATTAAAAAGAGTGATGAATCAAGACCTAGTCCATTGACATGTCTTAAAATACTGCTGGCCACAGGTCTCCAAACCATATCTTGAGAGCCAGTGAGAAGCTTCTGAATAAACTGAAGTCTGTAGGATGCCACTCGACTGACCAGGTGAGCCAGTCCTTGCCCCCCCTCCTCTTTTGGCAGAAACAAAACACACTGTGGAACCCAGTGCAGCCTGTCCCAGAAAAAGTCAAACATGCAGTTTTGTATTTGCTTCAGTAGGTTGTCGGGGGGGTCCACACAGGCAAATTTATGCCACAGTCCACTGGAAACCAAGTTGTTAATTATTAATACCCTTCCCCTGTAAGCCATCTGTGGCAACAGCCATCTCCATGTTTCCAACTTCCCTTTAACTTTTTCCATCAAACCCTCCAAGTTTTTATTTACAGTAGCCTCATCCCCTAAAAACACCCCAAGATATTTAAGACCATCTTTTTTCCAGTATAGGCCTCCTGGCGTTGTAGGCAACTGCTTTGATTTAAAATGGACTGCAAGGGCTTCACTGTTGGACCAATTCACCTTTGCTGAAGATGCTGTACCAAAATTTTTGACTATTTTTTGTAAACAGTTTACTTCTGTTTTTTTTTGTTTTTTTTTTACCATCACAATGATATCATCTGCATAAGCTTAAAGTACCAGTTTTTTAACATAGACAAAATCAGCCCCTCCATGGTGGACCGCATCTTACACAGCATGGGTTCAATGGAAATGGCATACAACATGCCTGACAGAGCACAGCCTTGCCTTATTCCCCTCGTTACTTTAAAAGGGGCACTCAGTCCTCCATTAACTTTCAACACACTTTCAATGTCCTGGTACAAAACCTTGATCATAGCAATAAGCCCAGGGTTGAGGCCAAACCGCTCCAAAATTTTCCAGAGGTAAGGGAGCTCAACCAGGTCAAATGCTTTTTCTTGGTCTAGTGAAATCAAACCAAGGTCCATGTCCAATGAGCTAGAGATGGCCAAAATATCCCGAATTAAAGACACGTTATCAAGAATGGACCTACCGGGCACACCGTAGGTCTGGTCATGGTGAATGATCTGGTCCATAATGTCTCTCAGCCTGTTGGCCAAGGTTTTGGAGAAAATTTTATAGTCTGTACAGAGCAGGGAAACAGGGCGCCAGTTCTTAATCTCCATTAGATCACCTTTTTTGGGGAGTAAAGTGATTACGGCCCTCCTGCAACTGATAGGTAGGAATCCTCTTTTCAGACTTTCATTCAAAACTTCCAGCAGGTCTCCGCCCATTTCGTGCCAGAAGGCCTTGAAGAAGTCAACAGGAAGTCCATCAATCCTAGGAGCGTTCCCATTCTCCATACTCTGCAAAGCGGTGGACAACTCTTCAAGGTGTAGGGGCTCCCCCAATAACAGACTGAAGTCTTCAGAAACTTGGGGAAATCCGTCACAAAAGGAAGCTAACAATTGTTCATTTTCAACATACTCAGACTTATACAAGTCTGAATAAAACTCCACAGCATGTTTCCTGATGTCATCAGGCTTCCTCAGCTCCTGTCCGGATGCTGACTGTAGAGCGTGAATGCACCTGCTCTGCCCATTTTTCTTCTCCAGTCCAAAAAAAACTTTGAAGGGGCATCCATCTGGTTTATACTCTGGAACCTGGATCTGACGAGGGCTCCCTGAGCCCTGGTGCCCAGCAAGTCCGTAAGAACTTTCTTTTTCGCTTTGAGGACTTCAAAATATCCTCAATTTCCTGTAGAGTCTAACAAAGACTGAAGCTCTACAATATCACTCTCTAGGCCTTTTATTAATCTGGTTATGTCCCGAGTGACATTGAGAGTGTATTGTTGACAAAAATTTCTTATTTCTACCTTCCCACAATCCCACCATTGCTGTAAAGAGCCAAACTCAAGACGTCGCTCTCTAAAATTCCTCCATAAGAAACTAAAACTTTTTTTTAAAATTGTTGTCCAGAAGCAAGGAACTGTTAAAATGCCAAAAGGCACTTCGATACTTAAAATTACTAATAAAAACTTGGCATAATACCAAAGAATAATCAGTAAAAACCAGCAGGTACAGTTTGTAAAAATATTCCTTTGATGTTTAAAACAATAAAAACGATCCAATCTTGCAAGAGAAATGAGACCATCTCTAATGTGGGACCATGTGTACTGTCTATCCATATTATGGAAAGACCTCCAAACATCTACCAGATCATGAGTCTTAATAACTTCCATTAAGAGGCGTTTAGAGGCTGGGTGAGGCTCTATATGGTTCCTGTCTATTGAGTCATCTGCAGTGCAGTTAAAATCACCAGCTAAGAACACAAAGTCATCTGGGTTGCAATTGTTTAAAAAGGTGTTTAACTCACTAAGAAAACCCAACCTGTCCGACCCTAAAGTTGGGGCATACACAATGATGAGAGTAAGTGTACACCGACCAAAAACAGACTGAATCACCAGTAGTCTCCCTTGTACAACTTCAGTGACACAATATGAAACAGGGGAACATCTTGGGGAGAAAAGGACAGCCACTCCCCCACTACTACTGCTACTGTGGCTCAGTACAACCTGCCCTCCCCACTCCCTCTGCCAGTCTATCTCATTAGCTTTATCATTATGTGTTTCTTGTACAAGCATAATATCAACATTATTCAGGATCATGAAATCAAACAGCATAGCTCTTTTTCTTGCCTCTCTCGCTCCATTCAGGTTCAAAGTCCTTACTTTAAAATTGCTCATGGAGGGAGAGGCAAAAAAACTTAACAGAGCAGTTGAAAGGAATGCTAAGGCAGAGAATTTACAAAGCCCCCCCCATCATTGTCATCATCATTCTCAGCATCATTATTAAACAATTCTTGCTTAAGTCTAAAAACTACTTTTTTCAGACGATAATATTCTTGGTGAGTGAAGCCCCCCCCTTTCATTAAGACCCTCACTGAATCAAGGAAGCCCTTTTTATCTGGGAAGTAATTTTCAATTTTTACTCCTCTTATGTTCTTGGGTTTTTGTAAGAACATTTTTACTTTTGCTGCACTGTACTCCTTCTGGACTTGGTGATGTTGGGAGGACCTACAGTCAGACAGCTCACTGTCAGTCATCAGAGAGGGTGAGTCTTCACCTTCACTAACCTCTGAAGCTAAGGCTGCTCCCTCATGTTCATCTGCCACTTTGCATTTTACCCTTTTAGATGATCTTGCCTTCTCCTGTAAAACCTGCCTACCATTTTTAGTTTTTCTCTTAAGCTGAGAAGCATTAAGCGGGGTCTCTCCTTCCTCCATATTCTCCTCTGCAGCTCCAGAACCGATCACAACTGATTCACAGTCCACATCACCACACACCATCGTCTCCACTTCCCTCTGATCACCTGTATGACCACCAGCTCAACTATGTCCTGCATCCATCTGGCCATCAGCCCCACCCTCCTCCATCAGCCCCACCCTGCTTGTCAGAATGGTCACCAGCCCCCCACTTTGTGCCTGTCTCCCTGAAGCTGAATTTGAGGCCCTGTGTGGACAGACCCTGATGAGGTGTCCTTCTTCACCATATGCAAAACATTTCATGTTCTCTGATGTAGCAAAAATAACGTAGTCAAAGTCCTCCACTCTTCGTTTAAAAACCAAATTAAGCTCGTCTTTTCTGTTATTCAGGATCATAAACAGCTGTCTTCTGTGAGACATGATATGACTCAGCTCAGGAGACTTGCAACCGGAAGGCAACTTTTTAATAGGAGATACTATCTTGCCATATCTCAGCAATTCCTTCTGCAAAACCTCATCACTAATAAATGGTGGGACATTTGATAACGTGATCTTTTTTGATGGAAGAGAGAGAGGAGACACACTAACAAAAGTATTGCTGATGACAACGCCGTTTTCCACAACTGAGTTCACTTTTTCCACAGAGTCTAGAAACAATACTACTGCCCCATTTATCCGGGCCACGGATTTTATGCTCTGTGATCCGACAACTTCTGCAACAGCCAGAGCGCACTCATCCACAGAGAACTGTGCTGCACCGGCAATCTTAATGCCATGTTTTCTGGTTAATTTAATGAAATCCATAGTGAACAAAACGTTACTTCCCACCCCGTGCACGCTCCACACACCGAACCGACCAGCAAATGCTGGCCGGCAAGAGAAACCAAACCAAACAAAAAAGCCTGCACCGATCTACACACACAACACAATAAACTTTGCAAAAAAAACACCCTAAGAAAACATATAAAAGGATAGAAAAGTCAGAAAAATGTCACTCACTCAGAGGTCCACTCAGTCCGATACCAACTCTCGCTCGCCACACCCACTCAGAGAGAGAGAGAGAATCTAAAAAAGAAATTGTAATGCAAATGACACACAGTTATACCTGTCAATGAAGCCAGATGATAGCAATCAATTAGCCAAATTAGAGGCCTGTGTTAAGGAAATCAAAGCTTGGATAACTTTTAATTTCCTGCTATTAGTTTCAGATAAGACTGAAGTCATTCTATTTGGTCCAAAAAAAACCTCCCTTAGAAATACCTTTCCAAATCAAACTCTTAGTTTGGATGCGATTACTCTTTCTCTGAATAGCTCTGTGAGGAACCTTGGAGTTATTTTTGATCAAGATCTGTTTTTCAATTCACATATTAAATTTGTTTCTAAGACTGCCTTCTATCATTTACGTAATATTGCCAAGATTAGGAGCATCTTGTCTCAGAGTGATGCTGAGAAACTAATCCATGCTTTTGTTAGCTCTAGATTAGATTATTATAACTCTTTATTATCAGGTTGTCCTAAAACATCTTTAAAAAGTCTTCAGTTGATCCAAAATGCTGCAGCAAGAGTTTTAACAGGTACTAGAAAGAGAAATCATATCTCTCCGGTTCTGGTTTCCCTTCATTGGCTTCCCATAGAGTTTAGAATTAAGTTTAAAATCCTTCTTCTCACTTACAAAGCTCTAAACAATCAGGTCCCTTTTTATTTAAAAGATCTGACACTACCATATTATCCTAACAGAGCACTATGCTCCCAAAATGCAGGATTACTTGTAATACCTAGAATCTCCAAAAGTACAATGGGAGGCAGAGCCTTCAGCTATCAAGCTCCTCTCCTGTGGAACCAGCTGCCAATCTGGATTCGGGAGTCAGACTCGATCTCTGTTTTAACGAATAGGGTTAAACCTTCCTTTTTGATATAGCCTATAGTTAGGGAGGGATGATGTGCCTCTGAACCCTCCCTTAGTTATGCTGCTAATAGGTTTAGATAGCCAGGGGACCTCTAATAATACACTGGGCTTCACTCCTTTCTTTACTCCCAATGAAATATTTTTGCTGGTCATTAACATCTGTTTGCTCTCTCCCATAGATTGAGTCCCCATCATGCTGTTTGCTCTCTACATGTTTGCTCATTTCATCTTCTCTATCCCCTCACCCCCTAGCCAGTCGCAGCAGATGACTGCCCCTCCCTGACCCTGGTTCTGCTGAAGGTTTCTTCCAATTAAAAGGGAGTTTTTCCTCTCCACTGTTGCCAAGCGCTTACTCACAGGGAATTGCCCGATTGCTGGGGGCTTTCTGCAATTGTGGGGGGTTCCCCTATAGTTGAAAGTGCTATGAGATGACTGTTTGTTGTGAAATGGCGCTATATAAATGAAGTTGAATTGAATTGAATTGAATTAATAAGTAATGTTTTTATGGGTTACCTTGATGAAAATATGGGCAATTGTTATAGACTGATGGTGAGAACTTTTGGTTGCCAGATCTGCTTATTATTAAGCAGTTTTTGGATTGTTTATTAATGTGTGTGTTTATTTGGAGCTTGCTGTGGTGTGTATGTGTGTGTATGTGTGTGAAAGTACTAACTTGTATTGTGCTGAAGCAGTAATAAGGTCACACCAAACTGGGGATTTCGGTAAAATGAAATATATTGGATGCTTGTTTTTATCTCAAGATAATTTTGACAGAAATTTATTTTTGTTGTGCATTTTTCTGTGGCATTTTTGCTTGCTTTACGATAGTTTACTTGTGTTAAGAAATTTAATCATGCTTTGTTGGAAGATTTTTTTTTTTTTTAATTTTTAACTAACATCTATTGCCAGAACTTTTTTTTTTTTTGGGGGGGGGGGGGGTATTTTAAATAAAATTATCTTTCAACAAACCAAGAAGATGTGATTTTTTTTTTTTATTTTTATTTTTTTTTAAGTGTTTGGGTTGGGGCTGTCTGGAGGCATGCAGAATTTTCTGGCACATGGGCTGCGCAGCAGGAATTCATGTCTTGTCAGAGAAAAAAACATATGGTGATGAAAGTGTCTGGCTGGTGCCTATCTGGTCTGAAATGAGTTTTCCAGATGGAGCATCAATTAGTCTCCATCAATTACATTATCTGAAAGAAAAATTAGATGAGAAAAAGCAGAAAATAAGAATGTATGATAAATAAAAGAGAATTCTTCTTCCATCTAAATAAATTATGACATCATGTACATGAAAAGTAAATTAGTTTCATAGGACGTCGTATGAGAATGTGTTTGTATGAAAATGTGTGACAACGTGTATACAAGAAGTTATAAAAGTGAAAACAAAAGCCTATTTGTTAACTATATAGTTGACATTTATTTTGCCAACAGTATCTGGTTTGAATCAATTAGAGGTATGGGCTATTAAATGCTCTTATGACCCCAAGCATTAGAGCAAAGTCAAAAGAATTTGAAAAAACAACAACAAAACAAAACAAACAAACAAACAAACAAACAAACAAACAAAAAAAGCCCTGAAACTAGGGCCCTATGGATGTATTTTTCTTTAAACAAATGTTTTCTTCTTTTGATGTTTTATTTTTCTCTCCTTGACATACCTTTTTGCCGGTTTTGAAGTTTTAGTAATAATTCTGTGGCTCACATTTTACATTTTCTTTCCACTTTTTTGTTGAACTTGTGACTTTATTTAAAGTCCAAGGATGTAGAAATTCATATGGCCCTATGAATCTAAGCAGAAAACATTTTATTTTATTTTGGTTTATTTTGTTTTATTTTAGGTTCAGTTTAGTTCATTGTGGTTCATAAAGCCAACATAATGATATCATTTATCAAGGTATATATTACAACCTAATTTACCCTTTTCATTGTACTAAATAATCTTATAATTCTACACATTTTTTTTCAAGGAATCACTTATTTTAATTGTATTAAGACAGTAACCTCACAGACTGACACCCACAACAGAGAAACAGTGGCATTTTAATTAAGTCCTAGTTTTAATTTCCATGTGGATGATATATGAACAGAATATAAGTCTCAGGAATCTTTTTCTCCTTTGTTGTTTTTTTAGGAGTGAACTGAACCGTGGCAGACCAGTGCTATCTTTATTGTCTCATTGCTTCCCTCACCCCAGCATCATCACCCAGTGTCAGCACCAACATCATCACCAAATCCATCCATCAACCACCTCCATCATGCACACTTCCTGAATGAGCAGCTCTCTGGCACAGTGGGCTAAGAACTCTCTTGCTAGTCACTGATGGGTGACTGAAGACAACAACAGGCCAATATTGCTTTGCTTGTGGCAATTGCCTGTAACCAAGAATGGCTGAGTGACAAACATGACTCCACCTCTGTGTACTTCATTTGTGGCAATTGTCTCCGAGAACTGCTGAGTAACATAACCCCACCTCTGTAAGTGGGTCACAAACATTCTCTGCTCTATGCGTGTGTGTGTCGAAGATATGATAACAGCTGAAAGCTGAACAATAGACAACGACAACGATAAGATGGGCATTCTCTGGGTGCTTAAGAGAGGGATGAATGGACACTGTTTGCCATGGTTTACTAGCCCAACAGATAGGATTAAAAAAAAAACACCTGTGGTAAAACACACCTATACCAACATTTTTTGTTTTGTTTGTTTTATTGTTTGTTTTTCCTGTCAACATGATATATTTTTATACATAGGACTATAGTCAGACAAGGTACATACACATTTGAGATACAGTTTACAGTTATGAGTACACGATAATAAGTATTTCTTAAGTAATCACACCTATGCTAGTACAAAAGAATAATAATGATAATAATAATGCCCTCATGCCTAATTGATTACACACCAGACAAATTACAGTCCAGAACTGGAGTAGACAGATGAGTGATTGTGTGAATGAGTGAACAATGTTTGACGAGCTGCAAACCAGAGACAGAAAAGTTTTTAAACCACCGGTGTTGATAAATTTTAATCATAAGTTATGTGCAACATTATTTAAAATTGCAGCCAATGAGTTTGAGATAATGGTTAACCTTTTAACATCTAAATATACTTCAAAAGTGTAAAAGTGTAAAAGTATATGCTTATATACTCCACTTCCAGTTATAGAGGACGTCTACAGGAAAAGATGTCTGCGCCGGGCACGCAGCATTCTTAGGGACTCCAACCATCCTGCTCATGGACTGTTCCAGCTTCTCCCCTCCAGAAGACGTTTCAGAAGCCTTCGGACTAGAACCAGCAGGTTTAGGAACAGTTTCTTTCCAACAGCTGTCACGTTATTGAACTTAGTTCCCCGCTGACTCTCTTACCATCATCTCTTACCATCCTCACCTGTATATAACTGCATAACTACATAACTACATCTAACTTATTGCACATTATTTGCACATAACAGTACTCTTAACTTTCTGCACTGCTGCATATATTTGCATATATTTGCTTAAATTGCACATACTGTTAATTACCATATATACTGCACTGCTGTCCTTTGCACTTCTGATTGGATGCTAAACTGTGTTTCATTACCTTGTATTCATACATGTGTAATGACAATAAAGTTGAATCTAATCTAATCTAATCTAATCTTATATTTGAATTTCAAAATGATAATTACTAAAAGTTTTATCTAAACACTGCATGGAATAAATATATTTTGAGTTCAAAATGACAATAATAGAGACTTAAGAGCTCTTCCAATGCTTGAAAATAAAGAATCTTACTCATACCCTTCTCAGATTTCTGCCCTCAAGGGTGAATAAATTTAGAAAAATGACTGTTTTTCTCATTACAGGACAAACTTGAGCATGGATTATGGAGAAAATCTTGAAAAAATGGCATCCAGAGGAGGCAGTCCTGTGAACTGTATGATTAATTAATTTCATAAAATGTTGATCAACAAAACAGAAACTATAAAGTCGAACAAGTATTTAGAGTATTTTGGCTACATGGCCATAAATTGAAATAAGTACATTATAATTTGGTTTGTAAAGCAAAGATTAATCTGAACTATGTGATCACATTCAAAAATTTAAAAGAAAATGATTATTAACTGACTGTATTTCAGATCTTTAAGACAGATAAAATTATGTCACAATAACAACACGTTTGACACTTGGATACAATGTTTTTCTTTTTCTTTTTTTTTGAGACACTGAGACCTTAGTCATAGAATTCACTTCCTAAGTGACAGTGATATTCAGTATTTCACAAGATGTTTTGACACCATGGTTAAGTAAAGATAATATTGATGAAGGATCCTTTCTATCAGCATGTTAAATCAAAATGCAGGCACCCCTGATGACACACTGTCAGTGGGAGAAGGCCTCAAGACCTGATTGAAATATAGGTTGATTCTTAAGTAAACTGACTTTTGATGTTTTGAAGCTTGACATATAGAGACTGGACTTAGATGTCTTGATTATTATCTCCTATGTTTAGAATGACTTCAGATGACACCGATAATCTACCCTCTTCTACCTTTTCTTTTTTTCTTCTCTCTTCTGTTGTTTAATGTTTGTTTGTTTGTTTTGTCCTGAATTATTTATTTGGTCAATGTTTGTCTAACTGCCCTTGGGGAGACGCAAAAAAAAAAGAAAAAAGGAGGGCGGGACAATATCTGGAATACACTTTATGAACAGTTGCCTTATTTGTTGGTAATGTTTTCCCTATATATTCACTTTAAGACAATATTATAAGTTTTACAAATCTTATTAATTTAGAGACAAAACTGATTAAATTTTGGTTGGTTTAAGATACATTGTTCTAAAAGAAGACACTTAATGTTTGAAGAATAAAAGTTATTTGGGACTAACAATTATTGATATAGGTTAAATTATTTGGCAAGCAAACAAATTAAATTATAGCTCATTTAACTTGGACATATATATATATATATATATATATATATATATATATATATATATATATATTCATATATATATATATATATATATATACTGTATATATATATATATATATATATATATATATATATATATATATATATATATATAGTGGGGCAAAAAAGTATTTAGTCAGCCACCAATTGTGCAAGTTCTCCCACTTAAAAGATGAGAGAGGTCTCCAATTTTCATCATAGTATACCTCAACTATGAGAGACAAAATGAGAAAAAAAATCCAGAAAATCACATTGAAGGATTTTTAATGAATTAATTGGTAAATTCCTTGGTAAAATAAGTATTTGGTCACCTACAAACAAGCAAGATTTCTGGCTCTCACAGACCTGTAACTTCTTCTTTAAGAGGCTCCTCTGTCCTCCGCTCGTTACCTGTATTAATGGCACCTGTTTGAACTCGTTATCAGTATAAAAGACACCTGTCCACAACCTCAAACAGTCAGACTCCAAACTCCACTATGGCCAAGAACAAAGAGCTGTCAAAAGACACCAGAAACAAAATTGTAGACCTGCACCAGGCTGGGAAGACTGAATCTGCAATAGGTAAGCAGCTTGGTGTGAAGAAATCAACTGTGGGAGCAATTATTAGAAAATGGAAGACATACAAGACCACTGATAATCTCCCTCGATCTGGGGCTCCATGCAAGATCTCACCCCGTGAGGTCAAAATGGTCACGAGAACGGTGAGCAAAAATCCCAGAACCACACGGGGGGACCTAGTGAATGACCTGCAGAGAGCTGGGACCAAAGTAACAAAGGCTACATCAGTAACACAATACGCCGCTAGGGACTCAAATCCTGCAGTGCCAGACGTGTCCCCCTGCTTAAGCCAGTACATGTCCAGGCCCATCTGAAGTTTGCTAGAGAGCATTTGGATGATCCAGAAGAGGATTGGGAGAATGTCATATGGTCAGATGAAACCAAAATAGAACCTTTTTGGTAAAAACTCAACTTGTCGTGTTTGAAGGAGAAAGAACACCATACCTACTGTGAAGCATGGGGGTAAAAACATTATACTTTGGGGCTGTTTTTCTGCAAAGGGACCAGGACGACTGATCCGTGTAAAGGAAAGAATGAATGGGGCCATGTATCGTGAGATTTTGAGTGAAAACCTCCTTCCACCAGCAAGGGCATTGAAGATGAAACGTGGCTGGGTCTTTCAGCATGACAATGATCCCAAATACACTGCCCAGGCAACGAAGGAGTGGCTTCGTAAGAAGCATTTCAAGGTCCTGGAGTGGCCTAGCCAGTCTCCAGATCTCAACCCCATAGAAAATCTTTGGAGGGAGTTGAAAGTCTGTGTTGCCCAGCGACAGCCCCAAAACATCACTGCTCTAGAGGAGATCTGCATGGAGGAATGGGCCAAAATACCAGCAACAGTGTGTGAAAACCTTGTGAAGACTTACAGAAAACGTTTGACCTCTGTCATTGCCAACAAAGGGTATATAACAAAGTATTGAGATGAATTTTTGTTATTGACCAAATACTTATTTTACTGAGGAATTTATCAATTAATTCATTAAAAATCCTTCAATGTGATTTTCTGGATTTTTTTTTCCTCATTTTGTCTCTCATAGTTGAGGTATACCTATGATGAAAATTGGAGACCTCTCTCATCTTTTAAGTGGGAGAACTTGCACAATTGGTGGCTGACTAAATACTTTTTTGCCCCACTGTATATATGTGTGTGTGTGTGTGTGTGTGTGTGTGTGTGTGTGTGTGTGTGTGCGTGTGCGTGTGCATGTGTGTGTGTAAATTTTTGTATGTCTGATAAGAATGGGAATTTCCAAATTAATAAATTAGTAAGTTAAAAGGGTATTTTACTGGATCCATTGATAACTTGGTAGGATGAATGAGGTATTTTGTTGAATTTAAACCAAAGTTGATGAATTTAATGACCTTTTAACATTAGTAAACACAAGAAAAAAAAAATGAAGCTGAAGAAAGAAAGAAATGCTGACATAAAAGGTGAGTATATTATGGGTATATGAAATCTAGAAAATTACTGGTTTAAACATTCATTATATGTCTGAGGAAATGCAGACCAAGGGACCATCAAGCAGGTAATAAAGTATCACGTTCTGAGCGTGGAGGAATTCTACTAGGCTCAGGTTGTCTGCCTTTTTTCTTATTTGTACTGTCTTGTCATTTTTGAATTGTCTCTTTTCCTATATTTTTTCTCGGTATGATTTATTTTCCAATTTATGTTCGTTATAGGTTGTTTATTGTACGTTTGAGTTTGCCTGTTTCCATTTTTTGCCTTATCATTATATTTGTATTCTGCTATGTTCTTTCTCTCGGGGTTGACAGCTGTCAATGGCTTTGTGGGGTTTTGCTCTGTGTGGGTGTTGCCCTGTCAGATGTCAGCCCCAATGCCTCTCTCACTGCCCCAGCTGGTCCTAATTATGTTTCATTTGCTTTCTCCTGCCCGCTCAGATGCCCACACCTGTCATTGATTGTGTTAATGGCTTTTTGTTCCTAATTAAGGGCTGTAATTTTATCTTTTCTTCACCACAGTGTTGTTTGGGCTTCCTTGTCTCCACCAGATCCCTGCCCTGCTCTAGGTGCATAATCTATAAGTTTTCTGCCTTCTTTATATTTTGTGTTTTGTGCTCCAAGTTGAACTTTTTGTTGCCTTTTGTTCAATAAATTGCCCAAACTTACAATTCAGCATGTAGGTCTCATCTTTCTGCCCTGAAGGATGTTCATGACAATTAAGTGTCTATTTTTCTTTGAGGTAAACTCTTACTGGTTGCATGAACACTGACTGAAATCCTGAGCTTAATCTGCTACCTTTAATCCATCCCATCATAGACACAACTAATAATGATGACTAACCTGTAAGCTTGCCTTGCCATGTCTACCATCAAAACATAACATTGTTTACCCATTAACACATTTCAAATGAATTGGGTTTAGATTGTATACAAGTAAGTGGTAAGTATTTGGAGATATGGTTGTTTTTGTTTTGCTTTCTCCATAGGTAAAAGCAGTAAACAAAATAAAACTAAGAAGATGTGTCTTCTATTGGTGAGTTAAATTTTAATTTCTACAGGATTAAAGTGAGAGCATACAGAAAATAAAAGAAATATGATTTAACAACACTGAATGCTCTTGTCTTAATCTTAATGATCTGTTTTCTATTTTGCACTCTGAGTTACAGTTTTTGTATGAAAAGAGCTATACAAATATAGCTCTGGTTGATTGATTAACCAATATGATCTGCTAATACATTTGCAAATTTGGTCAAGTTTGGAGTAAAGCCTGACAATCGGCTGAATGAGTGTATGTGTCAAGAGGAGTGACCTTAGCACACTACACTGTTTGAAGGGTGAAAAGACCAGGAGACTCATTGGGGAAACTGAATCACTAACCAATGTGCAGATCAAATTGTTATATATTGCACTGATGCATCATTTATTTAAAACTATGAGAATAAAAGCAGTTATGTCTGCTACTGCTTTAATCAATTTGAAATATTATGATTGTAAGAAAAATAAAAACAAAACCCCATTGGATTTTGCAAGTGAGACTTATATTTTTTTTTCCTCCCTCTCAGGAGGAGTGTGGAAGGAGACTGAGGCAGATAAGGAGGGGCCCAGATCGCCATCGTGGGGACATTGTGAAGATGCTGATGGCTTCATTTCAGTGAGCAATAACTTGAGTGTGACTATACAATGGAAAGAGGATCATCTGCCTGAAACCATACCACAAAGGTCCTGTTGATTGTCCTTACAGCTGTCAAGGTTGCAGAAAGATCCACAGCGAGGAATCAACCATTGCAAAAAGGTCCCGAACTCAGGACTCATCAGTAGTTTCCACTAACCACGAGCGAACTCTTTTGCTGGTCACCTGGCGAGGTGATTGAAGCAGTTGGACAAAGAATTGTTAAAAACACGGTTTTCAATGTCACAACTTCTAACCATTTTTCTTTTATGATGCCTTTTTTGGGCATCAAACGGGGGAATTGATGGAAAAATTCTATGCTACACTGAGTTACATGAATTTTTAGGAATGTGATTATTAATTTTTCCTTATAAAACTTAATGTTTATACCTAAGAAATCCTGTTACCGTACAGTGTATCCGGAAAGTATTCACAGTGCTTCACTTTTTCCACATTTTGTTATGTTACAGCCTTATTCAAAAAGGGATTAAATTTATTTTTTCCCTCAAATTTCTACACACAATACCCCATAATGACAATGTGAAAAAAAGTTTTTTTGAGATTTTTGCAAATTTATTAAAAATAAAAAAAACTAAGAAATCACATGTACATAAGTATTCACAGCCTTTCCTCAATATTTTGTTGATGCACCTTTGATAGCAATTACAGCCTCAGGTTTTTTTTTTACTATGATGCCACAAGCTTGGCACACCAGTCTTTGGGCAGTTTTGACCATTCCTCTTTGCAACACCTCTCAAGCTCCATCAGGTTGGATGGAACGTGTCGGTGCACAGCCATTTTTCAGATCTTTTCAGAGATGTTCAATTGGATTCAAGTCTGGGCTCTGGCTGGGCCACTCAAGGACATTCACAGAGTTGTCCTGAAGCCACTCCTTTGATATCTTGGCTGTGTGCTCAGAGTCATTGTCCTGCTGAAAGATGAATCATCGCCCCAGTCTGAGGTCAGAGTGCTCCGGAGCAGGTTTTCATCCAGGATGTCTCTGTACATTGCTGTATTCATCTTTCCCCTCTATCCTGACTAGTCTCCCAGCTCCTGCTGCTGAAAAACATCCCCACAGCATGTTGCTGCCAACACCATTGGCATGGTTATGAGGGGTGTCTGGTTTCCTTCAAACATGATGCCTGACATTCACGCCAAAGAGTTCAATCTTTGTCTCATCAGACCAAAGAATTTTGTTTCTCATGGTCTGAGAGTCCTTCACGTGCCTTTTGACAAACTCCAGGTTGGCTGCCATGTACCTTTTACTAAGGAGTGGCTTCTGTCTGGCCACTCTACCATACAGGCCTGATTGGTGGATTGCTGCAGAGATGGTTGTCCTTCTGGAAGGTTCTTCTCTCTCCACAGAGTAACGCTAGAGCGCTGACAGAATGACCATCGGGTTCTTGGTCACCTCCCTGACTAAGGCCCTTCTCCCCTGATCGCTCAGTTTAGACAGCCGGCTAGCTCTAGGAAGAGTCCTGGTAGTTCTGAACTTCTTCCATTTACGGATGATGGAGGCCACTGTGCTCTTTGGGACCTTCAAAGCAGCAGAAATTTTTCTGTACCCCTCCCCAGATTTGTGCCTCAAGACAATCCTGTCTCAGAGGTCTACAAACAATTCCTTTGACTTCATGCTTGGTTTGTGCTCTGACATGCACTGTCAGCTGTGGGACCTTATATACAGGTGTGTGCCTTTCCAAATCATGTCCAGTCAACTGAATTTACCACAGGTGGACTCCAACTAAGCTGTAGAAACATCTCAAGGATGAGCAATGGAAACAGAATGCACCTGAGCTCAATTTTGAGCTTCATGGCAAAGTCTTTTTATTTTTAATAAATTTGCAAAAATCTCAAAAAAAATTTTCACGTTGTCATTATGGGGTATTGTGGGTAGAATTTTGAGGGAAAATGAATATTTAATCCTTTTTGGAATAAGGCTGCAACATAACAAAATGTGGAAAAGGTGAAGCACTGTGAATACTTTCTGGATGCACTGTATTTGGAGTTGCTGAGTAGTGAGAAAAAAAAAAACAGATTGAAGGATGCTGATGTAAGTGAGAATGTCCAGTTCTATCACTGACTGTTCAGCTGATCACTAGTGTTTTCTGCATGAACTCAGCAAATACAATCTTAGTCATGAATGAAATATCAAGAGGCTCAGCAAACCTTATCACACTGAGTCATGAATCAACTCATCAAGAACAGACCCCACCCCGACGGTCCCTTGGATATACATTAGCCAGAAACACTCTGTTAGTTAAGCCAATGCACTGCAGCAGTCTGTGAAAGCTGTACTCTGCATTATCTTCTGTTGATCAGTGCATATTAAATTTGGTGAAATTTTGATCCTGCCTGATTTTTACTAAGCAATTTTTTCCAACAATATAAATATTATTTATAGACTCCTCTTGTAATAACTTTAATACTTTATTTAAATTGTTTTACTTATGATGGACCTGACAGGGGGCAATGGGGAAGTGAATTGAGAAGATTTGAAGTGGTCAGAAGGGGTGGTGGGTGGTGGGGGACAAGCAGAGAAAACACAAACTATCACAACTGAAACAACAAACAAACAAACAAACAAACAGGCTGTTTCTGCTTCTGAAGAGGTCTCATCACAAGCCTGATAACTGCACCTTTAAGAGAACACAGAGACATACGTGTATGTGCATATGTGTCTATGCGTGTGTGTGAGACAGCACGCATGAAAGTGAGTGTGTGCGCATGTGAGTGGTTTGCCAGGAAGCATACAAAGAGGGTGGCAGGTCGCAGCAACACCCCCCTGAAACCACAACCAAGCAAGATAGCGCCAATAACCCCCGAGCAGCTCCCACAGAGCACAAATATCACAAAGCCACCAAGCCCCAGGACAGCCAGGCATCCACCACAGGAGGGCCGGCAAGAGGAGGCTGGGCCACCAAGCCGGCCCTGGGCCGGCCAGCTCCCATCCCCCCAAGCAGGCCCCAAGCCGGGCTGATGCCAGCCCCAGGCCCCAGGCACCGGAAGGCCAATGCTCACTAGCACCCCCCCGAGGCTGAAGACCACAACCCCTGGGCACCCCCACACAGTGGACATGTGATCACTCCACCATCCCAGATGCCTACCCAGGGAGCCACCAGGCAACCCGTCCAGGGGAGGTGGCAGCAAGGAGTCGGAAACCCCATGGGATGCCAGTGATCCTGCCCACTGGAAGGGAGCCCACACAGCCAGGTGGTACAACGCCTGTCATTCCAGAACCCCCTGACCATCACATACACTCACTCACACCCTCTCACGCGAGCGCGCACACACACACACACACACACACACACACACACACACACACACACTCCTTCACTCAGTCTTACACTCACACTCCTTCACTTGCACTCACTCAGACTTATTCACTCTCACCCACTCTCATACTTGTTCAGTCTCACTCATAATCTCGCTTACACTCCCGCTCCCACTGTCACTTGTACTCACTCATGCTCCCTTTCACTCACTCTCACTGTTGCACATTCTCAGTCGCACTCTGACTCACTCACATTTAACTCGTGCTCTATCTTACACACTCACTCACACTCATTCACACTTCACACTTGGGGCAGCTGCGGCACAGGTGCAGCACCCTCCCTCACCGCATGGTGAACAAGACGCTGATCCTCAAGGCAGGCCAGTGCCCCCCGCATGGCAGTCCAACCACCAACAGCGCACAAATAGGAAGACAGCAGAAGCGCCCTGGCCATCCAGAGATGGAAAAACAAATGCCACACAAGCGAATGTTATCCACCATTCACCCATTCTCACAGACTTTCATACTCACTCACATTCACTCACTCATATTCCTCTCTCTCACTCACATTTGGGGCAGCAGCGGCTTGGGAGGTAGGGCGGGCCACCCAACAACCAAAGGGGCGGGGCCCCTCGTTTTTTAATGTGCATTTGAGATGACTTCAACTTTATTCATTATTGCTGCTTGATTAATTAAAAAATATTAGAAATCAAGTTACATTAAGAGCCAGTTCATTCCTCCAACACGTTTTAATTTATTAATTATTTATTTAGTGTGTATGCACCGCTGTCACACACTTTTTCAGCTTTAGTAATATTTTTTTCAGACAAAATTAAGAAACTTGGCAGTGATTTAAACCAGAACGATGGTCTGATACACGTTTCCTATTAGTAACAAGTTAGCATCGTCATTTAGCATTTGCCATTTTATAATTAGAGACAGATGGTGTTAACGTTACTTACCTCCAATTAAAACAAGGTTAGGGGCTAGCCTCTCTGACGCAGCACGGTGGGGAAAAAGTCCCACATCCCTGACACAGAAGTAGCAGCTCCAAAGAAGTAGCGGCTCCACAGAAGTAGCAACAAAACATGGGGCGTTGACAAGTAAAAATGGGTTGTGTGTCCCGATATTAACAATAAAGTTTCATATGACGCAGTAGATGTTTTTTATCGCGTCACCGATATGTATCATCATAACACACAGCCCTAATTGGGGGATGGTGTGATGGGCCATCACTGCCCACTGCTATGGGCAGCAGAGCTCCCATCACCCTCCGCCCAAGCCATCGATGTCTACAGGAAAAAAATTGAGGCGAGGGTGGCCCTGTGGTGCACCCCCGCCCCAAAACGCTAAGTGTATCTAATAAGATGTGTGATTCACTCAGGAGTGGATAGGTAAGACTGGGAGGGAAGCAGTCCAAAAGAGAGCCTCCCCCCCCCATCCCAAGAAGCTAGCTCCAAAACTGGCCCTGGAGGCCACCCACTCCTCCCAGGATCCCATCCCAGGGCAAGAGGCACCAGGCCGTACAACTCAGGACCCGCCAAGGTCATATCCCCGTGCACCACCAGCACCCCAGGCACGTTGGGACACCTACACATACTCTCACACTTCTTGCTCTCTTACGCATACTCAAACACACACCCCTACACAAACACAAATAAAATCCCTCCCTCCACATACACACCCTTCACACCAACTCACAGCTATATGGACGTATACAAACATATACAGTGGGGCAAAAAAGTATTTAGTCAGCCACCAATTGTGCACGTTCTCCAACTTTAAAGATGAGAGAAGCCTCCAAGTTTCATCATAGGTATACCTCAACTATGAGAGACAAAATGAGAAAAAAAAATCCAGAAAATCACATTGAAGGATTTTTAAAGAATTTATTTGCAAATCATGGTGGAAAATAAGTATTTGGTCACCTACAAACAAGCAAGATTTCTGGCTCTCACAGACCTCTAACTTCTTCTTTAAGAGGCTCCTCTGTCCTCCACTTGTTACCTGTATTAATGGCACCTGTTTGAACTTGTTATCAGTATAAAAGACACCTGTCCACAACCTCAAACAGTCAGACTCCAAACTCCACTATGGCCAAGACCAAAGAGCTATCAAAGGACACCAGAAACAATATTGTAGACCTGCACCAGGCTGGGAAGACTGAATCTGCAATAGGTAAGCAGCTTGGTGTGAAGAAATCAACTGTGGGAGCAATTATTAGAAAATGGAAGACAGACAAGACCACTGATAATCTCCCTCGATCTGGGGCTCCACGCAAGATCTCACCCTGTGGGGTCAAATGATCACGAGAACGGTGAGCAAAAATCCCAGAATCACACGGGGGGACCTAGTGAATGACCTGCAGAGAGCTGGGACCAAAGTAACAAAGGCTACCATCAGTAACACACTACGCCGCCAGGGACTCAAATCCTGCAGTGCCAGACGTGTCCCCATGCTTAAGCCAGTACATGTCCAGGCCCGTCTGAAGTTTGCTAGAGAACATTTGGATGATCCAGAAGAGGATTGGGAAAATGTCATATGGTCAAATGAAACCACAATAGAACTTTTTGGTAAAAACTCAACTTGTCGTGTTTGGAGGGGAAAGAATGCTGATTTGCATCCAAAGAACACCATACCTACTGTGAAGCATGGGGGTGGAAACATCATGCTTTGGGGCTGTTTTTCTGCAAAGGGACCAGGACGACTGATCCGTGTAAAGGAAAGAATGAATGGGGCCATGTATCGAGAGATTTTGAGTGAAAACCTCCCTCCATCACCAAGGGCATTGAAGATGAAACGTGGCTGGATCTTTCAGCATGACAGTGATCCAAAACACACCGCCCAGGCAACGAAGGAGTGGCTTCGTAAGAAGCATTTCAAGGTCCTGGAGTGGCCTAGCCAGTATCCAGATCTCAACCCCATAGAAAATCTTTGGAGGAAGTTGAAAGTCCGTGTTGCCCAGCGGCAGCTCCAAAACATCACTGCTCTAGAGGAGATCTGCATGGAGGAATGGGCCAAAATACCAGCAACAGTGTGTGAAAACCTTGTGAAGACTTACAGAAAACGTTTGACCTCTGTCATTGCCAACAAAGGGTATATAACAAAGTATTGAGATGAACTTTTGTTACTGACCAAATACTTATTTTCCACCATAATTTGCAAATAAATTCTTTAAAAATCAGACAATGCGATTTTCTGGATTTTTTTTTCTCATTTTGTCTCTCATAGTTGAGGTATACCTATGATGAAAATTGGAGACCTCTCTCATCAGTTTTAAGAAATGCCTATCATGCCGTCCCCCGTGCAGCTCTGGGTTTTTCTGACCACTGCCTGCTCCATCTTATTCCAACATACAGACAGAAACTAAAAACTTCCAAGCCTGTTGTAAGGACTGTGAAGAAATGGACTGAGGAATCAAAGCTGAAGTTACAAGCCTGCTTTGACTGCACAGATTGGAGTGTTTTTGAAGCTGCAGCCATTAACCTAAATGAACTCACTGACACTGTGACGTCATACACCTGTTTCTGCGAGGACATGTGTGTGCAGACCAAGACCTTCTGCATATACAACAACAATAAACCCTGGTTCATTCCTAAACTGAAGCAGCTACGTCAGACCAAGGAGGAGGCCTACAGGACTGGTGACTGGACTCTGTACAAGCGGGCCAGAAACATGCTGACGAAGGAGACCAGGCTTGCTAAGAGGAGCTACAGTGTGAAGTTACAAAAAAACTTCTCAGCTAACAACTCTGCTTCTGTCTGGAGAGGCCTACGGAATATCACCAACTACAGGAGACCATCCCCCCACCCTGCGGAAAACCTCCAGCTGGCTAATGACCTAAACAGCTTTTACTGCAGGTTTGAAAAGAACCTACAGTTCTCACCTCCCACCCACACAAAAGGATTATCTGCAGCCCCAGGAACTCCATCCCTCCTCCACTCTGACCTCCCACCAGCACTAATGATCTGTGAAGAGTAGGTGCGCCGGGTCTTTCAGAGACAAAAGATCAAGAAGGCTGCAGGACCTGATGGTGTGTCTCTGTCCTGCCTGAGAGTCTGCTCCAACGAGTTGGCTCCCATCTTCACCCGGATCTTTAACAGATCACTGGAGCTGCGTGAAGTGCCTTCCTGCTTCAAATGCTCCATCATCATTCCAGTTCCCAAGAAACCCTCTATTACAGGATTAAACGACTACAGACCTGTTGCCCTGACCTCTGTGGTCATGAAATCCTTGGAGAGATTGGTGCTGAACCACCTGAAGGTCATCACAGGCCCCTTGATGAACCCACTGCAGTTTGCCTACCGGTCAAACAGGTCAGTGGATGATGCAGTGAATATGGGACTACATTACATCCTGCAACACCTCGACTCCCCAGGGACGTACGCCAGGATCCTGTTTGTCGACTTCAGCTCAGCGTTCAACACCATCATCCCAGGCATTCTTCATCAGAAACTCCTCCAGCTCAAGGTGCCCCCCTCCACCTGCCAGTGGATCTCCAGCTTTCTGACTGACAGGTGGCAACAGGTGAAGCTAGGGAGATTTACATCCAGCTCCCGGAAAATTAGTACTGGCGCCCCCCAAGGATGTGTCCTTTCCCCACTGCTCTTCTCCCTCTACTCCAACGACTGCACCTCAGAGGACCCTTCGGTGAAGCTCCTGAAGTTTGCGGACGACACCACAGTCATCGGTTTGATCCGGGATGATGATGAGTCTGCATACAGGCGGGAGGTGGAGCAGCTGATCCTCTGGTGCAGCCAGAACCATCTTGAACTTAACCCAGCCAAAACGGTGGAGATGACTGTGGATTTCAGGCGACACCCCCCTTCATTCCCCCCACTCACCATCCTCAACAGCACAGTGTCCACTGTGGACTCCTTCAAGTTTCTGGGTACCACAATCTCCCGGAACCTGAAGTGGTCCTCCCATATTGACACTGTCCGGAAAAAGGCCCAGCAGAGGTTGTTTTTTCTGCGTCAGCTCAAGAAGTTTGATTTGCCTCAGGAGCTGCTGGTTGTCTTCTACACCGCCATCATCCAATCTGTCCTCTGCTTTTCCATCACTGTCTGGTTTGGATCTGCCACTAAACAGGACAAGACCAGACTGCAGCGGATCATTAAGTCTGCGGAGAGGATCATTGGTACCGACCTACCCTCCATTGAGAACTTATATCGGTCCATAACCAGGAAACGGGCGGGAAACATCTGTGCTGACCCATCACACCCCGGCCACAAACTGTTTGAACTTCTATCTTCTGGTCGTCGTTACAGATCACTGAAGGTCAAAACCACCCGTCACAGGAACAGTTTCTTTCCTCAAGCCATCACTCTGATGAACTCCTAACATTCACCTAGTCCTACCTGTTTGCTGTACTCATGACTTTTCATCCATTATTACATTGCACATAACTCTCACACTGCTTTTTACTTCATTCACATTATATCACTGAATCTGAGTCCACATTGAAATACTGTGTGATTGTATATTTTTTCATATATTTCTGCAAAGTGTGGTTAGTCCGAGTAAATAACTGCATATATTCCTGTATATATTTGCATCCTTTTATAGAAACGTGGACAGACTGTAATTTACTGTACATACTCTGATTGTCATTGAATCCTTATTTAAATCCTTCACCTGAACAACGAGAGCAAGTTTTTAGCCAAAGTCAAATTCCTTGTATGTGTTGTGCATACTTGGCCAATAAAGCTGATTCTGATTCTGATTCTGATTCTGATCTTTTAAGTGGGAGAACGTGCACAATTGGTGGCTGACTAAATACTTTTTTGCCCCACTGTATGCACACACACATACGCACAACATGCACACATACGTGCACACAAATGAAAAATAATAATAACAGTGCATCAGATCCATATAGCTCTCCCTACAGACACCCAATGACGCCCTACAATGGATGCATTACCCACCCACCCCACAGACACAAACACTGGCAAGGCACCACTGCAGCCACAGCTGCCCCGGGGCAGACTGACAGAAACATGGTCGCCAACCCACACCAACAGCCCCCCCTCCGACCACCACCAAACACCCACACACACCCACACACCGATGCCACACGGGGACACAGGCAACAGTCCCTGGAGCGCCTCCAGGGCCCCTTAGGGGTACGACCCCACCGTGCGGGGACGCACCCCGGCCAGCCCACACCACCAGCACACACTGGATCCATGCCCAGAGAGGGAATAGCCCCCAGCAGCAGGGGCCAAAGGTCAGACCCAGCCCTACCCAGGAGGCAAGGCCGGCCAGCTCAGGGCCACGGCACACTATCCCAGCCCACCCCGCAGCACCCCCACCAGCCCCTCTAGGCCAGACGCACAGCCACCTCAGGACAGCAGCCCAAGCCACTAGCTTCAGTGGGCCACAGGAGACCCCCCGCGGTCAGGGCACAGCCAGCCACCAGAGGCACCAAGGAAAGTAAGCCACCACCAGCTGCCCCTCAAGTTAAAGAATCATTAAGTGGGGACCGGAGAGAATTAAATTCGGCCAGTTGGTTTTTAGAGAAGGCAGACATTCTCTCCAGACTAATGTAGTCTAATGGGAAGTACTTACAGTGAGTTATACAGAAATTATTTCTTGATTTCCAATTCATGAGGATAATTTTCTTGGTGATGCATAAAAGCAGTGAGAACCATGTGTGACATCTTTACCTCTGTATTTATTTCACTTAAATCACCCAAGATGCAAAGTGTGGGAGAGGTTGAGATATGACACCCAAGCCATGCCGATAAGTCTTCACATATCCTCTGCCAGAACTTTTGGACCAGTGCACAGGACCACATAGCATACATATAACTATCTGGGGTGTTGCTGTTGCAATGGGAACAGATATCTGTGTGACTAAGGCCCATTTAGAACATCCTTTGTCCTGTTCTTATTAGCTGTTACCTTGAAGCAGCAATTTTCTATGACTGCTGAGACAATGGAGTAAAAGCAAAAACAAATGTGTGTTGTCCTAAACCAGTCCTATTCAGTTAGTGGCCCACGGGCCAATGTGGCCCAGGACCAACCCCTGAGTGGCCCAGGCCCAGTCCGTGGTCCAGCCAGAGAAGCAAAAGCCAACACACCCCACAGAACTGCAGAAATCCATCAATTACCACAGACTGCAAATGTAACACTCCATGCAGCCCAGCAACCATCAACCCACAATGCAGCACACCTGTCCCAAAGCATGGGCTCTATATTATGACTGTGGCTGTGCCAGCGGCAAGGCACCAAACCTACACCAAACGCGAACAGGCGGGGCGATTGCACACAAAGTCAATGGAAAGAGGTGAGCACACCCAAAATTGCACACTCGCATCCAAGGGACAGTGCCAGCCCTTAGACTCCGCTGTCATCGGAACAAAAGCATCAACATTGGAGAGCAAATCAGCTCAAAAATGAGACTGCCACCCACCCAGAGAAAGAAGGACTGGGAGCTCCCCAGCCAAATCAGGACACCGCTGCCACCCACCCACAGACTCCTGCCACTGATGTGCCAACAAGGCCAGCAACGCAAATGCCCACCATCCTGCAAAGCCCCGGAGGCAGGGACAACCCCCCAGGTTAGCCCCCTGTCAGAAAATGTAAACCTAAGCATGATGGTATTTTGAGGATTTCAACAGCAGGTTCAATACAGCTGCAGAAGTTATAAAGGTAACTTCACCTGTCTGCAACTCACTCAGATGCTGAATTCATGTCTATTCGCATGTTTACATTGTTATTATGTAATTGCAGCGTGCGAAAAATTCGCCCCTTTGCGTTTGGTGGGAAGTCACAAAACATGTCATTGTGAACTCTAAAGCGTAAAATTGATGATGAAAATTGTCTGTTTGGACTGATACCACAATAGTGGATGTGCAATATTTGTTAATATTATCAATCTTTTCTTGGGCGGTTTGTGCACTGAAGTGTATGACAGTTCATTTTTTATTCAGCTAAATGGACTTTGTGATATGCCTTGGCATATCAAGGTAAGTTATGACCAGGATGTAGCATATTTTATTTCGAAAGGGAAACAAAGGGAAACAAATGTTAACGCTACTAATAGTGCACATTGAATTTTTATGCACTTTGAGATATGCCTGAGTAAGATGTGGCCAAAATGGTTATTTACAGAATTTTATTTTTTTTTTCATTCTATTTATTTAATTGTTCATGAGGAAAAATAGTTCTACTACTTCAAGTTCTGCTCAACCCCAGCACTGCTATTATGTTTTTAAACACTTTTCATGTGCCTTTGTCAAGTGCCAAGCACACATTTAAAGGGCCTATATCATGCAAAATTGACTTTTTTGAGCTTTTAAGCATGTTATAATGTTAATTCCTCACCAAAAACACCCCCAAGGTGGTATTTTGCTCCATTCACGCATCTCTGAGTATTCCTCCTCAACCCTGCTCTCTGAGCTGCTGCTCCGCCCTGTCCCTGATAATGATTGGGTCCCCAAGTTCATACGTATGAACGTGGGTGAGCCGCTCACTCCAGGAAGTGCCTGTGCTGCCAGCACCGCCCCCAGGCTAACTCACACACACCCACTTTCTCCGCGCAGCTAACGGAGCGGTGATTGGCAAAACTCTTTCATTTTAGCATTGACGCTGTGAAGAAGTAGTTCCTCTCGCACCTAATCTGCTCAGTGACAACAACTGTTTGCTTTTTTACGTAAGACAGTGTCTTCTAAGTAGCGTAAATGTGTCTTTGGCTGTGAGAGATTTAGGAGTTTGTTCAGCCTTCCTAAAGAAGAGCCTACTCATCAGAAATGGTTGGAGTTTATTATCATCATGAAATGGGCGGCAGCCACAAGAAGGAGAGGCAGAGCCTCAGAGATCTAGGCATCTTACTTCCAGGTTGGAAAAGTAGCTTGCGAAAATAACTCATATTTCATAAGAAATTCATTCTCCAGTGTACCAAAGGTAATATACTATGACATACATGCATATAGTTTACTCTGAAAGGCTTAAAATAGCATGATATAGGCCCTTTAAAACCAAGACAATGAATAAAAAGTGCATATTTTTCATCATATTGATCTGTGTTGGTTTGAAATTTGTCATATTCAACAGATCGCTGAACATGTGTAGCCCAGTTACATGTCTTGATTCTAAATTGTGGCCCAACTGATTTTGTAATTGAATGGCCCTATCCTAGACAATGTAGTAGTATTTGTGCGAGAGTATAGTAGTGTTAGTGTGAGTATAGTATATGTGTAAGACAATGATGGCACATGTGTAAGCAAGTATGAATTATGGCTCAAGGGGCCTCTCATAAGGAAGCATTTCATTAAACCATGACTGCCTGATAAAAGCAAGCTAGACAAGTACAACAAGCAAACCTGTTGATAATGATACTAAATCCCACATTAGAATTAAGAGTTGATTTAATGACAGTGAGTAAAGTTGTGTGTGGCCTGATAACAAAAGCAATATCACATCTGTATAAATTTAAGTATCTGTGCACATCATCCTGAGAAGTGTGTGTCTTGAAAAATTTTTTATTCAAGGGGCTGTCTTTTTTTACAACCTCGGTTGAAGGTGACATAAATCACTTTCTCAGTGAGAGCTCACATTCCACCTTGAGAGCACCTAGTCCTTTTTATCAGTATTAATGGTTGTCCTTTTACTTAGCCAAAGCTATTTCACACTTGGTTAAGTATGGTATGAGAACGTCTCCTTGGCTGTATACTTAGCTGAGCCTTCCTAAATATTTTCTAGATCCCTAATCATGGAGCAAAAACCTACCATGTGCACTAACCCACCCTGAAAGCTCACAAAAGTAATTCATTCTTGTTTCCCATATTGAGCATTTCTCCGCTAATGTTTTATGAGGCCCGCCGTGAGGTTTGTCCAAGAATCCTAATTGGTAAATGTTCAATAATGTGGAGCAGCTCAAACTCTTGTTTTATGGTCTGGTCACACACACACCCACGCACACACACACACACACACATGCAGGCCTCCCTGAGGTTATCCCTCTAAAACCATCACCTTTCAGTGATGCTTAAAATGATGAAGCAACTTTAACAAAGAGGCAGTAGACCTCTGGATTTGACTCTTAATAAAACACTTCTAAGCCAGCCACAGACAAAGTTGAGGTGGATTTCACAGAAAAAAAGCCTTAAAATTATACTTCCCTGGGCAGAAGCTTTGCTGCCTAGCCAGTGTTAAACTTCCACAAAGTTGTCTTCATCCCTTGCCCGCACGTTGCCTTAACAGATGCACCATTTCTCCTATTCCCTCTCTGTGCTCCCATAATTCCTCTGAGGAAGATGTGGGTTCATGTCTTCCTTTATACACCTCCAAGCTCTTGTTCTCTTCATGCACGTGGCTCACTCAAACACATATATCCAGCACCTCCCCCCCGAAAAACAAAAAACATGGGTTCGCAGTTTAATACATGCCAGTGCGCGCACACACACACACACACACACACACACACACACACACACACACACACACACACACACACACACACACAAATACAGGCTCCGTGCCAGGTGGAGAGCATTTGCTATTCAATTCCCATCACTAAACGGAATATTCAGCCCGACACGTGGGTCACATCCTTGGTTGGAGTGAAGCTAGTAGGGGCAGTATATGCATAGAGTTCACTTATTATCTAAAATAAGGCCAGGAGATTGCCCTTCTTGAAAAGTCTTGTGAGTTTCAGAGGTGAAAAGTGAAAAAAGGAGCTAAAATATTAAACGTCAGAAGTGGTTAAAGGAATAAAAAATCCTGTTCTTTCATCTATTAAGAAATCAGACAGTCTGTGAAATAACTTCTAAAGAGCATTTCTGTAGTGCTTTTATTTACCGTTATCAATGCAGCACATTGTCATGAGCTGACTCAGTCCATTAACCACTATTATAACACATTGCAGTATGTTTAGTGCAACACACCCAAACATAGCACCTTTAAGATATATCTTCCTGAATGGCTTACAGTGCTCTTTAAATCTAACAATGCATGAAATGGAGTTTTGCTGGTCTCTTCGTGGCTGTGAGATTTTCCTCAAAAATTCAATTTGACTCTGGGAAAAAAGTCTACGCAGCACTGGAACAGCATGCGGCCTTATTCAAGGGAAAATGGAGACTGGGAACAAGTGGCTGGGGATAATTACAAAAGCAAACACACTTGGTGGCCGTATAGGCCGAAAGTATTTCTAATTTCACAGATGTGACCAACCTTGCCGGGGAGTCTTTCTATCTCTCGCTGTGTGCGGTGAATTGCCTCACCCCTTGTGGATGTCTATGACAGTGATGATTAAGTGTTAAACAGGTTTCTCCTGCACACTTTGTCCCTCTGCTGTCTAGATGACTGCGAGTCTCTCCTAGGCAGTGGTTTGCAGCTTACGGCACGCCACTGGACCATGAAACTGCAGAGCTTGCCCTTAGAGCTCCTCATACACCCTTGAGAAAACACTCCAGTCTTAATAATTTTGGGGATGTAAAGTTTGACTTCAATAAGTGCAGAGGTGGACTTAAAACAATGATGTCAAACATTACTGTGACAGGAAAAATGAGTAACACCTCCATACCCAAGAGCACTGAACGTCGAGGCGTCCACCAGTGTTAAGCACGATTGTTGACTACGCTGAACCCGACTGTTCATTTGCCATGAAGGTCAATTGAAAACATTTAATGGAACTGTTAGACTCTCCTCCTTCTCTGCCAAGAGCCCACTAACATTACCTTTAAGTGCGACTGCAGGTGTAATCTGTCAAATGGGCCCCTTGCAGTGAGTCATTGGCTGAACGCACTGATTCAGCCCAGACCTCTGAAAAAGCCCGTGATTAAATGGGAAGTATGACATAACTCTTGTTTAATGGTAGAAAAACAGCAGCCAGTGTGTTGGCTTACAGCCTGACCCACGGATCATAAATTCTTTTTCAGCACAGATGCTGCTTGTTAAAGGTCAGCATGACTTTGAATCATTTTACTTTCAGATATTAAAAGGCAGAAGAAGAGGCTGAGCCATTGTTCTGGTTTGTTTGCATAGCCCTACATGTAGAATTTGTCAAGACAAGTCTGGGATCACCATTAAACTCCAAATGACAAAAGAGATCAAAACTCAATGCGGCTGATCGCCAGGGAGGCTCCATTCTTTACGTGCACTGTTGCACAGAGGATCTCCACATGCAGATCAGCTGGATGAAATTCTCAATGTCTCAGTGAACCATCTCCTAATAAACATGTTATAAGGACAGCAGAGATATTGAGGATACCAGGACCTGAGAGGACAACTGGAGCAGATGTGCAGGGAGAAGTCCAAATTTGTCTTCATACAAATGAGGAGCATTACACAACAGTTTGTTCCGAGCAATGTGATTGGACAACAGGGATTCCAGTTGTTACTACTGAGGATTTGCAGCAATGTCACCAAATCATGCGACATTCTGTCTATACCAGGCCTATGCAATTAGCGGCCCACGGGCCACATGCGGCCCAGAACCAACCCCCGAATGGCCCAGGCCCAGTCCGTGGCCCAGCCAGAGAAACAAAGGCCGACACGCCTCACAGAACTGTAGAAATCCATCAATTACCACAGACCACAAATGTAACACTCCACGCAGCCCTGCAACTGTCAACCCACAACACAGCGCACCTGAACCAAAGCGTGGGCTCTATATTTTGACTGTGGCTGCGCCAGCAACAAGACACCAAGCCTACACCAAACGCGAACTGGTGGTGCAAATGCACACAAAGTCAATGGAAAGAGGAGAGCATACGCGAAATCGCACCCTCGCATCTGAGGGACAGCACCAGCCCCAAGACGCCGCTGTCATTGGAGCAAAAGCATCAACATTGGAGAGCAAACCAGCTCAAAAATGAGACTGCCACCTACTCGGAGAAAGAAGGACAGGAAACTCCCCAGCCAAATCAGGACGCCGCTGCCACCCACCCACAGACTCTTGCTACGGACATGCCAACAAGGCCAGCAATGCAAACTCCCACGATCCCACGAAGCCCCGAAGGCAGGGACAACCCCCCCCAGGTTAACCCCCCCGTCGGATAATGTAAACCTAAGCATGATGGTATTTTGAGGATTTCAACAGCAGGTTGAACACAGCTGCAGAAGTTATAAAGGTAACTTCACCTGTCTGCAACTCACTCAGATGCTGAATTCATGTCTATTCGCGTGTTTACATTGAGTTATTATGTAACTGCAGCATGCGAAAAATTTGCCCCTTTGCGTTAGGTGTGAAGGCACCTTAAAACATGTCATTGTCAACTTTAAAGTGTAAAATTGATGAAAATTGTCAGTTTGGACTAATACCACAATAGTGAATGTGCAATGTTTGTTAATGTTATCAATCTTTTCTTGGCCGGTTTGTGCATGGAAGTGTATGACAGTTCATTTTTTTATTCAGCTAAATGTACTCTGAG
Organism: Pholidichthys leucotaenia; assembly: GCA_020510985.1. NCBI lineage: Eukaryota > Metazoa > Chordata > Actinopteri > Cichliformes > Pholidichthyidae > Pholidichthys > Pholidichthys leucotaenia. The sequence continues at coordinate 172,370,586 of CM035844.1, forward strand.
ATGTGCCAAGGTCAGTTATGACCAGGATGTAGCATATTTTATTTCAGAAGGGAGAAAAATGTTAATGCTGTGGCGGCATGAAATAATAAGTGGCGAACTGAGAGTTTTTAAGGGAGTTTATTAATCATACCGCCATCACAGAACTCACCCCAGCGCCGTGCAGGAGCACCAGAGCAAGCTCTCAGGCTCTCATCAGCAGCAGTCAGAAGCAGTGGTCAGAGAGCGAGAGAGTTACAGAGCGATGCAGTTTAAATACCCCACTACAGACAATGCATGAATGGCACATTAACATCACAGCAAAGAGCAGGAAGGAACATTTGCCTTTGAGTCATACATATCAGCAGCAGGCAGGAAGGAGCTAGACAAAGGGAGGCTGCCTATTGATCTCAATACACACATCTCATTGTTCTGCTAATTGCTCCAGCTGAGCGCTCTGCTTGTCCCAGTCTGTTGTGGGGGTCACCCACAGTACTCCCCCCCAGAGGGCTCAGCGGGGAGCTGAGGCCTCGATAGTCCGGCTTTGGAAGCGAGCTGCGGGGAAGGCTCTGTGCCGAGGAGGAGGAGGTGGAGGGAGGGGGGTGGTGGTAGCAAGTGCCGGCCCAGGACGGCGAAATTGTTTGGGCCGCACAAAAATTGCCTGTGGATCCGCGATGTTGAGAGGCTGTCCCGTTGAACGTGGCGGAGGTCCACAGCGGCTGTGCGAAGAAAAATTTGTCTCTGACTCCTCTCGCGACTATGAAGAAAAACAGGAGCTGCAAGGCTGCGTAGCGGCTTTGAGAAAAAAAGAGCTGCAGTTGTGTGATGGACTTGGCGTGTTGACTTTAGGTGCGCGCGCAGCCTTTCCCGGTCGTGGGTGATCTCCGGAGAGTTTCGCCTGGTTTCGCCAGATCATTTGCGTCAGGCTGCTGCGTTTGCTTGTCGTCGGAGAGTCACCGCCGGGGGCTGCCAGCATGTTCTTTTCTTGGTCGGGTCACCAGTGTAGATGTCCAGACCAGAAGGTTGCGTTGCACAAAGCGTGTGCTAGACAAAGGGAGGCTGCCTATTGATCTCAATACACACATCTCATTGTTCTGCTAATTGCTCCAGCTGAGCGCTCTGCTTGTCCCAGTCTGTTGTGGGGGTCACCCACAATACTACTAATAGTACACAATGAGTTTTTATGCACTTTGTGTCATGATCAGGTGAGCGCACATTTCCCCTCCCTTCCTGCGAGGCTTTCCCCGGCTCTGCAGGTAATCATCTCACCTGCATGAGTAGATGCACCTGCTGCCTCTTCTCTGCCAGCGCTGAAAAGGACCAGTTTGTGAACGCTCCAGCGCTTGCTCGTTGGGTATACTGCCTAAACAGCAAGTAAGTTTATGTCTCGTTCTCTGAGGAACTTTAATTTTAATTCCTCTTCTCCTCTTTTCTCCTCCAGGTTGCTGCCATATTCGTGGTGCAGCTCCGGGGTTCATTGTGCGCTCACCTGCCCCATCATCCTCATCACCACTTCAGCTGCCTTATTCCACCCGGTCAGACACCTCACCCAGCTCTACTCCTGCTATATCCCTACCAGTGTCCTCTCACCTGGTTCACTTTGTCCCTGCTGGGTTCAGCTGCCGGGCTCATTGCTCACCCCACGTGAGCGTTGTCCTATTTTTCCCTTGTCCTATCTCCCTCCTCTACTAATCAGCTCTCGTCTAGCTTTACAGGCTGAGTCCTGAGTCCAGCTCCTCCCGCAGCAGAGCAGCCTGATGACATGGGTATAAATCAAGGAGGTCGGGGGGGAAGGGGGGATTTTTTTTTTTTCAAATTTGCAGCTTTTCTCATAAATTTGTAACTTTTTCTCATTAATGTACTACATTTATTTGTAAATGTAAAACTTTTTGTTGTAAATTTGCCACTTTTCCCTCATAAATCTGCTGTTTTTGCATCTTAACCCTTTAACTGCCCAGATTTAATGGACGGGTCGCACCCCCCCAGTGGCACAGTCCAGCAACTGCACGTGTCAACTTACTGACGTCCCTCGGCTATACTGAGAATTTGTACTAATCTCTATTGATCTGACAGTTTAGAAGGTGGCAGACACGCGTCGAAGGAATCATGGCTGACATGGAATATAGCAAAGAAAGAGAAATCCTCATTATTATTCTTCCTTTTTCCGCTTTGAGCTCACACACCAATGTGGATGCCGCCGTGTTTGGTCATCGCAACAGCGATGATGACGGAAACTGCATGAAACGGGAAAAATAGCTGCGTAATACAAACGAAATTCACATGGGATAATCATAAGAGTTTGTAGATATGGTACATGGGTGTAAATTACTAAGTAAACGTGTTACATCAAGGTCGATGTAACAAAAAACTGAGCTCCCATTCCCAAGATGGCATCGCCCATGGGCGGCATGGATTCCCACAGGAATATTACACCAAACAGAAAAAAGAGCCATGTAATACAAATGAAATTCATGTGGGGTAATCATAAGAGTTTGTAGATGTGGTACACGGTGTAAATGGCTGAGCAAACACACAAACATCAGCTATGATGGACGAAAACATACCGGTCACATGGGCGGGCGAGCCCCCTTCCCAGTAACAGGTAAGAGAGAAATATATTTTTTTGACATTTCATTGATTTTCTGGTTCATATACTTTGAAGATCAGATAAAAACATACCCCTGTAGACAAATTGGCATAAAAAAAACCCAGACCATTCTTTATGTAAATGTGTCCAAAGTCCACTTTTGACTGAGTTATGTAATTTATACAGCTGCCGCAACATTATGCAAATTAAGTGTATAAATTTATTCCTATCTGAAACTTTGGATCATATTCTACATCTTTCTAATTGACAGTAAGCCATTATCTCTTGTAACTTTCAAGTTATAGCCTTAGAACAGTGATTTTCAACCTATGTGCCGCGGCACACTAGTGTGCCGTGAGAGATCGTTAGGTGTGCCGTGGGAAATTATCCAATTTAACTTAATTACTCGAGTGAGTGGCTATGTTTATATGGACACAAGTAACCGGATTAAAAGCCTGATCAGAATAAAAATGCTTCATGTCAACATGGCAATCTGAATATTCTAACCCGATCACGCTCATTCGGATCAAAATTTCATTCCGATTGAGAGGGGTGGGTTATGCCGATTGTTAATCGGAATGGTGCGCATGAAAACACTTATTCTGAACACAGGTTAGAAAATATGTTTACTGCGCATGTCTGTACACCAGCCGCACGTCGACGTGACGTATTTCCGCCTTAGTAGCAGCTAGCGGAAAACATAGCGGAAGTAAAACAAAACTGGTCTGTATCGTCCTGCTGTCTCCCTCTTTTCGTCATATGCAGAAGTATGGACTTGTAGCTTTATTACGGAGACTAGCAGAAGCAAAAGTACAGTCTGAATAACACGATACAGGTCAATTTCGACACGAAGCGGGGCTCGCTAACACCGGAAGTTGCTTCTTCTTCTTCTACTATTTTTTTAATGTCGAAATGTCGACCTGCGCATGTCAAAATGATTTATTCCATTCAAACCTGTGACACATGAAGACGCACGTCCTAATCAGCTTTTTCAGGATCCATGTAAACAGTAAAATTCTGATCTGAATTGTAATCAGATTGAAGAAATTTTGCCCATGCAACTGTGGCCAGTGTCAGAGTAATACTCTTTTATGAAAGAGTTTTACTCTTTTAATGGAAACCTGCTTACAAGCATGGATAAAATGAATGGATTTCGTTTAAAGGTGCAGCTCTGGCAACAACATGTGCAGCGTGGCAACCTTGAGATGTTCCCACTCACCGAGAAATGGCATGATGGTAACACTGCTGCACTGTGCCAGGTGATTGGCACACATTTGAATACTCTTGAGGAGAAGTTGTTATTTTATTTCTCTTCAGACTTCACACAATGCCTTGACTGGGTTAGGAACCCATACAGCTCAGCATTAGTTGTTGGAAACGACATGACTTTACAGGAGCAAGAGGAACTCATTGAACTGAAACAAGATCATGGTTTAAAGCTAAACTTTGCTGATCTTCCTTTGGACAGTTTTTGGTTGACTGATGCCAAGGAGTTCCCCATTCTGGCCAACAAAGCTATTTCAACATTGCACCCATTTTCCACGACATATCTGTGTGAGCTGAGCTTTTCAAGCTTGACTGTGATAAAAACTAAAAACAGAGAGAGACTGAGAGCTGTTGAGGAAGAGCTCCGTGTGTGTCTTTCTTCCATTCCTGCCAGGATATCAGCTTTGTGTTCATCTAAACAGGCCCAGGGTTCACACTGAGTGAGTATAAATACATTTAGAAACTGTATTGCTAACTATATTTTATTATTTTTATTGTGTTAGGCTATAGAGTGTCATTTTGTGTCATTTTGGTTGGTGGTGTGCCCCAGGATTTTGTCAATGTAAAAAATGTGCCGTGGCTTAAAAAAGGTTGAAAAACACTGCCTTAGAAATCTGAACTATTTTATTGACAAAATTTTTTACCACTCTTGACCACTGGGGCGCTTGAGTTGGCCCAGGCGCCATATGGCGAATTTGGCAGTTAAAGGGTTAAATCTGTAATTTTTCTTGTAAATTTGTAACCTTTTTATAATAGATGTGTTTTTTTCTTGTAAATTTACATATTTTTCTCACTAAATTTGCAACTTTTTTCTAATAACCTTGACTTTTTGTAAATGTGCAACTGTTTCTTTTAAATTTGCAATTTTTAAAATTTGCAATTTTCTTGCTAATAAATTTATAACTTTTTCTTGTAAATTTGTAGGTTTTCCCCCATAAGTTTACATTTGTACATTCTTTCTCATAAACTTGTGACTGACAACAATGATACTTAGAGTGTCCCCTCAATATTTACTCTGGAGAAAATGTTCTGTTTAGGCTGTGTGCCCACCAAACACGTTTTTTTGTCACCCAACCGCCCTGAACATCTTTTATTCAGCATTTGTGCACTGTGCTCTGGAAAAAAAAAGTCTGTGCCTTGTATCCCAGGAACAACTTGTCACTCACAGCTCAGCATTTCCACTTTTCCTATGGCCAGACTTTCTACTTATTTTTTACTAGCAGTCTGTAAATAACAATGGACAGGAAACATATTCTACCATTGGTAGCAGCTCTGGATGCAAAATATGATGACATGGAACACAGGAGTCTGAGTACAGACTGTAGTGGTGTCTTATGTCATCTGCAGTATGAAAAGATGAAATTTTTTCAACTCTGAGCTCTCTGAGCGCTGCGACAGAAAGTGGCCACCTCCAAGAGCATTTCAGCGCATGGATGCTGCACTGCTCTGGACCTCTCGTCCACTGGAAAAAACAAATGCGGACCACTGGCAAAAACATTTGAGGACACTGGTCTAAAGGATAATTCGGCATATGTGGAGAACATGAGGCACGAGAGCAGACTGAGCGGAGCGTCAACGGGGACCCGGGGTCTGACGAAGAACACCGGTGTATCCAACACAGGACACACCGGGAGAAGCAGCAGCTCCACCGGGCAGACCATGGTCCTTCGCAGGGAGGGAAGCCCAGCCTGCCCGGTCAGAGGTAGACAGGAGTACCGATTGTGGTTTCACCCATGTGGTACCACTGTCCTTTGCTGGACCGCAAGTCCCCCCTCCTGCGCGAGTATCTAAAAATTAAAAACTTAATAATAATACCACCATGATTGTGGAGCAGAATGGCTGGAATGATTTCACGACCAGACAGGACACAAAAACACCCAAATAGCGAAATATATAATTTTTAGTTAAATATTTACTGACAAATCGGCAACACTGATGTTACGGTTGCAGTCAAACAGGTCCTTCTACTGTGTAGAATAATGCTGGCTGTTTTGTAGTTAATTCAATTGATTACAGTTTTAAAAGCCTTTTAATAACAAAATATTGCTGCAATATAAAATGATGCACTACAGTGGGTCTCAAATATTTGTAAACATGTCCTATTATAGTACTGCATGAGTTTATTGATGATGCACAGAAAAAAATCAATATTACACTTAACTTCATCACTGAACAGTGATATAAACCAAAATAACACAACATAACAAATAATTTTTTTGTAAGTTGTCTGTTTTTTCAACTTATTTAAGACAATTTTGCATCGCTGAATCCAAAAATGACATCCGTTTCTCTTGATCAGGTCAAGTTTTTATGCTAAGTTGTAAGCAGTTGTACAGCAGTTGTACAGTTGTACTGTAAATTGAATAGTAGACATTGATAAAGGTAAGTACATGTAAATTGAATGTTTTGTCATCATTGTTCAAAATTCAGATAATTTAAAGAAATAAAAACAATCTTGCATCATATAAAGCGAAAATACCCGTACATGTAAAAAAAAACTTAAAAAAACATGTGGCCATAGTTCAAAAAGTTGACCTGATTGAACAAAACCAATGTGATTTTTGGATTCAGCACCTCAAAATTGTCCTAACTCAGCTAAAAAAACTTAGACAATAAATTTGGTGTTGACCATTGTAATTATGATGGTGACTGAAAAAAATCCCATTCCCCAAAGTACAAGATACACTATTATGAACACAAGTGATAAAAGATCACACAAAGAAGTGATTTGACAAACAGATAAACAAGGGATCTGAAACAGTCGCTAATATTGGATGTCCCATTCATTTTCAGTAATTAGGTATTCTTTAATTAATATTCACACAATCAAATAAATCTTAGTGCTGTTCAGTCCCTTTCATATTTGTCAAATTCTAACATGTGTGACTGCTTACATATTGTCACAGTTGTATGTAGAGAGACTGGACCCATCACTGGACATAGGTTTTAACAATTTTATTAAGACCTAGACACAGCTCGACGGCTTAACAGAAAATAATACTGTGGTTCGGAAGCAGCAACAAAAGACTAAGGCAAAAACAGAACTGATACATGCAGGAGCATGTTGATATATATATATATATATATATATATATATATATATATATATATATATATATATATATATATATATGTATATATATATATATATATATATATATATATATATATATATATATATATATATATATATATATATATATATATATATATATATATATATATATATGTATATGTATATATATATACACTACCGTTCAAAAGTTTGGGGTCACCCAGACAATTATTTTATGTTTTCCATGAAAAGTCACACTTATTTACCACCATGAGTTGTAAAATGAATAGAAAATATAGTCAAGACATTGACAAAGTTAGAAATAATGAGTTGTATTTGAAATAATATTTTTTTCCAGATACTCAACCTGCTCAAAGGAAGGTCAGTTTTATAGCTTCTCTAACCAGCTAAACTGTTTTCAGCTGTGCTAACATGATTGAACAAGGGTTTTCTAATCATCCATTAGCCTTCTGACGCAATGAGCAAACACATTGTACCAATAGAACACTGGAGTGATTGTTGCTGGAAATGGGCCTCTATACACCTATGTAGATATTGCACCAAAAGCCAGACATTTGCAGCTAGAATAGTCATTTACCACATTAGCAATGTATATTAGATATTAGAGTGTATTTCTGATTAGTTTAAAGTTATCTTCATTGAAAAAAACAGTGCTTTTCTTTCAAAAAATAAGGAAATTGTCATGGCGGCCGCTGGGCCGTCATCCAGCTCATCAGCTCCAGCCGCGCACAGACCAACAGGTGTTAATCAGCGGCTCTTAAAAGCCAGCGTCTTGGACAGCCCGGGATGGAGTCGTCTGTCTACCTTGACTGAGTATGAGCCAGAGCTTCGTTTCACAGCCAAGTCAAGAACGCCACGACAAGATCTTCCACGTAAGAAGACTATTTGCTTTTCTACGCCTAATCTTTACCACTGTGCTCAGGTGGACCTCCCAGGCGGCGGACCGGTGTCTCCAATGGACGGAGAATTACCCTCACCCTTCCGGAGCTCCTCCTGGCCTACACTTATTCAGGAATTCTCTCCACTGCAGCTGCAGGTACTGTCACTCCCTCAGTTACAGGAGTCATTGTCACCACGGGTACGGACATTATCACTGTCACGGCTACGGGAACAGTCAACATCACAGCTGTCAGTGCAGTCATTGCTCTCGCCACGAACTCCACCACGGTTACTGGAATTATCACCGTCACAGTTCCAAGCACCAGAATCACCACAGCTCACGGACATCGGGGAACTGCCAGATACAGTCAGAGACAACCTCAAGTAAGCTGCACACCTGCACTTGTCCTTTTGTGCTGAACAGCCTTAACGGTTTCTGCTTGTGTGTTCTAGGGTTGCCAGGTCGTCTTCTGCATCGCTCAGCTCCGGTGACCAGGCTACTATATCTGCACTCACACTTGCACTACACTCACTCACACTTGACAATAAAGAATAACTATTTTGTATCTGCCCGTGTCTGTGTCTGTCTCTTGGGTCCTGAAACATGTCAGTACGACTCCGTCACGTTGACCCAACGGACAGCACACAGCCGCGAGGACTTAACACCCTTAGCGCCCGGGTAGACATGCTCGTACATCAGCAAACAGTTATTCTTAATCAGCTGTCACAAATTAACGGCCAGCTGGATCGCCTGGAAGGACAACAGGCGTTTCCCCCGGTCGCTAGCGTCTCAACCCCTGCAGGTTTAGCACCTACTCAAGCTAACACCACGCTTGTTTCTCGCCTCACCCCTGTTCCCACTCCAGCTCGTTTTAGTGGCAAACTCGGAGAGGCTCGGGGATTTATTCTCCAATGCGAGTCAGTTTTTCTCCGAGTCCCGGGGGACTTCGCCATTGACTCAAACAAGATAGAATATATCATTAACCTACTGGGAGGTAGAGCCTTAGATTGGGCCTATACTGTAATGGCGAGCCCGAGTTATCCTACATTAACTTACCAGCAGTTTTTGGCGGAGTTTATGTCCGTGTTCGATCATTCAGATAGGGGTGCGGTATTGACCGAACGGCTGTTGAGCCTGCAGCAGGGCGCAAGATCAGCTGCTGACTATGCAATAGACTTCCGGGTCCTTGCCGCTGAGATTGGGTGGGGGAACCGGCACTATGCGGTATTTTCCTCCGCAGTCTCAACGCGGAGTTAAAGGATGAGTTAGCGGCACGGGACAAACCTGATAATTTGGGTGAGCTAATTGCCCTTGCCATAAGCATAGACAGTAGATTAAGGGAACGAGCGGCAGAACGGCGGTCTACCGCCCGTCCTGTAAAACCCCGCCCTCGTTCCACCAGCTTTCCCCCGCTTGTTCTACCGGCGTCAGGGGAGCTTTTAGATCAGGAACCCATGGTAATAGGACAATCTAAAGTGTCAGCAGCTGAGAGACAGCGCCGCAGAAATTTAGGCCTTTGTTTTTATTGTGGAAAGGAGTCACATGGAGTTTTTGAGTGCCCGAGTCGGTTAAAAGGAAGGGTCCGTGGATTGCAGTAGGGGGATTCACGGACACGGACCCAGAAAGACCCCTCACGAGTTTTCGAATACCCATTGGACTGATCCACAAACACGCAGAACATTCCACGCTAGCTTTAGTGGATTCAGGAGCTGAGCAAAACTTTGTTTCCAAGGACCTGGCAACCCAGATGGGCCTCAGCTGTCAGCCCCTGGATCCACCTGTCAAGCTGATCACGTTATCTAAGGCATCACTGACCACCATAGCCTATCAGACGGCCCCAGTGTCCGTGATAGTCTCAGGGAATCACAGAGAGGAGATTAGGTTTTTAGTCTTGCCTGTCTCTTCTTCGCCTGTCATCCTGGGTTACCCCTGGCTCCACCTTCATAATCCCACCATCGATTGGCAAGGAGGGAGTATTACAGCGTGGAGTACCTTCTGCTTAAGCGCCTGCCTCCAATCGGCAGCATGCGCCCCTTCTGTCAAGATGCCACCCCCCTCGACGCCAACTCAGGATCTGTCCAAGGTACCAGACGTTTACCACGATTTGGGACTAGTGTTCAGCAAGTCACGGGCGTTGTCTTTACCCCCTCACCAGCCGTACGACTGCGCAATAAATCTGAAGGCTGGGGCCCCTCTCCCTGCGAGCCGCCTGTACAGCCTGTCAGCCCTGGAGCGCGAGGCCATGGATACCTATATTAAAGAATCCCTGGCCTCAGGAATCATCCGCCCGTCGTCCTCGGCCGTGGGGGCCGGCTTCTTCTTTGTTGGAAAGAAGGACGGGTCGTTACGCCCTTGCATCGACTTCATGGGCTTAATGAAATCACTATAAAAGATAAATACACTCTGCCTTTGATGAATACTGCCTTTGACTCCCTCCAGGGGGCGAATTGGTTTACTAAGCTTGATCTCCGCAACGCCTATCACCTGGTGCGCATCAGAGAGGGGGATGAGTGGAAGACGGCGTTCAGGACCCCAAGCGGCCACTTTGAGTATCTGGTAATGCCGTTTGGGTTGACCAACGCTCCGGCCGTCTTCCAGCGGCTAATTAATGACGTGCTGCGGGATTTCCTTAACTCCTTTGTGTTTGTGTATCTAGATGATATATTGATCTTCTCCCGCACTCTGGAAGAGCACCAGGTGCACGTGCGCAGAGTGTTACAGCGCCTCTTGGAGAATCAACTTTTTGTCAAAGCGGAGAAGTGTGAATTTCACACAAACCAGACCTCTTTCCTTGGGTTCATCATCGCCCGGAACCAGGTGCTCCCCGACCCAGCCAAGGTTAAGGCGGTAGTGGATTGGCCCACTCCGTCCTCTAGGAAACAGCTCCAGGGGTTCCTGGGCTTTGCTAATTTTTATTGCCGTTTTGTGCCCAATTTTGGGAACCTGGCTCACCCTTTGACTGCGCTCACCTCCCCTAAGACCCTGTTTTGCTGGAGTGAGGAAGCAGCCAGAGGGTTTAAGAAATTAAAGGACGAGTTTGCTTCAGCCCGTGTTCTCTCTCAGGTGGACCCGAATCTTCAGTGCTTGGTGGAAGTGGATGCCTCTGATTCGGGGGTGTGAGTGGTACTCTCCCAGCGTTCTCCTGAGGACGGCAAGATTCGGCCATGTGCATATTTCTCCCGTCGCTTGTCACCGACAGAGAGGAACTACAGCATTGGGGACAGGGAACTGTTGGCAGTGAAGCTCGCCTTGGAGGAGTGGAGACATTGGCTTGAGGGGGCCGCTCAGCCGTTCATTGTATGGACTGACCACCGCAACCTGGAGTACTTCAGGACAGCGAAGCGGCTGAACGCACGTCAGGCTTGTTGGTCTCTCTTCTTTGGCCGCTTCAACTTCTCCATCACCTATCGGCCAGGAAGCAAGAACGGTAAGCCGGATGCCCTCTCACGACAGTTTGACACACCATCTTCCGAGGATCAGGACGCACCCATCCTACCACCCTCCTGTGTTGTGGGCGCGCTGTCCTGGGGTATCTGTACCAAGGTCCGGAGAGCGTTGAAGATGGAACCAGACCCGGGGGGGGGGGGGGGGCGCTTGTTTGTTCCACGCTCTATTCGGGGTCAGGTGATTGAATGGGGTCACGCCTCCAAGTTGGCTTGTCATCCGGGAGTAGGTCGGACTGTGGACCTGCTCCAGAGGACCTTCTGGTGGCCAGGGCTATGGAAGGACGTGGTGAACTACATCCGGGCTTGCGCTCAGTGCGCCACTGGGAAAACGACATCTTCTCCCCCGGCGGGTCTGTTGCATCCCCTGCCCGTTCCTTCCTGCCCCTGGTCTCATGTGGCCATGGATTTTGTGACTGGTTTGCCCCTTTCTGATACTTTCACCACTGTCTTGACTATTGTGGACCGTTTTTCAAAGGCGGCCCATTTTGTGCCTCTTCGGGGCTTGCCTTCGGCTGAGGAAACGGCGGACCTCCTTGTTCAGCATGTGGTTCGCCTCCATGGTATCCCCGCTGACATAGTGTCAGATCGGGGACCACAGTTTGTCTCTCAGGTATGGAAGGCGTTCTGCGCAGCGTTGGGAGCCACAGCCAGCCTTTCTTCTGGGTACCATCCTCAAAGTAATGGCCAGTGCGAATGGGCTAACCAGGAGCTCGAGGCCGCACTGCGCTGTGTTATCTCCTCCTGTTCCTCCTCTTGGAGCAAACATCTTCCCTGGATTGAGTACGCCCATAATACTACGATCTCTACGGCCACGGGCGTCTCTCCTTTCAAGGCTACTTTTGGATTTGATCCACCATTATTTCCGGAGGAGGAGAAGGAGGTAGCGGTTCCGTCTGTCCAGGCCCAGATTAAGCGCTGTCAACGAGTTTGGTCCATCGCCCGCCGAGCCCTTTTGAGGGCCACTGAACGCAATATCCAGGTGGCCAATCGTTACAGGAGACCTGCCCCGGACTACAAGGTGGGTCAGAAGGTTTGGTTATCCACCCGGAATATTGGTGTACCGGCCGAAAAGCGTAAACTCACTAAGTGCTTTATTGGCCCCTACACCATCTCACGTATTGTCAACCCTGTGTCTGTGCGCTTGTCTCTCCCCCCTTCCATGCGCATCTGCCCCACTTTTCATGTCTCCCAGGTTAAACTGTACGTTATGGACCCTCTGTGCCAGGCCCCTGCGGCGCCTGCCCCCCCGAGGATGATCGATGGCCATCCAGCCTGGGGTGTGACTGCCATCCTGGACGTGCGCAGGCGGGGTCGTGGTCTTCAGTATTTGGTGGACTGGGAGGGTTTTGGACCAGAGGATCATTCTTGGATTCGCCCAGCGTTGATCTTGGATAAGCAGTTGATCCGCGATTTCCATCGGGCGAATCCAGGTAAGATTGGGCAGGTGCCTGGAGGCACTGCTAGAGGGGGGAGTACTGTCATGGCGGCCACTGGGCCGTCATCCAGCTCATCAGCTCCAGCCGCGCACAGACCAACAGGTGTTAATCAGCGGCTCTTAAAAGCCAGCGTCTTGGACAGCCCGGGACGGAGTCGTCTGTCTACCTCGACTGAGTATGAACCAGAGCTTCGTTTCACAGCCAAGTCAAGAACGCCACGACAAGATCTTCCACGTAAGAAGACTATTTGCTTTTCTACGCCTAATCTTTACCCCTGTGCTCAGGTGGACCTCCCAGGCGACGGACCGGTGTCTCCAACGAACGGAGAATTACCCTCACCCTTCCGGAGCTCCTCCTGGCCTACGGAGCCAGAGCTTCGTTTCACAGCCAAGTCAAGAACGCCACGACAAGACCTACCACGTAAGAAGGCTATTTGCTTTTCTACGCCTAATCTTTACCCCTGTGCACAGGTGGGCCTCCCAGGCGGCGGGCCGGTATCTCCAACGGGCGGAGAATTACCCTCACCCTTCCGGAGCTCCTCCTGGCCTACACTTATTCAGGAATTCTCTCCACTGCAGCTGCAGGTACTGTCACTCCCTCAGTCACAGGAGTCATTGTCACCACGGGTACGGACATTATCACTGTCACGGCTACGGGAACAGTCAACATCACAGCTGTCAGTGCAGTCATTGCTCTCGCCACGAACTCCACCACGGTTACTGGAATTATCACCGTCACAGTTCCAAGCACCAGAATCACCACAGCTCACGGACATCGGGGAACTGCCAGATACAGTCAGAGACAACCTCAAGTAAGCTGCACACCTGCACTTGTCCTTTTGTGCTGAACAGCCTTAACGGTTTCTGCTTGTGTGTTCTAGGGTTGCCAGGTCGTCTTCTGCATCGCTCAGCTCCGGTGACCAGGCTACTATATCTGCACTCACACTTGCACTACACTCACACACACTTGACAATAAAGAATAACTATTTTGTATCTGCCCGTGTCTGTGTCTGTCTCTTGGGTCCTGAAACATGTCAGAAATTTCTAAGTGACCCCAAACTTTTGAATGGTAGTGTATATATACACTGGGGCAAAAAAGTATTTAGTCAGCCACCAATTGTGCAAGTTCTCCCACTAAACGATGAGAGAGGTCTCCAATTTTCATCATAGGTATACCTCAACTATGAGAGACAAAATGAGAAAAAAAAATCCAGAAAATCACATTGAAGGATTTTTAATGAATTAATTGGTAAATTCCTCAGTAAAATAAATATTTGGTCACCTACAAACAAACAAGATTTCTGGCTCTCACAGACCTGTAACTTCTTCTTTAAGAGGCTTCTCTGTCCTCCACTCGTTACCTGTATTAATGGCACCTCTTTGAACTCGTTATCAGTATAAAAGACACCTGTCCACAACCTCAAACAGTCAGACTCCAAACTCCACTATGGCCAAGACCAAAGAGCTGTCAAAGGATGCCAGAAACAAAATTGTAGACCTGCACCAGGCTGGGAAGACTGAATCTGCAATAGGTAAGCAGCTTGGTGTGAAGAAATCAACTGTGGGAGCAATTATTAGAAAATGGAAGACAGACAAGACCACTGATAATCTCCCTCGATCTGGGGCTCCACACAAGATCTCACCCCGTGGGGTTAAAATGATCACGAGAACGGTGAGCAAAAATCCCAGAACCACGGGGGGACCTAGTGAATGACCTGCAGAGAGCTGGGACCAAAGTAACAAAGGCTACCATCAGTAACACACTACACTGCCAGGGACTCAAATCCTGCAGTGCCAGACATGTCCCCCTGCTTAAGCCAGTACATGTCCAGGCCCGTCTGAAGTTTGTTAGAGAGCATTTGGATGATCCAGAAGAGGACTGAGAGAATGTCATATGGTCAGATGAAACCAAAATAGAACTTTTTGGTAAAAACTCAACTTGTCATGCTTGGAGGAGACAGAATGCTGAGTTGCATCCAAAGAACACAATACCTACTGTGAAGCATGGGGGTGGAAACATCATGCTTTGGGGCTGTTTTTCTGCAAAGGGACCAGGACGACTGATATGTGTAAAGGAAAGAATGAATGGGGCCATGTATCGTGAGATTTTGAGTGAAAACCTCCTTCCATCACCAAGGGCATTGAAGATGAAACGTGGCTGGGTCTTTCAGCATGACAATGATCCCAAACACACCACCTGGGCAATGAAGGAGTGGCTTCGTAAGAAGCATTTCAAGGTCCTGGAGTGGCCTAGCCAGTATCCAGATCTCAATCCCATAGAAAATCTTTGGAGGGAGTTGAAAGTCCATGTTGACCAGCGACAGCCCCAAAACATCATTGCTCTAGAGGAGATCTGCATGGAGGAATGGGCCAAAATACCAGCAACAGTGTGTGAAAACCTTGTGAAAACTTACAGAAAACGTTTGACCTCTGTCATTGCCAGCGAAGGGTATATAACAAAGTATTGAGATTAACTTTTGTTATTGACCAAATACTTATTTTACCGAGGAATTTACCAATTAATTCATTAAAAATCATTCATTGTGATTTTCTGGATTTTTTTTTCTCATTTTGTCTCTCATAGTTGAGGTATACCTATGATGAAAATTGGAGACCTCTCTCATCTTTTAAGTGGGAGAATTTGCACAGTTGGTGGCTGACTAAATACTTTTTTACCCCACTGTATATATCAGTCAGAAAGCAACTCATACCATTTTGGACGTCGCCCGGGTTAACAAAGTCAGGAGTTCCTGGCAGCGGAAGGCGAAGGACAGAGCTGCGTGGAGGAATCTGATCAGACCTAAATGAAACAGTCATTGTCGCCCCCGACAGACTGCTATGATGATGATGATGATGATGATGATGATATATCCCATACATTAAAAAAAATTAAAAAACATCTCATACACACCATGTTATTACCAAACAAATACTCTACCTTGTCTTCTTACATACAGTATATATATATATATATATTTTTTTTTTTTTAACTCCCCCTTCTCTCTATTTCTCTTTTGTTCCTGCATGTTTAAACTGAGTTTTGATCTAAAAACATTTGTTTTCACCAGCATTTCAGTCAACGTTTGCCAAAGGAGCTTAACTTAGGCTGATTTAGGTGAACTCTGCATAACTTAGCCCAGCACTAAGGAACTATTACAAATTGAGCACAGCTTTCACCAGTGTTTATTTACAAACGTCAGCAATATTTTCAGCCTGCTGAAAATTCTCAAAGAATACAGCTTTTGCCAGCATTTGCCAAGAAACACCAACTTTTATCAACTTTTGCAGGCAGAGCCAGATGTTTGCCAAAACGTTCGTAAAAGTTGATCCAAACGTTGTAGTGTGAATCCACCCAAAAAAGCAGGTCCAGGATGGCAGGAAGCCTCCACAAATGCTAATCTTTATGAGCGTCGCCTGACGCTGATGTCAGCTGAACTGCGCTGAGTATTCCTTTGCTTAAGTTAACCTAAGTTGGCAACTGCTTACACATACGCTGGCCTAAGTTGGCAAAAGTTTGACAACGCTGAATGCAACGCTGGCAAAAGTTCGTAAAAATTTGTGAAAGCTGATGTGTGCTCATGAATATAATTTCACAAACATTTGGACTGATTTCTGATTTTTCAAAACGTCAGTAAAAATCAGTCCAAACGTTATAGTGTGAACCTAGCTTAAAGCAAAAAGCAGAACTGATACAAGCAGGAGCATGTTGTTCACACCATATGACTTAAAGAACCCGAGCAGAACAGAAGTGGAACAGAACTTAAATAATCAAGGAGACAATTAAGACAACACATAGCTAGGTGGAGAGACCAATAATGACTGACAGCCAACACATGAGGCCAACAGAGACGACAGGATGGGCGGGGCTGCACACACAAGCGCAAACAGAGGGAGACACAGAACATGAGCAGGAGATCGGGGAGACAAGACCATGATGATCACAATGCAAATAATGACTAAACTGAACTCTAATCATAATAATAATACTCAGAACTGAGAACAGAATCATGAATCTAATAAATGATAATAAAGGCAGAAAATTCAAAGAAGTAAACTCAAGGCGAGGACATGAATTGGAGTCCATGCTCTAAAGAAAAGAAATATAAACTATGAATTAAGATGAAGACATGGGACCCAACCTATGCCCTGACACATATAGGCTACACCTCTTTGTATTCCATTTTGAAACAGAGCCTATATTTAGGCCTGTAAAGCCTAATTGGGATATCTGTTTCAGACAGGAATACTTGTGTTCTATGGGCAATGCACTAGTATTGTTTAATGAAGAGGTATGAATGCCAAATTAGAAGAGTTGCTCCAGGAGATTCCATCAACAACATACGTATGTGGTCTCTGTCCAGAAGAGTGCAGTCCTTAGAAGGGCTGGGAAAAAAAAGCACTTATACCAAGGCTCTGGTAGAAGAAGAAACACAGGCGTCCCTTAGGAAGGTGACTTTTTTTTTTCTTTAGAATGGGCAGAGAATTTCCCTTCACACTAGCAATACAGTGATTAATCCAGCGACCCACAAAAAGGACACAATATCACGGAGCAAAATAACTTTCTAAAAAATGTGTTCAAATCTTTCAGCTTTATGGTATACATCAAGGTCATGAGATGCTTTGAAACTGAATTGTTACAACAACCGTATAATAATACAGGACATGGCTGCACAGAAAGCAAAGCCAAGCCAAGATGCCAGCATCTTCAACACAATAGTCACACTGCACCTTGAATATCGCCGAGCCTCAGCTGTGTATATAATTCCACGACATCAAAGTCATTTCACTGTCCGCCTGATACCCATGCCTCAAAGAAAAAAGCCGAGCAAAGGATATGACATAAAATCGACATTGCCTAGGGTCCTACTCAGCACAACCAAAAAGGGACAACAACCCAGTGACTTTATTGGGAATGATCGACTTTTTCCTCAGAGGATGCAATGAATAATTCTCTTTTACCAGGAGTTGGAGGGGAGGGGTGTAAAAACTCCCCCTGGGTATTGAACAAAATCGTCTTTTCTCTCTTCATTAGAAAAAAAAAGTCTACAAAGTCTTATCAGCATTCTGCATTCTCTGCCATTGGAGCTCAGATAATTGATTATGTTTAGGAGGTTCACTATTGGATATGGTAGCGCCTCAGCAGTAGAAAGAGATATAACAGTAAATTAAGTTTACCTTCCCAGGGCACAGTCAGACAGACTCACTGACCTCAAAGGACACAGCAAAATTGAAATTACATTATCGAGGAAAAAGTTTCATTTAGAAGTATTATCCTGATTGGCTACACCACCTCCTTATACTTCCTCCTTTAAATGACAGAATCTTGAAATGAGGTTTTGTGCTGTCTATATAAGATATATTGTGGGGCTACTCAAACGGCAGTCCCCAATCTGGATTTGGACCATGAGGGTCTTCCGTCTGGACCTGAAACCTTTTGATACAATTTGGGAAAAAACTAACAAACAAAACAAAACAAAAAAATGCCTGTTTTGTTTTGATGGAATGAATAAAATGGAACTCAAATGTTGTAATTTGAAGTCTGGTATTCATATGTTAGAAATTCTCTGTATTTTTGACTAAAGGACTACATTACTTGTTCATTTTGATTAACCTTTATTTAATATTTCAGCTTGTCTGTGCTTACCAACTCTGTTATGCTGCCTGTGTGTGACTGAATAAGTGTTGTGTACATGCAATGAGCAACAGCTGTGCTTGCGATCACTCCGTTCCAAACACATCCACCTCACTGCTAACACCAACTTGGCCTTGCTGCCACCTAAGCTCGAAGAGAGCGCTCGTTGCCCATGTGTGGGTGCACCCATCACTGGTGCAATGAAAGCACCAAAGTGCTGATGCCTTGGTGCCTGAGGCTGGGAGACATGGGGGGTGCTGTAAAAAAGGCGCACTGCCACCTCTACTGGCCTGGCATAGTTACTACAATACCTTTTTCCCAGCTGCAGTAATGGTAAAGGTGAGTTAAATTGGTGTTTATTTTGATAACAAAGCCGGGTGTGGAAATTTTGGCCAAAAAAATTAATAAAAAAACTAAAAATAAATAAAATAATGTGATACAGTGATACAAGCCTTTAGTTCCACTTTTTATCAGGTGAGCTGAAAAGGTGGTGACAGACAGACAGGTACGTACACATGCAGTGATTATGGTTTGCCTATGTTGCTTTGCACCGAGGCATAATTATTGTAGCCAACAATTCATACCCCCTAGGCCAGGGGTGTCCAATCATGTGCCATGGAGGGCCTAGACCCTGCAGGCTTTACCTCTAACCAGTGTCTTCAACAGCAAATTTCATTGAACTTCTTCCCACTAGCCATGTTTACATGGACACAAGTAACCGGATTAAAAGACTGAATGGATTGTGGTGTCAGCAAAACCACAGGTTTGGTCAACGCCGGCATGATGACGTGGCCGCTTGGTGACGACATCATGCTGGGCATATACAGCCGTGGACAAAATTGTTGGTACCCCTCTGTTAATGAAAGAAAAACCCACAATGGTCACAGAAATAACTTGAATCTGACAAAAGTGGTAATAAATAAAAATTCTATGAAAATTAACCAATGAAAATCAGACAATGCTTTTGAATTGTCGTTCAACAGAATTATTTTAAAAAACAAACTCATGAAACAGGCCTGGACAAAAATGATTGTACCCTAGAAAAGATTGAAAATAATGTGACCATAGGGACATGTTCAACCAAGATGTGTCTTCTAATTAACATCACAAATGTCTACAAACTTGTAATCAGTCAGTCGGCCTATTTAAAGGGTGACAAGTAGTCACTGTGCTGTTTGGTGACCACACTAAACATGTACCAGAGGAAGCAAAGGAGAGAGTTGTCTCAGGAGATTAGAAAGAAAATTATAGACAAGCATGTTAAAGGTAAAGGCTATAAGACCATCTCCAAGCAGCTTGATGTTCCTGTGATTACAGTTGCACATATTATTCAGAAATTTAAGATACACAGGACTGTAGCCAACCTCCCTGGACGTGGCCGCAGGAGGAGACGGATAATACGAATGGTAACAAAAGAGCCCAGAACAACCTCTAAACACATTCATGGTGAACTCCAAGGTCAAGGTACATCAGTGTCAGATCACACCATCCGTCGTTGTTTGAGCCAAAGTGGACTTCATTGGAGACGACCAAGGAGGACACCACTGTTGAAAACAAATCATAAAGAAGCCAGACTGGAATTTGCCAAACTGCATGTTGACAAGCCACAAAGCTTCTGGGAGAATGTCCTATGGACAGACAAGACAAAACTGGAACTTTTTGGCAAGGCACATCAGTTCTATGTTCACAGACGCAAAAATGAAGCATACCAAGAAAAGAACACTGTCCCCACTGTGAAACATGGAGGAGGTTCTGTTATGTTCTGGGGCTGCTTTGCTGCATTTGACACAGGGTGTCTTGAATCTGTGCAGGGTACAATGAAATCTCAAGACTATCAAGGTATTCTAGAGAGAAATGTGCTGCCCAGTGTCAGACAGCTTGGTCTCACTCGCAGGTCATGGGTCTTGCAACAGGATAATGACCCAAAACACACAGCTAAAAACACCCAAGAATGGCTAAGAGTGAAACATTGGACTATTCTAAAGTGGCCTTCTATGAGCCCTGATCTAAATCCTATTAAACATCTGTGGAAGGAGCTGAAACATGCCGTCTGGAGAAGGCACCCTTCAAACCTGAGACAACTAGAGCAGTTTGCTCATGAGGAGTGGGCCAAAATACCTGCTGAGAGGTGCAGAAGTCTCATTGACAGTTAGAGAAATTGTTTGATTGCAGTGATTGCCTCAAAAGGTTGTGCAACAAAATATTAAGTTAAGGGTACCATCATTTTTGTCCAGGCCTGTTTCATGAGTTTGTTTTTTAAAATAATTCTGTTGAATGACAATTCAAAAGCATTGTCTGATTTTCACTGGTTAATTTTCATAGATTTTTTATTTATTACCACTTTTGTCAGATTCAAGTTATTTCTGTGACCATTGTGTGTTTTTCTTTCATTAACAGAGGGGTACCAACAATTTTGTCCATGTGTGTAATTGCAGGAGATGGCCATCTTACGGTTTCTTTTCGGTCTGCCAATATAGCACTCAGCCTCCCAACCACAGTTTGTATTCATTATCGTGCTTTGTATAATAAAGTTCATGTTCTAAGTAAGTGCCACTCTCTGTGAGTCCTTCCCCAGTTTCCAGACATAACAAGGATCATGTGTAAGTGTCCTGTCAATAATTGTATTTCATAATGTTGGAGCTTTGACAGCAGTTTAGGAACTTATGTCACAGAGCTTCATGGAATATCAGAATAACATCAAAATCACATCTCTGATCACTATTAATACTTTACTTCGTCCATGAAGTTTTCATAATTCAGCTTGTTGTTTGCATGTTAGATATCAGTTTCTACTGATCTTGCAGTAGGTACTGGCTGACTTTACAATTTATGTATAGATAGGAATACCTACCTAAGATTATGTAACACTACTTTGTGTTTTAATGATACTGGTCATTTTCAATCCCATTCTTTTTCTGTTGCTGTTTGATACTGTTAAAAAAAATCACACAATGACCAAATCTGGGCTGATATAAATGAAAAATTAAACATAGGCTATCCCTTCTATGACTTGATGGTATGAAGTGATAGCCACACATATAGTATGTGTATGTTCCAGCTTTATAACTTGTCATTTTTAAATAGATAAGATTGAACTTTTTATCCTGAAATAATAAAATGTATAGAAATCTTAATAGTGCAGCCATCAGATAAGAAATTGTGTATACAGATGTTCCAGAAAATTACCTTTTACATTTGACCTTTCAAAGGAAAGTTCCTTAAACATTTCTGGAATAAACTTTGTGGCTGAAATGATTTTAAAGATAATGTATTACATCATCATCATCATAGCAGTCTCTCGGGGGCGACAACTGCTTCATTTACACTACTGTTCAAAAGTTTGGGGTCACTTAGAAATTTCCTTATTTTTGAAAGAAAAGCACTGTTTTTTTCAATGAAGATAACTTTAAACTAATCAGAAATACACTCTAATATCTAATATACATTGCTAATGTGGTAAATGACTATTCTAGCTACAAATGTCTGGTTTTTGGTGCAATATCTACATAGGTGTATAGAGGCCCATTTCCAGCAACTATCACTCCAGTGTTCTAATGATACAATGTGTTTGCTCATTGCGTCAGAAGGCTAATGGATGATTAGAAAACCCTTGTGCAATCATGTTAGCACAGCTGAAAACAGTTTAGGTGGTTAGAGAAGCCATAAAACTGACCTTCCTTTGAGCAGGTTGAGTATCTGGAAAAAATTATTATTTCAAATACAAATCATTATTTCTAACCTTGTCAATGTCTTGACTATATTTTCTATTCATTTTACAACTCATGGTGGTAAATAAGTGTGACTTTTCATGGAAAACATAAAATAATTGTCTGGGTGACCCCAAACTTTTGAACGGTAGTGTAGGTCTGATCAGATTCCTCCACGCAGCTCTGTAATTCGCCCTCCGCTGCCAGGAACTCCTGACCTTGTTAACCCGGGCGACGTCCGAGCCGGTATGAGTTGCTCTCTGACTGACCATTTCATGAAACTGCTTGCAAAGTATTTGAGTACCGCTAGCTTTTGCTGGACTAGCGACACATTCTTGGCAGATAGAGGTATTATCAGTGGCAAGGACAGGCCAAGACAAACTGACTCCAGTATCTGTTGCAGTGACTGACCAGATGATAGGTTTGTTAATCTCTGCTCTTTGTGTAGTGCATGTCACGATGCACCGACTGGCAAAAGTCCACCACAGACCTTGCGGCAGATGTTCTTATCTACCAGGATTAGATCATCAAATATAAGGTTTTGTTCACTTATGTGAGTCTGTTTTTGTGGTCTTTCAATTTACGTATTTTCACCACCTCATACTTTAACAGTTAGACATATGCCCCCTAGGCTCTCTATACAGTAGTTAATGTAACTCAGAGCAGCTTGGTGTGTCCTGCGTCTGCTGGACCTGATATGACTGTGTTGAGTACCTGGGTGTCACGGTAAGGATTATTTTATTAAGATTATTTATTATATAAGGGTGATGAATGCTGGTTGGAGGGGCCCCCTGTGAATTTTTACCTTGCGTGCCAACAGACTTTAGAATCGCCTCTGCCTCTATATGGATGTTTAGAAAAGAAGCCCTTAAAATAGTACAGCAGGCAGTTGAGAAATAGCTTTCAGAACTGCAACCATGTTAGACTGAGCAACCGTAGGAATTAGCAGGTGGGTTTCACTCTGCTCCTGTTGGTCTGCCTAACGTAGTGCTACATTTATCTCCATTTGCTGGAGCTGAGCAGTTTATCCATGTTGTTTCTTCAGATCAAAACTCATGTAAACAAGATAAAAACTTTGTTTTCGACAGTGTCTTTTAAAAGAAGCTGTGTTTTTCCTAAGGTTTTGTCTCACAAAATCATCAACTGACCTTCCCTTTGCTGCCTTCTGCCAGTGTACTTGGTTGCTCTCTAAAGAGAGTCAACCTTTGTGCACTGTGTGTGAGGTGTGTTGACATAAAATCCTATAGTTTTTTCTTGAGCACAACAAACACACAAAAATCTTTCAACTTTCAAGTAAACTCCATCTGGGAGTGAAGTATAATTTTATTTTATTTTTTTTTTGGCAGAACACAAATTCAGAAACACTGAGTAGTGCAGCAAAAATCACTTTAAAATTGACTTTGATTATAAACTGGTATGACTAGCAATCACAAATAATATTTTATTAAAATTGTGCAGCTGAGTACTTGTCTGTAGAAGTTGATATATGACATACATTAAAATGAAAAAAAAATATTAAAGATATTGTATGGAACATGAACTGCAAAATAAAGATGGATAACAAAGCGTCAATTACATCCATTGAACAAAAGTGAGGCTCTTCTTCCTTCCTTTTAGGTGCAGCCATCTTGTGCTGTTGCAGCCAGTGCCTCGACAATAGTGACTGGGTACAGTGGTGCAAAAAAGTGTTTGCCCTCTTCCTGATTTCTCATATTTTTGTATGTTTGTCACACTTGGTTCCCCTCTGTTAATGAAAGAAAAACACACAATGGTCACAGAAATAACTTGAATCTGACAAAAGTGGTAATAAATAAAAAGTTATGAAAATTAACCAATGAAAATCAGACAATGCTTTTGAATTGTGGTTCAAGAGAATTATTTTAAAAAACAAACTCACGAAACAGGCCTGGACAAAAATGATGGTACCCCTAACTTAATATTTTGTTGCACAACCTTTTGAGGCAATCACTGCAATCAAACAATTTCTGTAACTGTCAATGAGACTTCTGCACCTCTCAGCAGGTATTTTGGCCCACTCCTCATGAGCAAACTGCTCCAGTTGTCTCAGGTTTGAAGGGTGCCTTCTCCAGACAGCATGTTTCAGCTCCTTCCACAGATGTTCAATAGGATTTAGATCAGGGCTCATAGAAGGCCACTTTAGAATAGTCCAATGTTTCACTCTTAGCCATTCTTGGGTGTTTTTAGCTGTGTGTTTTGGGTCATTATCCCGTTGCAAGACCCATGACCTGCGACTGAGACCAAGCTGTCTGACACTGGGCAGCACATTTCTCTCTAGAATACCTTGATAGTCTTGAGATTTCATTGTACCCTGCACAGATTCAAGACACCCTGTGCCAAATGCAGCAAAGCAGCCCCAGAACATAACAGAACCTCCTCCATGTTTCACAGTGGGGACAGTGTTCTTTTCTTGGTATACTTCATTTTTGCGTCTGTGAACATACAGCTGATGTGCCTTGCCAAAAAGTTCCAGTTTTGTCTCATCTGTCCATAGGACATTCGCCCAGAAGCTTTGTGGCTTGTCAACATGCAGTTTGGCAAATTCAAGTCCGGCGTTTTTATGATTTGTTTTCAACAGTGGTGTCCTCCTTGGTCGTCTCCCATGAAGTCCACTTTGGCTCAAACAATGACTGATGGTGCGATCTGACACTGATGTACCTTGACCTTGGAGTTCACCATGAATGTGTTTAGAGGTTGTTCTGGGCTCTTTTGTTACCATTTGTATTATCTGTCTCCTCCTGCGGCCACGTCCAGGGAGGTTGGCTACAGTCCTGTGGATCTTAAATTTCTGAATAATATGTGCAACTGTAGTCACAGGAACATCAAGCTGCTTGGAGATGGTCTCATAGCCTTTACCTTTAACATGCTTGCCTATAATTTTCTTTCTAATCTCCTGAGACAACTCTCTTCTTTGCTTCCTCTGGTCCATGTTTAGTGTGGTACACACCATGTCACCAAACAGCACAGTGACTACTTGTCACCCTTTAAATAGGCCAACTGACTGATTACAAGTTTGTAGACACCTGTGATGTTAATTAGAGGACACATCTTGGTTGAACATGTCCCTATGGTCACATTATTTTCAATCTTTTCTAGGGGTACCATCATTTTTGTCCAGGCTGTTTCATGAGTTTGTTTTTTAAAGTAATTCTGTTGAACCACAATTCAAAAGCATTGTCTGATTTTCATTGGTTAATTTTCATAGAATTTTTATTTATTACCACTTTTGTCAGATTCAAGTTATTTCTGTGACCATTGTGGGTTTTTCTTTCATTAACCTGTTGCACTCCGGTGTACTGCGGGCAGACACGTCTCTGCGTCCTAGAGCGCACGAAGGTGCACGAGGGCGCTGCGTCCTAGAGCGCACTGAAAAAAAAAGTTGCATTTCCGTTCTTCCACTACAGACACAGCCGCGAACAGAAAGCCAAAGGAGTGCTTTGATTGGTTTAGATGTGATGGACCTCTCATTCGACTAATAAGAGCCTTGAATTGGGTTTCTGAAACCTTGAAGAACCAATGACTGAAAATCTAGCAAGAAGGACCCGCCTACCAACTGCTGCGAATACAGCCAGCCAATTGAAGCACAGAAGTTCGAAAGCCGTTTTGTGTAAGGCTGGGTGACACACAGGCGTTCGCCAGTCTTTTTTTCTTACTACTGTTATTTGCTTTGAAAAATCGTTCGCCAAAACCACAATCATGGAAGCGCAAAACCGCAATAATGGAATTATGGTTTGACTGGGTCACGTGACAAGAACCACAAGTCCGTAACAAGCGGACCAGTTTCATGTTTGTCTGACAACGAGGAAGAGAAGTTCGCCAGCGACTTTGCTGTTGTGGACAGGTAAGTGTTATAAGCTAAATTATTCTTTATCCCTGAAAATTGTAATCCAAATGACTTTTGACCGATCGGTAAATTACAACTATGCGTTATCTCAACATGACATTCACAACATGACGGCCCCCCCGTCATGTTGTGAACGCCCCCCCACCCCCGCTACTCTTCTGTAACAGATTGCAGATATATTGCAGATATTTTAGTCCAACTGTGCGTAGTAGACCGCGGCGCAACGGGCGATGTCTGTCCTCTGTAGCGGGGGGGTGGGGGTGTGTGAGTTGTTATCTTCTACATTACAAATATTTTAGTATAATTTTTAGTTCACTGTAGGTTATTTTTTTCTTGTAAAAAAAAAAGCCACAAATTTTTTACGTGGCATGCTTCTTTGTGTGTGGGGGCTTGTTTGTTCATTCATTCATTCATTCATGAATAAACAACCCTCCACACACACACATACAGCCCTTCACCTTTCATTAGAGCCCAAGATGAAGCTTCTATATTGAATCATTCAAAAGTTACAGACGTTTTTCCAAACTGTGCCATTTGGCACAATTTGGCACAGTTCAAAAACGCCTGGGAACAACCTAAGAAAAAAGCTGTGTAATATATTCATTTTTTGTGGTATTGTTACAAAATTTTGACCTCAGCTGGATAACACTTGGTTCTACATTTCTGTTGCTTTTTCCAGCCTGGATCTGAAGCTGTGTGTTATTTGCAAGCATTTGTATCCAAAAAAACACCCAGGCAAAATTTATTTTCTTCAAGTTCAGTATGTTTAGATGACTGTTACTCAGTGGCTGGAGCACTTAGGGAGATTATGACTGTTTTGCCAAAAAATTCAGTGTTTTCTTTTAAATGAGATCAACCCCATGAAGATGCTGCAAAGGGTTGAAGAACAGCTTTTGATTTACTTTGGGTACGTTATTTTTAGGCGTTTTTAGGGAAATTGACCAGAGTGCAAGGGGTTAACAGAGGGGTACCAACAATTTTGTCCACGGTTGTAACACAAAGATAACACAAGTAAACACAAAATGCAGTTTTTAAATGAAGGTGTTTATTATTATTATTATTTAAGGACAAAAAAATGTCACGCGGTGACCCTCGCGGGCCACCATAAGACACCAAAGTCGCCAGTGAGTTTTACAATGATGTTTTATTATCGGTTTTGACAGCAGGACTGATCGGCTTTGACAGCAGGAAGCCCCACCGAACGCTGTCACAATAAGAGCCCGGGGAGCCAGAATGTAATCCGCTGCTGTCAAAGCCGGCAGAGATGATGCGTGGCCCGAGCGCGGACGAGATCGGCGCTTGGGTCATCACAGTACCCTCCCTCTGAGGGCGGGCTCAGAACGCCCACAGACATCCAAGCCCCCCCACCCCCACCTCCAGGGTGGGCGGATGGGGCAGGCCCGGCGGGAGAGGATCAAATCACAGACCGTGAACCAGGGCACAGACAATCATGAAAAAAAAGACTCCAAAATACATGAAACAGTTACACAGGGACGATAACAGAAAAATACAACACTCCTTAAAACACAAATCAAGATCAAGACAAGGCAAGGAAAAAAAAAAAACAATACAAAGCACGATGACAAGAATACCACTCCCAAATGCACAAATCAAATACACACAGGACAGCAAAAAAACAGAACAATTACAGGGCCAGACTACCACCACAAATGACCTCAACCCCCGAGAGTTCATGACGACCGGCGGAGACCAAATGCCACGGGAACGGTTCAGGCGGCCTCCCCGTGTCCAACGGCCGATGGGTGGTGATGGAGGGTGGAACATGACCAGGTGGCTTACCACAGTCCCAGGCCCGGAAAGTCCACTCAGGTGGCCGAACCAGATCGCCCAATAATACACACAACAAGTCGGGTGGCCGACCCAAGGCGCCGAACCGGCAAAGCAGTTCCTCGGGCGGCCGACCCGCGTCCCTCAGCCACCAGAACCGAAGGAAAACAGCCCATGGCGGCCTCCCTGGCGAGGACAAAACATGGGAGAGCCGGGGCGAGCGAAGAGGGACCCTCACGGCCCCCGACGATGATGAGCAGGGGCGATGATGCCGAAGAGGGGAATGATGGCGAAGATGAGCTCGTACTAAGTCAGGTCTGCAGCTCCTCCATCGTCCTCGGACCACAGCTGTACCTCCGCTGGACCCCGATTGGGTCCCGGCTGCACCCATGTCGGATCCCAATTGGGCCAAAACAGCACCTGCGGTGGACCCCGATTGGGCCTCGGGCGCACCCACGTCGGACCCCGATTGAGCTAAAGCAGCTCCCATGATGGACCCCGATTGGGCCTCGGGCGCACCCACGTCGGACCCCAACTGGGCCACAGCAGCACCCATGAAGGACCCCGACTGGGTTGGCGCAGCACCGCTGACGACCTCCGCCCCCGAACCTGGAACTTCCAACACAGCGACCACGACTGGCTCCGCGCCGGTGACACTGCAACAAAGCTCAGAAGACAAAGAAGAACCGGGATCAGCATCACCGGCAGCGACAGAGCCCAGCGAGACGAGCTCGGGCGCAGCAGGCGGCTGCCCCTGACTCGCCTCCCCGAGAGGCAGGAAAAAGTGCTCCAAGACAGGAGAAAGAGACACAAGAGAGAGCACTTGCCTGCACTCGAGTTCTGTCGCCGTCCAGGACTTCGTTGATCCAGGTTCAGGGCAAAGACGTTCGTCCGCAGGCTCCCACTCAGCTATGTCAGGCTCCGCAGCTGGCATGATGGTTTCCGCAGCCTGAGGCTCCTCTGATGCTGACGTCCACGCCGATGACCCGTATGGCGTGGGGGCAGGGGACCCTTAACCCACCGGCTTGGACTGCTTTGACGAGGAGACCCGGGGACGCTTCACCGTCGGCACAGGCTCCAGGCCGCAGTCCGCTCTTCTCCTCTGTCCACGGCGTGGCTGTGGGGCTGGATCCAGGCTCTCCAGAACCGCAGGCCCCCTCCTCGTCCGGCAACGTAGGCCTGGCATCTTGGACCACTCAGCGGAGGGAGACACAGAGGCAGCAGGTTTGGTTGTCACAACTACAGCAGGTGGTAGGAGCTCGGGGGACTGCGAACCCCGAACTCCGCCCCCAGGAGTCAGACAAGGCAGATCACAATTATCATGTAAAGAATGAACTTGCACTTGCCTTTCTCCCGGAGGGAGGATGGTGCCTGCTGTAGGGGATGTAGTTCCTCCCTCTCCCCGCTGGATGGCAACAGAGGGCCCCCTGGAAGGACGAGGAGGAGCCGCTTTCGGAGGTCCACTGACAGGCTTCGCCGGCAGTGGGTCCAGCCGGGGATTCTGCTGAGGTTCACCTTGGCCATGGCGCCGACGTCTTCGATGGCCCCCGGATGGCGCAAACTCCTGGACCGGATCCGGGACAGGAACGGGATTCCAACACGGGGAGCGAGGATGCCTCCTCCTCTGCTTCCTGCCATCTTCCTCCTCCAGCCCACGGAGTATCTCGCGCTGAGCGGCGAGTTCAGCCCTCCTCGTCATCACCTCAGGGTGGTCGTCGTAGTAGAGGAAGGTTGTCCAGAAGAACCTCAGCGTACTCCAGGTGCCAGCGCATGTAGTTGGAGTCGTCATCAAAAGTAGCGGCGAGGAACGTCCCGTTGACATACTCCAGCACGCTCGCTAACTCCTTGCCCAGGCGGCGACCGCGGCCCGTGGATGACGGCATCCTCCCAGCCAGTGACACCCAGACAGAGAAGAACAATTGTTCACTTAAGCAAAAACTCACCGGGACGGCGTCTCGGTGTGGTGTCTCCGTTTAGACGTCTGGCAGCAGTATACTGTCACGCTGTGACCCTCGCGGGCCACCATAAGACGCCAAAGTCGCCAGTGAGTTTTGCAATGATGTTTTATTAACGAGACACAAGACAATAACACAAAACTATGAGCCGCTGTGGCAAAAACATTCACTACAAGATGCATGGGATCGTAGGGCTACACCCAGCCACCTATGATCTTAACGAGAACATAGACATGAATAAAGACACGAACCTTGACATGAACGTGATAACACACCAGGAATCTCTCAGGATGTTTGACGATACTGCTGCATCAACCTGCTGTCAGCACCCGCTAATAAAGCCGGCCGCTAACGAGCAGTGATGCAGAACAGCTGATCGGCTTTGACAGCAGGAAGCCCCACCGAACGCTGTCACAATAAGAGCCCGGAGAGCCAGAATGTAATCCGCTGCTGTCAAAGTCGGCAGAGATGATGCGTGGCCCGAGCGCGGACGAGATCGGCGCTTGGGTCATCACAAAAAATTCCAAACCTATATGGCACATGGCCCTGTATGAAAAAGTGATTGCCCCCTCCCCCCCATTAAAACATAAATTGACTTTGGAAAGCTGAGTTCAGTTTCTCTAGCCACACCCAGGCCTGATTACTGCCATACCTGTTCTCAATCAAGAAATCACTTAAATAGGACCTGCCTGACAAAGTGAAGTAGACCTAAAGATCCTCAAAAGCTAGACATCATGCTGCGATCCAAAGAAATTCAGGAACAAATGAGAAACAAAGTAATTGAGATCTATCAGTCTGGAAAAGGTTATAAAGCCATTTCCAATGCTTTGGGACTCCAGTGAACCTCAGTGAGAGCCATTAGCCACAAATGGCGAAAACATGGAACAGTGGTGAACCTTCCAGGAGTGGCCAGCCGACCAAAATTACTCCAAGAGCGCAGCGACGACTCATCCAAGAGGTCACAAAAGACCCCACAACAACATCCAAAGAACTGCGGGCCTCACTTGCCTCAGTTAAGGTCAGTGTTCATGACTCCACCATAAGAAAGAGACCGGGCAAAAATGGCCTGCATGGCAGAGTTCCAAGATGTAAACCGCTGCTGAGGAAAAAAAGAACATAAAGGCTCATCTCAGTTTTGCCAGAAAACATCTGGATGATCCCCAAGACTTTTGGGAAAGTACTCTGTGGACTGACGAGACAAAGGTTTAACTTTTTGGAAGGTGTGTGTCCCATTACATCCGGCGTAAAAGTAACACCATTTCAGAAAAGGAACATCATACCAACAGTAAAATATGGTGGTGGTAGGGTGATGTCTGGGGCTGTTTTGCTGCTTCAGGACCTGGAAGACTTGCTGTGGTAAATGGAACCATGAATTCTGTTGTCTACCAAAAAATCCTGAAGGAGAATGTCTGGTCATCTGTTCATGACCTCAAGCTGAAGTGCACTTTGGTTCTGCAGCAGGACAATGATCCAATACACACCAGCAAGTCCACCTCTGAATGGCTTAAGAAAAACAAAATGAAGGCTTTGGAGTGGCCGAGTCAAAGTCCTGACCTGAATCCGATTGAGATGTTGTGGCATGACCTGAAAAAGTCAGTTCATGCTCGAAAACCCTCCAGTGTGGCTGAATTACAACAATACTGCAAAGATGAGTAGGCCAAAATTCCTCCACAGCGCTGTAAAAGACTCATTGTCAGTTATTGCAAATGCTTGATTGCAGTTGTTGCTGCTAAGGGTGGCCCAACCAGTTATTAGGTTTAGGGGGCAATCACTTTTTTTTACCCTTAATAATAAATACTTTCATTTAAAAACTGCATTTTGTGTTTACTTGTGTTATCTTTGTCAAATATTTAAATTTGTTTGATGATCTGAAACATTTAAAGTAGAACTGAACTCACCTTTTTGCCAAAAAAGTAGAATAGCAGATTAATTCCTTATTACCTATTGTATTTTTCAACACATAAAAGAAATTTTTAGGCCGTGCAATGGCCAAGCTATAAGCCGATAAACTTTTGCCTCTGGCTGGCAGTGCCAAACAAACCGGAAGTAGTGCAGACGACGTCACGAGTGTGACCCTTATCAAAACAACAATGGCAGATGATAGCAGTTCCAGCAGTCAAGAACACCAGAGTTTTCAGACTGAAGAGGCATTCAGGATTGGTGACAAGACAGAGGAGGATGCAGGAGTGTCAAGTGAACAGGAAGAGAGCGAGGGAGGCATCGAACCGTACAGATTAGAGCCAGAATTTTCGGGGGATTCCAGCACCGACTCAGACCGCAGCAGTGATGGGGAGGAGAGTCGCTTATTGAATACAGAATGGTGAGTCTTTACTTTGGCATGTTTGGGGTGTCAGGATAAGGAAAATTAACAATAAAAAAGAAAGGGAAAAAAAAAACATCAGCATTTTTCCAACTTATTACAGTTATCCCTCACTTACCGCGTTTAATGCGGTCTTCCTTCGCTGGGTATAGGCGCTTGGCAGTGAGCGAAGCTGGGTAAAACGTCTCCGCCAATCAGCTTGCGAGATAACACGTCTCGGCCAATCAGCTTGCGAGGTAAAACGTCTCGGCCAATCAGCTTGCGAGATTCCCGAGCAGGCTGGGGAGCCGGGGAGAGCGGGCTCTCCGTGTTGATACCTGATGTTCTAATGTAGTCTCCCTGCCTTCTCATTAGAACATCAGGTATCAACACGGAGAGCCCGCACAGCTCAAAATCTACCTCTCTGACCACCGCTCCACTCCTCTCCGCCCACCTCTTCACCGCTCGGGAATCTCGCAAGCTGATTGGCCGAGACGTTTTACCTCGCAAGCTGATTGGCCGAGACGTTTTACCCAGCGAAGGAAGACCGCATTCATTGTTCTTTATCGCTCGTGTTGCTTAGTGGCACTTTTCGCTGTTCTCTTGTGCCTTTTTTTGCAAAATAGTGCTTGTGACGCCCTTGGGGGGGGGGGGGGGTGACGCTACTTCGCGGTTTTTCACTTTTCGCAGTCGGTTCTGGTCCCCATTAAATGCGATAAGTGATGGATCACTGTATATCTAGAAACGCATCGCTTCCCGGTCGCTTTTCCTCCCCCTTTCTTTTCTTTCGTCACCATGACAGCTTTCCTTGGCCACTGAACAGATCTTCCCAGGTGTTGGAAGTGTTTTGTAGTCGACTATCACGACAAAATGCACCAAAAACAACCAGTGTCGACGTGCTCGCAATGGTAAACATGAGGACTGGGTCACACTCGTGACGTCACGCGGAACTCCGGCTGCGCTTCGGCGGATTTGTCTGATTTTTCAGGGCGGGAAATTCTAAATCGCGATTTTCTCCAAGATTCCGGGATTTGTGGAGGGGGTGCCAATGATAAATTATCTTTATAATTGTATGTACTATCACCCAGTGCCGTTCAATGCCGTTCAGTTCAGTTCTACTTTAAGTGGGATAAACATACAAAAAAATGAGAAATCAGGAGGGGACAAACACTTCTTCACACCATTGTATATTACCATGAATTCCTACTTTATTACAGTTAGAATTATCCCCACTCTGCTGCAACTTCATTCAATCACAACAACACTCCCATTTTCATAACTCACTTAACTAATCAAAATTTTACTTATTCCAAGAAAAAAGGAGCACTTCAATTTACATCACCATGATATAAAACAACAACTAAAGAACCAGCCAGTGCCAAGTGGAAGATAGTTGCCCCATAAGGTGATAATAATAATTTAATGCACGCCTTCTCACTGAATTGCCCGCTTATACCATGATTGCATGCCAAAAATATGACACAACTGTTGCATATTTAAAGATTTAGATGGTCATAATTTAAATGATTGATTTAATAAGAAGGAGCCTATTAGTTGTAGTGACAAGCAATCAAGTTAGTCCCTTGTCTAAAAAAAAAACCTCTTTCTTTGTTTTCGGTTTAAATGATCTTTTAGTCTAAAATGTCTGTTCCATTTTGTTGCCATTTTTATGATCATTTTAAACTTCTCCTGGATCAATTCTGTTTTCCCATTTTCATGTTTTCCCCTCTCCAGTTCTCGCTCTTCTGCCTCATTCTCCACCACCCCCTCAAAAAAGTACATTTTCATATATTCATAAGTTAACTTTCATAGCTGCGTGGATGACAGTTGTTGTGGTTATGGGGTGGCATCTCAGCTTGGTGATTACACTTGAGTAGGACTACATGTGCATTGATGTACACCTGCCAGTCAGTCAGATGAGAGTATTCAGACAGACCATGATATATTTACATGACATTTAGTTTTCATGTTGGCAAAAAACTGCACACAATAATTGGGCTGGTTTTAAAATCTTACTGGAACCAGCCACCAGAGGGCGATCGAGATGTGTGGGTTTCATTCATTCATTCATTCATTCATTCATCTTCTTCTGCTTAATCCTTTTCGGGTCGTGGGAGGGCTGAAGCCTATCCCAGCAACTTTGGGCGAGAGGCAGGGTACACCCTGGACAGATTGCCAGTCCATCGCAGGGCCAACACAGAGAGACAGACAACCATTCACTCTCACAGTCATATCTAAGGACAATTTAGAATCCTCAGTTTGATGCCAGTTAACCTAACTTGCATGTTTTTGGCATGTGGGAGGAAAGCGGAGAAATCCCGGTGTAAACCCACTCAGACACGGGGAGAACATGCAAACTCCACACAGATCACTGTTGGTCGGGGGCTGGGATCGAACCCAGGATCCCCCGGCCAAGGGTGAGTTGCTGTGCTGCTGCCGTGCTAACCACTCCGCCACCGCGCTGCCCCTGTGTGGGTTTCAGTTTAATGTTATTTGTCCACTGAGGCGGGCGGACGGATGGTCCCTGTGACGTCTCTGCTTGAATGATCCGTCAGGAGCATGACTGGGGCATGACAACAAAAAATGAGTGACGTGTACTGCTGGGGAAAACGCACGAACTGTACCTCATTGGTCGACGCGTCCCCCGGTGGGCGGCCTGTTCAAATCTGTTCACCCCCATCCAACATGGCGCTGGGATGGTAAACTTTCTCCTTATCTTTAAAAATAAACAGCAAAACATGTTACTGAAAACAATTAAGGCAAGAAATATGTGGTTTAGTTTCTGAATACGTGTTTACTTTTCACAAACAACCGCTATCTCAAAAGTTCAACACAATGACCCTGAAGCGATTGGCTCTATGCACCTGCTGCTCGTTTATATAGAGTCAAGATGTGACGCTACCAGAAAGCATAGTGAGGTGCCTTACATAGACAATGAATTGGAAGCAGAAATATGGGCACCTAGGTGGACACTTACCATTAAAGAGCTCTAATGTGATCGTCTTTATTTTATGTTATACTTTATTAATCCCAGAGGGAAATTTAAGGGCATCCACAGTGCAGTGTCAGTCGCTTCGCCACTGTAGAGTCTCCAGTTAACCTAACATGCATGTTTCTGGAATGTGGGAGGAAATTGGAACAAACCCACACAAGCATGGGGAGAACATGCAATCTCCACATACATAGGCTGTGCTGGTTGGTGGATTTGAACCCATGATCTTCTTACTGTGAGGCTGCAGTGCTAACCACTACACTACCACGCTACCAAGTGTGCACCACCACCATGCTTGCATGGTATTGAATTAATGGAACCTTTTTATGATGTTTTATCAACACTATGTAGTCACAAAAAATCTGCACTGCCCCTTCCACTGGTCCAGTTTAGGTTTCCAGAGAGTCTTTAATTTTGTAACTGATTTTGACAAATGTAACATAAATATAGGTGTTTAAAAATTGTTTTCTTGCTTCCAACATTTAAATCATGGCAGGCATTTATACCTAGGACAAATGTAGCTTGTGTTGCAATTATAACTTGTGTTTATTTCTACAGAAAATCACAACCTTGATAGGCTGCACGGTAAATACACCAGTCCCTCATCTGCTGTGTCTTTCTAAGAAATTAATTCTCCAAAAGCATTGCTAGGACAATAAACAACAACAGAAGCCTTTCCTTACCTTCCCATTTTACCACCCATAAAAAATACAGCCATAACAAATACTTCACAGGCACGCACACAGAAAATGCACATTTACACAAACAATATAAATTTGCTACTCTCTCTGATTACTGCTGAACACAGGCGAGCATCTCAGGGCACAAACACTGGTATCTCCTATATTGGCTGAGAAATTGTGGATTTGCTTTATTGTCTCTTGAGTGAGTTCAGATTTCTATTTAGAATTTTTTTTTTCTTAAAAGCCTTCGAAATACATTCTAACTGTAGCTTCTTGTTTTAATAGCTGGATGCATCCACTATTTATGAATGTTTCTTTTATCAGAGTCCATGGAGGGACCTTGTGAGATGAAGGGGCAATTAAGGAAATAAATAAGTGCCTGTACAGACACTTAGCTTGATCAAGACCAAGCATTAAATAATTACTGTAATTCACTAAGGTTTTCTTTTAAGCTGTGTAACGATTTTCCCTGCATAAAATTGATCGGATGGGGAAGACTAAACAAACGACCCCTAAATTAATTGGGATGCTCTCCACACCAGGGCATCTATCTGTAAGGGAAATGTGGAAAAGCCTTTTTAGAAAGAAGATAGGGCATTGCTCTAGGTGGCGTGTGAACACACAGCGGTCTCCCTTCTCTTTTCATGTTTTGTGCAATTTAGTGTTGTTTAAATTACGCCTAAGTGTATATTTATGTGTTTAATGTCCGTATATGATTCTGCGCACAAGCTACAGTTGCCTCAGCCTTCTGAAGATAAGGAATATAACCAAACATTGCGTCTTGGATCAGAGCTTTACAGAGGAACTCTGTGGCCTAGGTCTTCTCCACCAGACCTCCACACCCCCAGACTCGACTGCTGTGTCCCATCCCAAATGAAGAAGCCGTAGACGGTGTGAGCGGTGACAATAGAGAGGTAAAAATGGAGGTATCTGAACAAAGCTAACCGCTAGCCCACACAGACTCCCGATTCCTTCCCTCATTCTGACCAATGTACGCTCACTAGACAGCAAAATAGACCACATACAGCTCATGAGAACTACGCAACATGATGCGTGGAACTGCTGTGTTTTTATCTTTACGGAAACGTGGTTAAATAACAATATCCCGGACTCTGCCATTCAGTTAGCAGGGCTAACATGAATGTTAGCCCGTGTTGAAAACGTGTTGAAAGAGTGTTCATGGAAGGAGAGAAAACCTGAGGTGGAGGCGTCTGTGTTTACATCAGTGATGCTTGGTGCCGAGATGCAAATGCTGTGCATAAACATTGTTCTCCACTGGAGTTTATGATCATCAAGTGCCGACCCTTTAACATACTGAGAGAATTTTCATCTGTCCTACTAGCTGCCGTGTATGTCTCGCCCACTGCCATCAGCGAGAGGAGAAAAGCACTAAATGAACCCTATCAGGCCATCAGTGAGACGCAAACAGTGCATCCAGACAGATTCTTCATCACAGTAGGAGACTTCAACCATGCAAATTTAAAGGCCATCCTACCAAAACTATACCAACATGTGGAATTCCCAACAAGAGGAGACAGTTTGCTGGACCTGGGGCCTCATGCACAAGGAGTACTTACTTACAAAAACATGCGTACATTCTTTTCCACAGAAAATTTCAGATGTATCAAGAATGAAATGACCATGGAAATATGCGCAGCCCCACGCTAACTTTGTGGCTGGCATACCTACGTTTCTATTGTTATTGGTTCGTTGGCAGCACTTAGAGGTGATGTTGGGAGACTGATAATGATGTGAAAATTATTGTAAACACCAGAGACACATGATGAACAAACATCCAAGTGTGCACAATTAGATTAGTGGATATAAAAGCAAGCGCAAAGAAGTACAGAAAATGCCTCTAACAACAGAGGATTAGAAGGATATTGCAAATCTCGCAGTGAGAAGTGAAAGGGTATTGTAAAAATTTAAATAGGACAGTTAGCAGAATCTTTTGAGTTAACCAACCAATAATCACAGAAGAAATACTATTTCTAAGCTTATCTTTTACTTGAATCACGCAGGTAGTCAAACACGGCCGTGGTTCTCAGCAGCACAATCTGGTTAAGACCCGGAACAAACAAATCTCCCCCCTACATATAGCTTCTGGTTGCTGGGTGTTCCCAGGCAACTCCAACAATGCATGGCCATTGTCCAAACTGGTTTAAACCGGTCTTCTCAGTGTCCAAATGGCTCCCACATCCTTCCTCTCAGCATCCAAATGGGTCCAGATGTCTCCTTGCTTTTATGGCTTCCACATCCTGTTTGGCCCCATGCAACCCCTTGCCCATATATGGAAACAGGAACCGAGAGACTTGAGCTTGTGTGTGTGCAGCCGGTGTGTGTGTAGCTTGTGTGTGTGTGTGACTGGTGTGTAACTTGTTTGTGTGTGTGTGACTTGTGTGTAAGAGCACTTTGTGTAATATCTAACTAACAAATCTTCACTATTTATTTATTATAACAATATTTAGAGACAGAGAAGATTTTCTGGCTCAGGATGATGACTGGTTTGTCAGCTCGTTTATGTTTCCATGGGCAGTCCTTGTGGAACTGTGCTCAGAGCTACGGCCGCTCTTGAAACGTAACATGGCGAGAAGCCGTGTGCTGCCCATCCCAGTGCAGGTACTGACATCTCTGGGGTTTCTAGAAACGGGCATTCCAGAGGGAGCTGGCAGACCCATTGGGAATTTCCCAGTCAACCCTGAGCCGAACTATGCCAGCTGTCTGGGATGGCATTATCCGGCTGTCACCCAGGTGCATCATATTCCCATACAGTGCAGTTGAACAGGCCAACATCAAAGCGCAATTTGCAGTGAGAGCTGGTTTTTCTAATGATTCTAATGAACAGCATTGTTGGGAACAAACGACAAGCTGGTACTGTGCGGATGGGTGGCTTCTTGGTGAGTAAATTCATGTAATTGTCCTAATAATAACCCACCTCATGCGCAACGCGCCTGTGCGCCCCACAGATATCATCCTGTCTTCAAGGCTTCATTACAACTCTGTGGTTTAAGTGACTTACTTTTTTTTGCTGATTTTGCTGATTAAACTACAGTTTCACAGCATTCTACCAAGCTCCCAATTACCTCTGTGTGTACAGTAATTATGTCAATAAACACATGCGTAAAGTTTGAAATGCAACAGTCTCATCCGTTCCCCGGGGCACTTGATTCATTTAGTAGTGTGTGTAATCCATGTAAGTTGTATATAACTTTAAAGGATGACATTTAGATTTTGGACATAAAATATGTAGTTGCCTAGTCTAATATAATCCACTTTTAACTGACAGGTGACCTTGGCTACCCACTAAATAGGTTCATATTGTCTTCTTTTTCGTGACTGTTTTCCTTTACTCAACCAGCTGATCCTCCTGGCTGGTCACAAATTGATTGATTTTTTTTTTTTTTGGTCAAATATGTTTTATTGAAAACCTGATTTTTTTTATAATGCATTACATAATAAGGTACATGTTGTTGTTTTGTTTTTTTTAAATACAAATACACCAAACACAAAAAAGGGCTTTTAACACCCCCCACCCCACTCGTTCTGCTAATAAAACATAATGTATGACAGCTGCTTTGATGGACAATAATAAGGCAATCCGGAGAAACAGTGCATGAGTTACATTGGATAGACAGTACAGAAGATTAATGAATTAAGGATTGTTTTTTAGGTAACAGACAAGGGGTGACCAGATCTTATTAAACTGTGACTACTTTTTAAGAAGAATCTATTTTTTTTTTTTTCAAAATGGAGTGTATCAGCTAATGCCTTAAGCCAAAGCTTAAGGGTAGGAGCTTCCTTCTTTTTCCAGAACATCAGAATCATTTTTTTGGCTGCGATCAAACTATAGGAGAGGAGTTGGTATTGTGTTTTTTGTAATGTAGGTATATTATCAGATACTCCAAGTATGATTAAGATGGGGTCTGGTTCAATTTTTACCTGGAGAATTTTAGATAAGGCATCAAAAATTTTTCTCCAATATCTTGTTAGCTTGGGGCAGAAAACAAAGGAGTGAACGAGGTTCGCCTCTGTTGCAGAGCATTTATCACATTGTGAAGAGACGTCTGGAAAAATTTTGTGGAGCTTGGCTTTAGAATAATGTAGTCTGTGAAGGACACAAAACTGAATCAAACAATGCCTAGCATTTAAAGAGCAAGTACCAATGTCTTCAAGACTCTTATCTCAGAGTCCATCAGCGATTTGTGTCCCCAGCTAATTTTCCCAATCATTTTTGATTTTGGACACTGGGGGAGGGTTGATGGATTGTAGGGTGTCATAAAAATGTGACACTTTTTGGTCAGAGCCTATGTTTTGAAGAAGGCATTTGTAATGAACTGTAGGTGATGCACTTTCAGAAGAAGGTATGTGGGTACGCACACAATTTCTGATTTGTAGAAACCTAAAAAAATTACTCCTGGGTAGTTCATGCATTAATTGTAGCTGTTCAAATGAGGCTAAGGGACCATTCAGGTGAAGATCACCAATAGTGTGAATACCCAGGTCTCTCCATTGTAAAAATCCATTATCAAACTGAGATGGTGGGAATGACGGAGTCCCAGCAATGGGAAGTAAAAAGGAGAGTGATTTAACCCTGAAATTCATCTTAATTTGTTTCCAAATTTTGATT
Source organism: Pholidichthys leucotaenia (assembly GCA_020510985.1). Classification (NCBI taxonomy): domain Eukaryota; kingdom Metazoa; phylum Chordata; class Actinopteri; order Cichliformes; family Pholidichthyidae; genus Pholidichthys; species Pholidichthys leucotaenia. Next base: position 172,410,798 of record CM035844.1, read on the forward strand.
GTGCTATTTATAACAACACTTTCAACATAAACAGTCTTATCTAAAGTTACAGGAGACAGGATCACTGCCCCCAAACTGTATGGGTGGCAATGCTCCCACTCCAACTGCAGCCAGTGAGGGGATTTAATTGAGTTATTCAGCCATCTTGAAATTATTTTAATATTGAAGGCCCAGTAATAAAGACAAAATTCAGGGAGAGCAAGTCCACCCACTCGCCTGGGTTTACAGAGATGAACCTTTTTAATCCTATGGTTTTTTGTAATTCCGAATAATGGGTAAAATGACAGTCTAAGTTTTTAAAAAAGGATTTTGGTAAAAACACAGGTAGACATTGGAAGAGATACAATAACTGAGGATGAAATATCATTTTGATTATGTTAATCCTCCCAATCAATGAAATAGAGAGAGATCTCCAAAACTGAATATTAGTCTGCAATTTTGCCTCAAGAGAGGGGTCATTAGCTTTGAAAAGAGAAGAGAATTCTTTTGTTATCTGAATTCCAAGGTAAGTGAATGTCTGAGTAGAAACTTTAAATGGCAGATGTTGTATTAGGGATAAATCCACCAGTCCAACAGGCATCAACTCACTCTTAGTCCAGTTAATTCTGTAACAAGAGAAAGTTCCAAATATATTTATTTTTGTCTAGAATTGCAGGAAGACTGGAATGAGGTTTTGTAATAAACAACAGGACATCGTCCGCGTAAAGGGAAATCTTATCAGATGTGTCCAAAATATTGCAGCCATGTACATTTGGATCTGTACGAACCGACTCAGCGAGAGGCTCAACGGCCAATGCGAAGAGGAGGGATGAGGGGGGCAGCCCTGCCTAATACCCCTAAACAGGCTGAAGTGATGGGATAGCATTCTATTAGTTAGTATCTGAGCTCTGGGGTACTTGTACAAAAGTTTTATCCAGGTATTAAATTTATCACCTTGATTAAATTTGTTTAGAACGGCGAATAAGTAGGACCATTCTACTTGGTCAAACAACTTTTCAGCATCGAGAGAGACTACAACAAGGTTACTCAGGCTAGACTTGCAATGATACATTATATTAAAGAGACGTCTAAGGTTGGAGGCAGAGTTTCTGCCAGGGGTAAGTCCAGTTTGGTCCGGATGGACAAGTGTGTCCATGTATTTACTAAGTCTGTTTGCAAAAACTTTGGCTAATATTTTTTGGACCACATTATGGAGAGAAATGGGCCTATATCCTCCGACCTCCTCTGGGTCCTTACCCTTTTTTGGGATAAGAGTAATGACAGCCTCACTGAGTGTTTGTGGTAATGAATCATTTTTGAAAGCGCAGGTGAACATATTGAGCATATAAGGTGTAAGTGGGTCAGCGAATGACGTGTACAGCTCAGTAGGAAGCCCATTAGGGCCAGGGGTTTTGCCACTATTTAGAGTGCCTATTGTATCCTTTAACTCCCTCAGGGTGATTTCCTTATTTAGAAAGATGTAATCCTCATGTTTCAGAGTAGGAAGATTAATACTTCTCAAAAAAATTTCCATATCGTGGGGTCCTGCATTTGTTTTGGAGGAGTAGGGAGATTCGTAAAATTCTTTAAAACAGTTATTAATATCTTTTGCTGATGCAAAGCAGGCTCCCTGTTTGGACTTAATTTTATTAAATGGTGGTTCTCTTTATCCAGTTGATGAATCTGCTGTTCCAACCTTAGAAGCTTTTCTCTATTTAGCTTGTTTCTATGCCCCACGTAGGAGATTATCCAACCATTTAGATATGCCTTAAGAGTCTCCCACAATAAACATGGGGAGGTCTCTGGGGTGTCATTGGCTTCAAAAAATATTTTCATTTGTGTGAGAAGACAATCACAAAATTTAGGATTGGCGGTGAGAAGTTTGCAGGCCATATAAATTGAGCTTAAATGTAAGCGGGCTATGATCTGAAACCAAAATATCACCATAACAGGGATTATCAATACAAGACACCAATTTAGAGTCTCTGACAAAGTTGTCCATAAGGGTATAGACATTATGTACATGCGAGTGAAATGAACAGTTTCATTCAGAGGGGTGGAAAAATCTCCAAACATAAATCCCTTGTATTGGAGTGTGATGCCTGTTTTTTGGAGGAAGCATCCATATAAGGGTCTAGCATACAGTTGAAGTCTCCTCCAATTATAAGATTAGTTTGTGGTGCATCTGTTAGTAGGGAGAACACTTTCCTAAAGAAAGCTGGATTATCAAAATTCGGACTGTAAACATTCACCAAAGTTACTGGGATAGAGGGAATTTCCCCAGAAACAATAAGGTAGCGCCCTTCTACATCTGTTATTATTGAACAATGTTTAAAGGCCAAATGTCACGTAATTTTTTTTTCTAAATGACAACAAATTTTGATAAAATACACATAGCTTATACCAAATATTCATACTGGAGACCATATCACCCACCCGTATTTACATAATTGCACAAAATACACCAGGCGAAGGCCCCGCCTTGCTCGCTGGCTTGTGACAGCCAATCCAGACCGCGGCCATGATTTTGACGTCACAAATTTCACCCTGGCTGCCCTGCCTATCCACATTCACACTTATCAACATTGGACAATCATGACGGAAAGTGACAGCGATTGTGAACAAATTAGTTTAGTTTTGTCTTTTTTTTTGTCTTTTTTTTGTTTTTTGTTTTTGTCTTTTTTTTGTCAGTGGTTCAGACAGTGACAGAGGCATAGAACCTTACAGGTTCGAGCCGTCCGAGACGGAATCAGATGCTTTGTCTGATGACAACAGTTCCGACGATGACCAGAGAGCAGAACCAGTGGAAAATGTCATTGAATTGGACATTAATCGCCTCCAGAATTGGGAAGCCGAAGGGGGTCTGTTGAGGGCGCCCCATAAATATTGATTTTTCGGAAGCCATTATTATTACAGTGGAGGAGAGCCGCTGCTGTCAAGAAATTTACCAGATCAATATGAGAATGGAGGCGCATACCTGTCAAGAGAGACGTTTTCGCCGTATTTTAATACGGGGAAAATGCAATTTTAGCAAATACGGGCGTATTGCCATTTCTGTACGCCCAAAAGAAAAATATACGGGAAAAAAAATTATTGAGTGTGTTGAGGAACACGTCGTGTGTATGAGACCCCCACAGCTAGGGTGCTGGCAGATCGCTCAGCAGGAGCTATTCTCACTACATTGAGAAGTGTGGACTCAGTCATTAGGCTGACGGCCGCCCCAGGCAGATCGCTCAGCGGGAGCTATTCTCACTACTGTTAGAAGTGTGGACTCAATCATTAGGCTGATGGCCGGGGCGGGCAGATCGATCAGCGTGAGCTATTATCACTACAATGAGAAATCATTAGGCTGATGGCCTCACACTTTCAGCTGTCCTGCGGCTGCGGAACAGAAAGGAATCGCCTTCCAAATCCAGAATTCTACTTTTTTTATTTTGAGCCGGACGCTGAGTTGTGTTGTTATTGTCAAATATCCATGAATCCTTAAAATATTTGACAATAACAACACGAATTACATTTAAAACATTTCCCAGAAAAGTGTCCCTTATTACCCCGCCGTCCCTTATAGCTGCGTTTTACGGTATTAAAATACGGCGAAAACGTATCACTTGACAGGTATGAAAACATCTCCCAGAAAAGTGTCCCTTATTACCCAGCTGTCCCTTATAGCCCCATTTTACGGTATGGGTGAAATATCCAATTTTTTCTTTCTTGTTGCTCACTTCAATCTTCCAGTCTCCATATAAACAATCAATCGGGATACCCCAAGCATCAAACTAAGGTACAATCTATTTCGTCACTTCCGCCTTCTTCCCCAGGCGATTCCGGGGGCCGTGAGTAGGAACGTCAGGCCAAGCGCGGCAGTTTTAAATTAACGAATATTCCGGCGTTACTGAAGCATATGCACCAAGACCCGAACGGATCAGTTCCTTTTTATATCTAGTTTCAAGACATTTTAAGGACCCTGTTATGTGACATTTGGCCTTTAAATGCCACACCCTTACGAATTAAAATAGCAACACCCCTTGCTTTGGTAGAGAAGGAAGAATGATACATTTGTCCAATCCATCTGCCTTTTAGCCTGGCTTGGGAGCTGTTCTTTAAGTGTGTTTCTTGAAGAAACATAACATCTGAAGACAAGGATTTAAGATGGGCTAGTACTTTACCCCTTTTAACTGGCTGGTTCAGCCCCTTCATGTTCCAAGTGACACAGGTAAGGCCTCCTCATCTGTTACCATAACCTAGATCTGTGTCCTGCATTAAAGAAATTACACTTGACAAAACCTTTGAGATTCCTTCACAACTCAAGAAATATCCATTATCAGAATCAGAATCAGCTTTATTGGCCAAGTATGCACAACACATACAAGGAATTTGACTTTGGCTAAAAACTTGCTCTCGTTGTTCAGGTGGAGGATTTAAATAAGGATTCAATGACAACAGAGTATGTACAGTAAATTACAGTCTGTCCACATTTCTATAAAAGGATGCAAATATATACAGGAATATATGCAGTTATTTACTCAGACTAACCACACTTTGCAGAAATTTATGAAAAAATATACAGTCACATAGTATTTCAATGTGAACTCAGATTCAGTGATATAATGTGAATGAAGTAAAAAGCAATGTGAGAGTTATGTGCAATGTAATAATGGATGAAAAGTCATGAGTACAGCAACAGGTAGGACTAGGTGAATGTTAGGAGTTCATCAGAGTGATGGCTTGAGGAAAGAATCTGTTCCTGTGACGGGTGGTTTTGACCTTCAGTGATCTGTAACGACGACCAGAAGATAGAAGTTCAAACAGTTTGTGGCCGGGGTGTGATGGGTCAGCACAGATGTTTCCCGCCCGTTTCCTGGTTATGGACCGATATAAGTTCTCAATGGGGGGTAGGTCGGTACCAATGATCCTCTCCGCAGACTTAATGATCCGCTGCAGTCTGGTCTTGTCCTGTTTAGTGGCAGATCCAAACCAGACAGTGATGGAAAAGCAGAGGACAGATTGGATGATGGCGGTGTAGAAGACAACCAGCAGCTCCTGAGGCAAATCAAACTTCTTGAGCTGACGCAGAAAAAACAACCTCTGCTGGGCCTTTTTCCGGACAGTGTCAATATGGGAGGACCACTTCAGGTTCCGGGAGATTGTGGTACCCAGAAACTTGAAGGAGTCCACAGTGGACACTGTGCTGTTGAGGATGGTGAGTGGGGGGAATGAAGGGGGGTGGTTCTTCGATCCAAGATGGCGCCCACAGCGGTCGACATGGTGCTTCGCTGCGCTCTTTGTTTGTTTTTGTTTGTCAATTGTGTGTCTGCTTGCACTTATACCCGTGAAGAACTTTTAAATATCAGGACTTTCACCCCCACGGACCTCCTCCCAGTTTTTCTAGCCCCTGCCGCCGATCTGGTTTATTGTTTGGCTCGGAAAGTGAGACGGCGGAAGAGAGGAAGACGAGCGGGCGCTCTCGTGCGACTTCGCAGGAGAGGCTCGCGAACGGCGCTGCCTGGCATATTTCTGTCCAATACCAACTCTCTCTCTAACAAGGTGGATGAACTGAGACTGCTGATGCGTTTTAAGGACCTCGCCTCCTCAGCTGTCCTCTGCTTTACTGAGACCTGGCTCCGGGAAAATATACCGGACAGCGCGCTGCGCCTCGACGGCTTCCAGCTCTTCCGTGCTGATCGTGACACAGAGCTTTCCGGCAAGACCACAGGAGGCGGAGTCTGCTTCTACATCAACTGCATCTGGTGCTCTGATGTAACGGTAATTTCCAAACACTGTTCTCCTGCCTTGGAATTTCTTGTTATCAATTGCAAGCCCTTCTATTCCCCGCGGGAGTTTGCTTCTTTCATAATGATCGCTGTGTACGCCCCTCCCGACGCGGACACGCGCGAAGCTCAGCGCGTGCTCGCGGATCACATTCAACACACAGAGCGGAGTTTTCCAGACTCGCTGATTATTGTGGCTGGCGACTTTAATCAGTGCAATCTGAGCCACGATCTCCCCCGCTACAAACAGTTTATTAAATGCCCCACCAGAGGATTAAACACACTGGATCACTGTTACACCACAGTGAAAGACGCATATCGCGCTGTCCCTCGAGCTGCGCTGGGATTATCTGATCACGTGATGGTTCACCTCATTCCCACATACAGACAGAGATTGAAGCTCACTAAACCTGTTGTGAGCACTACGAAGATACGGACCAGTGATGCTGAGGAGAAACTGGAAACGTGCATGGAAATATCTGACTGGGGCATGCTTAAAGGAGCCACGCATGATCTGGATGAGTACACGGACACTGTGAACTCATATATCCACTTTTGTGAAGAGAACATTCTTCCATCACGCACCAGGGTGAGTTACTCTAATGACAAACCCTGGTTCACAGCTAAGCTCAGACAGATCAGGAAGGAGAAGGAAGCAGCGCTGAAAAGTGGAGACAGGGACTGCTACAGGGAGGTTAAATACCGGTTTAACAGAGAGCTGAAGAGGGCTAAATCTGTGTACTCAGAGAGACTCCAGCAGCAGTTCACTGCTAATGATTCGGCTTCCGTGTGGAGAGGACTGAGGCAAATCACCAACTATCGACCTAAGGCTCCTAAAGGTCAGGATGACAAAGCCCTTTGTCAGAGACTGTCCCAACACTATGCCCGTTTTGACACCTCGTCATCTGTGTCCAACTCCCCCCCTCCCTCCAGCTCCACAGCCTCCACATTCCCTACTTCATTTAAGGCACCCCCCCCTCCTCCCCCCTCCCCTTATCATCAGTGAGCAGGATGTGCTCAAACAGTTCTCCAGACTGAACCCGCGCAAGGCCCCCGGCCCAGACGGCGTGTCTCCCTCCACCCTGAGACTCTGTGCGAAACAGCTGGCTCCTGTATTCACAGACATTTTTAACACCTCCCTTAAGTTATGCCACGTGCCATCCTGCCTCAAATCCTCCACCATCATCCCTGTCCCCAAGAAGCCATGGATCACTGGACTTAATGACTACAGACCTGTAGCGCTCACCTCTGTAGTCATGAAGTCCTTTGAGCGCCTGGTCCTGTCCCACCTCAAGTCCATCACCACCCCTCTCCTGGACCCGCTGCAGTTTGCCTACCGAGCCAACAGGTCTGTAGACGATGCAGTCAACCTGGCCCTCCACTCCATCCTGCAGCACCTGGACTCCCCGGGAACCTACGCCAGGATCCTGTTTGTGGACTTCAGCTCCGCATTCAACACCATCCGCCCCGCTCTGCTCCGGGACAAGCTGTCCCTGCTCAACGTGCCTGACTCCCTCTGCAGGTGGATCATCGACTTCCTGACGGACCGGAGGCAGCATGTGCGGCTGGGAAAGACTGTCTCAGACTATACTAGCATCAGCACCGGATCATCCCAGGGCTGTGTACTTTCCCCCCTACTCTTCTCCCTTTACACCAACTCCTGCACCTCCAGCCACCAGTCTGTCAAGTTGATCAAGTTTGCGGACGACACCACCCTCATCGGGCTCATCTCCAACGGCGACGAGTCCGCCTACAGGAGAGAGGTGGCCCAGCTGGCGTCCTGGTGCAGCAATAACAACCTGCAGCTGAACGCTCTGAAGACAGTGGAGATGATTGTAGACTTCAGGAAAGTCACTACTCCTCTGCCCCCCCTCACCCTCTCAGGCTCTCCCATCACCACTGCTGATTCCTTCCGCTTCCTAGGCACTACCATCACCAGGGACCTCAGATGGGAGCTGACCATCAGCTCACTCATCAAAAAAGCCCAGCAGAGGATGTTCTTCCTGCGGCAGCTGAGGAAGCTCAAGCTACCCACCAAGATGTTAGTGCAGTTCTACACAGCCATCATCGAGTCCATCCTCACCACCTCCATAACCGTGTGGTACGCAGGAGCCACTGCCAGGGACAGACTAAGGCTGCAGCGCGTCGTGCGCACTGCTGAGAAGGTGATCGGCTGCAAGCTCCCATCTCTCCAGGATCTGTACATCTCCAGGACCCGGAGGCGTGCTGGCCGGATCATAGCCGATCCCTCACACCCTGGTCACGTACTGTTTGCCCCCCTCCCCTCTGGTAGAAGACTTCGGTCCATCCAGACTAAAACCTCCCGTCACATGAACAGCTTCTTCCCCTCTGCCATTAGACTGCTGAACACTAAGTGACTCTCGTGCACCATGTACAGCAGCTCAACCAGACTCATGTCAATCATCACTGTTTTCTTCCTGCATTACCGACTGCACTATATAGTTCTCCACAGTATCTGCTGCTGGCTAATATATATTTTAACTGTTGACCAGTATCACTTAATCTTATCCTACACTTTATTACATGTATAGTTTATTTCTCTTATCTTATCATGTTTAATGTTGCAGCATTGTACCGAGACAAATTCCTAGTTTGTGTACTACATGAACAATGGCAATAAACCTGATTCTGATTCTGATTCTGATCCCGGATCAAACCGATGACTGTGGTGTCGTCCGCAAACTTCAGGAGCTTCACTGAAGGGTCCTCTGAGGTGCAGTCGTTGGAGTAGAGGGAGAAGAGCAGTGGGGAAAGGACACATCCTTGGGGGACGCCAGTACTAATTTTTCGGGAGCTGGATGTAAATCTCCCTAGCTTCACCTGTTGCCACCTGTCAGTCAGAAGGCTGGAGATCCACTGACAGGTGGAGGGGGGCACCTTGAGCTGGAGGAGTTTCTGATGAAGAATGCTTGGGATGATGGTGTTGAACGCTGAGCTGAAGTCGACAAACAGGATCCTGGCGTACGTCCCTGGGGAGTCGAGGTGTTGCAGGATGTAGTGTAGTCCCATATTCACTGCATCATCCACTGACCTGTTTGACCGGTAGGCAAACTGCAGTGGGTCCATCAGGGGGCCTGTGATGACCTTCAGGTGGTTCAGCACCAGTCTCTCCAAGGATTTCATGACCACAGAGGTCAGGGCAACAGGTCTGTAGTCATTTAATCCTGTAACAGAGGGTTTCTTGGGAACTGGAATGATGATGGAGCGTTTGAAGCAGGAAGGCACTTCACGCAGCTCCAGTGATCTGTTAAAGATCCGGGTGAAGATGGGGGCCAACTCGTTGGAGCAGACTCTCAGGCAGGATGGAGACACACCATCAGGTCCTGCAGCCTTCTTGATCTTTTGTCTCTGAAAGACCCGGCGCACCTCCTCTTCACAGATCGTTAGTGCTGGTGGGAGGTCAGAGTGGAGGAGGGATGGAGTTCCTGGGGCTGCAGATAATCCTTTTGTGTGGGTGGGAGGTGAGAACTGTAGGTTCTTTTCAAACCTGCAGTAAAAGCTGTTTAGGTCGTTAGCCAGCTGGAGGTTTTCCACAGGGTGGGGGGATGGTCTCCTGTAGTTGGTGATATTCTGCAGGCCTCTCCAGACAGAAGCAGAGTTGTTGGCTGAGAAGTTTTTTTTGTAACTTCACACTGTAGCTCCTCTTAGCAAGCCTGATCTCCTTCGTCAGCATGTTTCTGGCCCGCTTGTACAGAGTCCAGTCACCAGTCCTGTAGGCCTCCTCCTTGGTCTGACGTAGCTGCTTCAGTTTAGGAGTGAACCAGGGTTTATTGTTGTTGTATGTGCAGAAGGTCTTGGTCTGCACACACATGTCCTCGCAGAAACAGATATATGACCTCACAGTGTCAGTGAGTTCATTTAGGTTAATGGCTGCAGCTTCAAAAACACTCCAATCTGTACAGTCAAAGCAGGCTTGTAACTCCAGCTTTGATTCCTCAGTCCATTTCTTCACAGTCCTTACAACAGACTTGGAAGTTTTTAGTTTCTGTCTGTATGTTGGAATAAGATGGAGCAGACAGTGGTCAGAAAAACCCAGAGCTGCACGGGGGACGGCATGATAGGCGTTTCTTAAAACTGTGTAACAGTGGTCAAGTGTATTTGTGTCCCTGGTGGGACATTTAATATGCTGTCTGTATTTAGGAAGCTCATTTGTGAGATTAGCTCTATTGAAATCACCCAGAATGATAAGCAGAGAGTCTGCTTATGATTCTATAGATTTATTCTATAGAATCATATATCATTCTATTCTGATATAGATTCTATAATGCAGAATCTATACCCTCCTAACATGAACATAGAGCCCCAAAATTTCTTGCCGCTGCTAAAACAATAAACACAGCGCGACTCCATAAGGGACACTAGAAAACAAAGTAACAGTAACAGTAAGGCAAAACAAATAATATAAAGAAACAGACATCCTAACTCCCTATAACCTATGCGTTGACCTAGTGTCAACCTTCCAGTAAATGAAGTGTAAAGGAGCTCCACCCCATTTAAGGTTTACAGAAACAAAATGAACAGGCCTTCATCAATTCAGGACAGTAAAACAAAATGACCTGAGAGCATATAGTCTGAGCTCTGAGCAACACGTGGTTGAGCAGAATAGAAAGGAAAGGGGACAGGCCTATTCTCCAAATATTGTAGCTGATACATTAAGCACTTTTCTGTGCTACACTGTAACGATTAACCACCAAGTTAGTGCTCAATTAAGAACAGTATCATCAAAGCACGCCTGCCCCAGTGAGTCAGAGAAAACAAATAAACCGATGCAATATACTTTAACCTCAGTAAAAACAAAGAACAAAAATATTTAGGGAATCAATATATTAACTCAAGTAAATCACTCTTCAGGTTAGGATAAAAAAGGGGGTCACAGTGATATGATGCCAACACTGTCCAATCAGAAACTCTGATAAATGAATCAACATACCACATATCCAAATCCTTCACATACCAAATCAGCCTGAGGAGGCGGCTCCGAAGTGCTGCTCCACGAATTTAGTCGCCTTATCAGAATCTATAAAGAAATGTTCCTTGCCATTGATAGTGACCCTCAGCTTCGCTGGGTACTGCATGCCAAATCTTACTCGAGGTTTGTCCCTCAGCAGTTCTCAGGCTCTTTTAAACATGACCCGCCGCTTCACAACTGTTGCCGGGTAGTCGGGGAATATCAGGATTCGCTATCCGTTGAAAGTGATCCGCTGCATTTCAGCCGCTTTCCGTATATTGATTGATTGATTCATCATTTAAACTGACATTGTATAAAAGATACAACATACATTTAAAAACAATGGGATGACACAAGAAAGTGTGCACACTTATTTCCCTTGGGGTCCCTAAAAGAAGTTGCAGCTTGTCTAATACCTGAAATCTTCTTTTCTGAAATCTGGCACTTTAACTACTGAGCTATATATGCTGCAAATCACAGTGATCAGCTGACAATTCTGAGGACAACTGCAGACGTCGGTCTACACATGTCACAGTTAAAAGCATCTCCTTCTTATCTCTGTCTGAACAAAGGAAGCAATAAACTAATCTTCTAAGGCTGTGAGCAGGCTATTAAATTACCTGTATCCAGTGCTAATGCTGGAGGACAGTGTGCCAGACAAAAAGTTTTTAAGTGCCTCTGCCTCATTCAGCAGCACCTCTAACTCACAGTCTATGAAATTCCATTAAATCCATTATTCTTGATCGTGGACGCAGGAGAATCAAATGTGCTGGGCTTGTATATATCCATTAGCATACCTATCTGCATCTAATTGCATGTTCAAATGGCGGCTTGTCAAGGGAGGAGTCCGGTATTTCCTCACGTGTGTTCAATTTCAAGTAGATCAGTATGTACAAAGGAAATGTGCTTGGATTCCTGCGTACGGACGGTTTCATACATCTGGATTTTTTTTTCTTTGCTTACGGCGTTTTCTTGATTTAAACGTGCGTCATCTTTCAGTAGGAAATCCACGCAAGTCTTTATACATGAGGCTCCAGGTCCAACAACACAACATCACTGGCCAAGAAGGCTCAAACACACCTCTATTTCCTCCACAAACTGAGGAGAGCATGAGTCCCACCCCCGATTATGTGCTCATTTGACCGAGGCACCTTTGAGAGCATCCTTACCAGCTGCATAACAGTGTGGTATGGAAGCTGCACTGCCTCCTTCTGGAAGACACTACAACGCACAGTGAAACCTGCCAGTAAGATCATCAGTGCCCCTCTGTCCCCCTCTTTTGGACATCTACCTCACCCGCCTCACCCGCAGAGCCATCAGCATTGCAGGTGACACCTCCCACCCCTCACATTCCTTCTTCAGCCCCCTGCCCTTAGGGAAAAGGTACTGGAGCCTCTGGGCCCACTTCACAAGACTGCTAAACAGCTTTGTTCATCAGGCCATCAGGACCCTGAGCTCTGTACACCCCCCCCCCCCCGGACTGTAACGCACTCACCCGCACAATAATTACCTCAGCTGCTGGCACAGAAAGACTGGCACACCAACAATAATACAACAGTCATACATCTGCTGCTGTCTCTGCACCTTACTGCAACCATTTGCACAAATGCCATATCTGCTGCTGTCTGTTATTGCAATATTGGCCATGTGCAGTCAAATCTGTCACTGTCTGCACCTACACTACCGCATCGAACTCAGAACTACGAGTATTACTGCTTTACTTCTTCTGTGTATAGGATTGCTGGGTTTTATCATTTTTCTTTATTTGTACTATGGCATGTCTGGGTTTTATCTTTGTTGCTATTTGCACTATGGGTAGCATTACTGTACAAAGACTGCTGTTGTTGTTTTTATACTGCGCACACCACTGAAGAGAGAGAGAAATGGTATTTCAGTTCTCCTGTATGTCCTGTACATATTGATAAATAAAATCTTTGAATATTGAATCTAATCAAAAAAGAAAAAAAAATCCTGAATTGCAGCTACAAGCACTGAGAAACATTGTGATAGAATGAAATGTGACTAATACATTGAAAGAACTAAAAGCCACCAGTGAATTGGTATATCACCTTGTCCTCATCTCCCAAAGAAAGACAGAAAGAGAATGGGGCAGAAAAAAAAAAAATCTGTGTGTTCACATTCATCTCCCAGCTCTGTCACTAGATCAGGGTTGAGGTCAGTGAGCTGTAAAATAGACCACGTGTGGGGAGTGGAGGAAGGAAATAAAGAAGAGAAAAAGCACTAAAACCAGTGAAACCTAAGGTGGACATCACAAGAGATGACACAAAGTTAATCTGGACAGCTGTGGCCAAGCACGTTTAGGGGCCAAATCCTTTCAGAATCAAATCGCGTTATCTTTCTAACATGGCTGAAGATCCCCATCCATCTTTCAGAGAGTGTCTCCACAGGCGGAGGTGAAGCTATGGAGTGTACAGCAATCGCTGTGCATCATTCTACCCATGTCTTATACTCCTGGTTGTGGATCAAAGAATCTGTTCTGTGCTTTGAAGTCGAGTGGAGGAAGGAACACTTCTTTCAATAGGCTAATGAATCACATTCGTCCCCTAATTATCTCTGTGTGTGAAGGGAAATTGCAAAACATCATTGGTCCTCTGGCTTTCCTTCACCATCAGTGATGGCAATTGAGATCATGGAATTTTTGCAGGTGTTTGACTTCAGCCCATAAAAGCTGCAGTACTGCATGCTCCACTGATGTGCAGAGGAGGGACGAATCCCACAGATGGCATTAACCCTAAACCAAGAGTGATGTTCGTGACAAACGGGGAGGCAACGCTGAGCGTCATCATCATCAGACCAGGAATGATACATTGCATAACTTCAAATAATGAAATAATTAAACGCAAATCTCCATACAGCACAGTGACTTTCATTTACAAGATAACTTCACATAATGATAGAACTGGCCTTGGTGGGGGCTGATGCTACACATACTAATAGAGCAATTAGGGGGATCATTTCCAGATGAGCTTGACTAATACAGTAAATATACTGTTATTAAAAGTAATTACAGCTTTGAAGGAGCAAAGCTGTTGATCATCCCCCCACAGAATGAAATCGGCCCTTCTTTAAGATGTCTTATGTATTCATAGCACCAGCAAAGTGATTAGGATGCAAACAGGCATCCCAGTAGGATAGGAACAGAGGATAATTTCTCATTCTATATGTGAATGAGATCAAAAGGTGCAACAACAAAATCCCCTGTTATTTATGCAATACTACAAACTACATGAGTAAATATATTGCAATTAGGATAATGCTTGAGTCTTGCACTGCGATGTATGAACTTTTGCTATTTCTTAATGGATTTCTAATTATTTGCAATCTAAATAGGTATCCACATTTTATTTTGTCAGTGATATATGCATAACAATATATACACATCATTATCATCTTTGTGTATTTAGAAGGAAAAGGGAGGGTGAATCATCAGCTGCACGGCACTATCCTTCAAATAGAACAATTCACCTAATTGTTTTTTCCTGGCCAGTTGTGCCATATATCCATCTGGATCATTGTGATGTGTTACCCAGCTGGGGGATACTAGGTATAGAGGTGTCTGTCTTCTCTTGGATAGAATAAGACTGCACTTGCCTTGTGGTGGTCAGATTCAGCTGCAATGTTTCTTTCCAGACATCCTGACTCAGGTTACTCATTAGCCACAAACTTTGTTGTGAGTAGTTGGAGGGATGAACTTTTTTGTACTGCGTACTAGGGATGGGCATAACTTACCGACTAACCGATAATTGATCATTAAGAATTTCACCGAGGAAGTTCATTTTCGTTGACAAACCGTTTTTTTTTTTAAACAATCCGACGTTATTAGGCCTAGTGCACGGCCGTCCTCAAACAATGCAATGGCAAAATTTGGGCACCAGGGGGCAACATTACACCATCGCCGTACCCTGGCGTGCCTCAGTTGATACATGCGGGCTTCTGTAGGGCAATCGCCAAATCATGAAGCGGTTACGGCGAAGTGTTGCGTGGGACCATTTTAATTTAAAAAATGACCATGTGTACTGCAATCACTGCAATGCAGCATACAAATATACCTCATCGACAGGGTCCATGGAACACCCTTATTCCGCGAAGAAACCGCCAACAGTGGTTGCGCGCTGAGTAATGGCGGTCGTGAAGATTCTTTTTTTTTTTCAGAAACTTTATTGAGAAGGTCATGAAGATTCGGTGTACACATGTCGAGGGAAGCTGCAGGAGGCGGCGTAGTGGCTCGACGGGAAGACTATTTCGCACAAAATGGCACAAGAGAACAGCAAAAAGTTCTGCGCGGCTAGACTAAGTAACACGAGCGATAGAGCAATGAATGCGGTCTTCGTTTGTTGGGTGGCCGCTCGGCAGGGACAGACGCTGGGTAAAACGTCTCGGCCAATCAGCTTGCGGGGTGAAACGTCTCGGCCAATCAGCTTGCGAGATTCCCGAGCCGAGCCAACACGACAACAGAGAGAGGGTTCTCCGTGCTGATTCCTGATGTTCTAATGTAGTCTACCTGCCTTGTTACGTACCTAAAAATGTTAATGATTAACCGATTATTAATCATTAATTCTCCCGACGATCGGTGAAGAAAATTTCACCGAATGCCCATCCCTACTGCGTACATATTCCAGACAAAAGCAACAGCAAACTAGAACTGCACTCAACAGAGATGCCCTACAGCTCTCCTCAAAATTCTTTAGCAACAGTTCTGAACAGCCTTCCATCTCTTCCTCTTTTTTTCTGAAAATATGAGCAGCTACATACAGCAAGGAGTGGTGGCCTTGTTGGTAGAGCATCCGCCCCACACCTGGGAGGTCGGGGTTCAAATCCCAGCTGGCTCATACAAAGACCATATAAAAATGGTACTTTCTGCCTTCTAGCTTGGTGCTCAGCATAATAGAATGGGGAAAGGAAAATTATGCACAGAGCTACCAGAGGACTGTCCCCCCACTGTAGCTTTCACTGCTTACAGTAGCTGTGAGGCCTAAGGTCAGAGAAATGGAGATAGGTGCCACCTCCATACACCACATGGTGTCCCACATGCTGTGGAAGGAAATTAACTAACATAGAGCAAAAACCTGCATCAGTGGCATACTACACATCAGTGCTGGCTTTCCAGGCTGATGACCTTGACCTTTGATCTTTTGAGCGCAAAACTACAGACCATGGTGATGATCCCAAGGTAATCATCACCATGGTCCTCAAGGTAAATGGCAAATGACATAGTGACCTTGATCTTTACTTTTTGACACCAAAACTATAGACATAGTTGAGGGTTCCAACATCAATATGTGTGCAAAATTTTGTGAGCACAGCTTCATTATTTGAGAATCTTGTCACTATTTTTGTTATAATGAGGAAAGCACAACATTTTCCAAACCTACATTACTTCATCATCCTACAGTAGAATGTAGGATTAACGTTTATCTAACCTACAGGGACCTCCTCATGTAAATCTTGTTTTTTTTTTTGCATGGATGAAGTTTGACCTTTGTGTGTGATAGTTTGGCTGACTCACTCGATTCACGGTCCAACTGCACAGACCGCAGGTGACAGCAGCCATTGCCAGCTACCCCTTAATGATCTGTCATTGCTGAAATATACCATCTCCTCTCCATGCTATGCTGCTCTTTCCACCTTTCTGTCCTAGGCTGAGTGTCAAAATTCTAACCCATGTTTCATTGGAGATGATCCATTCAGCAGGGGCCTAGAGAGTCTGACTGTGGCCTGGATTACACTGATAAAAAATATGAGGAAAATTATGGACAGACTTACTTGTTTATGACTACAGTCCTTAGACAGCATACATGTGTCATTCCCACTGGGAATGCAGTCGGACTTGGCAGCTTTACAGAGGCTACAGCAATATGGGAATCCTATGTGATGTGTTTGGACAATAACTCAACATTTGTGGCCTTCGATATGGCCTTATGAAAGGAAATTGCAGACAGATTTTTATGAATGTTCCATTGTCTACTGGGTAAATGTAACTGTAATTCATATGAGCGTGGAAGGTCGCACTGTGCTGACACAAGGCACACAAAGAAAACCCTATGAAGGTACAATGGGATTTCATTTATTTTTATTTTTATTTATTTTTTTAAAGGGTGATTTGTTTTGATTTTCTGCATACAGTATATTTCCTCAGAACAGAAAAGTTGCTATTTTTTCTATATTTTTTTAAATTTATTGTATTGTATGTATTATATATGACAGCTATTTGAAGAGTGGCATATTGTCTATTTTACAAAAAAGGTGATTCATTTGATGACATCTGCATCACATGATTTGATGGGTGCATTTAACCTACAACTGTACTTTGTCCCAATTTAAAAGCATAAGATTCAGTTACAAATATAGCCAAATATACATTTAAATGAGTGCAAATTGTGACCATGATATGTACAGTAGGGAAAATTTTCAAGACAAAGTTGTTTAAAAGGCTGTTAAGTTTCTTTTAGCAAAAGTTTCACAGCATGAAAAAAGGAAAAAAAAAACCCAACTCTATAATGCATCACACAGGCCTATTCAAGGTGGATAAGACTCAAACAAAGACAGCGAAACTTTCCCAAAACAAACAGACACCAAAGCTGCACAGATGGACAGAATGTGTCATTTTGAATTAGCCTTAAGACTGCTGACTGACAGCAGAGTTCAGTCTGCACCGACATCCGCTCAATCGGCGCTCAGTGGCAGATGGACAGGGAGGTGGTTAAGAAGACGGGTGCAATCTCATCCAGTGCAATGAAGTCAGACATTTCTGTGGGGATTGGTCATTTTATTTGCTACCAGTTCCAATCTTCTTCTTTCATCATACTGTAACAAAACCATCATCTGGTCTGACATGAAATGGGAAGATAGTATTTGTCAGTTTTAGAATGAGGTCAGCCAGTATGGTCCACACTGATTATTCATAATCAGGCAGAGCAGAAGCTGATATTGTAGGATGATATGAAGACGAAGAAATACTCATTGAATGGTGTGCTTTAAAAAAGTCACATTTATTGCCATTTCTGGGAATCAAATGTAACTTTTGACAACCTCACTGGCTATTTTTTAGGCTATCTGATTATTCAAGTAGTCATGTAAACAGCATAAGTCTATATTCTTTATTAGATAAAGGCTTTTATCATTTAATGAGAAATCAGATAAACACAGGGGCCCAATAATATGTTTGTTCAATGCATGCAAATATGTCAAATCTGATTTTTACTTTATCCGATTATTCAGTTACTGCATTGGCCATGTAAACAGGCTGATGATGAAGATCATTGTCACAAATACAACCATAGTCAAAGGTAAAATTCCACGGCCTATACCTACTTCTGCTCTCATGATGCACAGGGTGAAGAGGGTTTATTGTTGATAGCAAGTCATACATGCCTTCCCTTATTTCAACAGCATATCAATGCTAGACTTACACCATAGTCAGGTCAGGGTGTCAGGGTGAACCTGTGTCCCAGGTTTGGCGACCCTAGCTATCTTCGTTGTTGATTTATAGTTTATATTGCATTTTGACCTTGACCTTTGACCTTTTGACCCCAAAAGTATAACCACAGGTGCTAGTCCAAGGGTCAACATATGTATCAAATTTGGTGGCTGTAGCCTCATTCCCGTTGAGTTAGAGCACAGACATAGCTGACCGGCCGCAGATGGCACTGACCGCTCTACCCATGCTACTTTGTTGGCATGGATAATAATTTACTTACTGGTTATGGGTCTGAAACATGGCTGTACACTGTGGGGGCAGCAGCATTCCTAAGAAGTAGCTTCACAGTGAAACACAAATTTGTTGAAGTCAAGCCAGTAGTTAACATTAGCGCTGGTGCTAATAGGCTCAGGTCCATGGGACTGAGTCCAAATTCTCCGATTAAGGTGCCTTGTGCTCTGGCAGAGGAGGTGAAGATATATGGGCCATGGTGGTGGAATGGGAGCCTCTTCGGCATTTAATGACTAACAGCCCAACTGCTGTGTCCATCAGTAAATAACTCCACCAAGATCCACAGTGTAAAGTGGTCAGTTTTTATGATCCATCTAGTGTTGTGTTAGCTCTGAAGCTAATGGGCCTTAAAGAGTTGTACCGGTTTCTACCAGAGTGTATTCATATAACAATTAGTGAAGAGAGACTAACATTTTTATGGGATTTATAGAACCCAAGGAATAATTTAACAAGGTTAAAATCCACAAACACATCATGTTTTAATGAATCAGACCTTTAAACCATGCAAAGTATTAGGGTAGATAGGTTAGTTGTTTGAGGACTATTTTCTTGAGCAGTAAAATTCTCATTAGTTAAACAACTACCAGTGGTATATAAATAAAAAATGTATACCTAAAGATCCTTCCATAGGATGGCTCACTAAGTTATGGTTTTCATTGCAAAATACTCACCAAACTCTACAGCCAGTGGGACCTGGCAGCACATCGCATTAACTTAACTTTTACTGAAAGTCTTTTCAAAACTAATGTTAAAGAATTTGCCAGTGTAGCTGTGTGTTGTTAAAATGGGGTGGCCAGAAATACTGGTCAGTGTGCCAGCATGTTCAGCACAAAAGAGTTTTATGTTTCAGGCTTTTAGTGTGGAAACAACAATGTTACACCCTGGTGTGGTACATTTTGTATGACTGGTATAATGAGAGTTAAAATGGCACTCACTCTCACGCTGACTTGGATGGCAAGCTTCAACTTTCATCAAAATGGAAAAAAAACCCAAAACAATGCCTCAGCTTTTGTTGTCGAGTTTGGTATAAAATTTAAATTATTAATGATTGGACATGGTGGATAAACTGGACATGTTAAATAAAGTAGGAATGGTAAGACTGCTCTCCTGAAACCATCTGACTGGATAAAGGAAAAGTCCAATTATCAGTGCATTTATATTTCCTAGGTTGACTACAGCTCTATGGATTTAAGACTGTATCTTGCTTTACAAGAAATATAAGCTTCTAAAGTAATTAAAGAGGAGTGCATGTATTTATTGATAAAATCATGACACTTTCCTGATGAGTCCCCCTAATTGCAAGATTTGCATCATATAGAATAATATGAAAAACACTGCATTGATTTACTCTAGCCTGATATTTGATTACAACACAATAGAGATGAAAAAACTGCTCAGATGTAGACTTCATTAGTATCTTGCTCACCAGTGTCTGATGTCACAACTTTTACAGTCTATCCTCAGAGTATGTCCCTTATTGCATAGTGCCTTTCAGAGAAGTCCTATAATTTCATCAACCCACCCCCCCCCAAAAAAAAGTCAAATTGTATGTTTTCTCACTCTGAGAAAATGTACATAGACATGGAAAACAAACATTTTTCATGTGCAGTGGATATGTGGCGTTTACAGCTTTAAGAACTGTGTCTGCCAGCACCTTAATGTTCACCAGTTTCTCTTCCTTTCACATTCATTCTCTTTCACCATTAGATGCAGTAATTGATGCAGTAATTGATGCAAAAGGAACCCCGACCAAAACATATTTCCTAATCCTAACCAATAGAGGAGCTGGTGCCTACATCTAACCTTTCATTAGCGGAGTGAAAAACAAACAAATGAAAAAAAAAAAGGTCACAGATCAGCGTGGGACTGATGTGGCATTTAACCTGTCCAGAAGCAAGTTTTAAAAGGACATGTTTTTTTTTATCACAACTTTTCAGCTGTAAAATGGCTACCGGATAATGCCACAAGGTTGTGTGAATAAATGCCGTGCAGCTGCACCTTCACTGTTGCTCAGGTCTTGTTGTAAGAATTCAACCTTGATATGTCAGAAGGTTTTTTTTTTCCCAAATGTATTTCTTAGTCATTTCCTTCAATTTGTGGTAGAAACCGCAGGGACACATTTTATTGGAAGCCAGATTGTTTAACATCTGTGTTCTCTGGCCTTGTGTTTTCAGAATTTTTTTTTTTATTTTTTGCATTTGTCTGGGGGATAGATTGTGTGATGAAGCAAAAAGAGTAACAGTCGAGAACAATTTCTCCGAGGCTGCTTCTTTGCAAATCGTTCTAGTGGTTGAGATGCTGAGAAACGTTTGTAAAAGAAAAGATGCTTACTGAAAGTAAAGTCCATGGTGTGACGTGGAGATTTGGCCCTTGGGGCTTGCCAAAGCCGACGCCAGGCAGTTGATGTGGTGACGTCAGGCAGGCTATGGCCCGTATGTATATTCTGGGTGTTTCTCAGTAAAGTTCAGTTCGTTGGTCTCTACGACATAGCTCATGTCTCCCATTATTAAGACATAACACATGGCTTTAGTGGATTAAAACAGCAAGGAACCTGTTGTGTATAGTTTAGACTCTTATTTGTGAGGTACGGGTGGCGGCTCCACCCCTGGCTATAAGAGGGCAGTGGGCAGGAGGGGCGGTTTCTTTGCCGCCTCTTCTTCCTGATGGTTTTGTCTGGATAAAAGTGGATTAAATCAAGGTATGAAAACGTATGGGTTTGAAATTCGGCCGTTTTTGGAGCTCTCCGGCGAGCCACCGGTCTTCTGGCTGAGGTGGTGTGCCTTTTTCCGGACGTACATGATAGCACTGGACCTTGGGAAGCTGGAGAAGTTGTGCACACGTGAGTTGTTGGTGCACAATCCTGGAATGGAGGAACAGCATGTTCTGAGCACACTGAGTGACTGTGATAGCTTGGCTGCAGTGGTTGAGCTAATGGCGCACTATTTTCGCACCCTGGAAAACGTCATGGTTTGCAAGATTCAGTTTTGACACAGCGCCGCCAACGGGTAGGCGAGTCTATTAAGTGGATGGTGACAGACTTGGAGCTGTTGGTCAGCGGGTGCCAGCTTGGACTATTGGAGAAGGGGATGATTCGTGACCTGTTGGCTGAGTATACCAACAGCACTGCAATAGGGCCAAAGCTGCTTATGTTTTCAGGCGAACTAATGCTGCCCACAGCCATCGAGTTAGCTCAACAGCTGGAAGCTGCGGATAAACTGCCAAGGGAGCTGAGCGAGTGCTTATCACACTGACATCTGAGATCACCGCCGACCGCACATGCAGTGGAGCCGATCAGTGTGAAAAGCGTGGAGGACGACGCTAGTGCTGTGAATGAAAGCCCAAAGGTGAGGACTGTGAGTGCACGAAGGACTGTTTCAGAGACGGAGATTGTTCGGCAAGAGCTGAGCACTGCGGCATGTGTTGATGGAAGAGTTGTTGTGGATTGATGCAAGAGCGGTGGGCTCCGTGCCAGATTGGATGACCGTAAGATGTTTTTCCCCACACGTCAGGATTGAGAGTGACCTGGCGCCACTTTGTGGTTGTGGAGGAGGCCGGCTGGCCACGGTGGGAACATTGGAACTGACGGCTTGGTGCAAATTGGCCGAGACGTGGGACCTGAGAGTGGTTGATGGCGCAGTGCGTGATAAGGAACTGCCTGGCACCCTGGAGAGTGAGCAAGACCAATATCATCCAGGGCCACCACGGGAGGGTTCCTGTGCCAGAGCCCAAGTAGCCCTGGACGAGAGAACTGGGCAGCACGGTGGGACACCTGTGACGGTGGGTGGTGCTGAGTGACTTGCTCCATCTGTTCTTGGATTTCTGCTGAAAGGTACCAGTGAACAAGGGGTCACAACGGCGATGGTGGTGGTGAAGTTAAAAGAAGTCAGGGCAGGACCGGCTGGCACAGTAGAATGACGTGCCAAGCAGAAACACTACGAGCCGAACAAAACCCCTCTGGGAGCTGCGGACTGGATTTGGGCTTGGGGGGTGGTGAAATCATAGTAGTTCAGGACCAAACGGCAGGTGGAGGAGCACCAGGGATGGCTGCATGTTGTGGCCAGACGGGAGGACACTTCTTTCCAGCTGTCGGACGGTTCGTGGGGGCACCCGAACGAGCTGCGGCGTGCCCGGGAGGAGACTGTGAATGGTGGGCCTAGACGAGTGAGACATCCGATGGTGAAGAAGAGGAGGTGCACAGGTGCCGAGGCAGCTTGCTGCGGCCTGGGAGGCAATCCGCTTCCAGGGGCGGACTGATGAAAGGACAGTCCAGGGGGGCCAACGGGCTTATTTATCCTTCAGCTGTGTGTATATAGTTTAATTGATGTGCATGTGTTTGGTGTGTTATTGTGTACAGTGGGGTAAAAAAGTATTTAGTCAGCCACCAATTGTGCAAGTTCTCCCACTTAAAAGATGAGAGAGGTCTCCAATTTTCATCATAGGTATACCTCAACTATGAGAGACAAAATAAGAAAAAAAAAATCCAGAAAATCACATTGAAGGATTTTTAATGAATTAATTGGTAAATTCCTCGGTAAAATAAGTATTTGGTCAATAACAAAAGTTCATCTCAATACTTTGTTATATACCCTTTGGTGGCAATGACAGAGGTCAAACGTTTTCTGTAAGTCTTCACAAGGTTTTCACACACTGCTGCTGGTATTTTGGCCCATTCCTCCATGCAGATCTCCTCTAGAGCAGTGATGTTTTGGGGCTGTCGCTGGGCAACACAGACTTTCAACTCCCTCCAAAGATTTTCTATGGGGTTGAGATCTGGAGACTGGCTAGGCCACTCCAGGACCTTGAAATGCTTCTTACAAAGCCACTCCTTCGTTGCCCGGGCGGTGTGTTTGGGATCATTGACATGCTGAAAGACCCAGCCACGTTTCATCTTCAATGCCCTTGCTGATGGAAGGAGGTTTTCACTCAAAATCTCATGATACATGGCCCCATTCATTCTTTCCTTTACACGGATCAGTCGTCCTGGTCCCTTTGCAGAAAAACAGCCCCTAAGTATGATGTTTCCACTCCTACGCTTCACAGTAGGTATGGTGTTCTTTCTCCTCCAAACACGACAAGTTGAGTTTTTACCAAAAAGTTCTATTTTGGTTTCATCTGACCATATAACATTCTCCCAATCCTCTTCTGGATCATCCAAATGCTCTCTAGCAAACTTCAGACGGGCCTGGACATGTACTGGCTTAAGCAGGGGGACACGTCTGGCACTGCAGGATTTGAGTCCCTGGCGGCATAGTGTGTTTCTGATGTAGCCTTTGTTACTTTGGTCCCAGCTCTCTGCAGGTCATTCACTAGGTCCCCCCATGTGGTTCCGCCACCACCCGTGGCTATAAGAGGGCAGTGGGCAGGAGGGGCGGTCTCTTTGCCATCTCTTCTGCCTGACGGTTGTGCCTGTACTGTATAGTGCCTCCCTAATAAACGTGTGTTCAATTCGACACGTGGCCTCGTCCTTGGCTCCATATATAGATATAACAGAACCATTTTAATAAAGATCTTCATCAGGCAGATTAGCAATATGCAAGCTAATTTCTTTCATGAAAATCAAAGTTCAAGATTACTTAAAATGTCCCAGAGAAGAAAAGCTTCTTTCTTTGTTGTATTTCTTTGTCAGTGTATTTTCCTGATTTCGTCTGTTGTGCTCTCTGTTCCTCTGCTTTCTTTGTTTTACCATCCTTTAAGACCCAAAGTCCTGCTTTCCTTAGATGACCTTAAGCACTTACACCTTTCTGGGGTGCCTTTCCCAAAAGGATTGTAGCTAACTCAGCCGGCTAAGAAAAAGCAGAAAATTTATGAGAAAAATTTACAAATTAACCAGGAAAAGTATGAGAAAAAACCTTACAAATTTATGAGAAAAAAAGTCATGAGAAACGTTTCAAATTTACAAGAAAAATGCTGCAAATCTATGAGAAAAAAAAGTTGAGAATTTACAAAAGTTATGAGCAAAAAATGTAAGCTTTTGTGGAAAAAAAAATCATAAATCTATCACAACAAAATTTTCAGGAAACATAGCTGGAACATTTTAAACTGACAAGAAACTTAAAGACTTATGGGAAAAGAAGTCTCAAATTTACAAGTTGGAAATTTACAGAGAAAGCAAATCTGTTAATGCTTATCATTGGTGCTTCAAATATATTTTATTCAGTTCTGTAACATGATACAAAAAGGGTCTGAATATTTGGAGGGGGTCCTCCACCGTTATGACACCCCCCCCCCCCCTTTTGTATTAAGTTTTGTTTTTGGTCCAAGGGATTCCATCAGTTTGTGTCATTATGCAGTTAAAAGTAAGTACCACACATCTTTATTACAAACTGAATCAATTTGAAAAGTAAGTTTCAAGCAGTTGTGCTACAGGAAGCTTCTTCTTCTTCTTCTTCTTCTTCTTCTTCTTCTTCTTCTTCTTCTTCTTCTTCTTCTTCTCCTCCTCCTCCTCCTCCTCCTCCTCCTCCTCCTTCTTCTTCTTCTTCTTCTTCTTCTTCTTCTTCTTCTTCTTCTTCTTCTTCTTCTTCTTCTCCTCCTTCTTCTTCTTCTTCTTCATTAAAAGTGCATGGGAAGCAAAAACAGTAATATGTAGAAACATGAAATTTTAGTCTGATAAGAAATTCTCTCCACTACTCAGACACCAAAAATCAAGGCACTGCATACATAGGTGGTGCTATAATAAACTGATTTTTGTTTTGGCAAATATTTTGAGAACAGCTCAGCCTAGACTCACAATTCTTTCATCATTCTATACGAAGTCTTCCGCAACTTTTCTTCACTGGTCTTATGTTCTAAAAATAAAGTTAAATTTTCAAAAATGGGCAAGAGAACTCAAAATAAGCTCCTGGGCCATTCATTGGAATTACTTGAAATTAAGCTGAGATCATTTACAGATCTGGATAATGAAAAGTTTTTAAAATTATCCAAACGAAATGTCAATCTGTTTTGATTTTATAGGCCCGTCAAGTTGTACAGTTTCTGTTTTTCATATATTTTCAGATTTAACTTCTGATGTAGTGATCCAAATTTGATGAAAGTTCAAACTCACAATCATCATCATTATCATCATCATCAGTCCTCTTGCATAGTGTGCGTAGAGCCAACCAGATTAACCTGTCTTTGCCACCTCCCTCTATCCTGCGTTAGCTGCTAGAGCTCCTGGTGCATACTGTATATTATGCTGTTGCAAGTCATGAGAGAGGATGTTCATCCAGCAGTTACCCCCCCCCCCCCCAGCCATCTCCACCCCATCTGTACGGGGTTAAAGTCCAGGATGGCCCTGGTGGGGTGTGCAGGGGGGAGGCACAGGATGTGGCATACCACCGGATACGTCACATTGTGGCAAGACCTGAGGCCACTGTCATATATGTGCGCCTTTATGCAGCGCACGAATACAAAAAGATGAGCCCACGTGCGAGGTGAAGTGTGTTTATTAAACAGAGGGTCAATGGTACAAAGAGTCCAACATAAACAGTCAATAATAAGCTAAACAGCACAGGGAACACCGCTGGGGGCGAGTTCACATCACGCCCCAGGGTCAGACTGGACCTCTGGGGGAAGAACAGCAAAACGTGAACTTGGATAGGGAAAAAAGGAGACTTACTTAGTGTGTTCCGGAGCCCAGCTGAGCTCCAGGGAAACAGCACAAGCATAGTTGAACAGGAACGTGACTAAACACAGGATACAACTAATACCGTGACAAATAATGAACAAACCAACAGAGAATACATAAATACAGGGAGAACTGATGACATAGAGTGGAAGCAGGTGAGTTGCTGCTGCAGGTGTGCTGATTACAAGCTGCTCACTGCAGCAGCAGGCTGAGCAGCCAGTGGGGAGTGTCTGGAGAGAGAGAGAGGGGCAAAAACAGAACACAGAATAATCCTTGAGAAATAAGCAGACAAGAACAGAGATACACAAAACAACAATAGCCTGTGTCTGAGGTCTGGAATGGCATTGGACCTCAGACACATGACAGCCGCAAGTTATTGAGTCCATTCTCTTAAAATCAGAATTATAAATAAACAGAATTATAAATTATAAACAGAATTATAAATCAGAGCTGGAAAGCAAGATGGCAACAAAGAAACTTGGTTCAGCCTGGGCCAGTATGAAAACTATTGCAGGCCCTCAGAGCACAGAGCGCAGTAATTGTGTGTTTTTAGATGGTTTTAATTCAGACACAGAGTTGGCTAATGCCCTTAATTGTTTTTATGGTCGTTTTGACTCCTTTGATTTTAGCACAGAAACCCAAGATTTGAAACAGAAACTCAAAGACAATCAGCACTTCAATATTGAGGTGCAGGATGTTAAAAGGGAGTTCTGCGCTGTAAAAGTGAACAAAAGTCAGGGCCCTGATAATATATGTGGGCGCTTGGTAAAGTCCTGTGCACATGAACTGAGTCCTATATTTCATTACATTTTCAATAAGTCCTTACAGACACAACATGTGCCTAAGATCTGGAAAGAAGCCGTGGTTGTTCCCGTTCCAAAATCCAGCTGTCCTAAAATGGTAAACGACTTTAGACCAGTTGCTTTGACTTCAATTTAATGAAAATTTTTGAAAAACTGGTCAGATGTGAGTCCTAAAGCAGACTGAGCATGCATTGGATCCTCTGCAGTTTGCCTATAGGCCTCACAGAGGAGTGGAAGATGCCACTGTCACTCTGTTTAACATGCTTTTTAAACATCTGGATTTTAATGGGACACATGCCAGACTTTTATTTGTGGACTTTTCCTCCGCCTTTAATACAATCCAACCTCATATCTTAGTTGAAAGGCTCCTGCAACAATTTGATTTGAGCAATAATCTGGTGGGTTGGATTCTGGATTTTTTAACCAACAGGACACAGAGAGTAAGGGTCAATGGTACATTGTCTGACCTAAAGTGCTCTTCTACTGGCTCTCCTCAGGGGTGTGTGTTGTCACCACTACTCTTCATCCTGTACACAAACATGTGTCGGAGCAGACATGACAACAGACCGGAGTGGTGACTCAGTTGGTCGAGCATCTGCCCCACACCCGGGAGGCAGGGGTTCAAATCCCGGCTGGGTCATGCCGAAGACCATATAAAAGTGAAACTTCCTGCCGTCCAGCTTGGTGCTCAGCAATAATGGAATGGAGGAGGGAAATTTGTGGCGGCGCCTTGCATGGCAGCGGCCCTCTGATTCTGCACTTGGGGTGTGTGTGATTAACACAGTAGATAGGTAAAACACAATCTCGTTCTACTGTACATGATTGGTTGTACAGTTGAATGACAATAAGGGTGATTTAATTTTTTATTTTATTTTTTAATTATAAAGTATGCTGATGACTCAGTTATTGTCAGTCTCCTCCAGGATGGTGAGAGTGGCCACGGCCCAGTAGTTGATGATTTTGTTCACTGGTGTGAGGATTCCTACCTGCAGCTGAATACAACAGAAACTAAAGACATGATTATTGACTTTAGGAGGAAAAATCCCAGGCACAAAGTCACCGTACTAAAAGGCCAGACCACCGAATGTGTACAATCCTACAAATATCATGGGACAATTATTGATAGTAATTTAAACTTTGAAGAGAACTGTGAAAGAGTGTGCAAAAAGGGTCAGCAACATTTGCATTGCTTGAGGAAACTTGCACGCTTCCAAATTGACCGAACCATCGTGACAATGTTTTATCGGGCTTTTATTGAATCTGTTTTATCCTTTTCTTTAGTGTCATGGTTTGGTCAGATAAAACTGAAACAGAGGAAATCAGTGGATCAGGTAGTTAGATGGTCCAGTCGTTTGCTTGGTGAGCCACAGCTGAGCCTGACATCCCTGTACACCAGACAAGTACAGAGGATGGCTACCTCCATTTTAAATGATGACTCCCACCCTTTGCACTGCCACTTTCAGCTTCTTCCCTCAAGACGGAGGTTTGCTGTCCCAAAAAGTAGAACCCAGCACTACAAAAACAGCTTTGTTCCTGCTGCTGTCAAAGAGTTGAACAAGCTGTAACAATATATTGCACATAATTTAGGTACCTATTTATTAACTCCATTTTATATTTACTTATTTTTGTAGGATGTTACTTGGGTTCTAAGTATTTTATTGGGTTTTAGACCTTTGAGTTTTTAACCTCTTTGACTAGTTTTTAACTTTTATTATGACCCTTATCTCTTACCTCTGGTTTTTCTCTCATCTCTTTGTCTTTTTATACCCTGATTGATGGAGCCTTGAGTATTTTTTATCATGTTTATAGTCAGCTTCATATGTGCCTGTGTTTGTGTCTATGTTGAATGTAATTTGTGGCTTGTAAATATGGATGTCACCAGACTGCAAAACAAATTTACCTACGGGTACAAATAAAGGAACCTGAACCTAAAAAAGCACACAACACAATAAATTCATGCAATTCTGTTCATTTTGTTAGCTTGTGAGAAAGTCAAAGTGGGATTAGTAGTTGACTGGTATAGGGGTTAAGATGCTTGTCTGCCTTGCTGGAGACCTGGGTTCTTCCTGGAAACGTCATTTTTCTGAAGTGCAACATACTTCTTTTGTGCATCTGAAAACAATGTGTAGCACACATTAGGCTTAAAATGCTCAACTGTAAGCTTCCCAGTCAAGCATTTATCATTTGAGAAAGTCAGAGTATAAGCTGAAGCATCTGTGTGGTGTTGTGGTTAAGGTGCTTGCTATACAGGAGGGTCCAGGTTTGAATCTTGCCAGTCATATTCTGCTGAAGTACAGCATATGTCTCCTGTGCATTTTAAAGCAACAATATGTAAGATTTTTCACCTCAAAATAATGTTTTCAAAATTATTTTGATGGTACACCAACATTTGATTGAGTGAATGTCACTTCCCCCACAGCTTGGATAGGCCCACACAGATTTGTTTGTTTGTGTTTTGGTGTGATTAGTGTGGGGACAGCAGCTCTAGCTGCTGTCCCCACACTGTGATTCTGCTGTGTCACAGCAGAATCACAGGAAACAACTTTAGCCACCAACAACAAAGCACTCTGTGGTTGGCTGTTGGGACTGGAGTTGTGCTCATTGTGGCTGTGGCCTTTTCATTGTTCCTACAACCAGGGCTTGACATTAACCCCTGGCGGGTAGATATCACTGGTGGCGGGTAGGACAGCCAGTTCCACTAGCTACTTTGGAGGGTTGTAGTTTTCTCAAGCAACATCTAAATAATATGCCTATCACAGTGTGAGACTACAAAACTACAATTCCCATGAGCACTATCTGTACGAGCCCAGTCTCACCAAAAAAAATGTTCAATTGCACGTTTTGTCACTCAGAGAAAACGTACACAGGCAAGTAAAAAAGATTTTTGATGTGCAGTGGGTACTTGGCATTTACAGCTTTAAGAAAGATGTCTAACTGCAGCTTAACATTTGGCAGTGTGTGTGCCTGTCACTTTCATTGTCTTTCAGCAACAACCAACTACCCAATACTTTAATCCCTAATCCAAACCTCACATGAACCTTTCATTAGTGGAGTGAAAAACAAACTAAGGAAAAAACGAAGAAAAAGGTCAGTCACAGACGAGAGAGGGAGTCAGACT
The DNA here is from genome assembly GCA_020510985.1 of Pholidichthys leucotaenia. NCBI lineage: Eukaryota > Metazoa > Chordata > Actinopteri > Cichliformes > Pholidichthyidae > Pholidichthys > Pholidichthys leucotaenia. Next base: position 172,440,770 of record CM035844.1, read on the forward strand.
CAAGTGCTTTTGTGTCTCTTGCCTGAACTTCTGTGTAGTTAACTGTCCGCCATCCCCGTCCCACCAACCGAATGAGCGCTGGGAAACCAAAGTAAAAGATGCGTTGTTTTGCGCATGCGCGGTGAGGACTGTATGTGCAGTGAGTGAGTTTGTAAAAACATGCCGAGGCACGTTTTTTTGGGATTTAACGTGCAAATGTACATTTTTAGAGGGGTGAGAAAATGTTTATTAGATATGATTTTTACTGAGACCTGGTTGATCTGCACACATATGGCCCTTTCCACTAGTGTCAATTTGGTACAGTTTGGCCCGCTTGTGTTTCCACTACACCAGAGTACTGCTTGATGTGGGTGGGATTTGTTACAGGAAGCCGCGCAACCCCCCCGTGACGTAAAACACGCCACACACAATCAATACAATTTCAAAACACAAGATGGCAGGATACAAGGCGACTGCGGTCTCTTGCTTTTTTTGCCAGAGTAAAGGCAGAAAAAGAGCAGAAGGCCAAAGGATGCGAGATGACACACTCTGGAAAAGTACTAGAGTGTTTAGGAAACCATATAGAGCAGTATAAAGTCGAAGACAAGAATACAAACTACATCACGTATGACATTAAGCAAATGACTGCTAATGCTACTTTGCTTTAAGTCCACCGTGCTACGTTGTAATGTCAGCAAGTTATTGCTATTAGGTATTAAAATATGTATTCTGTGTGTGTGTGTTTCAGATGGTTCTCTTGTGGCAAAATTATTGTTTCAAACCATGGGTCTGAGCATTCAACACAGGCTCCCAGTGATGTCACCCCAGCTTTACAAATGCTCAGTGGTTGTAGTTATGGGGTTATATTAGCCATAAAATATATTGTATATTTCAACAGGTAAACAGTACTGAGTTAGGTTTAATAAGATATATTTAACAATTATGATGAATTGTAAGCCAAAACAAACTAGATCTAGGATTAAAAGCAATTAAAAGAGTGCAGTCACAAGGTTACATGAGAAATACATGGATTTACTGGATATACATCATATTGAGAATTGCTGACTACATGTAGATACTGTATAAATTTATATTCTCTGCATCAATAGTGAACTATACATGTATGCATTTAGTATAGCCCTGGGAATTTTGACAATAAACCTTTGTAAGTTTTGCAGATGTCTCCACTTTTCTTTTATCTGTGAAGGTTACCACCAAGTGACACAAATTAAATACTAAAAGATTGGATAAGCTGTCTAAGAACAATCCAGCAGTTTGATAAATCACTTCTGGTTTGGTATAAGTCTGCCAAGAGAATTATGAACCATAAAACAGTTTGTGCTAAAATGTTAAATCATATTAAACCCTAACTCAGGGGTGTCCAATCATGTGCCATGGAGGACTAAGACCCTGCAGGTTTTCTCTTGCATTCCAGTCTCTTCAGCAGGTGTTTTCACTGATCAGCAGTCAGTGGGAAGAAATTCAGTGGAATCTGCTGCTGAAGACACTGGTTGGAGGTAAAGCCTGTAGGGTCTTGGCCCTCCATGGCACATGATTGGACACCCCTGCCCTAGCCCATTATTAGACTAGAAAAGCACTCGGAGAGCGCATACCTCCGCCAAGTGCCACAGTTCCCCCCATACAGTGTTTGTGTGTACGTTTTCAGATTCCTTGACCATGAAAACATATGACTAGCAATTGGATTCACAATGATAGGATTAGTGGTTCAGTAGTAAAAGCATTACCTCCTTGGCGGAGGTAATAAACTGAAGTGTTGCTGTTGTGTCCATCTCCTCCATCTCCAAACTCCCAGGCTGTGGGCGTTGCAATTCACCGCACAACCGCGTACAACCCACAGGCCAATGGGTTATGCGAGCATTTTCATAGATCACTGAAAGCAGCACTCAGGGCTTCACTGCCGGATGCAAATTGGGTAGACAGGTTGCTGTGGGTTTTATATTGGGGTTGTGCTCCGCGGCAAAAGAGGATTTGGAAGCTTCCCCGGCAGAGAGCTTGTTTTTGCGCAGCCCCTATGGCTGCCCGGGTAATTTCTGCCAAATAATCCCGCGCCGGACAGCTGCCCGTCTCAGCTTTTGCAGTGTAGCGCAAACACACGCACGCTGCCGGGCCCAGCCCACCACTGTTTTCCGCGTGCTTTTGTGCCTAAAACTTTGAAGAACGCTGAGTTCGTGTTCGTCAGACACTACGACCAGCGTCCTCCATTGCGCCTGCACACATGTTGAAAATGGCCGTATCTCACAATATTAAAGAATCCTTTAAAAAATTCCTGCATCCAGACTGTGATCCAGATCATCCCCAAAATTTAATCAGTTGTTCCTTGTACCATTTCCAACAACGCCTGAACGTTTCATGGAAATCCGTCCAAAACTTTTTGAGTTATCTTGCTAACCAACAGACAGACAGACAAACAGACAAACAGACAGACAAACGCTGGCAAAAACATAACCTCCTGCGGCCTGGCGGAGGTAAAAATACAGATACTAATATTGCCCAGACTAAACACTAAGTGCCTTCCCATTAATGTGCCTACACATGTCCAACTGTTGTATTATTAAAATCAGATTTTTTGTACCCTTTTCAGATACGTCTTCTCTGTTGTTTATAAGTGTTAATTACGAAGGTAAGAGTGATTAAATGCTAAAAGACAGGGGAAGCAGTCTCCGAATAATCCAGCAGTTACATATCACTTTTGGTGTGATGCAAGTGTGTTAACAGAATTATGCATTGCGTTGAAACAAGTTAAATCCCATGTAACCTTATCCCATTATACTGAAAAACTTACATGTTTTGTTAACCTTTTCTTACCCCTTAGCATTCCTGGCAATTTTCCAGTGTGGAAAAATAGACTTTTGGTTGAGAAAGATCTTTCATTATTCACCATTACACACAGATAACATGAAAACATTGCACGGCTGGATTTCCAAAATATATCTAAATAGTTTGTAACCACAATGTCAGGATACACTGCATCACAAGATTTTGTTGGTCCAAAACTGCTCCCACAACCTACAGTCATGAGAAAAAAATTTGGATATGCTGTATTAGCCTGTGTGTTTTTTTGGTGAGGAAGTTGGGCATGTGGCTACTTAATATCACTGTTACAAACACTGGGAGATTCATGTAATACAACTAAACAATTAAAAATGAAAACATTTTCCAAATTTTCTGTAAAATGTAACTGTAAACAGTGAGGAAAAAATTAAGACCCCCCCCCCAGCTTTTTGAGGACACCCCCACATTCATTCCCACTTAAAATGACGAAAGTAAATATTTTATACAAATAAAAACATAACCAGGGTTAGACATAGATATGAACATTTCTTAATACAGAACTGACAATTTCATGGTGTTCTAATTATTTCACATGACTGTAAACCTTGAGCTTAACCCAGGGGTGTCCAATCATGTGCCATGGAGGGCCAAGACTCAGCAAGTTTTCTCTTCTACCCAGTCTCTTCAGCAGGTGTTTTCACTTATCAGCAATCAGTGGGAAAAAATTCAGTGAAATCTGCTGTTGAAGACGCTGGTTGGAGGTAAAGCCTGCAGGGTCTTGGCCCTCCATGGCACATGATTGGACACCCCTGGCTTAACCTATTGACTTTTAAAGTATGTCTAAGTAATTATTAGACTCCATAACACACTCCAATGGCATAGTCTTCCAACTGTTGTTTGAGGAAAGGTCTGGAAAAAATTGGCAATAACGAACAAAACACAATCATGATGCCAATGGTTACTGGTTTATTACAAGTTTCAGCAAAATTAGTCATACGTAGTTTTGTTTTACATGTGTACATGTTAAAAGAGACTTGCGGGAAGACTGTGTCACACACGCTGGCCACCCGTCGCGATGCAAGGTCCGGTTTGGTGTGGATTGTTTTCCTCTTGCCTAGACGAAAGACAGAAAGGGGTGGTGGATAATTAAAGCAAGTTTAAAACATATTTGAGAAATAAACTTGTTGCTAAAAGCCAGTGGTGGATTGTGACAATAAAGTACTTTGTTGTTGTATTTAACCACAATTTTCATGTAGCTGCGCTTCAGTAAAGTAGATTTTACAAGGGCTGGGATATGTTTAAAATCATTTGTTTTTACTGTGGCCTCAGCAATCAGAATGAGTTGATACCTCTGGTTGAATGGAATCTAGTACTTCAACTGAGGGTGTGCATCCCTGAGTACGGAGTCGCTCAGTCAAAATATGCATTTTTTTTTCTTTTTTTTCCACAATATTTTTTATTTAACCTTTTTTTTTTTACAAACATAGCACAAACAATCAGACACTAACACTAAAGTAATTTAAAAATTAAAAAAAAGCACTAACAACAACAACAACAAAAAATGTACTAAAAACAACAACAACCATTAATAAAAGTGAGTCAACAACAATGCTCCTCTGTTTAGTCTAGGTAATCTATTACATAAAAATACATAATATACTTTCACCAGTTTGGAATTTGCAAGGTCCACACATATCATTCACCTTCTTCTTCAGAAGTTATGTTTAAATTCTTTACATAATCAATGAAAGGTCTCCATATATTCTCAAACACATTTTCCTTTCATTTCAGTATATATGTTATTCTTTCTAGTGGAAGGTTTGTTAACATCTGTCTTAACCACTGAGTCACAGCTGGTCTATGAGCCTTTTTCCACAGTAGTGCAATACATTTTTTGGCATTAAGCAAACCAAGGTCTATGAATGCTCTTTCACTCTTATTAAAGTTATGTTTTTCTGGATACAGACCCAACAAAAACAGTGTAGGGTTCAATGCGAATTGTTTTGAAATTATTTTTTCAATTGTTACCCTCACCTCTTCCCAAAACATTCTGATTTTTCTACATTCCCATAAACAGTGAAATAGGGTTCCTTTACTTTCTATACATTCTGTGCATGTATCTGGTATGTTTTTGTTATATCTATTTAATTCCACTGGTGTAACATACATCCGCATTAACCATTTAAAATGTATCAGTTTAAGACGTACATTTATTGATTTGGTTTGAGCTCCTGCACAAGCCATTTCCCATTGTTCCTCTGAAATTTCAATTTGCAGGTCTTCTTTCCAATAATTCAGTCTTTTCTGCGAGTTTTCACATGAGAATAGTGTCAATGAGTTATAAAACTCTGAAATAATACCCTTTCTCTTACTATAGTCCATCTAGCTACAATGCTTCGCACTGTGTTTATATATCTATATATTTATTCCATCTAGCTGCAATGCTCCGCATCGTGTGTCTATATATTTATGTTTATATGTACATATGTATACTCCCTGCTCTTGTTTTGGTTTTTTTTTTGTTTGTTTTTTTTTCTTGCCTTCTGATTGTTGCTGTGAGTGTTGCTATCCCTGTGCTGTTGCAATCCTGGAATTTCTCCATTGTGGGACTAATAAAGGCTTATCTTATCTTATCTTATCTTAGCTTTTGTCAAAATTTTTTCCAAGGATGAATAAGTAGGTCGGGTGAGAGCATTATTTTGATTTGATCAAATAAAATTTCTAAGCTGAAGATATTTAAAAAAATGTGTTCTATTAAGATTGAATTTAATCCTCAGTTCTTCAAAAGACATTATGTTATCTGAGCATGACAAATATAAGTGTTGAATCTTTTGAATCCCTTTTAAATTCCACACTTTAAATACAGCATCCACTGTCCCTGGTGTAAAATGTTGATTACCCCATACTGGGCTAAATTGTGACAGTAAGTGTGGTTCTTTTAAATATTTTTTGGTTTCACACCATATTTTGATCATGTGCTTTACAATTGGATTTTTAACTTGTTTCTGTAATTTTTTAGCTGAGTCTGAATATATGAATAAGGGAAGAGGTAAAGGTAAATTGTATGATTCCATTTCAGTCCAGTGAGGGAGATCATTTGATGAAAAATAATATGTCATAGACCTCAATTGTGCTGACCAGTAATACAACATAAAATATGTAATTTTTATCAATAAAAGTTTAGCCACCACTCTGTCACCACTGTGTCGCCCTGGCTTCAAGTGTGGGTGGTGTTTTGTACTTGTATTGCTAAAATATAAAAAGAAGCACTACAATGGGTCTCAAATATTTGTAATGTATCCTATTATAGAACTGCATGAGTTTAATGATGATAGACTATAAACTACACATATAAACTAAATTAAAATGGTGACTGAACAACTGCCATTCCCCAAAGTGCAAGATACACTCTTATGAACATAACTCAAAGGATCACACAAGTGATCTGGAAAAAAAACAAAACAAAAAAAAAAACAACAACAAAACCCAAGCAGTTTATTTTACAGTGGCTAATATTGGATGTCCCATTCATTTTCAATTATTCTGTAATTAATATTCACACAATCAAATAAATCTCAGTTCAGTCCATTTCATATTAAGTGGAAATTGTGCTACTTTAATTTTGCCACTTTACCTATACTTTACTTTAAAAAGCAAAGGATTTGAATATAAATAAGAGGATGTGCAACTCATCACTCATAACACATTATTGCTGTGTCGTGCCAAATGTTGTCACAGCAGATGCTGGTCGGACTCTACAATGAAAATACACACAACTTAAGTACATGCACAGCATGAAAGTGCAACATGTAAAAAAAAAAAAAAAAAACTTTTTTTTTTTTTTAACCAGGATTACAACTAGCTTATTTCATCAGATATTGTCAACAGCATGGAGTTAGCATTGCTAGCTAGCTCTTTGTTTGCACCCAAGAAACAATGTTGTTGTGGTCTGTTCAAAGTGAACTTTCCACTGCTGGGATAAATAACATAAAAGATGCATAATATTACATCATATCACATCACTCACCATCCTCTATATCCGAAAAGCATGGCTTTTAACTGCTGAAGTTGGGTGCTCCCGCGACCGTAGATTCATTTCTGGTGGCTCCATCTAGTTCTCTCTGGATTCTCTCATCAGCCGTGTAGCATCATCGTCTCCTCAAACCAAGACAGAAGATCACTTCTCTCCATTTTACAGGAATTTCACTTTACTCCTTATACAGGAATACCACTTCTCTGCATTCTACAGGAATATCACTGGCTTTCATATCGACTCATCCAGGCCTCATCCAGGCCTGACCAAAGATGTTTGTTTTCCCAGGACCCCAATGTAAACAGTTGCCTCTTGCAGAGATTGTAAGGATCAGAATTTGCTTTTAAAGGCTCAAAGGAACATAAACTCGGGAGACCAGACCTCCAACATGAACACTGCATTTGGATAACGTACCCCTTTACAGGAAACCAACGCTCTTAAAAGGGTCATAAACGGCTTAATCAGGCGGGTTTATAACCTTCCGATGTTTTCCAGATTATCCCTTCCAGACCCCATGGACCTAAAAGAAATCATCTACAGCTCAACAGTACCTCCTAGCGGATACCTACGAAATGTGTTTCAGTACTTAGGATGACTTTTAATTTGTTCTAAACATTAAGTTTCTTTCAGCTTATCCTCTTCTCCCCTGGATCTTAAGGACACTGAAAATCATCCCTTTTATCACCAACCATGGTTTGCTGTACTACATTAAGCTTTGATCTAAATATGAATGCATGTATTATAATTATGTATAAGAAATGTTATATTAATGAGTGTTATTCAAACAAATGTAATATTAGAGTAATGGTATAAATGCATGATCACCAAATATTAGCCAAGTCATTTTAATTTAGTTAGATTTTATATTGAGCACCTAATTTCATAAGAACTGACTGTTGATTTTTCTCTGCAATTTCATGGGATGGTGTCTTCGTTTGATTGGCTACTCTCAAACAAAGAAATGTTCTCACATTGGACGGCAGCCATTTCAAACTGCTTTTGATAAAGTTGATTGGTCAGTCTTGTGATCGACATCACAAGTTTATGACCAGGCGGGGTAACTTTAAAAAGAAGTGGAATAAAGAAAAAGAAAAGTTAAAGTTGCAGTTATGTGAGAGAGAACAAGAGAAGATCAAAGATGAAAGAAAAGTAAGAAGATTAGAAGTTAAAGAAGAGCGAGAGAGAGAAAGATTCAGAAAAAACACAGGATTAAGAATTAGAAACACAGAAAAGAAGAAAGAACGAGATTTTGAGAAAGATTAGGAACTAAATTAAGATTAAAGAAGCAGAATAGTAATCTAGATCTCAGAGGAAGATTTTATTCCACTGTTTCAAGGTCCTTTGTAGTTTTATTTTATCTAAATTGTTCTGTGTGAAGTTTGTCAAATCCTGTGTTAGATTTTTCTGGTTACTGAGGAGAAAACACCTTTTCTTTAGAGCTCGCTTTTTCAGAGAATCAAATTCTCAAACTTTTTCCTTCACCTCAGAAGCCATTCTTATCCTAGTAAATGTTTTTCTCATTTTTTTATGACTTTTCACGCCGTTAAAGTGGACCTTTAATTTTCCTAATTTAAAGTGAACAGAGACTTTTTTTTTGGACTCTCTTTCTGGCCTCATACCTGCCTGACTGAGAAGTGGTTCCTTCAGTTTTTGGGTCCATCCTGCTACAAGAGACTTCACCTATTCGGCTGGACTCGTTTCCAAGGACTTTTTCACTCCACTCGGGGACGATCACTCTGCTGCCGACGTCCTGAACGAGCCCCCGGCTGGGTCAACACTTCTGACTGCTGTGAGGAAGCATTGCAGTAGCCGCCTCCTCCCGATGTCCTGACCCTAAACTCGGCCGGTATCGACCCGCTGAACACGTGGACCTTCAGCTGTCTTGTGAGTGAGGCTCCTTTTACTATCTGCTGGGTTAAACGTGATGTCCGAACAATTAAATTACAATTGAATATAGCCCGTATTTCAGGGCTCAACTAGTCTCTCAGCCACAGGGTAAAGCTGTAAACTGAAGGAAAACTCTTAGTCATTTTTAAGTAACTGCCCTTAATTTTTGTAGATTAATTCAGAAGTCATTTTTAGATAATTAGCTTATGAATTTTCCCCATAAAATTGCATTGTTTTCAGCCTCATTTACCGTTGAAACATAAGTCTGGTTCCTCCTTGGTTCTACAGAGGTGTAACGCTGGATTTTATGTTCAGGAATCCAATAACAGTTGATGTGATATCTTATGCTGTTATCATTTGAATCTGTTTACCAATCATTTGAACACCATGCCATGTAACCTGAATGAGTTTAATAAAAGGGTGAATGAGAGAAGTTGAAGCGTTTTTCTTTCGCATATACATGTTTCCTAATCACGGCAGGAAAAGAACTCACTGAAACTTTGAGACTGATTCATTAAGTAATTGAAGGTACAAAATTAATTAAAATTAAATTTAATATTATTGTCCATTAGGACTGGTGCCCCCTTTTATTTAATTTAGCGGGTGTAGAAGTGATGGTTTAACTCCGCCCCCTTTCACACCCACTATTAAATAAAATAAATAATTCTTGTACCTTATGACAAATATTTTATTATACAATTTATGCTACAGATTATTGGTGCTGCCGTGCGAGGCCTGTGTAATTGGGAAACGTATATGCAAAAGGAAAAATCATTGAGACATAAGCTGTTTTTTTTTTTCTGCAAATATTGATCCACTTTATTCGGTGAGCCTGTGTGTTTGGGAGAGAGGGGCTGAGGCCTGTGTCTCCCCCTGTCTGGTCTGCTGTGTTTGTTTATTTAGCCTCCCGCTGAGGCGTCTGGTTGCTGATAGTGACAAAGGGGGGTGAGTGAATCACCCACTGTCTCACTGTCTCAGGTGGACAGCTTTTTGATGCATGCAAAAGAAGTTTTAAGCAGTATTATATGCTGGATTAAGAAAAATAAAGGCCTAGAGTGACAGAAATGCGAAGAAAACCGTCCTGTCTCTCGCCAGTTTAACCTTCCGGCGATTATCCCGAAAGGAGTAATTAAACTGGCCAGTTCTGTAATTACCCAAGCGTGGTAACGTCAGATTAAGCTGGATGCAGTTTGATCTGGTCACTGAATGAACCGTTGGGGAAGTAGCGCTAAACTATACCCGGAATTAAAGGGGTAACATTATTTGTGCAAGTTGGAGATTAAACTCTCATTTTGAAAAGCAAGGTGTGGCGTTGTCGATAAGACTCGCGCCCGCATCACGTGTCACGTGAACACGCACAATCGCGCTCGTGACCGAAAGGCGTGCACGAAAAACTGCGCATGAGCAGAGTAAGCGTGCAGACGCCATTTTGAAGGCGCTAAGAGGGAGTCACCCTAGCCGCCATTTTGAGTGAGACCGGTAGACCCGCCTAGAGCGACGTCACCAGTGTCTCCTCCTCCTGGGAGGGCAGAGATAACTGCCTCCATCGTGTGGTCAACTATAGGAGTTGCATTTCTTGCATGAATGCACACTCGGATTAAAGCAGAGTGAATCTATTAAGCTGATTTATAATCAAACAGAGCTTCCAAATTAACTTCAAATCAATCTGAATTATCCGGAACAACCTAAATTTAAACCCAATTCAAAGTTTTATCCCAAGAACAAAAAGGAAAAAGCAACTTGTGGGTTTAAAGTTTGTTCTCATTGGTGGAAGAGCTTTTGACTGCATATATACACAGTGAAAGAACATAGAAGCATAGACTTTGTATTTACTCACGTATGTTAACCACATATTTTAATCTTTTTAGTTAAAAGCATATATTTATACATCTTACGCTAAAACTCTGCAAACTTTTGAAGCTATATATATGTGTTTTGTTTTTAAAGATCACTTTGTGCGATTTCTTTCACAGGAAGCCATTCAACTTAGGGACTCAAATAAATGACAATGTTTATTTAGACTCAAGTTAATGTTAATCCTGTGCATGTTGGTAAAGGATTTAGTGATTTACTAAATATTTAACCAAAATTTTCCAAAATTAGGAAACCACATTCAGCAATTAACACTTGAAAGCTTTAGTTTATTTACAGCCAGTGTTTTGCTTTGATTTATGTTTCCTCCCCAGGAGAAGGAAAACATTTAACCAACTCACTATTTCTCACCAGGATTTGAAATAAGTCAAAAGGTGGAAACTTTGACTAGTCTGTAAAACATTTTTTTTCTTCTCTTTTTAAATAATCATTAACTTTAATCCTAAGGAAGCCTTAGTGACAATACACAAAGACAATTCATTTGTTTCCTAACTTGTAAATATTAAAACATTGAAAGACTTTAAATGAAGATAAGCTTTAACAAATGAAACAAAGCCGGTTCTAACTTTAAAACAAAGTGAAGACTTATACTGTAACCCTAAAGCCTTAAAGCATTTAACCTTTTCTATTTTTGTTGCTTTCTTTTTCTGTTGTAAATAAAATCATTACTTTCAAGTGAGATTCAACAAAAAAAAATTCACAACCTAGTTGAGGACTATTCCAAAACTACACTTTGATAACTGAACTGAAAGAAGTCAATCCACACAAAAGTTTTGTTGTTGTGTTTGTCTTGTGAAATACAAATCAAAATACAGTGTCAACAAATAAATTAACACATATTCCACATTTCTAAAGAATTTCCAAAATATTTGCTTTCCTGTTTACAAGCCTGGAAGTTGAAACAAACTCCAAAAGGAAGCTTGTAATTACCCTCACTACAAAACGACACTCAAGGTTAACTCTTGACTCACAACTTTAGCTATAATCAGCAAATTGATTTCAAGCTAAGCGTTACACAAACGGTCAAACATGTCGAGTCCACTTGATGAATTAAATGACCTTCAAGTAACATTGGAAGAGTTGGCTTCCGACCTTATACCTGGTTTCTCCAAACAAGTTCAGGATACTCCACCAAAAGATTTGAAGCAAATCACGAAAAAGCTTTTAGACGAATATGAAACTAACCCACCGAAAGCAAAGGAAATCCCCGGTGTGTTAGGGAAGTTTGCACTAGCATTGATTGCAAGGCTAAAACGAGCTGAAACCCAAGTACTCTACGCTGAAAAGGAACTGGTGAAACAACAAACAACCATCCTTTCTCTTCAGGAAGAGAACAAATCCCTTGTGAAAAAGCAGGAACAAGCTCGCATAGAGAAAGAAGACACCCAAGCTACGCTTGAACAGACGTTGCTAAATCTGGAACAAGCAAAGGAAGAAAAGCAATGACTAGAAAATGACAATACCTCACATCAGCAAGGAAATGAGGAATTGAGAACCACCCAGCTTTACAAAGAGAATCAACTCAAAGAAGTTGAAGGTCAATTGGACTAAACAAACTCCGATTATGGGAAATGTAAACTGCTCTTACGAGAAGCACAACAAGGTCTTCAGGACGTCAAAGAAGAGCTGGAAGACCACTGCAAACGAAGGGATCCGAGACCAGAAGCCATGAACAGGCTGGTTCCCTCAACAAAGGGGGGCATCCCTTCATGGGATGGGGACTCCCCCAGCTCACACTCATCTGACCCGTTCAGACCCGAACGGCAACGCGAAAGACATTTGCAAATTCCATCCGATGGAGATCTCAATAAAATTGCTCGCCACGTCACGAAATTTGACCCCTCAACCAGTGGGTCACCTGATACCAAGGCTTATTTGCAAGACATTGACTACTACTTGCGTAAATACCCTGATGCTATGGTTGACGATCGCATTTATTTGATTAAGTTGACATCCAACAGGTCAGTATCAAAATTTATAGATCGGCAACCATTTGACATCAAGATGAACCACCGGAAACTCTATGAAGCCATCAAAAAGGAGTTCTCCGACGACTGCTTACAGTCAGGGCTAGCGACAGCCCTAGCTGTGAAAACAGGGTCGCTTAGAGCCCCCACAGGCATACTACCAGTGACTCCTGCGCGCATATTTCAGATCTCAAAACATGCCTGAGATGGAAGAAGACCACAATTTCAAGGCTCTTTTCATTCAGAATCTCCATCCCACGATTGGACACCACCTTGGAGTCATGGCTAACCCAAAGACAAACTCGATAAACCAACTAAGAGAGTTTGCACATTATGCATTCCAGAAACAGCGACAAAGCAATCAGAAGCATACCGAGTCTACCGCGGTGTTAGCTGTCAACACCGCATCAGACACCCTGGACCTAGAGGGCACCCCAAGGCCAGCCCTTGTTCCAGCACCTCGGTCACAAATAAAACGACGACAGTCCTCTAGTCAAGATAAGTCGAGTCATGACCCGGAAAAATTTTTGACACCAAGTTCCAAGCCAATATCACCAAAATCTGACTACCGTCGGAGACTGAGTCCACCAGGTAAGTCACGAGAATACGGTACGGATACCCGGGATGACAGATATCGATTTTGAGACTCGCATAACCGCGGGAGGTGGTCACCTCCCTCGTACCGACGAAAAACTTCAACAGGGAAGCAAGAGCTCCCCCTGGAAAGTTTAATTCCAAACCATGGGAGAAGAAAGAAAAGCCCTTTTTCAGCCGAGAAGACCAGGAAATTCTCCAAAGTATACTTGACGAACTGAAGAGGAAAAAAGAGGTGAAAGAGGACAAGAAACCAGATGTCCTAGCCATAAATATTGTGATCACCCCAAACGACCCTTTAGGTTTGCCACAAGTCAACCCTGAGGAATCTCCTACTAAAAAGGGGAAGGAGACTGAAGACACAACCGAGCATCCTCCACCCGAAACTCAGGAGGAGCTCCAAAATGCAACGCCACCCAGTGCCATTTTGGTAGTCCAGCTACCTGGAAAACCTCACTCGCCCGAAACAGGCGAATCTTTAATCTGCGTTGAACCACCGGTCCAAGAATTTCTGTGTGATTTAACCGAGAGGGGGGTTGCATGAAAATTTTTCCTCTCATTGACCCTGGAAGATGTGATGACGCACGAAGCCCTACTGGATACCGCAGCGGACATCACACTCATGTCGCGTGACCTTTTTGAACACCTACGTGTCACTGCTAACCTTGCACACAAAGACTTGAAACTAAGACCTTGCTCCTTAGCTATTCAACCTTATGCACCCTCAAACACGACTGTGTCACACATGTCATTGATAAAAATCTCCATTGGGCCCATGACCTTGATCCACCCGGTCTATGTGTCCAATCTCAACTCAATTCCATTGCTGATAGGCAAGGATCTACTTAATCGCTTTGAGCCTCTGATAGACTTCAAGAATCTCAAGCTATGGGCTCAAGTTCGACAACCTCTTCCAACCACTCTACCTGAAGCAACCGGATCACAGTGCTACATTCTTGACACCTTGGATGTTCCAGGAGTCAACCCACTCGCACTGCTGACCCAACAAAGTTTGACGGAAGGTGACCTTGGGAACCAGGCTGAAACAAACACCCCTTCCCATGTCACCACATCTGACAACCCAACCTTAAATGAACACAGTTCATTCCTTTGCACCCTAAAATCAGGGGCAGCCAACAAAGAGTACTGCCCCCAAGTAGTCAAAGGACTAGTTATCCAAAGCTCCCACGTAGAAGACGTGGTACTGGCTCTCTGGGCTGATAAATCCGCAATCAGCCAGACACTTTTTGACTCTCTGCACGAGAAATACCCTGACCTTATGGTCACTAACAAGTCTTTTCGTTTCCCTGCTGGGACCACATCAAACAAAACATTAATCGCCACAAGTATCTGCGCCCTCCACCTTCAGTGGAACCACAGACTGCTAATGCATCCCTTCTTGGTCGTTCCTGAACTGCCACATGCAGTCTACATCGGCAGTGATCTTCTTGTGAGACTCGGAACCCAGGTTGATGCCATAAACAATGTCTTATGGTCTCTCACCTCAGTTCGAGACACTCACTCTAAACCAGATCTTGACACTCTAAAGTCAGGCCAGACCATCCCTGAGGCCTGCCAGGTACTGAACACTCAACATTGTCTCATACCTGCTAATGTCACGTGCTACCCAGTCCAACTATGCATTCAACCTGGACAGAAACTTATGCATTCACAAGCATTTTTCCAACCGGCTCCTTTGCTTGACGATCTAGGCTTAACTCTGGAGGCCACGCCCCTTCTAACCCTAGAATACAGAACCACCACGTTGCCGGTAAACAACCCCACGGCAGAGACCATCGTCCTGCCCAAGGCCACACCTCTTGATCATCACCACAGATTTCCACGATTTTGAACTGACTGTTCCTGTGCTAGGCGGCCTCCCCGATTCTCTTTGGGCCAACTCTCTTGAACCTACAGTCATTTACACTAAGCCTTCTAAGGCCATCGCTCTTGTGTCAATGCCAACCCCTGACAAAGAGTCAGTCGGACGAATCGACTTGACCAACAAGGACCAAATGCTTGTCCAAGCCATTGAGCTCCTTCCATCGGAGTCTAATCAGCAGACCAATGACAATCCTAGCGATGCTCCACCGAAATCAGTCCTCACTATCGCTGAAGAGATTGCACAGGTGGTAGCTGATGCTGATGCCCTAACCTCTGACGAAGAACGTGAAAAACGTCACCAATTTCTTCTTAAATACGAACAATCCTTCTCCAAAGACTCCTTGGACTGTGGACTGACCACAATCCACTCAGTAAGCATTCCTACACCACCTGACGCTCCTCCCACCTACGTCAGGCAGTACAAGATTCCCTTGGCCTTGTACGGCCCAGTACAAGAAATAATTGATGACCTACTGGACCGTGGCATAATCAGGCCATGCAACAGTACCTACTCGGCCCCCTTATGGCCTGTTCTAAAGCCCAATGGTAAGTGGAGACTCACCATTGATTACAGGAAATTGAACACTCAAGTTCTTCTCTCTAGGTGGCCTATGACTCAACTGGAGCAAGAACTCCCTAGAGTCAAAGATGCCAAATACTTCTCAACACCGGACATTGCTTCTGGTTTTTGGACTATTCCTGTCCAGGCTGAAGACCAGCATAAACTGGCCTTCACGTTCGCGAATCGCCAATACACATTCACCCGATGTCCTTTCGGTTATGCCAACTCTCCTGCAGAGTTCAACATTTTCTTGAACAAAGCATGTCCAGACGCCCAAGACAGAGGTAACCTCATCTATGTTGACGACATTCTCATTCGGAGTCCAACTCTGGACACCCACCTCACTGAAATCGACCATGTCCTTGGCCAGCTCACGCGAGCTGGAGACAAAATTTCTCTCTCCAAATGCCAATGGTGCAAAACCAAAGTCAACTATGTTGGTCTCTTGGTAGGATCCAAAGGGGTCCTACCACAAATGGCACGAGTTTAAGGTGTGCTAAACATCAAAGCCCCTACCAACATCTCTGAACTCCGGAGCTTCCTAGGGGTATGCAATTACTCACGTCAGTTCATTGAGGATTATGCAGACTTGGCAAAACCCCTTACAGACCTCCTACAAAAGGACACCCCTTTCATTTGGTCTGAGGCTCAAGAACAGGCTATGCTAGCGTTGAAGCAAAAGTTATGCACAGCTCCATGTTTGGCCTATCCCAACTTCGACCAGCCATTCTTCTTACAAGTGGGGTTCTCTGCCAACTGCTTAAGCGCTGGATTATACCAAATCTACGACCATGACAAACAAGTCGTGGCCTATGCCAGCAAAACCCTCTCTGGTCCGGAACTGAAATACTCGGACTGTGAAAAAGCCCTTCTGGCCACTGTATGGGCAGTCAAACATTTCTCCAACTATGTGGGAGGCCAGAGAATCACAGTTGAGACTCACCACCAACCAGTGGTCTTCCTTAACAGTCAACGCATCAGAGAAGGCGTTGTAACAAATGCCAGAATAGCCTCCTGGTTGATGGCTCTACAAAGCTTTGATGTGGAGGTCCGCTACGCACAAAAGTTGAGAAGCCATCTCGGCACAGACTTGGCTGCCTGCCAACGGTGCTCTGAGGACACTCCAGGACCATCCATTCTTGCAGAGCCACCTACAGTCACTGAAGACCCAAACCATCACTACTTTGACCAGAACATCTGTCAAGATATGGTCACTGCCTATGTCGATGGTTGTTCTTTTCACCATGAAACTCACATTCGTGCTGGTGTGGGTGTGGCATGGCTGAACAATCAGCCTTGTGAACCCCACAACTATCAACTGGGTTCCCAATTATCCCAATGTGCGGAAATTGCAGGTGTGCTCATTACACTGCAACTTGCCGTAGACCATGGCATTCGCACATTGGTCATCTGCACTGACTCCAACTACGGCACGCCTCAGTTTCACTTGTCATTTGGCACTCTGGAAGACCAAAGGTTTTGTAACCGCAAACCGCAAACCGGTTAAACATCAAGACCTTTTCAAAGCATGTGATCACCTGGTCACCTCCAACAACCTCCAGGTGTACTGGAAAAAGGTCAGAGGTCACTCGCGCACACCAGATCAGGACAAAGAATGGAATGACCTTGTGGACTCACTTGCAAAACAAGGAGCCATACAAGGCACACCCTGGTCCTTTGATTCTGCTCAGGTGTCGACTTCACAGTCCCACCCACCCACCCCTACAGTCTGTGCAGTCACTAGGGCCCAGACAAACAGGGCCCAAGACATGACACAAACCACAGGTCCCCTCGCAGTTGACCCTGTTTTCACTGACTCTGACCTTATCTCTCTTCAAAACCTTGACCCTGCAATCCATAAAATGATACAATATCTCTCGGATCCTGCACTTAATGCACCATCCGACTCGGATCTCGTTGACATTCCAGACTTGCAACCACTTTTTGCCGCACGATCGTCCTTGCAGCTGTGAAATGGAATTCTAGTTCATGTTTCCGATGAACTCCCTGCGCCTGCGCTTGTGGTCCCTCGTAACCAAAGGGGGGTGATGATTGTTCATGCCCATGATCTCTCAACTGCAGGACACAAAGGCGTCAAAGTGACGTACAACGCGCTTAAACAAGTGGCATATTGGCCATACATGCGAAAGGATGTAGCGGACTACATCAAGGGATGTCTCGTATGTTGCCAGTTTCAACCAACCAACCCAATTCATCGAGCACCCCTACAGAAAAGAAGCATTTCATTCCCATGGTCTGACCTCCAAATTGACTGGGTAGGCCCCCTTCCACGGTCAGCCAGAGGAAACAAATACTTCCTCACAGTCACATGTGCTTTCACCAAATGGGTTGAGTGCCTGCCTGCTCCTAATGACATGGCAGAAACCACGGCCTACTTGTTGATGAACCATGTATTCTCTAGATTTGGTCTGCCAAGCCGAATCAACTCTGACCGCGGCACTCATTTCCCCGCCGAAGTTATGCAACAACTGTGGGAAACCCTGGGAGTTAAAGCTAACTTCCATATTAGCCACCACCCACAATCCTCTGGACAGGTTGAAAGAACCCACCGAACTGTGATCAACATACTGAAGAAGTATGTTTCACCACACCAAAAAGACTGGGATGTAAAACTCCCACTGGTCTTAATGGCCATCCGAGCCACACCCATGAAGCTACGGGGGTGTCACCTTTTGAAATGATGACAGGCCGGCAAATGATTTTGCCCCTGCATTTACTCTACCAACCTGGAGAAGCCAGTGTTGCTACAGCTTACACTACTCACCAGTACATGACTGACCTGACCAAACATCTCCAACAGACTTTTTCCTTTGCCCAAAAACATTTGGACCGATCAGCTGAAGGACGCAAAGCCTACTACGATCAGAAAGCCTCACATGACGAACTCCAAGTGGGAGACAAGGTTTTCTATTATGCTTTCATTCCTCAGACTGGACAGACCAATGCACGAGCAGGAAAATTCGCTCGGAAGTTCCTCCCCAGGTGGACAGGTCCACACACGATCACAGATAAACTCTCTCCGGTCGTTTATCAAATCAAAATAAGCAAAGGTCGCCAGGACCCCATCTCCAAATGGGTCCATTGTAACCAAATCAAAGCTTACAAAAACCCCATGGGACTCGGCGGGGACAACATTGTTCCATTAAGTCAGTAAACAAACCTAAAATCTTGTTTGGGCCCGATAGATAACTGTTAGCTGACTATCAGCCTCAGGCACGCTCGGTCGCACTTCTCTTCCTCAATCAGGTAACTGCATTAAACCTTCAAAAAGAGGAAAGTTAACCCAAACTAACTGACTTCCTTAAAATCTAACTTTAAAAGATCCTGCAAAATTTCATTCAGTGTCATCAAATTACTATTTCAAAATAGTACACACAAACCTCCAATATCACTAGCTTAAGTCAATAATCACAAAACCCTCTAAAGGTGACAAAACACTAATAGCCTAGAGCTCAGTCTCTAACAAAGTTGTTCCACCTCTTGAGAATAACTTTCACCTATCACTCAGGTACCTCAAGAAAAGGAAAACCGACAAGAAGCTCAAGATTAAAATGACTCACTTCTATTCGTTTGCCAGGACGATGGCCCTCCTGTTTTTCAGTTTAGCCCTCTACCTAGCACTCTCACCTGCTTTCGCCCAGTTAGAATTGGACAGAACCTAGACAAGAAGTCAACAATCCTTAGGTAGATTCTCAACCACGGCCTCATCATTAGGGCCCCTTGCTAGCCTTAGCACATCTACTGTTAAATCAGTCAACACCGCTACACATAAATGCCAGATAGTTGAACCACCAACCGTTACCAAAACTTTGCAAGATACTGTGTTGGTTTTGAATGTTTGCTCCAAAGCCTCATTCAAACTCAACAAGGTCTTGGACTTGTCACTCTTCATGTTAGAGGGTGACCATGCTCACCCACATCTAACACATGTGTTTCTTCAAAAGGTAGCTAGAAATATTAGATTTTCAGCTAACACTTTGACAATGAGCCTGCCTTCATCGCTTCTTGCCCCTGATGTCACAAAGTTATTCCTCATATCCACTCAAAGAACAGAGATGACTTTCCATGTTCAGTCTTCCAGAACAAAGGTCTCAAACACCCTCTGAGTCAGACCTCTGTGGAACCATGGTTTAGTCCAGCTAAACCAATTAAATTTGAACCTCCTTGAATTAACTCAATATTGCTTAACCTAAACAGCTACCTCAAATAAGCAATAATTTTTTTTGTTTTGCATTCTTTGTTTTGACTTTTATTTTTCTTTATTTTAGAATTTTTGAAGTTATATGCATGCTTATATACAAACATATATCTTTATATATAGTTCTTGCACTCCATTTTGATTTTTGTGCCCATTCAAACTATTTTTGAACAATTGTGATAGCTATTTCATCGTAAACCAAAACTCCTACCTCAGGTATGTAAGAATACGCACTTTGTATCTCCTTATTTTTGTAACCAGAATTTTTGAGTCATTTCAAGATGTATGCCTTAGCTTACTACTCCAAGCAAATTTTATAATTTACATTTGTCCATATTCAAATTATTTTTGGAAATTCATGGAAGTCCTTCCGGTAAACCAAAGTCAAAGATCTCTACTTAGTAATAGATAGTGTTTGCATGCTAGTGTGTATGGACATCACAAAAGCCTTTTAACCCAGTATTTAGGTCAAGTGTTGCCAAGGAGACGAAGCTGCCATGGGTGTGTACCAACGCTGACCGATGCTCACCATTGCTACAAAGGGGGGATCTGTAGCATCATCGTCTCCTCAAACCAAGACAGAAGATCACTTCTCTCCATTTTACAGGAATTTCACTTTACTCCTTATACAGGAATACCACTTCTCTGCATTCTACAGGAATATCACTGGCTTTCATATCGACTCATCCAGGCCTCAACCAGGCCTGACCAAAGATGTTTGTTTTCCCAGGACCCCAATGTAAACAGTTGCCTCTTGCAGAGATTGTAAGGATCAGAATTTGCTTTTAAAGGCTCAAAGGAACATAAACTCGGGAGACCAGACCTCCAACGTGAACACTGCATTTGGATAACGTACCCCTTTACAGGAAACCAACGCTCTTAAAAGGGTCATAAACGGCTTAATCAGACGGGTTTATAACCTTCCGATGTTTTCCAGATTATCCCTTCCAGACCCAATGGACCTAAAAGAAATCATCTACAGCTCAACAGTACCTCCTAGCGGATACCTACGAAATGTGTTTCAGTACTTAGGATGACTTTTAATTTGTTCTAAACATTAAGTTTCTTTCAGCTTATCCTCTTCTCCCCTGGATCCTAAGGACACTGAAAATCATCCCTTTTATCACCAACCATGGTTTGCTGTACTACATTAAGCTTTGATCTAAATATGAATGCATGTATTATAATTATGTATAAGAAATGTTATATTAATGAGTGTTATTCAAACAAATGTAATATTAGAGTAATGGTATAAATGGATGATCACCAAATATTAGCCAAGTCATTTTAATTTAGTTAGATTTTATATTGAGCACCTAATTTTATAAGAACTGACTGAGTGTTGATTTTTCTCTGCAATTTCATGGGATGGTGTCTTCGTTTGATTGGCTGCTCTCCAACAAAGAAATTGGATGGCAGCCATTTCAAACTGCTTTTGATAAAGTTGATTGGTCAGTCTTGCGATTGACATCACAAGTTTACGACCAGGCGGAGTAACTTTAAAAAGAAGTGGAAGCTGCCCTGCAGTAAAGAAAAAGAAAAGTTAAGTTGCAGTTATGTGAGAGAGAACAAGAGAAGATCAAAGATGAAAGAAAAGTAAAAAGATGAGAAGTTAAAGAAGAGAGAGAGAGAGAGAGAAAGATTCAGAAAAAACACAGGATTAAGAATTAGAAACACAGAAAAGAAGAAAGGAGATTTTGAGAAAGATTAGGAACTAAATTAAGATTAAAGAAGCAGAATAGTAATCTAGCTCTCAGAGGAAGATTTTATTCCACCGTTTCAAGGTCCTGTGTAGTTTTATTTTATCTAAAGTGTTCTGTGTGAAGTTTGTCAAATCCTGCGTTAGATTTTTCTGGTTACTGAGGAGAAAACACCTTTTCTTTAGAGCTCGCTTTTTCAGAGAATCAAATTCTCAAACTTTTTCCTTCACCTCAGAAGCCATTCTTATCCTAGTAAATGTTTTTCTCATTTTTTTTAATGACTTTTCACGCCGTTAAAGTGGACCTTTAATTTTCCTAATTTAAAGTGAACAGAGACTTTTTTTGGGGACTCTCTTTCCGGCCTCATACCTGCCTGACTGAGAAGTGGTTCCTTCAGTTTTTGGGTCCATCCCGCTACAAGAGACTTCACCTATTCGGCTGGACTCGTTTCCAAGGACTTTTTCACGCTGCTCGGGGACGATCACTCTGCTGCCGACGTCCTGAACGAGCCCCCGGCTGGGTCAACACTTCTGACTGCTGTGAGGAAGCATTGCAGCAGCCGCCTCCTCCTGATGTCCTGACCCTAAACTTGGCTGGTATCGACCCGCTGAACACGTGGACCTTCAGCTGTCTTGTGAGTGTGGCTCATTTTACTATCTGCTGGGTTAAACGTGGTGTCCGAACAATTAAATTACAATTGAATATAGCCCGTATTTCAGGGCTCAACTAGTCTCTCAGCCACAGGGTACAGCTGTAAACTGAAGGAAAACTCTTAGTCATTTTTAAGTAACTGCCCTTAATTTTTGTAGATTAATTCAGAAGTCATTTTTAGATAATTAGCTTATGAATTTTCCCCATAAAATTGCATTGTTTTCAGCCTCATTTACCGTTGAAACATAAGTCTGGTTCCTCCTTGGTTCTACAGAGGTGTAACGCTGGATTTTATGTTCAGGAATCCAATAACAGTTGATGTGATATCTTATGCTGTTATCATTTGAATCTGTTTACCAATCATTTGAACGCCATGCCATGTAACCTGAATGAGTTTAATAAAAAGGTGAATGAGAGAAGTTGAAGCGTTTTTCTTTCGCATATACATGTTTCCTAATCACGGCAGGAAAAGAACTCACTGAAACTTTGAGACTGATTCATTAAGTAATTGAAGGTACAAAATTAATTAAAATTAAAGTTAATATTATTGTCCATTAGGACTGGTGCCCCCTTTTACGAGTGCTTTTATTTAATTTAGCGGGTGTAGAAGTGACGGTTTAACTCCGCCCCCTTTTACACCCACTATTAAATAAAATAAATAATTCCTGTACCTTATGACAAATATTTTATTATACAATTTTTGCTACAGCCGAAAGGCACAGAAAACTGCTGAACCGCGGTATTGATTTCTGTGAAGCCATTCTTTCATTGTTGTTTATATTGCTTGCTTGCTGGCTAGCTCACGGATGAATCTTTGCAAATGGAAGCTCACAATTCTGTAAACTCAGCCTCAAACGCCGCTCTCATGACATTACACCCAGACCAATCAGTGGCCTGTAGTGTTTTTACATCACATTTTCACGTCGGTACAGTACGCTTGGAACCCCTCTCCAGCAGGTCTGAAAAATTGGGACCATAACCGGTACAGTCCCTAATGGAAAAGCTGACAAAGCGTATCGTACCGTGCCAAACTGGGCCAAACTGACACTAGTGGAAAAGGGCCAATAGTGTATTGTCATTGGTTCACTGTCACCGTGGGTGTGGTCTGGCTCAACTCCCAGCATGGTACACAGGACTGCTCCAGGCTGGGGTACAGAAGGAACCGTGGATGCTCTGCTCCACAGGTCAGTTCATTTTGTGTCCAGAAATGGCGCTGAACTGACAGCAGGCAAGCCAGCAGAACACATCTGTGCCTGCTTGCAACGATCAGCTCACCAAGGGAATTCTACCTGATCCTTCGTTGTCACAGCGTGAGAAGTTAAACTGCACCCTCCCTCCACATCAGCTCTACCTCTGTGGTTAAATATGATTATTTTTAGAGCAAGAAGCTCCCGTTTACTGTCCACAGCTGTGCAAATTTAAGTTTTTGTATGACAGAGAGAAAACGTGACTGAACTGTGTGTTACTGTAAAGAGCAAATAAGGCTTCTTCTGAGGTTAACTTTTGTTTACCTGTGATTATCTATGATATCTGTGATATGCAACTTTTTTATGGAAGTAAAACCTCTAATTATGTATTTTTAATGTGCTGGTCCACGGGTGTCAAACATGTGGCCTGCGGGCCAAAAAATGGCCACCTGGGAGTCCAAGTTTTTCTTTGAATTTACAGCTTTCTTTCTAGTAAATTTCAGACTTTTTCTACTGATTAGAATTGTTCATGGAAATTTGAGACATTTTTCTCCTTAAGATGAGACTTTTTCCTCTTCAGTTTCCTTTTTTTTGGTGAAAACTGGTAGAGTCAATGTACATTAAATCCATCAGCATCTACTAATGACCTCATGCAGCCCTGAACAGGTGTCCCAATTCAAAGGGGTAATTTTCAACCTCTATCAAGGGTCAAGAGGTAGGAGTAGGAAAATGGGTAGAGATACAAATGAGAACTGGGACAGACCCCAAATATACCTGTACTTTACTCTCATATTGCAAATATTTTTCTAGTGTAGCCAAGGGGACAGGCAGTTAAGCACCAACTGGCGACATCCAACTGGGAATTCAAACCCACAATCTCCAGCTCCAGAGTCCAGCATTCTATCTGTGTCGCCAAGAGGGCTGACCCAATCGGCATACCTAGCAGGAATGCTTTTATTGACTCTGCTACACTAGACTGTTTTAGCATTTACTGCTGTTAATAAATAATTCAACAGTGTTTCTCTTGCTGTTTTTATGTATGAAAAAGGGTAATTTATATTTAAAATTATTGTAAATTTAGTTCAAGTAAATTTTAGCATGAGGCACTCAAATTTGATCATATTAAACATAATTTTCCAAACACAAAATTGTGGCTAGTAAAAAGGATGAGTGGCTCATGACTTTGGAAAGTCACTAGCCACAGTGGCCAGAGAGCAAAAAAGTTAATGTCAAGCCCTGCCTACAAGGAACAAAAAAGTTACATAGTGCTGCTTTAAAAACTAATGCGGAGTACAGCTTAGGTTTTAAAGGCTGTTGCTGAAAAATTCAAGACCTGACTTAGGCTTGAAGTCTAAGTCATCTGCTTGGAAATTATATATTTATATTATTATTTTGTGATTTTGTGTGGATTTTGCATGAACCTGCTCCAACCAAAGTGACCTAATTGTGATGATGGAATTTGGTATGTGGCGTGATGATGCAGCTGGCTGGTGACATCATCACACCGGCATATATATGGGAGAGCCCGCCATTACAGGGCTCTCTTGCCCAGGTGACTCGGTACTGTCTAGTGTATGTGATGCCTTGTACATCATTCTTTAATAAAGCACAGTTCCGGTGCAGTCTTTTCGTCCGTCTCATTCATGCCAGGTTTGTGGACATAACATTTGGCGACTGAGGATTAAACCATGGAGGCATGTGGGACACCTCTACGGCCGTTTCTTGAATACCCAGGAGAACCAACAGTCATGTGGCCTTGTTGGTTGGCCGCCTTCGAGACATACATTGCAGCGATGGGTCTGGGTAAACTCGACAAAGCAAGGAAACGAGCACGGCTTGTCCACAACCTGCGCTTAGAGGGGCAAAGGATTCTCCGCACACTCGGTGCGATAGACTCGTATGAGGAGGTTGTGAAGATAATAGCTAACCATTTTGCTACGCCGGACAGTGTGATGGTACGATGGATTCGCTTTCGCCAGAGACAACAGAGAGTCGGTGAGCCAGTTCAGCAGTTCGTCGCTGACCTGAGACAGTTAGCTAGTGTGTGCCGTTTTGGGCCGCTGGAAGATGGAATGGTGCAGGACCAATTGGCTGAACACACATGTAACGCTGGGCTACAAGCTAGGTTGCTAACGGCGCCAAACAACCTAACGCTAGCTAAATCAGTTGAGCTAGTGCTCCAGTTGGAAGCAGCAGAGAAGTTAGCCATGGAGGTAAATGGGCGCCAAACATAGAGGCTAGCCGGACAGTCAACGCCAGCTAATGCGGTGAACACGGAGGATGAGAGGTACACGGCATAAGAGTACAAGGCGAGTGCAGTGAGCTGGAAATGAAGAGGGCCTTGAGCTTTTCCCCTTTCTCATCAACTATTTTGAACCACATCGTTGTAGGCAGGCATAACGCTGTCTGGAACACACCGCATTCGGAATTGAAATACTGCAAGATAAATTCGTCGTCAGCTGACGAGTGGCTCGGAAGTATCACCCCCCAGATGGGGACGCCTTTGTCTCCCAAAAACTGCTAGCCAACACTCTTACGGTAGTTGCTCTTCTTTCACTTGCACAGGCATCTGGGTCTGTTGGTCTTTTCTAGTAGGCTTGTCTTCTGCCACCGTCTGTTGGCGATGTACATCGCTTGTTTTCAGATCGGCGTGAATCACATTTTGCAGAACACTAAAGTCCATCACCGAAAGTGTGGCTTTTGTGGAGAGCGGGCCAAAAGTTCCTCCTTCATCCAACTGGTAAAAACACAGTTCGCTACTTGTGTAGTTGAACACAACCCCATCTACCTCCAGATTCTAACTGCCATTCCTCCTGAAGACTCACGGTTGCAGGGGTCTGGATGCGCCACAGATACAACATTCTCTTTTTTGGCGCTAATCCCAGAGCACTCTGTAGCAAGGTGGAGATGGGTGTCTCGCTGATCAGATGAAGGTCGCTTGGCCTCTTAGTCATGGTGATTTTTTTTTTCTTTTTCCCAAAGATTGTTTAATTTTTCTGATTTTGGGCTACTTATTTATCCAATTTTCACCCACTCCACCCTGTAGTTTCATTGGTTGACGGTAGGGGCCCACCTGTAGACCTTTATGGGGGGGGGGGACTCTCCCTCTCTGTTCATTGGATAGAATGACCCTGCATTCGTTGTGTAGATGGGTAGGTTCTTATACCACATTTTTCTAATGCAGATGGTAAAATGGTGTGATCTAATGCATCAAATGCTTTTTTAAAAGTCAATAAATACTCTTTATCTCTCTACCTACCCACGAGTAATGTGGACTTAGAAACTCGGAAAAGAAGGTAAAAGTCATCATCTTATTTTTTTAAAGATAAAGTTTTTATTTTTTTAATTAGAATTTGCAGCGGTAAATACATTAGCAAATGCGGAAGTTTTGAAATAAATTGAATGAAATAATTTACCCGTTGGTAAGTATCGTGTACAATGTTTTACCGTCTGGATGCCCTTTCTTGTATTTTTTATGTGTTATGAAACCAAACCGAATAAACTCTTTTTTTTCTTTTTTCTCTTTTTTTTTCTCCAAACTGAATAAACTTACACTCACTAAATATAACCGACTAACTCCTGTGTGGAAACCGTTGGGGTGAATCGTGAATATTTGTCCTCAACTCACTTTAGTCTGATTTACTGATCAATCACTTTTACATTTACCAACTGTAGAGTAAAAAATATTGTTTGGATCACTGGGTAAAAACTGAATGGAATGTTAAAAAAAATGTCTGTGCTATCCGAAAAAAAAACCCCCTTTTAAATAACACAATACTGTTTGAATGACTGACCCACGCTAAAAAATGTAAGCAGCCTTGTGACCCCAGTGTCATGAGCCGAGCCGGCTTGGTTTTCCCCGGCTCGGCCCTGAGCCGTCTGTGGGTTTTGTCTTCACTGTTTATGTGCATTTTGTGTATTCATTCCATCATCTTAGCCACTGCCTGACCGGCAGCTGTTAGTCAGCCTCTGTGATCTTTTTCCCATGCTGCTGACAGTCTGTCGGTCCTACCACACCCCTTCACTCTCCATAATTCCACCAGCTGTCGCAGCCCCGGTAATTATCTTTCCCGTGCCTCAGGTGTTCCCAATTTGTGTGGCCAGCAGCGTTTGGATTTAAGCAGCTCTTCGCTAGACAAAACGCCGCTGGGTCATTGTATGAGTCACACCAGTGTTCTACGTCGGGTGACCGTCACGTCCTTGAAGGATTTATTATTTACGCTTGTTGGGAGAACTGGACTTCTTGGACTGTTCCTGTCTGTGAGTAAACTGTCTGGCGTTTCTCGGTGCGGTAGTTTCTGCTACTCTTAGTTGATAGTGTTTCATCCCTGCAGAGCTACTGCTACGCTTAGGCTGTTGCCCGGTTTGCTTCCACTAGCCAGTAGAGCCTCCTTGGGTTTTCCTCGCTCTCCCGAGCGTTTATGCTAATTGTATTTTTGTCTTGTGGCCATGGTACTCAGTGGTCTGCCCGCTGTTCGCTCCAGCATCAGCCATTTTGTGTACATCACTACCTTCTTGTAGGTCTTTATGTTTTTGAACTGTTTCATGTCAATAAATGTGTGTTTGGTGAAACCCTGCGCTTAAATCCATTCATCCTTCTCCTCCTCCGTGCGCAATGGCAGAGCGCACGGCAAGTTTATGACACCCAGGAGACACGGTTATGATGCTGCTGAGGGGAGGAAGGGAAGGGGTTGTTAGTGGTGTGAGATTTGAAAATTATTAAACAGCTCACATAAAATCGGTGTATTTTAAGTCGATTAATACATAGACGGAAGTACCTTTTGGAAGAGCCAAGATGTTGATCCATTCAAGTGTTCATTTTTAGTTGTTTAAAACTTATACATGTTAAACCGATATTTTCAGAATTCAGTTTGTGTTTTTTTTGGAGCCAAAATGTGTTGGTAACACAGTTCTTCAAGCAGAAGGATCTTTAACCACTTTATAGACAACCTCAGGTCTTAGGTCACCAGTCTAAAAAATTGTTGAGACCAAGGTAGAGACAAAGTTGGTCATGCAATATTTGTTTCTGTAGGAAAAAAACAATAAACTATAAACACAATGCCCGATCTGTCAGGTACCACTACTGTCTATCGCTACTGTGTGCTGTGATAAATATCCTTGTTAAGTTGCAAGTTTTGCTTTGTTTCACACTTGACAATTTAATATCATTCCATTTTATTTGTTCATGCTCCTCATAACACAGAATATTCTGTGGAAAATATAACATGGTTATATATAAGGGGGGACTGTCACTACAAATTAAACTGACCTTTTTCAAAAAACTAATAAACGGATGAAGCAATCATGCTGAAGCAGGTTTGTGTGAATATAACTAGTGGTTTCAAAGTCAGAGTTTGTATCAACACTGTGCAAACATGTAATTTGTTAATACAGAGGTAAAAAATACCATTGTGCAGAGAAGTAAGTACACGTTATTACAAGTTAATTGTTTCAGAATCCTATAACTCTAATCGCAACATTCTCTGTGTCTCTCCGTGTCTGTGTTTGTCTGTGTGTGTGTGTGTGGGGGAGGGGGGGGGGTAAAAAGAGGCCTTTGCGAATGACCTAAGATCTCAGCGTAAAACGATAGCTTCGGTTCGCGGTGCCGCTTGTTGGGGTGATTAATACGACCCCAGACATTTCTCATGCTGGTACTCCAGAGTTTTGCAGATGGAGCACGTTGTCGGTCAACCTCGGGCCTTAGCCGTGATAGATATTTGTATTAAGTTGCAAGTTTTGCTGTTTCACACTTAAGAATTTAATATCATTCCATTTTATTTGTTCATGCTCCTCATAATACAGATAAAATAAAAAAAATAAGAACATACAAAAAAAATATTTATTTATTGGTTTGTACAGCTGTGTAGGTATGGCACAGAATATTCTGCGGAAAATATAAAATGGTTTTGTATGAGGGGGCGATGTCACCACAAATTAAACCAACCTTTTTCAAAAAATTAATAAATGGTTGAAGCAATCATGCTGAAGCAGGTTTGTGTGAATATAACTACTGATTTCAAAGTCAGAGTTTGTATCAACACCGTGCAAACATGTAATTTGTTAAAACAAAGACAAAAAATACCGTTGTGCAGAGAAGTAAGTACACATTATTACAAGATAATTGTTTCAGAATCCTATAATTCTAATCACAATGTTCTGTGTGAGTGTGTGTGTATGTGTGATGGTTAAGCCTGAGGGACCTCAGAGCTTTAGTAAGGATGATATCATCGATGTTCGGTTCCAGAACCTGAGAGAGGGGAATATTCCTCTCTGTTTAGCTAAGAGAATGGCCTTTTCTTATTTAAGTGTTTAGTTGTTTTAAAATTTAAACACATCAGCTGTTTATGTATTATTTTTTTTTCTGTAGGAAAAAAGTTGACAAACTATAAATATTCCACATCTTGTGTGATGGGCAGAGCAGGATAAGGGGAGGAGCGGAATGTGTTGTGGGCTGCTGGAGGAGCCTGACACGAATTCCTCAGGTCAGTCTGCCTCTAAACCCTTTTCAGAATGTGCTCAGGAAAATCCAAGAAGTTGATGCTACACTTTTGTGAAAATCTAATTTGAAGAAACAGTCTTTGCTCCATGTGGGCCAGACCAGCGCCTCTGTATTAATGTGTGTATGTGTATGAGAGAGAGAGAGAGAGAGAGAGAGAGAGAGAGAGAGAGAGAGAGAGAGAGAGAGAGAGAGAGAATTCTGGTGCTTATTTGGTCACTCTGACTAATGTGTGTTTTGTAAAGTGAACAGACTAAAATAATGTCATCAATTATCCTTGAAAGCTGTTTCCCCCCCATAAATAACATTCCATTCTCATGCTAATCCCATAGGTCAAAAATCATTTTTAAAAGCATATATAATTGACATTCTATCCCCACACTAATCCCATAGGTCAATTATAATTGACATTCAATCCCCACACTAATATCCATGTCATTAGAGATAATCTCCTTTTAATTACATAGGTCCGGTCAGGGGGCATGTCTGGTCAAAGGTAACATGTCCAAAAAAGTGTGATAGGAGGTACCTCCTTCCCTCGCTCACAAAATCAAGAAGAACCCAACGCCACTGTATGGATATGGTGGTCACAGACTGTGCAATGTCGGAGCAGTAAAATTGACTGCTGCAAAACCAAAATTGTGTACTACTTCATGTTCCAAGTGACCAAAGGCAGGATGGGGTTAAAGGCTGATCGCTGATCAACATAAAACTCTGAATGAAAATTCCCACGATGGATTTAGAAAGCAAAAGATCGCACAATATTTTATTAATGGTTATTTACAACATACTGGTTGCTTATGCAGTACTTTTTGGTAGTGAAATCAAAAACCCATAATACTTAAAGGAAAATTTAGCTCTCTACCAACCCATGAATAATACAGACGTAGAGAGTTGGAAAAGAAGGTAATTGCTTCAACATAATTAATGTGTAAAAGCCCTAAGGACCCCAGAATCTTACTCGATCAGTAAATTTGATGTAGTTTATTCTTTCCACACAACCAGATTGCTAAATTGGGCATACTTACATTTGTACTTAACGTCCCTTTCAAATAAACATTAAACTTAACCTTTTGACAACTCTAATATGATCCAAACTATAAACACAATATTATTTCATGAATAGCATTTTATCAAATAGTGGATATCGGGTTCGTTGTAGACAACTGATTTTTCTTTCCACCGGGTGGACTCAGCTCCAGTTTACTTTTGAGCATCTTAAAATCACTTTCCTAACCCTTTAGAGCGGATATAAAAAAAACCTTGATTTATGTGAATCAATATTATCATCAAAAATGAAAACTGAGTCACAAGGCATTTGCAGAAATTCAATGGCTCAGTTCAACACGACAAGATCCATCCTATACGGTGTCAGTATCATTTTGCAGCATAATAAAAGACAAGGCCTAAGGAACGACAAAACTCTCAACTATTTATTCATTTTTGAATCATTTGGACAAAAAAAAAAAAAGAAGTAATCCACACTTCAGTAAATGGAACATTAGTCGAGCTGGGTGTAGTAGCAGTCTACCCATGGGCCCTAGTTAGGTTTTGGTTTAACTGTTTTAATGTGTTTAATGGGGTTCTTATTTTACCAAATTGGGGAGGGTCTTCATTCGGTGTGTTTTGTGTTTTGCAAAGGGGGGAGTGGAATGTGATGATGGGATTTGGTACAATATACGGCGTGATGACGCAGCCAGCTGGTGATGTCATCACACCGGCACATATATAGGAGAGCCCGCCATTACAGGGCTCTCTTGCCCAGGCGACTCAGTACTGTGTAGTGTATGTGATGCCGTGTACATAGTTCTTTAATAAAGTACAGTTCTAGTGCAGTCTCCTTGTCCGTCTCATTCATGTCAGGTTTGTGGACATAACACTAATGGCTAAATTGTTATGTAAAACTTTAAACATTCTTATACAGTATTAAGAGGCCCTGATAGTGAACTTTGTAGTCTTACTATGGGACATGAGATGTGTTCTGGCATTTCACTGCTGAGTAATAAGACTTAATACCAACAGGCTTTATTAAGGCAGAACCTAGACTGAGATTTCAGCTGTGGGCATATATACCATTGTGGCAGATTGCAATGAATCACTCCCTCAAATCCCTATCTCACCCCCTCCAGTCTTGTTTTTCACAACAGCATGACTGCCAAAGCATCAACCCACCCGAGCTGCTGCACCTTTCTTCTCTCTTGACACAAATTGGGTGAAAAACAAACTACTCCATGGATGTTTTTTTTTTTTTTTTTTTCTGTGCCCTCACACACATGCACTGGAACACTCTCCCCACACCAAATACAAACTCTAATCCTATTTGACTGTGCCATTTTGGGGACCTGTGGCAGGGCAGGGGAAGCAGAGAGCTGCTCTAGTCTTAAGGGCAGCATGTGGAGAGTAAGACACATTAATCACAAGGGCACAAGGAAGGAGCACAGTAGAAAAGATTGGAGAGTGAGGTGGGTGGTTGAAAGGTTGTACTGGCAGAAATTACCATCAGTTTGTCACTCCTGTTGTCTTGCATGCTGGAGGCACCTGTGACCAAGTAGGAACTGAAATAGTACTAACAGATCAGGTTTGGGGTAACTAATCACACCACCTGAGCTCTTTTTTAGATAAACACTATGTACGTAAATGCTAGTTGCCATTACAGTATATTTACATTCAGGTATATGCAAGACATTTTGTGCTTGATTGTTGCTTTCTGCATTGACAGTCACAACTTCAGCTGCTTGCAAATATAAAATTGTATACTTTTAATGATAGCAGGAATCCAAACAGTGTTAAGTATAGGTTGTAGGGAAAAAAATAAGTTTGGAAAATTAAGCCATTGCAATTTAAATGTTTTGAAAGGGCTACAAATTACTTTTGGATAGATCACTGGACAAAATGAATGAGCAGACAGTTGAGAATCTTATGTGATTTGAAGAAAAGATATTTATTTTAAAGTGAAAAAATTACAGCATTTTCTAACAAGTCCTATGCTTTGTGTCATTGTAGCTTCCTGTCAAATCAATACAAAACAATAGCTGCAAACATTTAATTATTTTCCCTTTACTTCTAGGCTGAGCGTTCACTTCTTTTACTCATTATTATATTTTCACAGATATACAAGATCAAAGTTAGGGTTTGCCACTAAAAACAATTGAAAAAATGGGTTAAACTGAGTGGTGATGGGGGAGGGGGCTAAGCCCCTTACACATTAAAATTATCCCACAATAAAACCTCTCACACATTGCACCTCTCCCCTCCTGCCATCCGATGTCATGTAATTGTCTCCACAACCGCTAGAGGTAACTTTTTCAAAACTAAAAGGCATAATTCATATTTTCTGCAGCCATAATGATGAGGCTGTGGGTCACGTGATAATTTCAGATTTTTTCAGATTTTTTTTTTTTTTTTTTACAATCCTTTCATGTGAAAACTCCCCTCTGTGGATCGCCACTTTATTGTGGTTAAGGGGTTTGAGTGCCCAAATGATCCTAGGACTTATGTTGTCAGGGGAAACATGCCCCTGGTAGGGTCTCAAAGACAAATTGGTCCTGGGTGAACTGTCAGACTAATCCTGGATTTGCAGTGACTCCGGATGCAGTCCGTTATGGGTGTGAGCTGGATTCTGCAATGTATAGTTTCCATTCTCGGAATTCATTCATTCATTCATTCATTCAGCGGAATGAGTCCGGCTTATCAGATTCAGATTGCTAATGAAAGGCAAGGAGTCTATTTTTGATGGATGCCGGATCCAATCCGCAAGGAAATGCCATGGTATCTCTTGCAGTATTTAACAGCTGTTTGTTCATTAAAACGATTTAAGGATCGTCCGTTATTTTCTGAGATCTACTCCTGTCAGAAAAGATAAAATCTTTGACATAGCATATGAACACTTCATAGAATTAAAATTAATGGGATATTTACGTACTATTAGAGCAGAAAAATCCAGGTGGATAGCCGGTCTATCACGCTTCCTTGATGTTATCACATGATCACAATCTGTCCTTCTCCAGTCTTTTTCGGGATCTCACGTTATTTTATATAATTACCTCCGCCAGGCCGCAGGCCAGGAGGTTATGTTTTTGCCAGGGTTTGTCTGTCTGTCTGTCTGTTTGTCTGTCTGTTGGTTAGCAAGATAACTCAAAAAGTTTTGGACGGATTTCGATGAAACTTTCAGGCGTTGTTGGAAATGGTACAAGGAAGAACTGATTAAATCTTGGGGATGATCCGGATCACCGTCTGGATCCAGGAATTTTTTAAAGGATTCTTTAACATTGTCAGATAAGGCCATTTTCAACATGTGTGCAGGCGCAATGGAGGGCGCTGGTCGTCGTGTCTGACGAACACAAACTCCGCGTTCTTCAAAGTTTTAGGCACAAAAGCACGCGGAAAACAGTGGTGGGCAGGGCCTGGCAGCGTGCCTGTGTTTGCGCTATGCTGCAAAAGCTGAGACGGGCAGCTGTCCGGCGCGGGATTATTTGGCAGAAATTCCCCGGGCAGCCATAGGGGCTGCGCAAAAACAAGCTCTCTGCCGGGGAAGCTTCCAAATCCTCTTTTGGCACGGAGCGCAACCCCAATAAAACCCACGGCAACCTGTCTACCCAATTTGCATCCGTCAGTGAACCCCTGGGTGCTGCTTTCAGTGATCTATGAAAACGCTCGCATAACTCATTGGCCTGTGGGTTGTACGCAGTTGTGCGATGAATTGCAACGCCCACAGCCTGGGAGTTTGGAGATGGAGGAGATGGACACAACAGCAACACTTGAGTTTATTACCTCCACCAAGGAGGTAATGCTTTTACTGGCATTTGTCTGTTTGTCTGTCTGTCTGTCTGTTACCAACATAACTCAAAAAGTTATGAACGGATTTTGACGAAATTTTCAGGGAAGGTGTGTAATGGCACAGGGAACAGATGATTAGATTTTGGTGATGATCTGAGAGTGCATACCTCCACCAAGGGCTTTGTTTGTATTTGTGCAGCAGGATTACACAAAAACTACTGGATGGATTTGGATGAAATTTTCACCAGAGGTGGTTCTTGGCCTAGAGAGGAACCCATTACATTTTGGGGATGATCTGGGAATGCATACCTCAGCCAAGGCTCTTCTCACAGTGTGTCAGCCACAAAACTCCAAAACTAATGGACAGACTTGGATGCAATTTTCACCACAAGTGGCGATAGGCCTACACACAAGCCCATTACATTTTGGATGTGATCCATGACAAACGGAAGGAGCTTTGGCGGAGGTATGCGCTCTATGAGTGCTTTTCTAGTTCTCACTGTGGTGATCTGAGCGCTGATCCCATCTGCCCTCGGGTTACTCAGTATTTTCCCTTTTCTGCCATATTATTTCGGGTTTTGTTATTAGGACCGTTAGAGGGATTTTATTGTGACAGCGTCACAGCCGTACTTCTGGCTGTAAGCCGAGCCAACGCTGTGGCAGCTGTTTGTCATTTCAGAATCAGAATCAGAATCAGAATGAACTTTATTGCCAAGCATGTTTTTACACATACGAGGAATTTGACTTGACATTAGGGGCGCTCAATAAGCGCTTCCTAATGACGCGGCAGCCATACAAGGCGCCAGTCATGCAGTGGGGGGTAAAGAGGGGAAGGGGGAGGGGAAGGGAACACATTGGGCAGAGAGAAAAAAACAAAGTTATCAAAATAGTGCTCGAATGAGCAAAATTGTGATCACATAGAAAAACACCCTCAGTTGCACAGTTAGCAGACAAAGTACAGATCACACATTAACAAAGCAAGCAAGAGAGACCAGTGTGTGTGTGTATCAGTCATGTGGTATCAGTATGAATGCAGTGTGAATGTATCAGTTGCTGGTGCACAACAAAGGACATCTCCTAGGCAACGACTGGATGTTAAGTTCATGTATTCTAAACATAGATAAGCATGTCCAGAGTCCATCTCTCTTCAGTGCATGCCAGATGGTAAAGTTCCATTTAGACACATGATCACGCTGTCCGTGAAGAGTTCAGGTTGCCGCGCAACAGCAATTGTTTGTTAATTGTTTGGGTTAGAGAAGCCAAAACTCTCCTCTGCTTTATCTTCCTCCAGGAGGAGTGAGAGCTTCAGGGCGCCGAAACAAGGTCAAATAAGCACAATTCACTCAGAACATAGAATTTTCATCTCTCATGCGATTCTGTGCTTCATAATTTCCATATACATTTCCAGGCTTCAAAATCATTTCCTGGAGAGCTCCTAGCGACAACAAGATGTTACCAATCTTCCTGTTCAGTTTGCCATTAGCCGCTATCAGAGCCCTCCCCAGCTGGTCAAATTGATGAAAGAGCTTCGTTGGGTCAGCATTTTGATTAGCTCTATCCATCTTCTTTAGTTTTCGATACACCAGGACCACTCCAAAGCTGATCAGTAGAAGTCCTGAGATCATAATGCCAAACAGATAGATGTCTTCCACATCTTCGATCGAAAGGTCACAGACACATAAGTTTCCAATTGTATGTGTCCCTCAGTTGGGCTCCCCCGGGCCCGATTTCCTAGTTGAGAAGACGGTGTCAATTGTATTTAAAGCCCAGCTTACCAAATCCATAATTTTCCATTTGGATCAAGATTCAGCCAGAAGAAGAGCGACACAGACAGGACACAGCAAGCTGGGATCAGTCAGGGAAGGAGGAGGAAAGGAGAGGAGGAGAAAAGCGTCTGCTCTCTCTGGAAGCCGGAAGAAGAAGGGCTATTACATTTTTTAATTACATTAAAAAACATACATTAATTACATTGTAGAGGATGCCTTCACAAACGAGACTGAGTTTATTTCTCAGGAAAGGTTTATTTGTAGTCTCATCCTCTAACAGCAAGTATCTCAACAAAAGAGACAGGACAATCTTTCCTCACAGCTCTTATACCCCCAGAGACACAAAACCCCCCACATCAAATATCACACCTTCAACCCACAGTACTTCAGTAAACATATAGCCTCCGAGGCTCTTTGTTGTCTCTATTGTCTCTATTGTCTCTATTGTCTCTATTGTCTCTCAGGGGGCTCCTGCTGGGACATTGTCTCTGACTTCCCGTCTCTCCAGAAACCACTTCACACCTGCCGAGGTCTCTGCCGGGTCAGGTCCTTTTGGACGTTTGAAGTCTGTAGAGTATGCACCGTCATGCCTACTAAATACATGTGAGAGAAGATGCGTACCATACAAGCATGCCATATATGCGCCCTAAATGTGCGCCATAACATTCCCCTTTCCTGGTTGGTTTATGTCCTTTATTTAAGGGAGCAGCTGAGGCTCACTCCTCACTGCGACCTACACACATATACACCTTTGTGTTCCTGAACTGGAATTCCTATCCCCGACTCCAGTCTTCTCTTTGTGTTTAGGATTCTTCGTGCTCGTCTCTCGTAAGTGCATGTTTTACAGCGTAGGTTCCGTCCTCGCTGCACCTTCTCATTTGTTGTCAATGTTTATTATTTTGTGTTCTAGTTTATGTACGTGTTTTGCCCCACATGGCTATTTAATTTATCTTTTTGTCCTTTTGTTAAATAAACAAGCAAACTTACTTCTGGCTCCTGGTGCCTCATTAATGCCCTGCAAGGGGCATTCATGACACTCACGCAATCTCGTATTTTGAATCCTGCTCTGATCCGTGCCAAATCAAAACACAAATGGAGCGGGTAGGGACTGCTGTAAGGCTTCGTCCGTACTGCATCTGCAACAGACTGCATCTGGAGTCAGTGTAAATCCAGGGTAACAGCGGTTCAGTAGATCCCTACGAAAAAGTTTCATCAAGGACCCAGTGTACCCAAAACTGCCACATGGGTCCACCCTCCAGTGGGCTCACCTGCAGGAGGAATCATGGGGATCATGGTGGTATGTGGTATGAAAATATACCCTGATAGGCAAACCAAAAATAAGTAAATAAATAAATACAATTTTGAAGCAGGAATTTTTCTAAGTCCAGTAATTAGCTGCAATACTCAATTGACCCACTGGATAGCACTGTCCATTTTTTTCCTCACTGTCCTGAAAGGCAAAACAAAAATAAACTAGAAAGCACCCAGAGAGTCCAGACCTCCACTAAGGCTCCTTCCATCCCTCATGGATCACCTCTAAAATGTAATGGGTTTGTGTGTAGGCCTAGAGCCACTTCTGGGGAAAATTGCATTAAAGGCTTCCCATTAGTTTTGGAGTACTGTTGCTAACACACTG